>OX359287.1:12665106-13330106 GCA_947179155.2 Hedera helix
TGGATGAGTTAATTGAGTAACCCTAGGTAGTAAATAAATTAAAGGTTTAACTATGCATGGGTTAGTTGTAGGAAGAATATTATAGATACAATTATTATTGTATAGAATTCACCAATGTAGAATTGGTAGGTAACCATGAGTTGACTGTTGTAGAGAATTACCCACATTGGGGTTAATTGTTGGGGAATGTATAAATATGTAAATATATATATTAGATGAGCTTTAACCAATATTGGGGATTTAAGTGACCAAGGTTAAGTGTAGTACTTTAACCATAGGTTTTATGGGAGTTATAGAGTTAACCACATGTGGGTTAAGTGTTGGTGATTGTTGCTTATTTTACACTTCACCAAGTATGTTGCTTGTAGTCAAGTTGATGGATGACATTTTAAATGTCAAAAATGCAAGTATTGTGCATGTGTAAGTGAATATATATACATATATTGGTGTATAGATATATAGATGCTTATATAATGATATAGGACATAAAAATAAAGTCAAATTGGTGTAATAAATTGTAAATCCCGAATTTTAAAGAGGCCCCACATGGAAATGTTGAGTGTGGACTTCCTATTGCTTCATTTACACTCCAAAAGTTGCTTACAAGCAACCTTGATTGATGTCAATCACTTGGTCATTTCAAGTAGTCATTCAAACATATAGTAAGCACCAATTTAGCTTCTAATTGCACCAATGTTGGTTGATTAAGAAGTTAATGAAGGGCTCCTAGAGTTCTATAAATAGAAATCACCAACACATGAACAATGTTGGTCATTTCTATGCTTTGTAATATTTTTAGAGAGAAAAAGAAATTCTAGAGAGAATGAAGAGCATTGTTGGACAGTCTTGAGAGATATTACACTAGAGGTGTATATCTAGTAGCCAAGATAGAGTCTCTACCAAAGATCATAGCCAAGATAAGAAGAGCATCCATGTTCAAGAGGTTGAAAAAGTGTTCTAAACTTTTCTTAGTGCATTTTTATAGTCTATATAAGTTTTAAACGGTCAAAATATGTTTTAAACCGATCAAAAGTTCTTTTGATACTCTAGAAGTCTAAATCTATGATATATAGGTAGATTTATGGTTTAGTATGTTTAAAACATGTATTGGTATGTGTGTTACGCAAATAAAAAAAAAAAAGTTCATGTAACAATTTACCGATAAAACCCTAGACGGTTCGATCTTAAATTTCTTGTCAAAACGTTTTCAAAAATATGATTGAATCATGAAATATTGTAAAATAAGAAGTTAGAAAGACAACAACACTGAGTTGGTGTCATATGGATGTGTAGATGTTATTTTGTTCAAGTTTGAACCAATAAAACCAAGGATTTGTGAGTTAGTTTTCACTATGTCCTTGTATGCGATTTTAAGCCTACTTTCGTTTGGAATTTGTATTTGTAATCTAAAGAGAAGTTGTAGAGAGGGAAATTCTAATGAGAATGGACTCAAGAATCACCCCAAAATAGTTTGAAATAAAGACGTTATGGCTGTCGTAGTGACTGGAGGTCGGGCAGTCCAAATTAGGATTTTGTCTTCTGCTCTGAGCGTCCCGGCGCTCAGAGTAGCCTATGTTGAGCGCCCCGGCGCCCAAAACAGAATGTGCAAGTTTTCTGGGTCGGGTCGGGTCGGTCCGAGTCGGGTTTTATTTGAAAATTTAAGTTGAAGTTAGTGTAAAATTAACGTGTTTGAATAATAAACCAATACATGGAGTTTATTAGTAACTAATGGGTAGCTAAATGTTTAAAATGAAGACTAAGGTTAATACAATTAAAAAATTAAATTTTGGTATTGTTTAAAGTGGATTAAAATATTATTAAATGGTTAATAATATTAATATGAGATTAAAAGGTTATTAAATGATTAATAACATTATAAATGATTAAAATATTATTACATGGTTAATAATGTTAATAAGTGATTAAAATATCATTACATGGTTAATAATGTTAATAAGTGATTAAAATATTATTAAATGGTTAACTAATAAGAGATTAAAATATTATTAAATAATGAATAATATTAGTAAGTGATTAAAATATTATTAAATGGTTAATAATATTAATAAGAGATTAAAATATTATTAAATGATGAATAATATTAGTAAGAGATTAAAATATTATTAAATTCTTAATAATATTAATAAGTGAGTAAAATATTATTAAATGGTTAATAATATTAGTAAGAGATTAAAATATTATTAAATGGTTAATAATATTAATAAGTGATTAAAATATTATTAAATGGTTAATAATATTTGAATGTAATTGTATATTATCAAAGGTAGATAATATTTTGAGGTATTTGGTACATTATTAAATATCAAAATCATTAAGTTATGTAAAAGAAGAAAGTTTAATTAAATTAAATCAATGTAAATAGTCCATTTGTGACTAATTTAGACAACTTATTATAAGTGGGTCGTACGAAGAACGTGTAGTGAAGGCTTAAGTTGGTTAAGCGTATCCGACATGTCCGAACTATATTTTAGACTAGGGTTTTTGTTCGGAACTTAATGGTTCGTTTGTCGGACATCTTAAGAGTTAATAATTGAAGTTAGAGTCTTATATAAAGACTAATTAATAATCATTGTATCTAATGATTATGTCAATTTTATATATAAATTGTAGGTTGAACGAAAGATGTAAAATAAGCGTAAATGGTAGAAGCAAACCAGACAAATTTTTCAGAACTTGCTCTTATGTGCTTTAATATATTACATGAAGACATATTGATGATAATTGTGACATGTGATAAACATGAGGTACATGTGAAATATGTATAAACATGAAGCATGATTTGCTAGAGGTTTGTTGATTATTATACGTGATCCATAAGAAGTATGAAACATTCGTAAAATAAAATGCATGAAATGCAAGATGTAGGAATAATATGCAGAGTATGTATAAAATGTGAAGCATGTAATGTGTTACATGTAATTGTTAGACTTGTTGAGCCGTCATGCTCACTTTTGCTATAAAACCAATATTTTCAGATAGTGCAAGTTATTCAAAGTTTTCGATAAAGATCAAGGAACAGGAAAACATATTACTTTCACTGAAAGTCTAAACGAATTTTGTTGATATCAGTTCGAATTGGATAGGTTAAATATTTGTGTAGAATAAGAATTGGTTGGTATGTAATATGAGTGTTAAATACTCAAATTGATTGTAATATAATGTCGTATTATGTATGATATTAAGACATACTAGGAATTTGTAAAGATTGCGATTCTGGAATAGAAAGAGATGTTGTAAAATTGTAAATAAATGATTATATATCAATGTTAATATTGTTATAAGTTATGATTGATAAGGAAAAGGTTGTACACGTGTTGAACCGGATCCGAGGTTCGAGGGACCCGGATTTGGGGTCGTCACAAGTTGGTATCAGAGCTGATAGGTTAAAAACATTAGGTAAGAGTGCCTTAGGCTATAACTGTAGTAGAAGATAAGTAAAATGGTAAAGGAATAAACTCAGGAAGAGTTTAAGTAATAAAAGATGAATTTGAAAAATTCATATATAGAAGATTATCCAAAGATGGATTTGAAAAGATATAAGAGAAATGAAAAGGGGCATGTTGTACCTAATTTGAAGAAATGATAGAAGATATCTTACAATAAGATTTTAAGGAGCAGAAAGATAATTCTAATAAGGTTATGCAATGATTTAGAGAGATGAACTCTTAATGAGTCAGATGTGCTAAGATATGGATTGAGAGAATTCGTATTCAGTTAAGAAAATGATAGGGTATGTGAAATTTTTCATTGAGGACTCATGATAGTGGTTGAGTTATACGATTCCTTGTATGGACAAGGAATTTGTATTTGGTTTTAGAGCCACTCTGCTTCCTATATTAATATAGTGGTGGAGTTGAACATTCCTTTGTATGGGCAGGGGACTTGTTCTTAGTTTAACGACTGCTTAACTTCCTATATTGATTAGTGGCCAAGTTGACCAATTTCTTGTATGAGCAGGAGATTGTGTTTGGTTTGATAACCACTTAGCTTCCTATAGTGATAATCGATTTAAACCTGGTGTCACGCTATTCGATGTATATATGGTGAGAAGGTGATTCTTTTCTCATAGTAGATCGGATAGGTAGGGAATGTTAAGGTAGGTAAGTGTTCTTAAAACTCACACATATGGTAAGTTCGTGACTCATAATTGTATGGTGGAACCCCTTAGCGAATGGACGATTTTGGTCTGACTAGGATAAGTTCCTCAACCCATATGATTGTGGCAAGTTCCTGAACTCCTAAAATGTGGTAAGTTTGATGAACAGTGAGTATGGGTAGAGTTAAATAGCAAGATTAGAGCTATATTAAAGGTAGTTATTAAGCTGAAAAAGAATGCGGAGAAAAAATTTGAGGTTTTAGGATATTCCAAATCTTTTAACTATGCTAGATTTTAAAATTCTTAAAATCGTGCCAAATTCGCACTTTTGTGCATTTGAAAAGACAAATGAATTTTCTTGTTTTATTATTAAGTCGCAGTAACAGAATAGGTGGATAAAGTCTATCATTACCTGTGATGATATGATAAAACCTAAAATAAATTTTAATATTTTGAAATGTTTAAAGAAGAGTCTATACTAATTGTTTCGGCTAGACAAATTGATTTAAAAATATCAAAATATATTTATGAAATCATCATACGCCATTAAAGCCATGGTGCGGAGATGAAAAGGACGGAATCCTCAACGTACTGTTAAGACGTGCGGTATCATGAAGTTATGAAGTAATGACGAAATCCTCAACGTACTATCAAGATGATACAATATCATGAAGTCCTATAAATGAATTTTAGTTATTTTAACTAATCTAAAATGATTTTCAGTTCGTAATATATGAACAGTTCAATGATGCGAGTCTATGTCATTTATTTTGACTGGACACTTTTGGTCAGAAATGACTTAAGTTTTATTATCCAATCCAAATTATTCTGGAGCAGAATTTTGTAGTAAGTCTGAGGTGAACAACCCTATAATGAAGGATGGTGCCCAAGAGTGATGGCATGCTGATATAACAAAATATGGGTTGGTAAATCTAGAGAGTTCAACCTTAAGTGAAGTCGTTGTGTACGGCGCTAGAGTACGATAGATTGATCACCTAGCGTACAAAACAAATGTGGAATGTTTTCAGTCTTTATGATTGATAAACCTTCTCGCAGATGTTCATGGTTTTTATGACCCCTCAGCATAGTATAAAAGTTTTAATGGATATTTTGATTTTCAATTTATTCTTTTGCAAGATATTCCATTGTTCTGGAATTGTAAGTTAGAAGTATGAACTTTTTACAAAAGAGTTGTCATAGAATTTGATGAGTAAAGAGAAATCCTCATAGATGAAAATTAGTAGAAATGAGTATGATGAAATTTTGGGGACAAAATTTTTATAAAAAGGGGTGAATGTAATATCCCAGATATTTACAAGATTTGTAGATGAGATTTTAAATAATAAATTAAAGGTTAAGGTTTAAAACCTAGAGTTGTAGAAGTAAGGCATATAGAAAATGGGTAAATTTTTTTTTAACATAATTTATTTATTAGAAATTAAATGTGAGAATATTTTAATGATGCATGTAGAGAATTTATTAAGAAAATAAATTCAATTGAGAAGTGAAGGTGATTATATTAATATATATACCTAAAGTATGTTTGTTAGCCAAATAAGAACATAAGTAATTAATACTCAATAAAATTAATAAATTAATTAGTTTATATATGAAGTAATAAGGAAAGTCATTAAATATAATTAATTAGGTTAATTATATAAGTTATGGGTTAGAGTTATGGAAAAACTAGAAGGATTGCCTAAGGTGGCAATAACAAGAAGTAATTAACTTAATTAATAAGTTGATGTATAGAAATTCAAGGGTGAATTTAAAACAATCCCAATATTTTAATTATTGTAATTCTTGTTGGTATTTATAAAGAGATCCAAATAAATTTAAAGATTTAGCCTTATGAAGAGTCCAAGTAATTTAATTACTACTAGTAGACTAGCCCAAAAGGATTATAGATGTTAACCCAATATGGGAATACTTGCATGAATGTGGATAATTAAATAATAAGCCCAAATGTTATAGTCCAAGAGCTAATTAATATAAGTCCAATTAAATTATGTTGACAAGTATTATATATAATGTGGTGGTAGTCTAATTAAATAAATTACCTAGTCCAAGTTATGGAAGATGTGTGAGTTGTGTTGGGTAGCCCAAGTAATTAAATAAGAGAGCCCAATCCAAAATAAACTATGTAGCCCAAACATTTAAAAGTCAAATGATGGTCAAAGTGTTGGGAAAATATTTTCAAGTATTGTTGAGTGTAGAGAATTAACTAATGTAAGGTTAATTGAATAACCCTAGTTGATAGACACGAGAGATCATTAACCAAACATTGGTTAATTGCTAGGTGAATGAATGTGATGATGAAAATTAACTATGGATGAGTTAATTGAGTAACCATAGGTAATAAATAAATTAAAGGTTTAACTATGCATGGGTTAGTTGTAGGAAGAATGTTATAGATAAAATTATTATTGTATATAATTCACCAAGGTAAAATTAATAGGTAACCATGGGTTGGATGTTGTAGAGAATTAACCACATTGTGGTTAATTGTTGGGAGATGTATAAATATGTAAATATATATATATATATATATATATATATATATATATATATATATATATATATATATATATATATAAGATGAGCTTTAACAAATGTTGGGGATTTAAGTGACCAAGGTTAAGTGTAGTACTTTAACCATAGGTTTTATGGGAGTTAGAGAGTTAACTACATGTGCGTTAAGTGTTGGTGATTGTTGCTTATTTTACACTTCACCAAGTATGTTGCTTGTAGTCAAGTTGATAGATGACATTTTAAATGTCAAAAATGCAAGTATTGTGCATGTGTAAGTGAATATATATACATATATTGGTGTATAGATATATAGATGCTTATATAATGATATAGGACATAAAAATAAAGTCAAATTGGTGTAATAAATTGCAAATTCCGAATTTTGAAGAGGCCCCACATGGAAATGTTGAGTGTGGACTTCCTATTGCTTCATTTACACTCCAAAAGTTGCTTACAAGCAACCTTGATTGATGTCAATCACTTGGTCATTTCAAGTAGTCATTCAAACATATAGTAAGCACCAATTTAGCTTCTAATTGCACCAATGTTGGTTGATTAAGAAGTTAATGAAGGGCTCCTAGAGTTCTATAAATAGAAACCACCAACATATGAGCAATGTTGGTCATTTCTATGATTGATAGTATTTTTAAAAAGAGGAAGAAATTCTAAAGAGAAGGGGAACATTGTTGGAGAGTCTTGAGAGATATTACACTAGAGGTGTATATCTAGTAGCCAAGATGGAGTCTCTAGCAAAGATCATAGCCAAGAGAAGAAGAGCATCCATGTCCAAGAGGTTAAAAAGTGTTCTAAACTTTCCTTAGTGTATTTTTATAGTCTATATAAGTTTTAAAGGGTCAAAATATGTTTGTAACCGATCAAAAGTTATTTTGATACTCTTGAAGTCTAAATCTATGATATATAGGTAGATTAATGGTTTAGTATATTTAAAACATGTATTGTTATGTGTGTTACACAAATAAAGGGAAGAAAAGTTCATGTAACGATTTACCGGTAAAACCCTAGACGGTTCTAATTTAAATTTCTTGTCAAAATATTTTCAAAAATATTATTGAATCATGAAATATTGTAAAACAAGAAGTTAGAAAGACAACAACACTGATTTGGTGTCATATGGATGTGTAGATGTTATTTTGTTCAAGTTTGAACCAATAAAACTAAGGATTTGTGAAGTTAATTTTTACTCTGTCCTTCTGAGCGATTTTAAGCCTACTTCCATTTGGAATTTGTATTTGTGATCAAAAGAGAAGTTGTATAGGGGAAAATTCTAATGAGAATGGACTCAAGAATCACCCGAAAATATTTCTAATGAAGAAGTTATGATTGTCGGAGTGACTGGAGGTCGGGCAGTCCAAATTAGGGTTTTGTCTTCTGCTTTGAGCACCCCGGCGCTCAGAGTAGCCTATGTTGAGCGCCCCGACGCTCAAAACAGAATGTGCAAGTTGTTTAGGCCGGGTCGGGTTTTATTTGAAAATTTAAATTAAAGTTAGTGTAAAATGAATGTGTTTGAATAATAAACCAATATATGGAGTTTATTAGTAACTAATGGGTAACTAAATGTTTAAAATAAAGACTAAGGTTAACACAATTAAAATTGTTTAAAATAAAGACTAAGGTTAACACAATTAAAATTTTAACTATTGGTATTGTTTAAAGAGGATTAAAATATTATTAAATGGTTAATAATATTAACATGAGATTAAAAGGTTGTTAAATGATTAATAACATTGTAAATGATTAAAATATTATTACATGGTTAATAATGTTAATAAGTGATTAAAATATTATTACATGATTAATAATGTTAATAAGTGATTAAAATATTATTAAATGGTTAATTAATAAGAGATTAAAATATTATTAAATGATGAATAATATTAGTAAGCGATTAAAATATTATTAAATGGTTAATAATATTAATAAGAGATTAAAATATTTTTAAATGATGAATAATATTAGTAAGAGATTAAAATATTATTAAATGCTTAATAATATTAATAAATGAGTAAAATATTATTAAATAGTTAATAATATTAGTAAGAGATTAAAATACTATTAAATGGTTAATAATATTAATAAGTGATTAAAATATTATTAAATGGTTAATAATATTTGAACGTAATTGTATATTATCAAAGGTATATAATATTTTGAGATATCTGGTACATTATTAAATATCCAAATCATTAAGTTATGTAAAAGAAGAAAGTTTAATTGAATTAAATCATTGTAAGTAGTCAATTTGTGACTAATTTAGACAACTTATTAAATGTGGGTCGTACGAAGAACGTGTAGTAAATGCGTAAGTTGGTTAACCATACCCGACATGTCCAAACTATATTTTGGACTAGGGTTTTGGTCCGAAACTTAGTGGTTCGTTTGTCGGACATCTTAAGAGTTAATAATTGAAGTTATAGTTTTATATAAAGACTAATTAATAGTCATTATATCTAATGATTATGTCAATTTTATATATAAATTGTAGGTAGAACGAAAGACGCAAAATAAGCATAAATGGTAGAAGTGAACCAGACAAATTTTTCAGAACTTGTTCCTATGTGCATTAATATGTTACAATGTGTTATCAAATTATTGACATGAAGACATATTGATGATAATTGTGATATGTGATAAGCATGAGGTACATGTGAAATATGTATAAACATGAAACATGATTTGCTAGAGGTCAGTTGATTATTATATGTGATGCATAATAAAAATGAAACATTCATAAAATGAAATGCTTGAAATGCAATATGTAAGAATAATATGCAGAGTATGTATAAAATGTGAAGCATGATGAGTGGGTGTTATACCTATGAATTAGGTGCTTTTAAGCTTAATTAGTTGATTTCTTTGAGTGTTTTTAGTTTTATTTTACTTATTTTTATGATTCTTTTGCAGAAAACGGCTTCGGGAGGGCAGAACAGGAAAATGGAGGTTCAGTGATAATTTTGTAATTTGGAACAGTAGACGGTGTCAGGGCGTGATGTTGCTATACAAAGACTATGCCGGGGTGCAGTTCGACGACTTTAGTTGGCACAGTTGTTGCGTTGAAAAATCCGAACCCAGCTAGGATGTTGGTTGTTGTAGTTATTTTAAAGAGGGACTCTAGGGCTATTAAGAGATACAGAGAGGACGTAAGGGCAGAATTGAAAGCAAGGGATTGGAGCTATTCTCGGTTATCTTGAAGAATTGATTGGAAGAACATTAAAAGCGAAAGTGAATGCTAAGGAGAAGAGGGATTTTCGACAGAGTTTATTCTATTTCCTTTTTCTTTATCTTTTGAACTTATGATGTTTTTCTATATTAATTTAATGATGGTTTTCATTATAATGTGTAACTAAATTCCTCTTTAAGGTTACAATGGAACCGTTGGTTGAACTTTAATTAAATCATCTTAGTTTCAATTATTTAATCAGTTGTTGGATTTGTTGTTATATCTTGTGCATGAATTATAATTGTCTGATCAATAGTTATTTGATTTCTTAGATGGAATTGAGAGAGAAAATCTAGGAATAGATCTGGGTATAATAACGTGTGACTTTGTTTGTTCTTCTTAGGAAGAGTATCATGATAGTCTATAGGATGCAAATACCTATAGACCACACGTAACATATTGAGAGTTTAACCTTAATGAGTCTGCTTCAAGACATTTTGCATAGACTTATAGCATTATAAATTGGAGTAGATCTTTTTATTAATTATCGAAGGAGATTAGTAAATAGATAAGTGATCTCAGTTAACAATCTATATGATTAAGTAATTGGAATTAAGATGATGATATTATTGTGATGCAGTGGGGAAATTATAAACTTAAAGTTCTTTATTATATGGTAATTCATTCTTGTTAGTTAGTTTAATTTCAATTTTAATTAGTTCATAATTCAAGGTTCATAATCCAAATTTGCTACAGTTTGAATAGAGTTGAATTAATACAAATTTAATAGTCAATATAGTTATTATTACTTGTTCCTTATGGGTTCGACATCCTTTTTACTAATATATTACTTGATTGATTGCGTATACTTGCGTGTGAATTCCATATATATAAATCAGACAACAAAGCATGTAATGTGTTATGTGTAACTGTTAAACTTGCTGAGCCGTCGTGTTCACTTTTGCTATAAAATTAATATTTTCAGATAGTGCAAGTTATTCAAAATTTTCAATAAAGATCAAGGAACATGAAAGCATATTACTTTCACTAAAGGTCTAAACGAATTTTCTAGATATCAGTCTGAATTGGACAGGTAAAATATTTGTGTAGAATAAGAATTCGTTGGTATATAATATGAGTGTTAAATACTCAAATTGATTGTAATATAATGTTGTATTTGTTAGGATTTCGACACAGTGAAACCAGCGGAATTTAATTTTTTTTCTGAAACCCTAAAATAGGATCCATGCGAAAACAGATTAATCAAAGGTTCAGAATTTGTTTTACCGATTATGTAAGCTTGAATGGAGACGCTGGTGAATTCTGAAGCAGCCTTGAATCCTCAATGCAATCCAATGACTGCGTCTCTACGGTATTCACACGAACGCTCCGCGAATCGTCCCCCAATCTGCAGCAAAAGGAACCGCGGTACTAGCCACCAAGATCTGAATTTCCTAATTATTTTTCTCTCTAGCCTCTTTCTAAAAGCGGCTAGGGTTTTAGTTTTTGTTCCTTACGTGATTAAGACTACTGATATATCATATATATAGTAGTTAATAGGAATTAACCAAAACCTAATTTAATTAGAAAAATAAAATCCGAATTTATATATATTATATCTTAATTAAGTCTAACTTAATTAATATATATACATATATATAAATTATCCTATTAATTTAAATTCATAATTTTAAATACTATCAATCATATTGACATATTTAAATACTTAGAATTTAAATTAATTCATTTTTTAAGTACGTTCTAAGTGTGTGACCCTATAGGTTATTATTATGTTGGCAATAATTTTAAAATCATATTATAAAATTATAAACAGTGAGCGGCATCTAGTAATGCATCACTGCTACCCAAATAATAATAAGATCGGTGATTCGATGCAACCTTTTTGTGACCAATGTTTCAATGCAATTTAATCCTTTTAACCTTGACATCCTAGATTAAACTCGAGGCATGAAAAGTGTCATACTCTTTATAATTTAATCTGAGTTTTCTTGATCAATGTGTAGACTATATGAAACAAATCAATAGTTGAGCATGGCCATGCATTTCATAGTCCTACTCAATCAAGAGGTCTATGGATATTACCCCTGATATATAGGAGGGTTAAATTCCATCTAGATCACTCATATTTCTCACACGATTCATGATGTACCCAATAATCACCTTTATTGTCTACCCTATTAAATGTGACATTTGATGATATCAAAGTACATAAATTCTCGTGTAATAATATAGTGATCTCAGGTCGGAGGATCATTACATCATTGTCACTATGCGAATTTCTTATGACATTTTGCATAATGCTCCACGTAGAATTCTCATGGTGGGTCAGTCCGGTACATTGTTCTCTAACATGTACCTATGCATTGACTCAAATATCTCATATATTTATGACCAATGAGATTTGGCCATTAGTCAATCCACATACTAGTCTCAATGCATCATTGTTGTCCCATTAACAATGATACTCGACTAGGGACATTTAAGAGTAATGTTACTAATTGTAATTATATAATCTAATGTTCAAGTCACATACTTGAAGCTATATAATTCGTATCACTATTCTAAGGGCTTTTATTATGCTAACATTTATATAACGCAACAAATGAAATTATAATAAAATAATCTATTTATTCAATCAAATATAATATCAAAAATGTTAAGCAATTACATCAAATAATTAGCCTATAGGGCATCAACTCTAACAATCTCCCACTTGCACTAGAGCCAATCACTCATGTATCTAATACCCATGGAACTAGTGTGACCTTCATGCTTCTGCTGCGACAAAGCCTTAGTAAGTGGATCTGCAACATTATTATCTGTTGGCACTCTACATATATGTAAATCTCCTTTATTAATGATTTCACGGATGAGATGGTACCGTCTAAGTATATGCTTGGATCGTTGGTGAGATCTGGGTTCCTTAGCCTGTGCAATGGTTCCATCATTATCACAGTATAGCTCAACTGGATCAACAATGGTTGGAACAACACCAAGTTCAGTGACAAACTTTTTAATCCATACAGCCTCCTTGGCCGCACTAGAAGCAGCAATATACTCAGTCTCTGTTGTAGAATCGACTACTGTCTCTTGCTTTGAACTTTTTCAGCTAACAGCACCACCATTAAGACAAAACACAAAACCTGACTGAGACTTATAGTCATCTATGTCAGTCTGGAAACTAGCATCTGTGTAACCCTTTATTGTCAGTTTGTCTTCACCTCCATATACTAAGAATGAATCCTTAGTCCTTTTCAAGTACTTGGGGATATTCTTGACTGCTGTCCAGTGACCTTCACCTGGATTCGACTGGTATCTACTCGTCATGCTCAAAGCATACGAAAAATCCGGATGAGTACATATCATTGCATACATGATAGATCCAATTGCCGAAGCATAAGGGATCTTTCTCATACACTCCTCATCATCTTATGATTTAGGACATTGGGCCTTAAAGATCTTTACACCATGAGTCATGGGTAAGTGTCTTCTTTTTGCCTCTTGCATGCTAAACCGTTTCAGCACTTTATCAATATATGTACTTTGACTTAGGCCTAGCATTTTTCTTGATCTATCTTGATAGATCTTGATACCTAAAATGTAGGTTGCATCACCCAAATCTTTCATGGAGAAACATTTTCCTAACCATGTTTTTACAGCCTGTAAGGAAGGAATGTCATTCCTAATAATTAATATGTCATCAACATATAATACCAGGAATACAATGTGACTCCCACTAACCTTCTTATATACACAAGGTTCATCTTCATTTTTTATAAAGCCAAACACTTTGACTGTTTCATCAAATCGAAGATTCTAACTCCAAGAGGCTTGCTTCAATCCATAAATGGATCGCTGCAGCTTACATAACTTTTCAGCATCCTTTGGAGTGAAAAAACCCTCAGGTTGTGTCATATACACATCCTCAAGGAGATTTCGTTAAGAAAAGCAGTTTTGACATCCATCTGCCAGATTTCGTAATCATAAAAGGCTGCAATAGCAAGTAAGATCCTGATGGATTTAACCATTGCCACTAGGGAGAAGGTTTCATCATAGTCAACACCTTGAACTTGTTTGAAACCTTTTGCTACCAGTCGGCCTTTATAGGTCTGTACATTACCATCTATGTCGGTTTTCTTCTTGAAAACCCATTTGCACCCGATTGGTTTTACCCCTTCGGGTGGATGAACCACAGTCCATACTTGGTTAGTATACATGGAGTTCATCTCAGATTTTATGGCTTCAAGCCATCTCTCAGAATCTGGTCCATTTATAGCTTCGTGGTAGGAAGCAAGCTCATCCTGATCTATGAGCATCACATCGCCGTTTTGAGTCACAAGAAATCCATAATATCTCTCGGGCTCTTGACGTGTCCTACTAGATCTACGAATGCCTTTTGTAATTTGAGCAGGTTTCCACAATATCTTGTGATTCATGTTCAGGTTCTAACTCAAGTTCAATGATATTTTGTGGTTCTCGAATTTCATCGAATTATACTTTTCTCCTACTTTTTCCTTTATAAACAAATTCTCTTTCTAGAAAAATGCCAGTTCGAGCAACAACCACTTTGTTCTCAGAAGGTTTGTAGAAATAATACCATTTTGTTTCCTTAGGGTATCCCACAAAATTACATTTGTCAGATTTGGGTCCGAGCTTGTCAGAAGTCAGACCTTTTATAAATGCCTCGCAACCCCAAATCTTCATGAACGACATACTAGGACTTTTCCCAGTCCATATCTGATATGGTGTCTTTTGAACCGTCTTTGTAGGAACACGGTTAAGTGTGAATGCAGCTGTCTCTAGGGCATGACCTCAGAAGATCTACATGACTCGTCATTGATCGTACCATGTCCAACAAGGTGCGATTCCTCATCTCAGACACACCATTCCATTATGGTGTTCCAGGTGGAGTGAGTTGTGATATAATACCACACTCCTTTAGAAGGTCATCAAAATCTTGGCTTAAATATTCACCACCTCGATCGGATCGAAGGGCTTTTATTCTTTTGCCAAATTGATTTTAAACTTCATTCTTGAATTCCTTGAACTTTTCTAAGGATTCGGATTTGTGTCTCATAAGATACGCATATCCATATCTATTGAAGTCATCAGTAAATGTAATGAAGTAATAGAACCTACCTCTTGCTAACGAACTCATGGGTCCACATACATCACTATGTATAAGTCCCAATATATCACTAGCCTGTTCACTGTGACCAGTGAAAGGGGCTTTAGTCATCTTGCCTAATAAACAAGACTCACATTTCTCATATGATTCAAAATCAAATGAATCCAAAAATCCATCTTTATGGAGTTTGGATATGCGTTTCTCATTTATATGGCATAAACGACAGTGCCAGATATATGTCAGATTTGAATCATTTGATTTAAATCGTTTTGTATTTATGTTATAGATAGGCATTTCTAAATCAAGAATATAAAGACCATTAAACAATTGTGCAATTGTAACGCCCCGAGATTCCGCGTGCTGACCACGCAGGATCCCGTGCGTTAGACGTACAACCTTGTACTTAAATCCACAATATATCTCAATAATATAATTGATGAAACTAGTTTATTTTAGAACTATTACAATCTCATTCTATTCCAGAATCGCAATCTTTAAACATTTTTATTTCACTTTCTGATCATATTAATAATGACCTAACATACCAACCTGTCACCCCTATACATAAAGAACAACATCTGAAAATGATTTAAAATAATCCATACATGTTTTCCTAACATTTAAGTTTGCTAATCTATAGCACAATTAAGACATAAATATCTTCACAAGTAATACCCACATAAATAATTTATTTTATCTCAGGGTTTTACTATAAAAGCACCTACGTTTCGATCTCGTTAGCCAATCTTCATCTTCGCCTCTACCAGAGTAATCAGCTTCCTCAAACTTTTCTGTAATGTGTTGTTTTAAGCAAGAGTGAGCACGGCGGCTCAACAAGTCTAACAGTTTCACATAACACGTAAACATATTTCATCATGCTTCATGCATCTCATGCTTTGCAATGACTACGTATCTTATGTATATCATGCTTTGCATTTACTCTATGATTCATGCTATTCATGCATGTCATTTACAATTTCATACAGTTCAATATAGAACAATCAACTTAATCAGCTACTGCATATCAACAATTTATTTCAACTTGTATCCCAAAGGCACATTAACACATTATTGCACATAATAACATATGCACACATAATAATTTTATAATATTCTAAATCATGCACATAATGCAACACGTTCTGAAAAACTTGCCTGGACTTTAATAATATTATTAATCTTTTAATAATATTTTAAATTAATTTCATATCATTATTAATTATTGAATAATGATTTAATTCTTAACTATTATCATTTAATAGGTAATCAATAATATTATCAATATATTTTAATTACTTAATAATCTTCTTTCGATTAAGTAATAATTTATTCCACTAAATTACCATTTAATTATTATTTAATATGAATTAAATAATAATCAATTAATTAATTATCCGTACTCATTATTTAATATTAATTAAATAATAAACACTTATATTATTAACTCCAACATTCTTTGATTACTATTTAATATTTTAAATAATAAGCAATTAACCCTGTTTAATTATGATTCAATGTTAATTAATTATTTTATTAATTATCTTTGTGACGACCCCAAATCCGGGTTCCTTTAACCCTAGACTCGGTACGTCACGATACATCATCTTCATACACGTTCTATAACTAATGCGGAATATATAAACATAAATTGTTTATTCTACAACATTTCCCAATGTTTCTAACCTTAACTTACATATATACCTTTAGATTCATAAAAAGGTTTACATAAATACTTACATCATATAACAATTTAGTTATAATGCATAACACTATAATCTTGTCTGTTGCTTCTGTCTCCGTCTCTCCTTGGACATTCGTATTATTCTGAAATTTGTTATCATGATATAGCAAGAGTGAGCAACGACTTTGCTCAGCAAGTTTAAATATGATAACGATATATCATGATTGAAAGAAAGAATAAGCTTTTGAATTTTCAACAATATAATAATTGTGAAAGAGTACGAGTCATAATTTCACTAATTGAATGACTGAATAAATAAATGTTGAGTGTCAATAATGACCATGAACAATTTAACTGAACCTTATGGTAATGAAGGTGATCAGCCTTTCATACCTGATGAACACATGCAACATGCACTATGTGCGAATCAACAATTTAAAGATGTGGAATAATTATACAGAATTAAACCATAGCATGCTTGAAACATAATAACTTGAGTTTGAGTTAGGAACTTGAACAATAAAATAATATATCCTGCTCGAATATAAATTGAGTAGGGTTTAGGAAACTTGCCTGTTTGCTCAGCTACAATTAATGTCTAGCTTTAACTAACTGGCTTTGAAAGACCTAACATCAATAAAGTTGGTCTAATAATTAATACGGCGTATTTGCACAACTATACGCTTACTAAGGAACTTATCTACCACAGAAGTACTAACACATGATATACATCAGTCAAAACAATATTATTAACCTTATAGACCCTCAATCATATTAGGTTAATAATTTAATAAGTTAGAAAATATTTTTCTTTAAGTGTTGCACACTTATTAAACTATTAAACAATTTATTATAATTGTTTAAACAAAAGAGTTAAAAGACACTTTCTTTATTCCATTAAATCTAATTTCATTTAATTACTATTTATCATTAATTAAATAGTAAGTAATTAACTACCTTTAGTTATTATTTAATAATAAATAATAACTTACAGATTTATTTATTATTTAAAATTAATCAAATAATAAATAATTATATTATATTAAAAATAATCAAATATCTTTAGTTATTATTTAATAATAAATAATAACTAATTAACTAGATTCATTTATTATTTAAAGTTAATTAAATAATAAATAATAAAATTATATAGTAAATACTCAAATATCATTAGTTATTATTTAATAATAAATAATAACTAACTAAATTTATTTATTATTTAAAGTTAATCAAATAATAAATAATTAAATAATCAATCTTAGTTGTCTTTAATTATTATTTAATAGTAATTAAATAATAATTAATTAATTTATCATCCTTGTTTATTATTTAATATTAATTAAATAATAATTAGTTTAATCATAAATTCAGAAGATATAATATTAACTAGATTAATATTTACAACATTTAAATATTAATCCTAAATACTTATTATATTTTAAAAAAATATAATATTAAACTAACTAGATTAATATTTATAACATTTAAATATTAATCCTAAATACTTATAATATTTGAAAAATATAATATTAACTAACTAGATTAATATTTACAACATTTAAATATTAATCTTAAATACATATAATATTTTAAAAATATCATATTAAACTAACTAGATTAATATTTAGAACATTTAAATATTAATCTTAAATACTTATTATATTTGAAAAATATAATATTAACTAACTAGATTAATATTTACAACATTTAAATATTAATCCTAAATACCTATTATATTTGAAAAATATAATATTCAATACCTAAATATCATTTTTGTATTATTAATATTTTTGTTAAAATTTTAAATTAATTTTTAAACATTTAAATTAATTTAAATTATCCAGAATGGCATTTTCGTAAATTAGTTGAAAAACCGGATCGATGGCAATTTCGTAATTAATCAGAAAATCGGACGGAGTGGCAATATCGTAATTTCAGCAAAAATCTGTTACCGCGCATTGCGCGCGCCGACAAAGACTAAGGCACCAAAACGGTGCCGTTTTAATTTCACCGTAACTGTCTTCCGCGCATAACGCGCGGATGAAATTTTTTCCTTGATAAAACGACGCCGTTTTTAGTTCGGCGTTCGACAGTGAACAGGGTCGCGCGCATTCCGCGGCACCCCCTTTTTCCTTCCCCTTAGCAGATTGTGAATAGTGATTTTAATACACCACTTTAATAAAAATTATACATTCAAGTAAGCTTTAAAAATCCAAAAAAATTACCCATAACTTAATATCAATTTATAACATGAAAATTTTAATTTTTCATGATTTAATAGTAAAAATTTTTATAAAATTTTTTACATCACATAAACTACCACAAATCATAACTTTTTGTGTATAACTCCATTTTGAGTGATTCAAACTTTGTTTTTCTCATGATTTAATGTTCTATAATATTATAACATTAAATCTAAGTTTTATAAAAATATTTTTGGACATAAATTCCAAAACTTATTTACACACTATTAAATACATATTTTTGCATATAAAATATACCAAAATACAAACCAAGCATATTAAACTCAAGCATGGCATAAATATTACCACTACACATTATTAACTATATTAACATGTTTATACTAACATGATAATTTATTTAATTTAAAAACAAACTACATTTAAAATAATCATTACCTCATTTTAATGGCTATCTTCATTTTTCTTCCAAAATGGGTTGTGAATGTCATGAACTAACTTATGCTTTCTTCTTCTTCCTTGAAGCTCCACCCAAAATCTCTCTCAAATATTTATCCTCTCAATATTTTGCTCTCAAGACTTAGAAGATGAAAGATAGAAAATGAATAACAAAACTCCTAAATTGTAAGTATACTTACAATTTGGATAGATATAAATTCTATATCTATTAAAATTTACCATCATGAGAGTGGTTGGAGACTTGTGCAAGAATTTTAGCTAAGGACAAAGTGGGTGAAAAGAAGAATGGTGCTCATGTCCTTTGAAAATAAAACAAGCAATCCTTTTAATTAATTAAAAGAAAAATAAAAATCAATTAACAATCAATTTCATCCTCTCTCTCCTCTCCTTGCCGGCAATGCACAAATATTTGTCCCAAAATGTTAGTCACATGCCACTTTTTTTATAAATAATAGTTTAATTAAGTATTTTTCAAGTGGGCCAATCATTGGGCTTTAATTTAAAATACCAATTGGGCTCTAATTCACTTGTTTGGGCTACTAAATTGTCAAGTCCATTTAATTTATCATTGGGCTATTTAATTATATCCCAAGTGATTAATTATTAATTGTGTTACACATTAATTATCCAATCCATAATTAAATAATAATTGAATTGATTAATTAATTAAATACTCTAACCCATTAATATTAAATTACTAAATGGACTAATAATATTATTAATAATATTTTATATTATTTACATTAATTAATTATCATATTAATTAATTTATAAAAATTTAATTCACTCATTATATTCAATTTAATTGAATATTTAATTAATGACAACTTGTCAATTATTTTGATATTAAAACTTTAGAGTGTGTTTGCTAATAATAATATATATAATCTATATATATTATTTATACACATTACTTTACCTCAAAACAATTTCACAATAAATTATGAAATTAAAATAAATACAATATATAATTTAATATATATTATTTAGGCCATAAATTAAATTATTTAATACATTTACATTAAATAATTCATTTCTCATCAATTATGGAAATAATTCCATTTACCCGAAAATACATTGAAATAATAATACATTTACTCAATTTCTTATTTAAATAATTTATTTAATTATTTAATTAATATTACACAAATAATTGTATAATTAAATTTCTCACTCTCATAAATCATTTACCATGATTTATTTAATTATAGAATATATTCATTTAATATATTCAATTACTATTTAAAATTACTCAATTAATTTAATCCCTTTATATATATATACAAATATATGAAATTAAATATTGTACATATATACAATTACTATTCTCCCTTAATTAATTTAACTATTTTATATAATTTATAATTATATAATTTACATAATTATTCCTCACAAATAATTTATCAACAATTTACATAATTGTTGATTAATGAATAAATTAATTCTACAATAAACCTTTTAATTCAATTCGGATTAATTTAATATTAATCTATCTATTTATCACAATTTAATTAACCATTAAATTATGTTACTAAATGTGCACGCATATATATATTCATATAAATACATATTTAATTTACACGCAACCACGTCGCATAATTACATAACTCCACTAATTAATTCTCTTAATTTAATTAGACTTGTTGTTAGTCAAGTTTATTGAATTATCACATTATTTGCTAACTTATCAAAAATTTTGATATCACCATATCTAAGTTAGTCCGTTAAATTTAATTTGGACCACTATTTATCTATCACTACTAGGTTATCAAACTCCAACCTTCATTAAATATTAAATATTTTATTTCTAATTTATTTAAATATCCGGGATATTACATTCACCCCTTCTTCTAAAAATTTCGTCCCCGAAATTATCTCATACACATTTCTACCAATTTTCATCTCTGAGTATAACTCTTTACTCATCAAAGTCTATGACCACCCTTTTCTAGGAAGTTCATACTTCTAAACTCATAATTCCAGAACAATGGAATATCTTGCAGAAGAATAAATTGAAAATCAATATCTTACAGAAGGATAATTTGAAAATCAAAATATTCATTAAAACTTTCATAATATGCTGAGGGGTCATCAAGACTGTGAACATGGAATTAACTGAATTCCGAATAAATAGTATTTATCTCTGTAAATACTTATAAATAGAGTGTTTATCAATCACAAAGACTGAAAACATTCCATAGGTGTACGCTAGGTGATCAGCCTATCGTACTTCTGCGTTGTGCACAACGACTTCTCACGGGGTCGAACTCTTTGGATTTACCAACCCATATCAGCATGCCACCACTGTTGGGCGCCCCCTCGCGGGTTCTTTATTCATGGCTCTGACATATCCCCCATTATGGGGTTGTTCACCTCAGACTTACTACAAAATTCCGCTCCAGCATAAGTTGGATTGGAAAATAAAACTCGAGTCATTTCTGACCAAAAAGTGTCCAGTCAAAATAAATGACATAGACTCACATCATTGAACTGTTCGTATATTACGACTCAAAAATCATTTCAGATTAGTTAAAGTACTAAAATTCATTTATAGGACTTCATGATACCGCACCGTTGCAACAGTGCGTTGAGGATTCCGTCTTTTTCATCTCTGCACCATGGCTTTAATGGCGTGTGATGATTTTATAAATACATTTTGATATTTTCAAATCAATTTGTCTTGCCGAAACAATTAGCATAGACTCTTCTTTAAACGTTTCAAAATACTAAAAATCATTTTGACTTTGTCATATTACATCATACCATAGTGGGCTTAAAAATACATCCAACACTAGGTTACTCTGCATTGATGACTCCATCGGTTATCATCTCTGCACTAAATGCATTAATGATTTCAAAAATACATTTGTCTTTTCAAAAGCACAAAAGTGCGACTTTGGCACGATTTTTAAGAATTTCAAAGTCTAGCATAGCTAGAAGATTTGGAATATCCTAAAACCTCAAAACACCTCAAATTTTTCCTCTACATTCTTTTCCAGCTTAATAACTATATCCATTATAGCCTTAACCTGACTACTTAACTCTATCCATACCTACTGTTCATCAAACTTACCACGTATTTGGGCTCAGCAACTTACCACAATCATATGGTTTGAGGAACTTGTCCTAGTCAGGCCAAAGTCGCCCATTCGCTGAGGGGCTCCACCACATGACTATGAGTCACGAACTTACTATGCGTGTCAGTTCTCAGAACACGAACTTATCTTAACATCCTCTACCTATCCGTTATATACATGAGAAAAGAATCACCTTCTCAACATACATATAGTGAATAGCGCGACACCAGGTTTCAGTTGATTATCATTATAGGAAGCCAAGTGGTCGTCAAACCAAACACAATCTCCTGCCCATACAAGAAATTGGTCAACTCAGCCACTAATCAATATAGGAAGTTAAGCGGTCGCTAAACCAAGAACAAATCCCCTGCCCATACAAAGGACTGTTCAACTCAACCACTGTATCAATATAGAAAGCTAAGCGGTTCTAAAATCAAGCACTAATTCCCCGCCCATACAAGGAATTGTACAACTCAGCCACTAATATGAGTCCTCAATTAAAAACCTACAAACCTCTAACTTCTCTTAACTTGATATGAATTTTGTCAATTCATACCTTATCACACTCAACACTTCAAGAATCCACTTGTTACTATTTCAGTATCTTCATTGTTATAGCACCATGCTATCAAAACCACTTCTTTAATCATTTAATAGACCATTTGTCATTCCATGATTTTACTATGATCATCGGGATCTTATATCAAAATTGATTTCACTGTACTATTTCTCCTTTATTCTAGGATCGTTTAATTCTATCATCTTATCATTCATCTCTGATCATTTTACTGTACGATCCTTCCCTTTTTAAATTCTTGAATCAAGTGTTCCCTGATTCTTATTCCATTTATTTGGATTACATTCTTTGAAGATCCTTCTTTGAATCTTTACATATATCTATGTATCTATATAGATTTATTTCCTACTTTATGAACTATATATGTTCATTTCTAAACTCTATCTGAGTTTATCCTTTCACTGTCTTCATTACCTTTCCATGATTATAGCCTAAGGTACTACTACCTAAGAACTATAACCTATCAGCTCTGATACCAACCTGTGACGACCCCAAATCCGGGTTCCTTTAACCCTAGACTCGGTACGTCACGATACATCATCTTCATACACGTTCTATAACTAATGCGGAATATATAAACATAAATTGTTTATTCTACAACATTTCCCAAGGTTTCTAACCTTAACTTACATATATACCTTTAGATTCATAAAAAGGTTTACATAAATACTTACATCATATAACAATTTAGTTATAATGCATAACACTATAATCTTGTCTGTTGCTTCTGTCTCCGTCTCTCCTTGGACATTCGTATTATTCTGAAATTTGTTATCATGATATAGCAAGAGTGAGCAACGACTTTGCTCAGCAAGTTTAAATATGATAACGATATATCATGATTGAAAGAAAGAATAAGCTTTTGAATTTTCAACAATATAATAATTGTGAAAGAGTACGAGTCATAATTTCACTAATTGAATGACTGAATAAATAAATGTTGAGTGTCAATAATGACCATGAACAATTTAACTGAACCTTATGGTAATGAAGGTGATCAGCCTTTCATACCTGATGAACACATGCAACATGCACTATGTGCGAATCAACAATTTAAAGATGTGGAATAATTATACAGAATTAAACCATAGCATGCTTGAAACATAATAACTTGAGTTTGAGTTAGGAACTTGAACAATAAAATAATATATCCTGCTCGAATATAAATTGAGTAGGGTTTAGGAAACTTGCCTGTTTGCTCAGCTACAATTAATGTCTAGCTTTAACTAACTGGCTTTGAAAGACCTAACATCAATAAAGTTGGTCTAATAATTAATACGGCGTATTTGCACAACTATACGCTTACTAAGGAACTTATCTACCACAGAAGTACTAACACATGATATACATCAGTCAAAACAATATTATTAACCTTATAGACCCTCAATCATATTAGGTTAATAATTTAATAAGTTAGAAAATATTTTTCTTTAAGTGTTGCACACTTATTAAACTATTAAACAATTTATTATAATTGTTTAAACAAAAGAGTTAAAAGACACTTTCTTTATTCCATTAAATCTAATTTCATTTAATTACTATTTATCATTAATTAAATAGTAAGTAATTAACTACCTTTAGTTATTATTTAATAATAAATAATAACTTACAGATTTATTTATTATTTAAAATTAATCAAATAATAAATAATTATATTATATTAAAAATAATCAAATATCTTTAGTTATTATTTAATAATAAATAATAACTAATTAACTAGATTCATTTATTATTTAAAGTTAATTAAATAATAAATAATAAAATTATATAGTAAATACTCAAATATCATTAGTTATTATTTAATAATAAATAATAACTAACTAAATTTATTTATTATTTAAAGTTAATCAAATAATAAATAATTAAATAATCAATCTTAGTTGTCTTTAATTATTATTTAATAGTAATTAAATAATAATTAATTAATTTATCATCCTTGTTTATTATTTAATATTAATTAAATAATAATTAGTTTAATCATAAATTCAGAAGATATAATATTAACTAGATTAATATTTACAACATTTAAATATTAATCCTAAATACTTATTATATTTTAAAAAAATATAATATTAAACTAACTAGATTAATATTTATAACATTTAAATATTAATCCTAAATACTTATAATATTTGAAAAATATAATATTAACTAACTAGATTAATATTTACAACATTTAAATATTAATCTTAAATACATATAATATTTTAAAAATATCATATTAAACTAACTAGATTAATATTTAGAACATTTAAATATTAATCTTAAATACTTATTATATTTGAAAAATATAATATTAACTAACTAGATTAATATTTACAACATTTAAATATTAATCCTAAATACCTATTATATTTGAAAAATATAATATTCAATACCTAAATATCATTTTTGTATTATTAATATTTTTGTTAAAATTTTAAATTAATTTTTAAACATTTAAATTAATTTAAATTATCCAGAATGGCATTTTCGTAAATTAGTTGAAAAACCGGATCGATGGCAATTTCGTAATTAATCAGAAAATCGGACGGAGTGGCAATATCGTAATTTCAGCAAAAATCTGTTACCGCGCATTGCGCGCGCCGACAAAGACTAAGGCACCAAAACGGTGCCGTTTTAATTTCACCGTAACTGTCTTCCGCGCATAACGCGCGGATGAAATTTTTTCCTTGATAAAACGACGCCGTTTTTAGTTCGGCGTTCGACAGTGAACAGGGTCGCGCGCATTCCGCGGCACCCCCTTTTTCCTTCCCCTTAGCAGATTGTGAATAGTGATTTTAATACACCACTTTAATAAAAATTATACATTCAAGTAAGCTTTAAAAATCCAAAAAAATTACCCATAACTTAATATCAATTTATAACATGAAAATTTTAATTTTTCATGATTTAATAGTAAAAATTTTTATAAAAATTTTTACATCACATAAACTACCACAAATCATAACTTTTTGTGTATAACTCCATTTTGAGTGATTCAAACTTTGTTTTTCTCATGATTTAATGTTCTATAATATTATAACATTAAATCTAAGTTTTATAAAAATATTTTTGGACATAAATTCCAAAACTTATTTACACACTATTAAATACATATTTTTGCATATAAAATATACCAAAATACAAACCAAGCATATTAAACTCAAGCATGGCATAAATATTACCACTACACATTATTAACTATATTAACATGTTTATACTAACATGATAATTTATTTAATTTAAAAACAAACTACATTTAAAATAATCATTACCTCATTTTAATGGCTATCTTCATTTTTCTTCCAAAATGGGTTGTGAATGTCATGAACTAACTTATGCTTTCTTCTTCTTCCTTGAAGCTCCACCCAAAATCTCTCTCAAATATTTATCCTCTCAATATTTTGCTCTCAAGACTTAGAAGATGAAAGATAGAAAATGAATAACAAAACTCCTAAATTGTAAGTATACTTACAATTTGGATAGATATAAATTCTATATCTATTAAAATTTACCATCATGAGAGTGGTTGGAGACTTGTGCAAGAATTTTAGCTAAGGACAAAGTGGGTGAAAAGAAGAATGGTGCTCATGTCCTTTGAAAATAAAACAAGCAATCCTTTTAATTAATTAAAAGAAAAATAAAAATCAATTAACAATCAATTTCATCCTCTCTCTCCTCTCCTTGCCGGCAATGCACAAATATTTGTCCCAAAATGTTAGTCACATGCCACTTTTTTTATAAATAATAGTTTAATTAAGTATTTTTCAAGTGGGCCAATCATTGGGCTTTAATTTAAAATACCAATTGGGCTCTAATTCACTTGTTTGGGCTACTAAATTGTCAAGTCCATTTAATTTATCATTGGGCTATTTAATTATATCCCAAGTGATTAATTATTAATTGTGTTACACATTAATTATCCAATCCATAATTAAATAATAATTGAATTGATTAATTAATTAAATACTCTAACCCATTAATATTAAATTACTAAATGGACTAATAATATTATTAATAATATTTTATATTATTTACATTAATTAATTATCATATTAATTAATTTATAAAAATTTAATTCACTCATTATATTCAATTTAATTGAATATTTAATTAATGACAACTTGTCAATTATTTTGATATTAAAACTTTAGAGTGTGTTTGCTAATAATAATATATATAATCTATATATATTATTTATACACATTACTTTACCTCAAAACAATTTCACAATAAATTATGAAATTAAAATAAATACAATATATAATTTAATATATATTATTTAGGCCATAAATTAAATTATTTAATACATTTACATTAAATAATTCATTTCTCATCAATTATGGAAATAATTCCATTTACCCGAAAATACATTGAAATAATAATACATTTACTCAATTTCTTATTTAAATAATTTATTTAATTATTTAATTAATATTACACAAATAATTGTATAATTAAATTTCTCACTCTCATAAATCATTTACCATGATTTATTTAATTATAGAATATATTCATTTAATATATTCAATTACTATTTAAAATTACTCAATTAATTTAATCCCTTTATATATATATACAAATATATGAAATTAAATATTGTACATATATACAATTACTATTCTCCCTTAATTAATTTAACTATTTTATATAATTTATAATTATATAATTTACATAATTATTCCTCACAAATAATTTATCAACAATTTACATAATTGTTGATTAATGAATAAATTAATTCTACAATAAACCTTTTAATTCAATTCGGATTAATTTAATATTAATCTATCTATTTATCACAATTTAATTAACCATTAAATTATGTTACTAAATGTGCACGCATATATATATTCATATAAATACATATTTAATTTACACGCAACCACGTCGCATAATTACATAACTCCACTAATTAATTCTCTTAATTTAATTAGACTTGTTGTTAGTCAAGTTTATTGAATTATCACATTATTTGCTAACTTATCAAAAATTTTGATATCACCATATCTAAGTTAGTCCGTTAAATTTAATTTGGACCACTATTTATCTATCACTACTAGGTTATCAAACTCCAACCTTCATTAAATATTAAATATTTTATTTCTAATTTATTTAAATATCCGGGATATTACAATCTTTATTTATTATTTACTCTTATTTACTCTTAACTAAATAATAAATAATTAGTTTAAACACTTTCTCATAATTTAATTACTATTTAATATCAATTAAATAATAATTACATAGTTACTTCCTTTATTTACTATTTAATTATCAATTAAATAATAAATAATTATTTTTCTTCATTAAATAATATGATATAATTTAAATATCACATTTATTATTTAATAACAATTTAAGAATAATTTTCTTCAATTATTAGTTAATTAACATCCAACTAGTGTACATTATCACCTCAAAAAGTATTAAAAATACTTTATCTCTTATTTAACCTTACTTACTATTTAATACAACTTGCATAATAAGTAAGTAGGGTGATTAACATTTTTCTAGCATTTAAAAATACTTTTAACAATTTTTCATGTAATTAGTTAGCTTTAATCATTTAATAATTATAGAAATTACCAAATGACATAAAATTTCAGATTTAAAATTTTTATAATATTCTTTATAAAATTACAAGCATTTTCTCTTTTGGAACCAACTCAAGAACCGGCCTAAAAATACCCGACCGGCCCCACCTAGAAATTATGAAAAACCGGAAAAAATCGAACCGACCGATTTTTTTCCTCAAAAATAGGTAGATTGTTTTTCTGATTTTCCAGCCTTGGGGTCTCCGACTAAAACTTGAATAAAATGAAATCTACAAGTCCGATTGAGGTATATTTGGTATCGATGAATTTGTAAATTCCCGAACTACATTATTTTGTTATCAAACATCAAATTTGGATTTGTTTTGGGTACTGAAACTAGCTCCAAACCGGACTGTTGTGCACAACCCTAAAAACAGTGGGGTGTTTTGGTAGAAAATCCATATCTTGCTCATTTTAAATCGGATTTTAGTCATTCAACTTGGAGAATCTTCATATTTTATGTATCTATCACCAAAAATTGACGAATCATAAATTCGACTTACGGATCGTGCACAGTAATTCCGGTATGGGGCTGCTATGTATTAGGTGAAATCGTTTTCGTCGGTAAAAATTATTTTGAAGACTTTGGCCAATTTTTTTTTGTCATAGATGCATATAAATACTTGATCTAACCACATGAAACCCTATATACACATGTCTAGCATATATCTATACATTAAAATCTCGAAAAGTTGGTTTTCTCCATAAAAATTTCATAAAGTACAAAAAGAGTTCCAAAACTAGGGTTTTAGGACGTGTTATACCTCTTGCTCTTGGATGCTCATTTCCTTTGCTTTCCGAAGTGATTTATGAAGCTAGATGGCATCCACACCTTCCTTTGATGCTGTCGTGAGCCTCTAGTATGGGGGTTCTTGGTTTGTTTTGGTTGGTAGCTCTCAAGCTCACAAACTTTCTTTTCTTCTTTTTTCATTCTCTAGAGTTTTTCTCTAGAGCTTTCTCTCTCTTTCTCCAGACACTATAATCGAAGGGTTAAACAAACAAGGTTCGATATTAGTGATTTAGTTCTTCGAGAGGCCGTGGCGTCTACTCCTAAAAATACAGGGAAGTTAATGCCGAATTGGGAAGGGCCTTACGAAATAATTGAAGTTGTGAAACTTGGAATGTATCAACTTCGGGATATGTCTGGGTCAGAGTTAAGGAACTTTTGGCATGTGATTAGATTAAGGAGGTATTATCAATAATTTGTTATCAATAGGAAACTCATTTTTTCATTGTACGTAATAAGATTTATTTATATACAAAAGAGAGACATTAATAAAAAGGGAGTTTTCATTAATTTGAGGAAGTTTTATGTTTTAGAATTTTTACAAGAACTATATATATAAATTTCAAAGTAAAACAAAATTGATCAGGCATCGGGGGCATCATCATCAGTATTAGAAAAAATGGAAGGATCCATGCCAGCTTTTGTTGCTTTTCCCACAGTCGACTGGAATCCTTGGCTATACCAATCCACAATTTCTTCGAGGAGTTCGGGAGATGCTCGGTATTCTTCAATTATTTGTTAGCGGAGTTCAGGGGTTCCATGATGAGCTTGTTCCTTTAAAATTTCATTGGCTTTTTCCAGCTCAGAGATGGTGGATAAAGAGCTTTCTATAGAGTTTTGTTGTCGTTTGACCTCAGCAATTAGATGATCATTTTGTTTTCTCACTTCTATGGCTTCGTCGGCCTTCTGTTGGAGTTCTTTTGCTTTTTCGGCATTTTCCTGTTGGAGCCGAGCAACTTCTTCAGTTTTCTTCTGATCAACCTCAAAGATAATGTCAAATTGTTGCTGAAGATTAGTGTTGAAGGTCTCAAGGCCGGTGTTGTCCTTGGAGAGTTGTTTTTTCTCCTTCTTTAAAGCCTTGTATTTGGCTCTCAATTTTTTCATTTTGGCGTCGCTATTGTTTCCTTTGGTTTCCCTACCCATGAGTCGGCTGAAAGTCGCCAGAGCCTGATAAGATAAAATTGTCAAAGGGGAGCATAAGAATAGGGGTAGATGTTTAAATGTGAAATTCTTACTCGGCCATAGTGAATTGCGGTGGCTAAAACGAGGTCTCAATCAAAGTAGTCTTGGAATGCTTCATTATCAGCAAAAAAAGTTTAAGCTGTTGTAAGCAAAAAGGGGAATGAGAGATTGATGTCGTACAGGAAGAAGGTTAGGGGTGTTCGGGAAGTCCCGGGAGTAGCTAGTGGTTGTCGTGGAGGGTGTCTGGTTGGGAATGGGTTGGTTTCAGGTTGTTTTAATTGTTCGGGGGTTGGTTGTTTGGATTGTTCGGGGGTTGGTTGTTTGGGCTGATTGGGGGTTGCTTTTTTGGGCTCTTGGGGAGTGGGTTTAGGTGAGTATGATTGAGGTCTCGGTGGATGAGAGGTTTTCGGCTTTTTAGCTTTCACATGCTTTTTGAGTTCAAGAGTGTTATTTTGAAGACACTCATTTTCTTTGTTATTTCTGGGCCTTTCCCTTTTGAAATTGATAAAGTTTCTGGTGGAAGGTTTGTCGAAAAGGATTAAGGTTGGTTCAGAAGAGTGGGGTTCGTAGTTTAGGGGCAGATTCGATGAAGGGTGGGATTTGTTTAGTTACTTGGGTAGAGGTATAATTTTTGGGGGCTAGCTTAAAAGAATGGACTGGAGTCTCTTCTAAGGTTGCGAAAGATGATGAAGCTTTTGTAATATCCCAGATACTTACAAGATGTGTAGATGAGATTTTAAATAATAAATTAAAGGTTAAGATTTAAAACCTAGAGTTGTAGAAGTGAGATGTGTAGAAAATGGGTAAATATTTTTTTAACATAATTTATTTGTCAGAAATTAAATGTGGGAATATTTTAATGATTCATGTAGAGAATTTATTAAGAAAATAAATTCAATTGAGAAGTGAAGGTGATTATATTAATATATATACCTAAAGTGTGCTTGTTAGCCAAATAAGAAGATGAGTAATTAATACTCAATAAAATTAATAAATTAATTAGTTTAAATATGAAGTTATAAGGAAAGTCATGAAATATAATTAATTAGGTTAATTATATTAGTTATTAATTAGAGTTATGGAAAAGCTAGAAGGACTGCCTAAGGTGGCAATAACAAGAAGTAATTAATTAAGTAATAAACTTAATTAATAAGTTGATGTATGTAAATTCAAGGGTGAATTTAAAACAAGCCCAATATTTTAATTATTGTAATTCTTGTTGGTATTGTAATTACCACGAATTTCATTAGTCATTGTAAATATACTTAATAAATATTTAGCAATGAATTTAAACTTTTTGCATTAATTAATTGTGCATTAGATAATTAAATAAATATACTTATGTGCTTGTATATTTATTTAAAGGATTAAAGCAAAGTGTATAATTAATTAAAGCAAATCTAATTGGATTATATTTTAAATCCAAATAAGTTGATAAACTAGGTTAAAGATATTAACCTAGTAGCTCATGTAATTAATTTGATTACTAGCCCATGTAATTAATTAAACAAGCCCAATGCTTGATTTAATTAAATATAACCTAGACTATTTAATATAAGCCCAATGTGTTATTTAAATTGAGCCCAAACAATTTAATTGAATGAGCCCAATAGAAGTTATTCCCAAGCCCAATGTAAAGTCCAATACAAGTCAAAACTTTGGTCAATATATATATATATATAGATGTATATATGCACATTTTAGCATTAAAAATAAAGGAAAAATGGCTTGGAAAAGCCATTTTGCTGAATTTTTGAGGGCCCCACTTGGATAACTTGATTTCCTAGATTGCTTGAAAATCCATCCATGTCATAAGTTGGCCAACAACTCTAGTCATTCCGAAAGTCTATCAACTATTCATTCAATCAAATAGTAAACTAGTTTAGCCTTTAATTTCACCAACATGGATTGATTAGTGAATTAATGAAGGATTAGTGGTGGGCTATAAATAGAATGCTCCACACTTGGTATTGGTTGTTAGTTCATTTGCTAGAAAATCCTAGAGAAAAGAGAGAGAACTTTTGTGAGTTAAAAGAGAGATACACTTGTGTTTGTGTGAGAAAAAGCTAGAGGAAGCCTTGGTGAATGTCCAATAGCTACACAACCTACTTTGGTATAAGGAGAAAGAGAGCCAACAAATCACAAAGGTTTAAAAGTTCTCTAAACTCCATTTTATTTCATTTTTGTAGTCTAGAAAGCTTTTGATCGGTTAAAATCTATTTTTAACCGATCAAAACTCGTTTTGATGATCTAGAGGTATTTAACTATGTAATATATGTATATTCATAGATCTATGTGTTTATAACATGATTTGGTAGGTTAGAAATGCATAGAAGTTAAAGAAATATGTGTAACATGATTTACCGGTAAACCCTAACCATGCATGCTAGGTTTATGGTTGTATTTTGAAATGTACAAATCCAAAATTGGATTTTTATGGCTAGAAAGCTAGATCTATGAGTTTTAAAGATAAAACCATTTTTGAAGTTTTCAAAAATAATGAATAACAAAGAAGTTATAGCTTTTACCAAAAAGGATGTGGGTTTTCAACTCTATGTGGTTCGATCCGTAAATTTCGTGTAAAACGTTTTCAAAAAGACGATCGAACCATGAAATATTGTAAAACATTAAGTTAGGAACACATCAACACTGATTTGGTGTTATTTGGATGTGTAGATTTCATTTAATCAAGGTTTGAATCAAAGTATCAAAACTGTCCAGAAAAAAATCACAAAATTGGCAGCTACTGCAGTACGGCGCCGGGGCGCCGTCTGCAGTGTTAATCACTGCGCCCCGGCGCAGTGCACTGTTCGGTGAAAAAAATTAAAACCCGAACCGGGTCGGGTCGGGCCGGGTCAGGTCCGGGTCGGGTCAGAAAATGAAAAATGTTCCAAAAATCATTTTAGTATTTTTGGACTTAATAAATATATTTTTAAATATATATATAATTGATTTAATGGTTTAAAAGTGCATAAATATTATTATTGAAATAATAATATAATAATGATAATAAAATATTATTAAATAAATAATAATATTAGAAAATTATTAAAATATTATTATGTGTACAATAATATTTTAAGGTCAATAAAATATTATTAAATGATTAATAATATTAGATAATCACTAAAATATTATTAAAGGAATTATAATATTAGATATATAATAAAATATTATTAAATAATTAATAATATTAAATAATCAATAAAATATTATTAAATGATTAATAATATTAGATACTTAATAAAATATTATTAAATGATTAATAATATTAGATAATTAATAAAATATTATTAAATGATTAATAATATTAGTTACCTAATAAAATATTATTAAATGATTAATAATATTAGATAATTAATAAAATATTATTAAATGATTAATAATATTAGTTACTTAATAAAATATTATTAAATGTTTAATAATATTAGATAATTAATAAAATATTATTAAATGATTAATAATACTATATGTTTAATAAAATATTATTAAATGATTAATAATATTAGAAACTTAATAAAATATTATTAAATGATTAATAATATTAGACACTTAATAAAATATTATTAAAAGATTAATAATATTAGGTAATGAATAAAATATTATTATATGATTAATAATATTAGATACTCAATAAAATATTATTAAATGATTAATAATATTAGATATTTATTTGAACTATATTAAACAATTAATATAAGTTCTTTGTGTTTGAAATATTATCAAATGATGATAATATTTCCTAAGTGTTTATTTACCCATAATTAATCAATTATGTGGTTCGTAAGGTTTATAAAGGTCATTATACTTACAAGTATATGATACTAATTTAAGATCAAATTGAAATAATTGTTAGGTCCGTTCAAGAATTGTTAGATTAATTTGGTTAGCAGTAAACGACGCACGAGACAAGTTTTTCTACCCCTTAAACTTGTATTTATTGTTGCAGATATTCTTCAACCGTATTTACATTTCAATTATTGTTGAGCAAGTATTCTACACTCGTAGTTATTTGACAGACCTTTGAGTGAATTAATTATCAAAAATTACTTCACATCATTATTGATTATTGTATTCGCACATAGTGCTTTTGCAAACAGTTTAAGAACGTCTAAGCTAATTGTTTCGGCTAGACAAATGCATGTTAAATTCATTTAATTGAATATTATAAAAGTTTATCCAAACCATTGGCTGGTGCGGATTCTTACAGTAAGACTGAGATAGAACAACCCTAGTTAAAGGGGATTTTTATTTGTCGGAGACCCGACAGCGCGCAAGAAAACTAAATGTGATGCATATACATAGAACATGAGAGGACTGATCCCCTCAAGTGTCTCGTTATTTTAACAAGGAGTCAGACATTGTATGTCTGTTCTACCTTAGTAGCAGTTCATGGTCATTAAAGACCACTCAGCAGTAAAGAGTCAATTCATTCTTTTATTGAACATTTATTCTTGTTATCTTTCACAATTGCTATTGTTGAAACCTTGAAGATTATTTCTCATCATCATGATATATCGTATGATTGTTGTTTATAAACTTGCTGAGCCATTTAGTTGCTCATTCTTGCTATATCATGACTATATTTCAGCCATTCCCGAAAGCTCTAAATCGGACAAAGGCAAGGGGAAAACGAATGCTTAGTTTTAAGTAATTGCATGCTAGTTTAATTTACTGTTATGTAATTACTGTTGTAAATCTTTTGTATTTCCATTAAGATATGTAATGTTTAAGATTAAGGTAATAGACCTTGGGAAGTGTAGCCTTTTGATTAAGGAACCTTTTGTATTATCCCACGAAGTTTGAATACAATTTATGTATTTCATTGTTGTTAAGTATTGTACAGTGAGAACCAAACCCGAGGTTAAAGAACCCGGATTTGGGGTCGTCACAGGTATTTATAAAGAGGTCCAAATAAATTTAAAGATTTAGCCTTATGAAGAGTTCAAGTAATTTAATTACTACTAGTGGATTAGCCCAAAATGACTATAGATGTTAGTCCAATATAAAAATACTTGCATGAAAGTGGGTAATTAAATAATAAGCCCAAATGTAATAGTCTAAGAGATAATTAATATAAGTCTAATAAAATTATGTTGACAAATATTGTATATAATGTGGTGGTAGTCCAATTAAATAAATTACCTAGCTCTAGTTATGGAAGATGTGTGAGTTGTGTTGAGTAGCCCAAGTAATTAAATAAGAGAGCCCAATGTAAAATAAACTATGTAGCCCAAACATTTAAAAGTTAAATGATGGTTAAAGTGTTGGAAAAATATTTTCAAGTATTGTTGAATGTAGAAAATTAACTAATGTAAGGTTAATTGAATAACCCTAGTTGATAGACACGAGAGAGCATTAACCAAACATTGGTTAATTGCTAGGTGAATGAATGTGATGATGACAATTAACTATGGATGAGTTAATTGAGTAACCCTAGGTAGTAAATAAATTAAAGGTTTAACTATGCATGGGTTAGTTGTAGGAAGAATATTATAGATACAATTATTATTGTATAGAATTCACCAATGTAGAATTGGTAGGTAACCATGAGTTGACTGTTGTAGAGAATTACCCACATTGGGGTTAATTGTTGGGGAATGTATAAATATGTAAATATATATATTAGATGAGCTTTAACCAATATTGGGGATTTAAGTGACCAAGGTTAAGTGTAGTACTTTAACCATAGGTTTTATGGGAGTTATAGAGTTAACCACATGTGGGTTAAGTGTTGGTGATTGTTGCTTATTTTACACTTCACCAAGTATGTTGCTTGTAGTCAAGTTGATGGATGACATTTTAAATGTCAAAAATGCAAGTATTGTGCATGTGTAAGTGAATATATATACATATATTGGTGTATAGATATATAGATGCTTATATAATGATATAGGACATAAAAATAAAGTCAAATTGGTGTAATAAATTGTAAATCCCGAATTTTAAAGAGGCCCCACATGGAAATGTTGAGTGTGGACTTCCTATTGCTTCATTTACACTCCAAAAGTTGCTTACAAGCAACCTTGATTGATGTCAATCACTTGGTCATTTCAAGTAGTCATTCAAACATATAGTAAGCACCAATTTAGCTTCTAATTGCACCAATGTTGGTTGATTAAGAAGTTAATGAAGGGCTCCTAGAGTTCTATAAATAGAAATCACCAACACATGAACAATGTTGGTCATTTCTATGCTTTGTAATATTTTTAGAGAGAAAAAGAAATTCTAGAGAGAATGAAGAGCATTGTTGGACAGTCTTGAGAGATATTACACTAGAGGTGTATATCTAGTAGCCAAGATAGAGTCTCTACCAAAGATCATAGCCAAGATAAGAAGAGCATCCATGTTCAAGAGGTTGAAAAAGTGTTCTAAACTTTTCTTAGTGCATTTTTATAGTCTATATAAGTTTTAAACGGTCAAAATATGTTTTAAACCGATCAAAAGTTCTTTTGATACTCTAGAAGTCTAAATCTATGATATATAGGTAGATTCATGGTTTAGTATGTTTAAAACATGTATTGGTATGTGTGTTACGCAAATAAAAAAAAAAAAGTTCATGTAACAATTTACCGATAAAACCCTAGACGGTTCGATCTTAAATTTCTTGTCAAAACGTTTTCAAAAATATGATTGAATCATGAAATATTGTAAAATAAGAAGTTAGAAAGACAACAACACTGAGTTGGTGTCATATGGATGTGTAGATGTTATTTTGTTCAAGTTTGAACCAATAAAACCAAGGATTTGTGAGTTAGTTTTCACTATGTCCTTGTATGCGATTTTAAGCCTACTTTCGTTTGGAATTTGTATTTGTAATCTAAAGAGAAGTTGTAGAGAGGGAAATTCTAATGAGAATGGACTCAAGAATCACCCCAAAATAGTTTGAAATAAAGACGTTATGGCTGTCGTAGTGACTGGAGGTCGGGCAGTCCAAATTAGGATTTTGTCTTCTGCTCTGAGCGTCCCGGCGCTCAGAGTAGCCTATGTTGAGCGCCCCGGCGCCCAAAACAGAATGTGCAAGTTTTCTGGGTCGGGTCGGGTCGGTCCGAGTCGGGTTTTATTTGAAAATTTAAGTTGAAGTTAGTGTAAAATTAACGTGTTTGAATAATAAACCAATACATGGAGTTTATTAGTAACTAATGGGTAGCTAAATGTTTAAAATGAAGACTAAGGTTAATACAATTAAAAAATTAAATTTTGGTATTGTTTAAAGTGGATTAAAATATTATTAAATGGTTAATAATATTAATATGAGATTAAAAGGTTATTAAATGATTAATAACATTATAAATGATTAAAATATTATTACATGGTTAATAATGTTAATAAGTGATTAAAATATCATTACATGGTTAATAATGTTAATAAGTGATTAAAATATTATTAAATGGTTAACTAATAAGAGATTAAAATATTATTAAATAATGAATAATATTAGTAAGTGATTAAAATATTATTAAATGGTTAATAATATTAATAAGAGATTAAAATATTATTAAATGATGAATAATATTAGTAAGAGATTAAAATATTATTAAATTCTTAATAATATTAATAAGTGAGTAAAATATTATTAAATGGTTAATAATATTAGTAAGAGATTAAAATATTATTAAATGGTTAATAATATTAATAAGTGATTAAAATATTATTAAATGGTTAATAATATTTGAATGTAATTGTATATTATCAAAGGTAGATAATATTTTGAGGTATTTGGTACATTATTAAATATCAAAATCATTAAGTTATGTAAAAGAAGAAAGTTTAATTAAATTAAATCAATGTAAATAGTCCATTTGTGACTAATTTAGACAACTTATTATAAGTGGGTCGTACGAAGAACGTGTAGTGAAGGCTTAAGTTGGTTAAGCGTATCCGACATGTCCGAACTATATTTTAGACTAGGGTTTTTGTTCGGAACTTAATGGTTCGTTTGTCGGACATCTTAAGAGTTAATAATTGAAGTTAGAGTCTTATATAAAGACTAATTAATAATCATTGTATCTAATGATTATGTCAATTTTATATATAAATTGTAGGTTGAACGAAAGATGTAAAATAAGCGTAAATGGTAGAAGCAAACCAGACAAATTTTTCAGAACTTGCTCTTATGTGCTTTAATATATTACATGAAGACATATTGATGATAATTGTGACATGTGATAAACATGAGGTAAATGTGAAATATGTATAAACATGAAGCATGATTTGCTAGAGGTTTGTTGATTATTATACGTGATCCATAAGAAGTATGAAACATTCGTAAAATAAAATGCATGAAATGCAAGATGTAGGAATAATATGCAGAGTATGTATAAAATGTGAAGCATGTAATGTGTTACATGTAATTGTTAGACTTGTTGAGCCGTCATGCTCACTTTTGCTATAAAACCAATATTTTCAGATAGTGCAAGTTATTCAAAGTTTTCGATAAAGATCAAGGAACAGGAAAACATATTACTTTCACTGAAAGTCTAAACGAATTTTGTTGATATCAGTTCGAATTGGATAGGTTAAATATTTGTGTAGAATAAGAATTGGTTGGTATGTAATATGAGTGTTAAATACTCAAATTGATTGTAATATAATGTCGTATTATGTATGATATTAAGACATACTAGGAATTTGTAAAGATTGCGATTCTGGAATAGAAAGAGATGTTGTAAAATTGTAAATAAATGATTATATATCAATGTTAATATTGTTATAAGTTATGATTGATAAGGAAAAGGTTGTACACGTGTTGAACCGGATCCGAGGTTCGAGGGACCCGGATTTGGGGTCGTCACAAGTTGGTATCAGAGTTGATAGGTTAAAAACATTAGGTAAGAGTGCCTTAGGCTATAACTGTAGTAGAAGATAAGTAAAATGGTAAAGGAATAAACTCAGGAAGAGTTTAAGTAATAAAAGATGAATTTGAAAAATTCATATATAGAAGATTATCCAAAGATGGATTTGAAAAGATATAAGAGAAATGAAAAGGGGCATGTTGTACCTAATTTGAAGAAATGATAGAAGATATCTTACAATAAGATTTTAAGGAGCAGAAAGATAATTCTAATAAGGTTATGCAATGATCTAGAGAGATGAACTCTTAATGAGTCAGATGTGCTAAGATATGGATTGAGAGAATTCGTATTCAGTTAAGAAAATGATAGGGTATGTGAAATTTTTCATTGAGGACTCATGATAGTGGTTGAGTTATACGATTCCTTGTATGGACAAGGAATTTGTATTTGATTTTAGAGCCACTCTGCTTCCTATATTAATATAGTGGTGGAGTTGAACATTCCTTTGTATGGGCAGGGGACTTGTTCTTAGTTTAACGACTGCTTAACTTCCTATATTGATTAGTGGCCAAGTTGACCAATTTCTTGTATGAGCAGGAGATTGTGTTTGGTTTGATAACCACTTAGCTTCCTATAGTGATAATCGATTTAAACCTGGTGTCACGCTATTCGATGTATATATGGTGAGAAGGTGATTCTTTTCTCATAGTAGATCGGATAGGTAGGGAATGTTAAGGTAGGTAAGTGTTCTTAAAACTCACACATATGGTAAGTTCGTGACTCATAATTGTATGGTGGAACCCCTTAGCGAATGGACGATTTTGGTCTGACTAGGATAAGTTCCTCAACCCATATGATTGTGGCAAGTTCCTGAACTCCTAAAATGTGGTAAGTTTGATGAACAGTGAGTATGGGTAGAGTTAAATAGCAAGATTAGAGCTATATTAAAGGTAGTTATTAAGCTGAAAAAGAATGCGGAGAAAAAATTTGAGGTTTTAGGATATTCCAAATCTTTTAACTATGCTAGATTTTAAAATTCTTAAAATCGTGCCAAATTCACACTTTTGTGCATTTGAAAAGACAAATGAATTTTCTTGTTTTATTATTAAGTCGCAGTAACAGAATAGGTGGATAAAGTCTATCATTACCTGTGATGATATGATAAAACCTAAAATAAATTTTAATATTTTGAAATGTTTAAAGAAGAGTCTATACTAATTGTTTCGGCTAGACAAATTGATTTAAAAATATCAAAATATATTTATGAAATCATCATACGCCATTAAAGCCATGGTGCGGAGATGAAAAGGACGGAATCCTCAACGTACTGTTAAGACGTGCGGTATCATGAAGTTATGAAGTAATGACGAAATCCTCAACGTACTATCAAGATGATACAATATCATGAAGTCCTATAAATGAATTTTAGTTATTTTAACTAATCTAAAATGATTTTCAGTTCGTAATATATGAACAGTTCAATGATGTGAGTCTATGTCATTTATTTTGACTGGACACTTTTGGTCAGAAATGACTTAAGTTTTATTATCCAATCCAAATTATTCTGGAGCAGAATTTTGTAGTAAGTCTGAGGTGAACAACCCTATAATGAAGGATGGTGCCCAAGAGTGATGGCATGCTGATATAACAAAATATGGGTTGGTAAATCTAGAGAGTTCAACCTTAAGTGAAGTCGTTGTGTACGGCGCTAGAGTACGATAGATTGATCACCTAGCGTACAAAACAAATGTGGAATGTTTTCAGTCTTTATGATTGATAAACCTTCTCGCAGATGTTCATGGTTTTTATGACCCCTCAGCATAGTATAAAAGTTTTAATGGATATTTTGATTTTCAATTTATTCTTTTGCAAGATATTCCATTGTTCTGGAATTGTAAGTTAGAAGTATGAACTTTTTACAAAAGAGTTGTCATAGAATTTGATGAGTAAAGAGAAATCCTCATAGATGAAAATTAGTAGAAATGAGTATGATGAAATTTTGGGGACAAAATTTTTATAAAAAGGGGTGAATGTAATATCCCAGATATTTACAAGATTTGTAGATGAGATTTTAAATAATAAATTAAAGGTTAAGGTTTAAAACCTAGAGTTGTAGAAGTAAGGCATATAGAAAATGGGTAAATTTTTTTTTAACATAATTTATTTATTAGAAATTAAATGTGAGAATATTTTAATGATGCATGTAGAGAATTTATTAAGAAAATAAATTCAATTGAGAAGTGAAGGTGATTATATTAATATATATACCTAAAGTATGTTTGTTAGCCAAATAAGAACATAAGTAATTAATACTCAATAAAATTAATAAATTAATTAGTTTATATATGAAGTAATAAGGAAAGTCATTAAATATAATTAATTAGGTTAATTATATAAGTTATGGGTTAGAGTTATGGAAAAACTAGAAGGATTGCCTAAGGTGGCAATAACAAGAAGTAATTAACTTAATTAATAAGTTGATGTATAGAAATTCAAGGGTGAATTTAAAACAATCCCAATATTTTAATTATTGTAATTCTTGTTGGTATTTATAAAGAGATCCAAATAAATTTAAAGATTTAGCCTTATGAAGAGTCCAAGTAATTTAATTACTACTAGTAGACTAGCCCAAAAGGATTATAGATGTTAACCCAATATGGGAATACTTGCATGAATGTGGATAATTAAATAATAAGCCCAAATGTTATAGTCCAAGAGCTAATTAATATAAGTCCAATTAAATTATGTTGACAAGTATTATATATAATGTGGTGGTAGTCTAATTAAATAAATTACCTAGTCCAAGTTATGGAAGATGTGTGAGTTGTGTTGGGTAGCCCAAGTAATTAAATAAGAGAGCCCAATCCAAAATAAACTATGTAGCCCAAACATTTAAAAGTCAAATGATGGTCAAAGTGTTGGGAAAATATTTTCAAGTATTGTTGAGTGTAGAGAATTAACTAATGTAAGGTTAATTGAATAACCCTAGTTGATAGACACGAGAGATCATTAACCAAACATTGGTTAATTGCTAGGTGAATGAATGTGATGATGAAAATTAACTATGGATGAGTTAATTGAGTAACCATAGGTAATAAATAAATTAAAGGTTTAACTATGCATGGGTTAGTTGTAGGAAGAATGTTATAGATAAAATTATTATTGTATATAATTCACCAAGGTAAAATTAATAGGTAACCATGGGTTGGATGTTGTAGAGAATTAACCACATTGTGGTTAATTGTTGGGAGATGTATAAATATGTAAATATATATATATATATATATATATATATATATATATATATATATATATATATATATATATATATATATAAGATGAGCTTTAACAAATGTTGGGGATTTAAGTGACCAAGGTTAAGTGTAGTACTTTAACCATAGGTTTTATGGGAGTTAGAGAGTTAACTACATGTGCGTTAAGTGTTGGTGATTGTTGCTTATTTTACACTTCACCAAGTATGTTGCTTGTAGTCAAGTTGATAGATGACATTTTAAATGTCAAAAATGCAAGTATTGTGCATGTGTAAGTGAATATATATACATATATTGGTGTATAGATATATAGATGCTTATATAATGATATAGGACATAAAAATAAAGTCAAATTGGTGTAATAAATTGCAAATCCCGAATTTTGAAGAGGCCCCACATGGAAATGTTGAGTGTGGACTTCCTATTGCTTCATTTACACTCCAAAAGTTGCTTACAAGCAACCTTGATTGATGTCAATCACTTGGTCATTTCAAGTAGTCATTCAAACATATAGTAAGCACCAATTTAGCTTCTAATTGCACCAATGTTGGTTGATTAAGAAGTTAATGAAGGGCTCCTAGAGTTCTATAAATAGAAACCACCAACATATGAGCAATGTTGGTCATTTCTATGATTGATAGTATTTTTAAAAAGAGGAAGAAATTCTAAAGAGAAGGGGAACATTGTTGGAGAGTCTTGAGAGATATTACACTAGAGGTGTATATCTAGTAGCCAAGATGGAGTCTCTAGCAAAGATCATAGCCAAGAGAAGAAGAGCATCCATGTCCAAGAGGTTAAAAAGTGTTCTAAACTTTCCTTAGTGTATTTTTATAGTCTATATAAGTTTTAAAGGGTCAAAATATGTTTTTAACCGATCAAAAGTTATTTTGATACTCTTGAAGTCTAAATCTATGATATATAGGTAGATTAATGGTTTAGTATATTTAAAACATGTATTGTTATGTGTGTTACACAAATAAAGGGAAGAAAAGTTCATGTAACGATTTACCGGTAAAACCCTAGACGGTTCTAATTTAAATTTCTTGTCAAAATATTTTCAAAAATATTATTGAATCATGAAATATTGTAAAACAAGAAGTTAGAAAGACAACAACACTGATTTGGTGTCATATGGATGTGTAGATGTTATTTTGTTCAAGTTTGAACCAATAAAACTAAGAATTTGTGAAGTTAATTTTTACTCTGTCCTTCTGAGCGATTTTAAGCCTACTTCCATTTGGAATTTGTATTTGTGATCAAAAGAGAAGTTGTATAGGGGAAAATTCTAATGAGAATGGACTCAAGAATCACCCGAAAATATTTCTAATGAAGAAGTTATGATTGTCGGAGTGACTGGAGGTCGGGCAGTCCAAATTAGGGTTTTGTCTTCTGCTTTGAGCACCCCGGCGCTCAGAGTAGCCTATGTTGAGCGCCCCGACGCTCAAAACAGAATGTGCAAGTTGTTTAGGCCGGGTCGGGTTTTATTTGAAAATTTAAATTAAAGTTAGTGTAAAATGAATGTGTTTGAATAATAAACCAATATATGGAGTTTATTAGTAACTAATGGGTAACTAAATGTTTAAAATAAAGACTAAGGTTAACACAATTAAAATTGTTTAAAATAAAGACTAAGGTTAACACAATTAAAATTTTAACTATTGGTATTGTTTAAAGAGGATTAAAATATTATTAAATGGTTAATAATATTAACATGAGATTAAAAGGTTGTTAAATGATTAATAACATTGTAAATGATTAAAATATTATTACATGGTTAATAATGTTAATAAGTGATTAAAATATTATTACATGATTAATAATGTTAATAAGTGATTAAAATATTATTAAATGGTTAATTAATAAGAGATTAAAATATTATTAAATGATGAATAATATTAGTAAGCGATTAAAATATTATTAAATGGTTAATAATATTAATAAGAGATTAAAATATTTTTAAATGATGAATAATATTAGTAAGAGATTAAAATATTATTAAATGCTTAATAATATTAATAAATGAGTAAAATATTATTAAATAGTTAATAATATTAGTAAGAGATTAAAATACTATTAAATGGTTAATAATATTAATAAGTGACTAAAATATTATTAAATGGTTAATAATATTTGAACGTAATTGTCTATTATCAAAGGTATATAATATTTTGAGATATCTGGTACATTATTAAATATCCAAATCATTAAGTTATGTAAAAGAAGAAAGTTTAATTGAATTAAATCATTGTAAGTAGTCAATTTGTGACTAATTTAGACAACTTATTAAATGTGGGTCGTACGAAGAACGTGTAGTAAATGCGTAAGTTGGTTAACCATACCCGACATGTCCAAACTATATTTTGGACTAGGGTTTTGGTCCGAAACTTAGTGGTTCGTTTGTCGGACATCTTAAGAGTTAATAATTGAAGTTATAGTTTTATATAAAGACTAATTAATAGTCATTATATCTAATGATTATGTCAATTTTATATATAAATTGTAGGTAGAACGAAAGACGCAAAATAAGCATAAATGGTAGAAGTGAACCAGACAAATTTTTCAGAACTTGTTCCTATGTGCATTAATATGTTACAATGTGTTATCAAATTATTGACATGAAGACATATTGATGATAATTGTGATATGTGATAAGCATGAGGTACATGTGAAATATGTATAAACATGAAACATGATTTGCTAGAGGTCAGTTGATTATTATATGTGATGCATAATAAAAATGAAACATTCATAAAATGAAATGCTTGAAATGCAATATGTAAGAATAATATGCAGAGTATGTATAAAATGTGAAGCATGATGAGTGGGTGTTATACCTATGAATTAGGTGCTTTTAAGCTTAATTAGTTGATTTCTTTGAGTGTTTTTAGTTTTATTTTACTTATTTTTATGATTCTTTTGCAGAAAACGGCTTCGGGAGGGCAGAACAGGAAAATGGAGGTTCAGTGATAATTTTGTAATTTGGAACAGTAGACGGTGTCAGGGCGTGATGTTGCTATACAAAGACTATGCCGGGGTGCAGTTCGACGACTTTAGTTGGCACAGTTGTTGCGTTGAAAAATCCGAACCCAGCTAGGATGTTGGTTGTTGTAGTTATTTTAAAGAGGGACTCTAGGGCTATTAAGAGATACAGAGAGGACGTAAGGGCAGAATTGAAAGCAAGGGATTGGAGCTATTCTCGGTTATCTTGAAGAATTGATTGGAAGAACATTAAAAGCGAAAGTGAATGCTAAGGAGAAGAGGGATTTTCGACAGAGTTTATTCTATTTCCTTTTTCTTTATCTTTTGAACTTATGATGTTTTTCTATATTAATTTAATGATGGTTTTCATTATAATGTGTAACTAAATTCCTCTTTAAGGTTACAATGGAACCGTTGGTTGAACTTTAATTAAATCATCTTAGTTTCAATTATTTAATCAGTTGTTGGATTTGTTGTTATATCTTGTGCATGAATTATAATTGTCTGATCAATAGTTATTTGATTTCTTAGATGGAATTGAGAGAGAAAATCTAGGAATAGATCTGGGTATAATAACGTGTGACTTTGTTTGTTCTTCTTAGGAAGAGTATCATGATAGTCTATAGGATGCAAATACCTATAGACCACACGTAACATATTGAGAGTTTAACCTTAATGAGTCTGCTTCAAGACATTTTGCATAGACTTATAGCATTATAAATTGGAGTAGATCTTTTTATTAATTATCGAAGGAGATTAGTAAATAGATAAGTGATCTCAGTTAACAATCTATATGATTAAGTAATTGGAATTAAGATGATGATATTATTGTGATGCAGTGGGGAAATTATAAACTTAAAGTTCTTTATTATATGGTAATTCATTCTTGTTAGTTAGTTTAATTTCAATTTTAATTAGTTCATAATTCAAGGTTCATAATCCAAATTTGCTACAGTTTGAATAGAGTTGAATTAATACAAATTTAATAGTCAATATAGTTATTATTACTTGTTCCTTATGGGTTCGACATCCTTTTTACTAATATATTACTTGATTGATTGCGTATACTTGCGTGTGAATTCCATATATATAAATCAGACAACAAAGCATGTAATGTGTTATGTGTAACTGTTAAACTTGCTGAGCCGTCGTGTTCACTTTTGCTATAAAATTAATATTTTCAGATAGTGCAAGTTATTCAAAATTTTCAATAAAGATCAAGGAACATGAAAGCATATTACTTTCACTAAAGGTCTAAACGAATTTTCTAGATATCAGTCTGAATTGGACAGGTAAAATATTTGTGTAGAATAAGAATTCGTTGGTATATAATATGAGTGTTAAATACTCAAATTGATTGTAATATAATGTTGTATTTGTTAGGATTTCGACACAGTGAAACCAGCGGAATTTAATTTTTTTTCTGAAACCCTAAAATAGGAGCCATGCGAAAACAGATTAATCAAAGGTTCAGAATTTATTTTACCGATTATGTAAGCTTGAATGGAGACGCTGGTGAATTCTGAAGCAGCCTTGAATCCTCAATGCAATCCAATGACTGCGTCTCTACGGTATTCACACGAACGCTCCGCGAATCGTCCCCCAATCTGCATCAAAAGGAACCGCGGTACTAGCCACCAAGATCTGAATTTCCTAATTATTTTTCTCTCTAGCCTCTTTCTAAAAGCGGCTAGGGTTTTAGTTTTTGTTCCTTACGTGATTAAGACTACTGATATATCATATATATAGTAGTTAATAGGAATTAACCAAAACCTAATTTAATTAGAAAAATAAAATCCGAATTTATATATATTATATCTTAATTAAGTCTAACTTAATTAATATATATACATATATATAAATTATCCTATTAATTTAAATTCATAATTTTAAATACTATCAATCATATTGACATATTTAAATACTTAGAATTTAAATTAATTCATTTTTTAAGTACGTTCTAAGTGTGTGACCCTATAGGTTATTATTATGTTGGCAATAATTTTAAAATCATATTATAAAATTATAAACAGTGAGCGGCATCTAGTAATGCATCACTGCTACCCAAATAATAATAAGATCGGTGATTCGATGCAACCTTTTTGTGACCAATGTTTCAATGCAATTTAATCCTTTTAACCTTGACATCCTAGATTAAACTCGAGGCATGAAAAGTGTCATACTCTTTATAATTTAATCTGAGTTTTCTTGATCAATGTGTAGACTATATGAAACAAATCAATAGTTGAGCATGGCCATGCATTTCATAGTCCTACTCAATCAAGAGGTCTATGGATATTACCCCTGATATATAGGAGGGTTAAATTCCATCTAGATCACTCATATTTCTCACACGATTCATGATGTACCCAATAATCACCTTTATTGTCTACCCTATTAAATGTGACATTTGATGATATCAAAGTACATAAATTCTCGTGTAATAATATAGTGATCTCAGGTCGGAGGATCATTACATCATTGTCACTATGCGAATTTCTTATGACATTTTGCATAATGCTCCACGTAGAATTCTCATGGTGGGTCAGTCCGGTACATTGTTCTCTAACATGTACCTATGCATTGACTCAAATATCTCATATATTTATGACCAATGAGATTTGGCCATTAGTCAATCCACATACTAGTCTCAATGCATCATTGTTGTCCCATTAACAATGATACTCGACTAGGGACATTTAAGAGTAATGTTACTAATTGTAATTATATAATCTAATGTTCAAGTCACATACTTGAAGCTATATAATTCGTATCACTATTCTAAGGGCTTTTATTATGCTAACATTTATATAACGCAACAAATGAAATTATAATAAAATAATCTATTTATTCAATCAAATATAATATCAAAAATGTTAAGCAATTACATCAAATAATTAGCCTATAGGGCATCAACTCTAACAATCTCCCACTTGCACTAGAGCCAATCACTCATGTATCTAATACCCATGGAACTAGTGTGACCTTCATGCTTCTGCTGCGACAAAGCCTTAGTAAGTGGATCTGCAACATTATTATCTGTTGGCACTCTACATATATGTAAATCTCCTTTATTAATGATTTCACGGATGAGATGGTACCGTCTAAGTATATGCTTGGATCGTTGGTGAGATCTGGGTTCCTTAGCCTGTGCAATGGTTCCATCATTATCACAGTATAGCTCAACTGGATCAACAATGGTTGGAACAACACCAAGTTCAGTGACAAACTTTTTAATCCATACAGCCTCCTTGGCCGCACTAGAAGCAGCAATATACTCAGTCTCTGTTGTAGAATCGGCTACTGTCTCTTGCTTTGAACTTTTTCAGCTAACAGCACCACCATTAAGACAAAACACAAAACCTGACTGAGACTTATAGTCATCTATGTCAGTCTGGAAACTAGCATATGTGTAACCCTTTATTGTCAGTTTGTCTTCACCTCCATATACTAAGAATGAATCCTTAGTCCTTTTCAAGTACTTGGGGATATTCTTGACTGCTGTCCAGTGACCTTCACCTGGATTCGACTGGTATCTACTCGTCATGCTCAAAGCATACGAAAAATCCGGATGAGTACATATCATTGCATACATGATAGATCCAATTGCCGAAGCATAAGGGATCTTTCTCATACACTCCTCATCATCTTATGATTTAGGACATTGGGCCTTAAAGATCTTTACACCATGAGTCATGGGTAAGTGTCTTCTTTTTGCCTCTTGCATGCTAAACCGTTTCAGCACTTTATCAATATATGTACTTTGACTTAGGCCTAGCATTTTTCTTGATCTATCTTGATAGATCTTGATACCTAAAATGTAGGTTGCATCACCCAAATCTTTCATGGAGAAACATTTTTCTAACCATGTTTTTACAGCCTGTAAGGAAGGAATGTCATTCCTAATAATTAATATGTCATCAACATATAATACCAGGAATACAATGTGACTCCCACTAACCTTCTTATATACACAAGGTTCATCTTCATTTTTTATAAAGCCAAACACTTTGACTGTTTCATCAAATCGAAGATTCTAACTCCAAGAGGCTTGCTTCAATCCATAAATGGATCGCTGCAGCTTACATAACTTTTCAGCATCCTTTGGAGTGAAAAAACCCTCAGGTTGTGTCATATACACATCCTCAAGGAGATTTCGTTAAGAAAAGCAGTTTTGACATCCATCTGCCAGATTTCGTAATCATAAAAGGCTGCAATAGCAAGTAAGATCCTGATGGATTTAACCATTGCCACTAGGGAGAAGGTTTCATCATAGTCAACACCTTGAACTTGTTTGAAACCTTTTGCTACCAGTCGGCCTTTATAGGTCTGTACATTACCATCTATGTCGGTTTTCTTCTTGAAAACCCATTTGCACCCGATTGGTTTTACCCCTTCGGGTGGATGAACCACAGTCCATACTTGGTTAGTATACATGGAGTTCATCTCAGATTTTATGGCTTCAAGCCATCTCTCAGAATCTGGTCCATTTATAGCTTCGTGGTAGGAAGCAAGCTCATCCTGATCTATGAGCATCACATCGCCGTTTTGAGTCACAAGAAATCCATAATATCTCTCGGGCTCTTGACGTGTCCTACTAGATCTACGAATGCCTTTTGTAATTTGAGCAGGTTTCCACAATATCTTGTGATTCATGTTCAGGTTCTAACTCAAGTTCAATGATATTTTGTGGTTCTCGAATTTCATCGAATTATACTTTTCTCCTACTTTTTCCTTTATAAACAAATTCTCTTTCTAGAAAAATGCCAGTTCGAGCAACAACCACTTTGTTCTCAGAAGGTTTGTAGAAATAATACCATTTTGTTTCCTTAGGGTATCCCACAAAATTACATTTGTCAGATTTGGGTCCGAGCTTGTCAGAAGTCAGACCTTTTATAAATGCCTCGCAACCCCAAATCTTCATGAACGACATACTAGGACTTTTCCCAGTCCATATCTGATATGGTGTCTTTTGAACCGTCTTTGTAGGAACACGGTTAAGTGTGAATGCAGCTGTCTCTAGGGCATGACCTCAGAAGATCTACATGACTCGTCATTGATCGTACCATGTCCAACAAGGTGCGATTCCTCATCTCAGACACACCATTCCATTATGGTGTTCCAGGTGGAGTGAGTTGTGATATAATACCACACTCCTTTAGAAGGTCATCAAAATCTTGGCTTAAATATTCACCACCTCGATCGGATCGAAGGGCTTTTATTCTTTTGCCAAATTGATTTTAAACTTCATTCTTGAATTCCTTGAACTTTTCTAAGGATTCGGATTTGTGTCTCATAAGATACGCATATCCATATCTATTGAAGTCATCAGTAAATGTAATGAAGTAATAGAACCTACCTCTTGCTAACGAACTCATGGGTCCACATACATCACTATGTATAAGTCCCAATATATCACTAGCCTGTTCACTGTGACCAGTGAAAGGGGCTTTAGTCATCTTGCCTAATAAACAAGACTCACATTTCTCATATGATTCAAAATCAAATGAATCCAAAAATCCATCTTTATGGAGTTTGGATATGCGTTTCTCATTTATATGGCATAAACGACAGTGCCAGATATATGTCAGATTTGAATCATTTGATTTAAATCGTTTTGTATTTATGTTATAGATAGGCATTTCTAAATCAAGAATATAAAGACCATTAAACAATTGTGCAATTGTAACGCCCCGAGATTCCGCGTGCTGACCACGCAGGATCCCGTGCGTTAGACGTACAACCTTGTACTTAAATCCACAATATATCTCAATAATATAATTGATGAAACTAGTTTATTTTAGAACTATTACAATCTCATTCTATTCCAGAATCGCAATTTTTAAACATTTTTATTTCACTTTCTGATCATATTAATAATGACCTAACATACCAACCTGTCACCCCTATACATAAAGAACAACATCTGAAAATGATTTAAAATAATCCATACATGTTTTCCTAACATTTAAGTTTGCTAATCTATAGCACAATTAAGACATAAATATCTTCACAAGTAATACCCACATAAATAATTTATTTTATCTCAGGGTTTTACTATAAAAGCACCTACGTTTCGATCTCGTTAGCCAATCTTCATCTTCGCCTCTACCAGAGTAATCAGCTTCCTCAAACTTTTCTGTAATGTGTTGTTTTAAGCAAGAGTGAGCACGGCGGCTCAACAAGTCTAACAGTTTCACATAACACGTAAACATATTTCATCATGCTTCATGCATCTCATGCTTTGCAATGACTACGTATCTTATGTATATCATGCTTTGCATTTACTCTATGATTCATGCTATTCATGCATGTCATTTACAATTTCATACAGTTCAATATAGAACAATCAACTTAATCAGCTACTGCATATCAACAATTTATTTCAACTTGTATCCCAAAGGCACATTAACACATTATTGCACATAATAACATATGCACACATAATAATTTTATAATATTCTAAATCATGCACATAATGCAACACGTTCTGAAAAACTTGCCTGGACTTTAATAATATTATTAATCTTTTAATAATATTTTAAATTAATTTCATATCATTATTAATTATTGAATAATGATTTAATTCTTAACTATTATCATTTAATAGGTAATCAATAATATTATCAATATATTTTAATTACTTAATAATCTTCTTTCGATTAAGTAATAATTTATTCCACTAAATTACCATTTAATTATTATTTAATATGAATTAAATAATAATCAATTAATTAATTATCCGTACTCATTATTTAATATTAATTAAATAATAAACACTTATATTATTAACTCCAACATTCTTTGATTACTATTTAATATTTTAAATAATAAGCAATTAACCCTGTTTAATTATGATTCAATGTTAATTAATTATTTTATTAATTATCTTTATTTATTATTTACTCTTATTTACTCTTAACTAAATAATAAATAATTAGTTTAAACACTTTCTCATAATTTAATTACTATTTAATATCAATTAAATAATAATTACATAGTTACTTCCTTTATTTACTATTTAATTATCAATTAAATAATAAATAATTATTTTTCTTCATTAAATAATATGATATAATTTAAATATCACATTTATTATTTAATAACAATTTAAGAATAATTTTCTTCAATTATTAGTTAATTAACATCCAACTAGTGTACATTATCACCTCAAAAAGTATTAAAAATACTTTATCTCTTATTTAACCTTACTTACTATTTAATACAACTTGCATAATAAGTAAGTAGGGTGATTAACATTTTTCTAGCATTTAAAAATACTTTTAACAATTTTTCATGTAATTAGTTAGCTTTAATCATTTAATAATTATAGAAATTACCAAATGACATAAAATTTCAGATTTAAAATTTTTATAATATTCTTTATAAAATTACAAGCATTTTCTCTTTTGGAACCAACTCAAGAACCGGCCTAAAAATACCCGACCGGCCCCACCTAGAAATTATGAAAAACCGGAAAAAATCGAACCGACCGATTTTTTTCCTCAAAAATAGGTAGATTGTTTTTCTGATTTTCCAGCCTTGGGGTCTCCGACTAAAACTTGAATAAAATGAAATCTACAAGTCCGATTGAGGTATATTTGGTATCGATGAATTTGTAAATTCCCGAACTACATTATTTTGTTATCAAACATCAAATTTGGATTTGTTTTGGGTACTGAAACTAGCTCCAAACCGGACTGTTGTGCACAACCCTAAAAACAGTGGGGTGTTTTGGTAGAAAATCCATATCTTGCTCATTTTAAATCGGATTTTAGTCATTCAACTTGGGGAATCTTCATATTTTATGTATCTATCACCAAAAATTGACGAATCATAAATTCGACTTACGGATCGTGCACAGTAATTCCGGTATGGGGCTGCTATGTATTAGGTGAAATCGTTTTCGTCGGTAAAAATTATTTTGAAGACTTTGGCCAATTTTTTTTTGTCATAGATGCATATAAATACTTGATCTAACCACATGAAACCCTATATACACATGTCTAGCATATATCTATACATTAAAATCTCGAAAAGTTGGTTTTCTCCATAAAAATTTCATAAAGTACAAAAAGAGTTCCAAAACTAGGGTTTTAGGACGTTTTATACCTCTTGCTCTTGGATGCTCATTTCCTTTGCTTTCCGAAGTGATTTATGAAGCTAGATGGCATCCACACCTTCCTTTGATGCTGTCGTGAGCCTCTAGTATGGGGGTTCTTGGTTTGTTTTGGTTGGTAGCTCTCAAGCTCACAAACTTTCTTTTCTTCTTTTTTCATTCTCTAGAGTTTTTCTCTAGAGCTTTCTCTCTCTTTCTCCAACACTTAGGAAATGATACAATGAACTAACACTCTCATTCTTTCCCTTATTTGCTAGTAGAATACATACATATGGTATATCTATCATATATTACCAATACATGTATAAACAAGATCCACTAATTGGGGAACTAGGTTAGCATTGGGGAAAAGGTTTTCTAGACTAGGGTTTGTGGGAGTAAAACATGGAAAACATTGAGCTTTGCGCCCTCCATTGGTACTCCCCCCTTTTTGCCTCCATTTTGATTTTTCTTTTATTCCAAAGGTGATTATATAAACACCAATATATATATATATATATATATATATATATATATATATATATATATATATATATATATTACATGCATTCTATAGGACTATATAATGGACTATACATTAAATTTCATTGGGCTACATAATTAATTATGTTTGGGCTCCCAATTTACATCCATTTGAGCTACTAGATTAAATCATTTTGGGCTCCCAACAATTTAATTAATTGTGGTTGGTTAATAATTAAATAGGACTAGTCCACTATTAATAAATTCTTAGTGGAACTATAAAGTAGTATTATTAATATTTTACGTATTATCATTAACTAATACCCACATTAATTAATTTACACATCTAATTTAACTCGTTATTTATCAAGTTAATTAAATCGTTACATAGCTCATTAACTTTATCAAATTTTGATATTATACAACATAGGTTGGTCCATTAATTTAATCAACCCATTAACTGAACCTCCCTATAACTACTTTAATTATATAAATACATAATTAAATAAATTAAACCATCATATACATAGATATGATTATTCGCGAATGCATCTTAAAATAAATTTTAATTTCATTTCATTGATTAATACGCCATCAATTTTAATTGAAATAAGTCGTAATAATTGCGGTCATTACATCATTCCCCCCTTATAAGAATTCTTTCCCTGGAATTACAGCGCACATATCTCTACTTATTTCATTCACCAAAACTAGGTTTTACCTTAACCTTTAATTAATTATATTTGATTTTTTTTTCTCGTAAATATCCGGGTTATTACAGCAACACCATAACATATTTCATTTAAGTAAAACGAACAACTGTCGTTCTTTATTAAAAATGAAAAACCTTTCTTGTCCAAACAAGTAACAGAAATAATATTTTTGCTCATAGTAGGCACATAGTAACAATTCTCTAATTCTAATACTAGCCCAGTGGGCAAAGATAAATGATAAATTCATACGGCTAGTGCATCAACTTTTGCTCCATTCCCAACTCGTAGGTCAACCTTTCCTTTTGCCAAAGTCCTACTCCTTTGGAGTTCCTGCACATTAATACAAATGTGAGAACCACATCCAGTATCCAATACCCATGATGTAGAAGTGGACAAATTGACTTCTATAACATATATACCCGAATAAGAAGTCGTACTTCCTTTCTTTTTCTTTAGTTCTTCCAGATATGCATGACAATTCCTTTTCCAGTGTCCAGGTTTTCCACAGAAGTGACAATCACCTTCTTTAGCTACCCCACCTTTAGGTTTTAAAGCCTGTTTGTTTTTGAAATTGGGTTTGACACCAGATTTAGATCCTATCTTCTTTTTGCCTTTCCATTTTCCCTTAACATTCCCCTTTTGCACCATCATTATGGGATCGGGTCCTGCCTTTTTCATGTTGTTCTCAGCAGTTCTTAACATGCTCAACAACTCAGTAAGTGGTTTCGTAATTTCATTCATGAGATAATTCATGACAAATTGCGAGTAGCTGCTATTCAAAGATTGTAAAACTAGATCAGTTTGGGCTTCCGCAGTAATCAAAAAACCCAACCTAGCAAGGTACTCAATATACCGAATCATTTTCAGAGCATGTGGACCAACTAGATCACGTTCACCCATCTTGCAGTGATACAACGCTTTGCTTGTATCATACCTTTCTTGTCGAGCATGCCCTACGAACAATTTCTTAAGATGCTCGATCATCTCATAAGCATCCATTAACTCATGTTGCTTCTGAAGCTCAGAGTTCATAGTTGCTAGCATGAGACAACTCACGTCCAAAGCATCATCTTGATGTTTCTTGTAAGCATTATGTTCTGCACGTGGTGCAGTGTTAGCTGGTGCTGCAGGAATGAGCCCATCAAGGACATAGAGCTTGTGCTCTTGTTTGAGGACAATCCTCAAGTTCCTATGCTAGTCAAGGAAATTAATTTCACTCAATTTTTCCTTCCCAAGGACTGATCGTAGTGAAAGACTATTTGTGTTGTTGGTTGCCATTGATATCTACAATTTATAAGTGCAAAAAATAATAAGTCAAATTACAGAGTTTTGATATTATGTAATTGATAATAGTACATTCCAAATATACCTCCCACTATTTTAATCAAATTAATAGCCCTCACCATTAATTCGGAAATCATTTTCTATTAAATCTTTTTAAAGAGATAAGATCCATATTTCATTATGCCTTAAGTTAGCTTTGACTAATCTCTTAAAACATAATTATTTAGGTAGACAACCATTTGTCAATTATATCATATATAACTCTTAGATAGTTTGGTGAACAACATTTGTTCTAGTCCATCTAATGGTACCTGCCATACTTTATGCCTTTAAGTCCACAATCCTATTGGGATAACTTAGTTAAGTCGGGCCCAATGATTTTAACATTTTGGATATCACAATTATCTTATCGCATCTTACCAAGATAAATGGGGTGCTTTGCTTTGGCAAACCTACATTCATCGGTCAAGGTCTTGATGAGTGTCATTCATTGGAAGGCATATGATTTAGACTTAATAATTTTATGAGGGATTTTATTAGTTAATTTAGATCTGTCCAATTTTAATCTTATTAAACATGCACGTTATTTATCATATCATATCGTATACAAGCATAAATAAAGTGTTAAAAATTAAAGGTGTCACAGTTATGGCCCAACCCTATGTCAATCCTTTCAAACTAATGAAAAGATTGAAGGTCAGTCTAAGGTGGTAAAAGGTCTTCAAAATAGTAGCTTCGTTGGACCTTTCTCATACACGTGTCTCCTCACCATCATCATCTTGTCATCTTGATTACACTTGTACATTACATGTTATAAAGAAACCTCGAGTTACATTCGAGGGGATTTAGATGAGAAGAAAATATTACATTAGAATTTATAGAAAGGCACAACATGCAAGCCGTATTTCAAAAACCAAAAACCACTAATCCTATGGGTCAAAAGAGCCATAACTGTGCACTATGCATATCACAATAAGCACATAACACAATTTATATTATTTAAAGAAAATTATAAAAATATTTGAGGTTACGACCATCGCGCATTACGACCGGGGGGGGGGGGGACTCCCCCCTGGCGGTGATCCAAGGGGGGGACTCCCCCCTTGAATTTTTTTTTTAATTTTTTTTTTCAAAACTATAATCTGTATATGAATCTGTGAAACAATTTCAGAATCATATACAATCCACCATAGTAACAATACACCCAGAACATATTATATATGTCCAGGTTCGATTAATCATATTAAATCGAATCTTCATACTTCTAATCCAAGTAGAACAGAAGACGTACTGTTATTCCACCTTGTAACAGAAATCATATACATGCATATATATTACAGATTTCCAGAATAACCATACATGCAGAATATCATATATTCAATTTCAGATCGGTAAACATGCATATATATTATAGATTTCCAGAATACCCAAACATGCAGAATATCATATATTCAATTTCAGATCGGTAAATATGCATCATCATACATCATATATATCGAATACAATTAAAACACGTAATCTGAATCAATCGTTTCACAAGTAGCTTTGATAGCACTATTAGGGTTTCGACACAGTGAAAGCAGCGGAATTTAAAAAAAATTTCGAAACCCTAAAATAGGATCCATGCGAAAACAAATTAATCAGAGGTTCAGAATTTTTTTACTGATTATGTAAGCTTGAATGGAGACGCTGGTAAACTCTGAAGCAGCCTCAAATCCTCAACGCAATCCAACGGCTGCGTCTCTACGGTATCCACACGAACACTTTGCGAATCGTCCCACGATCTGCATCAAAAGGAACCGCGGCACTAGCCACCAAGATCTGGATTTTCGAATTATTTTTCTCTCTAGCCTGTTTCTGAAAGCGGCTAAGGTTTTATTTTTTGTTCCTTACGTAATTAAGACTACTGATATATCATAAATATAGTAGTTAATAGGAATTAACCAAAACCTAATTTAATTAGAAAAATAAAATCGAATTTATATATATTATATCTTAATTAAGTCTAACTTAATTAATATATATACATATATATAAATTATCCTATTAATTTAAATTCGTAATTTTAAATACTATCAATCATATTGATATATTTAAATACTTAGAATTTAAATTAATTCATTTTTTAAGTACGTTCTAAGTGTGTGACCCTATAGGTTATTATTATGTTGACAATAATTTTAAAATCATATTATAAAATTATAAACGGTGAGCGGCATCTAGTAATGCATCACTGCTATCCAAATAATAATAAGATCGGTGATTCGATGCAACCTTTTTGTGACCAATGTTTCAATGCAATTTAATCCTTTTAACATTGACATCCTAGATTAAACTCGAGGCATGAAAAGTGTCATACTCTTCATAATTTAATTTGAGTTTTCTTGATCAATGAGTAGACTATTTGAAACAAATCAATATTTGAGCATGACCATGCATTTCATAGTCCTACTCAATCAAGAGGCCTATGGATATCACCCCTAATATATAGGAGGGTTAAATTCCATCTAGATCACTCATATTTCTCACACGATTCATGATGTACCCAATAATCACCTTTATTGTCTACCCTATTAAAGGTGACATTTGATGATATCAAAGTACATAAATTGTCGTGTAATAATATAGTGATCTCAGGTCGGAGGATCATTACATCATTGTCAGTATGAGAATTTCTTATGACACTTTGCATAATGCTCCACGTAGAATTCTCATGGTGGGTCAGTCCGGTACATTGTTCTCTAACATGTACCTATGCATTGACTCAAATATCTCATATATTTATGACCAATGAGATTTGGCCATCAGTCAATCCACATACTAGTCTCAATGCATCATTGTTGTCCCATTAACAATGATACTCGACTAGGGACATTTAAGAGTAATGTTACTAATTGTAATTATATAATCTCATGTTCAAGTCATATACTTGAAGCTATATAATTTGTATCACTATTCTAAGGGCTTTTATTATGCTAACATTTATATAATGAAGTAAATGAAATCATAATAAAATAATTCATTTATTCAATCAAATATAATATCAAAAATGTTAAGCAATTACATCAAATAATTAGGAGTTGGTGGTTAAAATGTCCAAGATCGGTCTCACGTACGTCCTCGATATGGTCAAAACCTATGGAGTTTTTGCTTGGTTTTCCTCAAGGTTCTAGGAGTTGGTGGCCTGAAGAAAGAACCAGGATGAGTGTCATCCTTTGTTACTCGAAGGGGTTGTTACCCATACTTTCCAATTAGCATAACGAGTCAGGACTTTAATCCTTTTTCTTTTGAATTGATATACTTAAAATAGTTCAGAAACAGATCCAAGGTCGGATCGACGTTATGGTCCTTACAATGGGCGATGAAGCAAATTAGGTGGATGTAAGAGTTGGGGACTAACTGGGAAAAATCGATTCCCATAAAATCTAGAAATTTTGTTATAAAGGGATGAGAGGGAATCAGACGCTGTGTTTTAGGGTTTAGGTGGGTACCCCTATCCAACCTCCTTCAAGCTGTCAATACATTCTTTCGTGGGATTCGGGGGCTCGAAGCTCGTACTGTAAGGGAATCTGGTATTCATGGCGGATTGAGTTGAGTTGGGCGGAGGTGATTGTAGAAGGGGTGTTTTCTGCCGGAGAGTCGTTATATTGTTTTCTGATTGCATTTTCTTTCTCCATATCAAACGGAGGAGGGAGATTATCTGGGGTCTGGGAAGAAAATATTTGACCTTGGGCAGCCATGGCTTATGGGGATTTGAAAAGATTTCGAGGATTTTTTTGCAGAAATTGGGAGACGAAGAAACTTACGATGGGAGAAATGGAAGAAGTAATTTGAGGAAAAGGAGGGGAGACTGTTTTATTGGGGAAAATCTGACATAGTGAGGCACGCGAATATCGAAAGATGGCATGTTTGGGGGGACGTGAAGAATAATGATGACAGTGTGTACTTGGTGGGTGTTAAGTGTTGTTTGGGTAGGTTCAGTCAGGGGGAATCTAATTATTTGAAATACTCTGTTATTTTAAGCTTTTAAATTAGGAGAGTGGGGGCAATGTTAGGATGTGATTATTTATGGATTGGGCCGAGATAAGATTCGATTTATTGTTGGACTGGGTTAAGGAGAAGCCCAATTCATGTATGGGTTTTGTAACGGGGATTGGCCCACGTATCTTTACTTGGGTTGATTGACTTTACTTGGGCGGATTTGCTTAGGAAAGGGGTGTCCTAATTGGAGTAAGATTCTATTTTCTTATTTGGTGGTGTGAGGGAGATCTAATTTGGGAGAAAATATGTTGGTAATTAATTATAGCAATAAAAATATTTAGAAAGGAACTCCTACTCCTAGTTGGACTCGGGTAGGTGTAAGCTTTTAAGTACATCTGTGCACGAGGGGAACTAACGTACAATTTTTATTTATCATCTAATAGAGTCCTACTTTTCCAGCACACGAGCCTTTCATTATTTTCTTCGATTAAGGAAGTCTATAATCACAACAATATTATAGTAAATTTCTTACATCTCTCTATGTGGTTTTTTTTCAATTAGGTTTTCACGTAAAATTCTTGTATTCTTATTTTACATTCTTGCAATTATTTGCGTTTGATGGCTTTTTTACTAGTTGTTTGGTGATTTAAACGAGAGGTACAAAATTTGACGTTAATAATGTACTATGTTATTATGTTTGTTCATAAAAAAATATATTTATAATTAAATTATTTATATAAACTTAATATTATTTTGAATTATTTTATCTTATTATAGAAGATTAATAGTCTTTTAAATAGTCTTATAAATTATTTTTTAATTATTTTTAAGGCTATGCATGTAAAATTATAGACTATTATTAATATAGTATTGTACTGCGCCCCAGTCTGGTATGTTTTGCAGCTCATATATTTTATCTTGATTGATGTTGAATACTGGGCCTAAGAGCATCTTCAACAATGAATTCTTAGACTAAATATAGTCTATGATTTAATTTTTCTCTCCAGTAGATAGACTAAATATAGTCTCGGACTATATTTGACAAACTTAAAAAACTAAATCTAGGAACTAGATAGTCCATGGACTATAAATTTAATTTTATTTAAATGGGAGAGTAGAATGATGATAGGAGTTTTTTTGAATTTATTGATTATTTTAATTTTTTTATATTATAGTCCACGAGATAGTCAATGTGCTGGAATGATTAAAGGCTAAAGGACATTTACTGATGTCATATGAACTAAATATAGTCTATAGGATAGTCTGTGACGACCCCGAATCCGGGTCCCTTTAACCTCGAATCCGGTTCAACACGAGTATTACTTTTTCCTTATTGTTCATGAATTACAACAATATTATAATTGTTAAATATTCATTTATTTATAATTTTACATCTCTTTCTATTCCAGAATCGCAATTTTTATACATTCCTAGTATGACTCAATATCATACATGATACGACATTTGATTACAATTAATTTGAGTATTTAACACTCATACTACATACTAACCAATTCTTATATTACACAATCATTTTACCTGTCCAATTCGGACTGATATCTACAATGGTCGTTTAGACCTTCAGTGAAAGTAATATGCTTTCCTGTTTCTTGATCTTTATTGAAAACTTTGAATACCTTGCACTATCTAAAAATGTTGGTTTAGACAAGAGTGAGCACGACGGCTCAGCAAGCTCAACAGTTACACATAACACATTACATGCTTCACATATTATACATGCTCTACATTTTATTCTTACATCATGCATTTCATGCATTTCATTTTATGAATGTTTCATACTTCTTATGCATCACATACAATAAATAACTAGCATCTAGTAAATCATGCTTCATATCGGTACATATTTCACATGTAACCATATCTCATGTTATTCATATATCACAAATATCATCAAAATACCTTCATGTTAATAATATAACATCAAATTGTAGCATATTAATGCACATATGAGCAAGTTCTGAAAAAACTTGCCATGTTCGCTTCTACCATTTAAGCTTATTTGCATCTTTTGCTCAACCTACAATTTATATAATAATTTGACATAATCATTAGGTACCAGGACTATTAATTAGTCTTAACTTAAGATTTTAACTTCAAATTATTAATTCTTTAGTTGTCTGACCAATGAACCTTTAAGTTCTGGACAAAAACCCTAGCCCAAATATAGTTGGACATGTCGGGCACGCTTAACAACTTACATATTCACTACACGTTCATCGTACGACCTACTTTTAATAAGTTGTATAAATTAGTCACAAATGGACTATTTACCTTTGTTTAATTCAATTAAACTTTTATCTTTTACATAACTTATAGATTCGAACAATTAATAATGTACCAAACACTTCAAAATATTATCTACCTTTGATAATATACAACTACGTTCAAAATTCACATTCCTGAATAGCATTTTTATTGACAGTAGATGCATTTTGACCAGTAAAATTTTTACCCAAAATAATTTATGGAGATTACTATTCACGTATACGGGATGAATACGTAGTGAATACGGAAGTAATACGAGAATAATAAAAGTATATTGTAATGTATAATACGAGGATTATACGAATGATTATACGAGATTAATACGAGATTAATACGAGGTATCATACCAGTAGAATACGAATATTATATGATGTATTATACGGAAGAAATACGTATAAATACTAATGTATTATACTATTTAATTAATTAGTTGAAATCAAACTAGTTTATGTGTAACTAAGTTAGTGTAACTAAACTAGGGAGAACTAGCACGATTACACTAACTGAAAAAGAACTAGCACGATTTGTTTGGAACTAAATCCAAGTGAAAATGAATTGACCAATTAGAAGAAGGGTGATGTAAGCGATGATGCAAGCGCTAGGGAGAAATGACTAAACTGCCCTTGGCTTTTAAACTAATGACCAAACTACCCCGACCCTTGGTTTTCCTATAAATAGAGAGCTAACCTCATTCATTTCTTGAATAATTTTCAAAGCAAAATTCCTATAATCAAGAGATTGCAAAGAAATAGTTAAAGCTTGCAATAATAAAAGGCGTTTAACGATTTCCCGAGAAACCCTAACATGGTTTCAAGGCAAGTCTTCTAATTCTTGCTATGTGTTACTTTTGTAATAATGTAAAAATGATAAATGAAATATGAAATGTCATGTTGTTATGTGATAGATGTTATGTGAAGCCTTTAAATGATGTTTAAAAGCCTTCTACCTATTATGTTTTATGTTTACGAGTTACGAACATGATTTATACACTTTGCATGTCAATGTTATACAAATTGTTAGAATGTGATTTATATGTGATATTAAATAGAGAATTATGTTCAGTCAAGGCATGTTAAAGTTTATATGAAAGCATAAACTGCGTATGTGCTGTATGCTAGACTTGCTGAGCCGTAGTGCTCATTCTTGCGAATAAAACCTTATTTGCAGATTAAAGATGAACGTTAAGAAGATTATGAACGTAAAGATGAAACGTATATTAGGTTTTCATGTTTATTACTTGTATTTGTATAAGTCATAATGACTGTTGTAATACGAACAAACAAACATGTAACCGAATATTGAATGAATGATATAAATTATTATCATCAAAATGTTGTTATGTCTTTATTTTGATATAACCTAGAATTGTTAATACTTAACATAATATTGATAATGATCTATTTATCAGGATGAGGATCGGTAAATAACTTGTGAGTGTTGTACATCCGAGACAGGACTAAACGATGTTGACTGGTCAAATCCATCATTAAGGTTCCTCGGACCCAGGTATAACTCGTTATTACTATTCTGAATACCATATAAGTAGGATTATTGATATGAAGAGATATCACTATAAACAAATATGTTTCGAATGAGGGTTTTAACTAGTTGGGTAATGTTCTCTACGAAAAGAGAATTTTGCACCGGACAAAGATACAACCATTTGTCACGGATAAAGATGCAAACATTTATCACGGGTGAAGATACAAACATTCACCGCGGGATTCTCTGTTCCCAAGAGCCGTCCTAATGATTTAATACCGTGGATGTGGGAACATGTAAAGTTATAGAATATTTAAATGCTAAGGTTAAAATTAGACCGTTATATATGGTTTTATCCATTTATATGGATGAAATACAAGTTGATACTTGTATATTTATGAGACTGAGATCAAGTTAAGATCCAGGGGCAAAGTTAAGAGAAAATTTTAATGTATAGTCTAAAATAAGACTAATTCAACCAATATGATTATGGGATCATTGGTTAAGTCGATAGATGTACGAAATTAACGCACAAGGTCCGCCGCATCGAAAGCGCGGGGATTTTGGGGGCGTTACAAGTGCTCTGGTAGTAGAGTGTTGGTAGTAGAGTGAACTGGTAGTAGAGTGCTGCTGGTAGTAGAGTGAACTGGTTGTAGAGTGCTGCTGGTAGTAGAGTGAACTGGTAGTAGAGTGAACTGGAAGTAGAGTACTGCTGGTAGTAGAGTGAACTGGTGAACTGGTAGTAGAGTGCTGCTGGTAGTAGAGTGAACTGGTAGTAGAGTGTTCTGGTAGTAGAGTGCTGGTAGTAGAGTGAACTGGTAGTAGAGTGCTGCTGGTAGTAGCGTGAACTGGTAGTAGAGTGCTGCTGGTAGTAGAATGAACTGGTAGTAGAGTACTGCTGGGAGTAGAGTGAACTGGTAGTAGAGTGTTGCTGGTAGTAGAGTGAACTGGTAGTAGAGTGCTGCTGGTAGTAGAGTGAACTAGTAGTAGAGTGAACTTGTAGTAGAGTACTGCTGGTAGTAGAGTGAACTGATAGTAGAGTGCTGCTGGTAGTAGAGTGAACTGGTAGTAGAGTGAACTGGTAGTAGAGTGCTGCTGGTAGTAGAGTGCTGTTGATAGTAGAGTGCTCTGGTAGTAAAGTGCTGGTAGTAAAGTGCTGGTAGTAAAGTGCAAAATCGTAGAGTGAAAAATACAAAACGTAGAGTGAAAATCGTAGAGTGAAAAGTGAAAAACGTAGAGTGAAAAGTCCAAAACGTAGAGTGAAAATCGTAGAGTGAAAATCATAGAGTCTGGACAGCTTCAGCGTCAGTTAGTAATATGAGTATAACTTTCTCATATGAACTCGGATTGAGGTGATTCAAGATGTTTTGGAAAGCTAATAGATAGACCTACAACTTTCATTCTTTACGAATTTCAATTTGATGTCTGTAGCAAGGTCGAAATTGACCATTTTTGGGACTGTTTGACCTCTTATGGTAAAATGAGTATAACTTTTGTATACAGATTCGGATTAATATGATTCAAGATATTTTGGAAATCTAAGAGATAGACCTATAACTTTTATTCTTTAACTTTTTCGATTTGAGGTCTGTAACAGAGTCTAAATTGACCATCTTGAGGTATGATGTGTAATTGGAGGCAATCGGAGGGCGTCGGACATGCACGTGTGCAACGTGCAATGTTGTCGACACTAAGTTATACTGTTCTTTGTATAAAGCATGAATATTATTATTTATAATGATGTCTATCATTAATCAACGATTAATTAGATAAGTGTATGAGCATGCAAAACGTGTGCATATGAGGCGGGATAGACGTGTGGCGGATAAACGTCGAAACGCCGTGTAAAGTGTCATTTAGCAATTTAATAACCTTAGAGATTAATTGAAGTAACACTAATTGGGATTAGTAAGAGTTTTAAATATTGTCTGAGGCGGGTAATATTATGACAACTTGATGAGGTAATTGTAGAATTAAACCTAGTAAAGTCCAGTAGTGACTAATTGGTAGATTGACCTAAATAATTATGAGGACCAAATGATAATGTTATGGCATTAAGGAATGTCGGATATACAAAGTTAAGTATAGAGGGTTTACGGTGTTTATGTGAAACATCGTGATGAATCCACAATGGACTAAACTAATGAATCAACCCTAGTGAATAAATGGGACGATAAAAGGAAGTAGACATCCTAAGAATAGGATTAAATATTGAGTCAAACTTTGGCTAATATAATGCACCGTTGATCTCTCATGTTGTATAGGTGGTGCAAGGAACGCGAAAGGTTAGCGTAAACTGGTGTTGCAATCCAGGCAAGTCTTTCAGTGATATTTGTTATCCCTGCAAGTTTTTCAGCGTTATGTGTTATATGTATAAACTATTAAATGTGCACTCATGTTATGTGCTAACTGATTGTAAATATGTCTGTGTACAGTCATATGTTGTTAATAGCTGATATATAATTCATGCTATGATTTGAAATGTGTTATATGAGTTATATAACATGGTAACATTGACATGCATGGTAAACATGGGTAGATTTTATAAATGCAACGCATGATAAGCATGATGCCTATGTAAATGCCAAGCATGGAGCATAAAGCACAAATTAAATGTAACCTACGTGTTATGTGTTAGCTGTTGGACTTGCTGAGCCGTCGTGCTCATTCTTGCTTTAAATTAACATTTTCAGCGAAGTAAATGAAGAAATTCTTGAAGGCGTTGGATATACGATATGTTGAATAGGAAACTCAGGTTGCTGTAATGGGAAACAGTTTGTTGCATTGGCTTTATTGATCTGTGGTCATGATCGTAGAGTGAGCCTCTGCAATCGTAAAGTGAGCCTCAGCGATCGTAGAATGAGCCTCAGAAATCGTAGAGTGAGCCTTAGCGATCGTAGAGTGAGCCTCAGTCGATCGTAGAATGCTTGGTCGTTGAGTAACCTCACGGTGAGATCGTAGAGTGAAATTCCTCTGCTCGAGTTTTTCTGTAGAGCATTGACTGCCAAGCCAGACGATCGTAGAGTGACTTCACAAGCGATGTCAGCATATCTTACAGCTTGCTGTTTTGATAATCTAGTTTGATGAATCATATATTTAGCTTACTAGATTATAAAGAATAACTTATAAAGGTAAAGATTATATATTAAATTATAGTATATATGATCTAGAGTTGTAAAAGAGCAATGTAAAGATTACGATCTTGGGAATGAAAGATTTTTTGTGAAAGTTAATTAAGTTTCTCAATTAATATATTGAGTTTTAACAGCATTAAATTTTATCTTTTATGTAATGTTGTGTATAATAAGGAGAAGGTTGTTTGTGTAACGACTTAAACTTAGGATTGAGGTTACTTTTGACGGACCAGATCCGGGGTTATTGGAGACGGATTTTGGGGATGTCACAACACAAGTCTTCATTTGAGAAAACTTGCTATTCGTTTCGATATTTCCTCAAAATATGCATACAAATAGGAGAATTAGAGTCATAGTACTTCGTTATACAGCGGTTAGCCTCAAAAGGAGCAATCCTATCACTCTCGCATTGAAAACAATGCGTGCAACGCACACAAGTGTTCATTTGAGGAAACTAGTTATTCGTTTCGATATTTCTTGAAAATATGCATACAAATAGGTGAATTAGAGTCATATTACTTCGTTATATATCGGTTAGTCTCAAAATGAGCAATCCTATCACTCTCGCATTGAAAACAATGCGTACAACGTGCACAAGTCTTCATTTGAGGAAACTTGTTATTCGTTTCGATATTTCCTCAAAACATGCTTACAAATAGGTGAATTAGAGTCATATTACTTCGTTATACATCGGTTAGCCTCAAAAGGGGCAATCCTATCACTCTCGCATTGAAAACAATGCGTACAACGCACACAAGTCTTCACTTGAGGAAACTTGCTATTCGTTTCGATATTTCCTCAAAATATGCATACAAATAGGTGAATTAGAGTAATATTACTTCGTCATACATCGGTTAGCCCCAAAATGTGCAATCCTATCACTCACGCATTGAAAACAATGCGTACAACGCACACAAGTCTTCATTTGAGGAAACTTGCTATTCGTTTCGTTATTTCTTCAAAATATGCATACAAATAGGTGAATTAGAGTCTTATTACTTCGTTATACATTGGTTAGCCTCAAAAGAAGTAATCCTATCACTCTCGCATTGAAAACAATGCGTACAACTCACACAAGTCTTCATTTGAGGAAACTAGTTATTCGTTTCGATATTTCTTGAAAATATGCATACAAATAGGTGAATTAGAGTCTTATTACTTCGTTATACATCGGTTAGTCTCAAAATGAGCAATCCTATCACTCTCGCATTGAAAACAATGCGTACAACGTGCACAAGTCTTCATTTGAGAAAACTTGTTATTCGTTTCGATATTTCCTCAAAATATGCATACAAATAGGTGAATTAGAGTCATATTACTTCGTCATACATCGGTTACCCTCAAAAGGTGCAATCCTATCACTCTCGCATTTAAAACAATGCGTACAACGCACACAAGTCTTCATTTGAGGAAACTTGTTTTTCGTTTCGTTATTTCCTCAAAATTTGCAAACAAATAGGTGATTAAGAGTCATATTACTTCGTTATACATCGGTTAGCCACAAAAGGAGCAATCCTATCACTCACGCATTGAAAACAATGCGTACAACGCCCACAATTGTTCATTTGAGGAAACTTGCTATTCGTTTCGTTATTTACTCAAAATTTGCAAACAAATAGGTGATTAAGAGTCATATTACTTCGTTATACATCGGTTAGCCTCAAAAGGGGCAATCCTATCACTCTCGCTTTGAAAACAATGCGTACAACACACACAAGTCTTCACTTGAGGAAACTAGCTATTCATTTCGATATTTACTCAAAATATGCATACAAATAGGTCAATTAGAGTCAAATTACTTCGTCATACATCGGTTAGCCTCAAAAGGTGCAATCATATCACTCTTGCATTGAAAACAATGCGTACAACGCACACAAGTCTTCATTTGAGGAAACTTGTTATTCATTTCGTTATTTCCTCAAAATTTGCAAACAAATAGGTGATTAAGAGTCATTTTACTTCGTTATACATCGGTTAGACTAAAAATGAGCAATCCTATCACTCTCGCATTGAAAACAATGCGTACAAAGCACATAAGTCTTCACTTGAGGAAACTTGTTATTCGTTTCGATATTTCCTCAAAATATGCATACAAATAGGTGAATTAGAGTCTTATTACTTCGTTATACATCGGTTAGCCTCAAAAGGGGCAATCCTATCACTCTCGCATTGAAAACAATGCGTACAACGCACACAAATGTTCATTTGAGGAAACTTGTTATTTGTTTCGTTATTTACTCAAAATTTGCAAACAAATAGGTGATTAAGAGTCATATTACTTCGTTATACATCGGTTAGCCTCAAAAGGAGCAATCCTATCACTCTCGCATTGAAAACAATGCGTACAACGCACACAAATGTTCATTTGAGGGAACTTGTTATTCGTTTCGTTATTTACTCAAAATTTGCAAACAAATAGGTGATTAAGAGTCACATTACTTCATTATACATCGGTTAGCCTCAAAATGAGCAATCCTATCACTCTCGCATTCAAAACAATGCGTACAACGCACATAAGTCTTCATTTGAGGAAACTTGCTATTCGTTTCGTTATTTTCTCAAAATATGCATACAAATAGGTGAATTATAGTCATATTACTTCGTTATACATCGGTTAGTCTCAAAATGAGCAATCCTATCACTCTCGCATTGAAAATAATACGTACAACGTGCACAAGTCTTCATTTGAGGAAACTTGTTATTCGTTTCGATATTTCCTCAAAATATGCATACAAATAGATGAATTAGAGTCATATTACTTCGTTATACATCGGTTAGCCTCAAAAGGGGCAATCCTATCACTCTCGCATTAAAAACAATGCGCACAACGCACACAAGTCTTTACTTGAGGAAACTTGTTATTCGTTTCGATATTTCCTCAAAATATGCATACAAATAGGTGAATTAGAGTCATATTACTTCGTCATACATCGGTTAGCCTCAAAAGGTGCAATCCTATCACTCTCGCATTGAAAACAATGCGTACAACGCACACAAGTCTTCATTTGAGGAAATTTGCTTTTCGTTTTGTTATTTCCTCAAAATTTGCAAACAAATAGGTGATTAAGAGTCATATTACTTCGTTATACATCAGTTAGCCTCAAAAGGAGCAATCCTATCACTCTCGCATTGAAAACAATGCGTACAACGCACACAAATGTTCATTTGAGGAAACTTGCTATTCGTTTCGTTATTTACTCAAAATTTGCAAAGAATTAGGTGATTAAGAGTCATATTACTTCGTTATACATCGGTTAGCCTCAAAAGGAGCAATCCTATCAGTCTCGCATTGAAAGAATGCGTACAACGCACACAAGTCTTCATTTAAGAAAACTTGCTATTCGTTTCGATATTTCCTCAAAATATGCATACAAATAGGTGAATTAGAGTCATATTACTTCGTTATACAGCGGTTAGCCTCAAAGGAGCAACCCTATCACTCTCGCATTGAAAACAAAGGGTACAACGCACACAAGTCTTCATTTGAGGAAACTAGTTATTCGTTTCGATATTTCTTGAATATATGCATACAAATAGGTGAATTAGAGTCATATTACTTCGTTATACATCGGTTAGTCTCCAAATGAGCAATCCTATCACTCTCGCATTGAAAACAATGCATACAACGTGCACAAGTCCTCATTTGAGGAAACTTGTTATTCGTTTCGATATTTCCTCAAAATATGCATACAAATAGGTGAATTAGAGTCATATTACTTCGTTATACATCGGTTAGCCTCAAAAAGGGCAATCTTATCACTCTCGCATTGAAAACAATGCGTACAACGCACACAAGTCTTCACTTGAGGAAACTTGTTATTCGTTTCGATATTTCCTCAAAATATGCATACAAATAGGTGAATTAGAGTCATATTACTTCGTCATACATCGGTTACCCTCAAAAGGGGCAATCCTATCACTCTCGCATTGAAAACAATGCGTACAACGCACACAAATGTTCATTTGAGGAAACTTGTTATTCGTTTCGTTATTTACTCAAAATTTGCAAACAAATAGGTGATTAAGAGTCATATTACTTCGTTATACATCGTTTAGCCTCAAAAGGAGCAATCCTATCACTCTCGCATTGAAAACAATGCGTACAACGCACACAAAAGTTCATTTGAGGAAACTTGCTATTTGTTTCGTTATTTACTCAAAATTTGCAAACAAATAGGTGATTAAGAGTCACATTACTTCATTATACATCGGTTAGCCTCAAAATGAGCAATCCTATCACTCTCGCATTCAAAACAATGCGTACAACGCACAGAAGTCTTCATTTGAGGAAACTTGCTATTCGTTTCGTTATTTTCTCAAAATATGCATACAAATAGGTGAATTATAGTCATATTACTTCGTTATACATCGGTTAGTCTCAAAATGAGCAATAACTATATCTAGTATAGCTTTAATCTTGCTACTTAACTCTATCCACACGCACTGTTCATCAAACTTATCACGTATTTGGGCTCAGGAACTTACCACAATCATATGGTTTGAGGAACTTGTCCTAGTCAGACCAAAATCGTCCATTCGCTAAGGGGCTCCACCACATGACTATGAGTCACGGACTTACCATGCGTGTCGGTTCTCCTAACACGAACTTATCTTAACATCCTCTACCTATCCGTTATACACATGAGAAAAAAATCACCTTCTCAACATACATCTAACGAATAGCGCGACACCATGTTTCAATCGATTATCACTATAGAAAGCTAAGTTGTAGTCAAACCAAACGCAATCTCCTGCCCATACAAGAAATTGGTCAACTTGACAACTAATCAATATAAGAAGTCAAGCGGTCGTTAAACCAAGAACAAATACATCAGTTTCCCAACTGTTCAACACTGTAAGGAAATACTTGCCACCAGTGCATATCTTTTTTCTTCAATACACACTGATCGTGCAAGTTTCGCAGCAGCACCTCCAAAATTGGTTCGCTGACATATCATAGCCCCCACACATACAAGGGTTCGTTCAACTCACCCACTATATTAGTATAGGAAGCTAAGTGGCTCTAAAACCAAGCACAAATTCCTTCCCCATACAAGGAATCGTACAACTCAGCCACTAATATGAGTCCTCAATTAAAAACTCACAAACTTTTAATTTCTCTAAACTGAATATGAATTCTCTCAATTCATATTTTAGCACATCTGACTCATTACGAGTTCATCTCTCTTAATCATTTCATGACCTGATTAGCATTTTCTTTATTCTTCTCAAAATCTTATCATAAGATATTTTTTTATCATTTCTTCAAATAAGGTACAACATGACCTTTTTCATCTCTCTTATATCTTCTTAAATTCATATTTGATAATCTTCTATATATGAATTTTCAAAATTCATCTTTTATTACTTAAACTCTTTCGGAGTTTATTCATTTATCATTTTACTTATCTTCTACTACGGTTATAGCCTAAGGTTTATAGCCTATCAGCTCTGATACCAACTTGTGACGACCCTAAATCCGGGTTCCTTTAACCTCGAATCTGGTTCAACACGAGTACTATTTTTTTCTTATTGTTCATAAATTACAACAATATTATAGTTGCTAAATAATCATTTATTTATAATTTTAAAACATCTCTTTCTATTCTAGAATCGCAATCTTTATACATTCCTAATATGTCTCAATATCATACATGATACGACATTCGATTACAATTAATTTGAGTATTTAACACTCATACTACATACCAACCAATTCTTATATTGCACAATCATTTTACCTGTCCAATTCGGATTGATATCTACAATGGTCGTTTAGACCTTCAGTGAAAGTAATATGCTTTCCCGTTCCTCGATCTTTATCGAAAACTTTGAATAACTTGCACTATCTAAAAATGTTGGTTTAGACAAGAGTGAACACGACGGCTCAGTAAGTTTAACAGTTACACATAACACATTACATGCTTCACATATTATACATGCTCTACATTTTATTCTTACATCATGCATTTCATACATTTCATTTTATGAATGTTTCATACTTCTTATGCATCACATACAATAAAAAACTAGCATATAGCAAATCATGCTTAATATCGGTACATATTTCACATGTAACCATATCTCATGTTACTCATATATCACAAATATCATCAAAATATCTTCATGTTAATAATATAACATCATATTGTAGCATATGAATGCACATAGGAGCAAGTTCTGAAAAACTTGGGTGATTCGCTTCTACCATTTACGCTTATTTGCGTCTTTTGCTCAACCTACAATTTATATAATAATTTGACATAATCATTAGGTACCAGGACTATTAATTAGTCTTAACTTAAGATTTTAACTTCAAATTATTAATTCTTTAGTTGTCTGACCAATGAACCTTTAAGTTCCGGACAAAAACCCTAGCCCAAATATAGTTGGACATGTCGGGCACGCTTAACAACTTACATATTCACTACACGTTCATCGTACGACCTACTTTTAATAAGTTGTATAAATTAGTCACAAATGGACTATTTACCTTTGTTTAATTCAATTAAACTTTTATCTTTTACATAACTTATAGATTCGAACAATTAATAATGTACCAAACACTTCAAAATATTATCTACCTTTGATAATTTACAACTACGTTCAAATATTATTAACCATTTAATAATATTTTAATTACTTATTAATATTATTAATCATTTAATAATATTTTAATCTCATAATAATATTATTAACCATTTAATAATATTTTAATTACCTATTAATATTATTAACCATTTAATAATATTTTAATCACATATTAATATTACTAACTATTTAATAATATTTTAATCACTTATTAATATTACTAGCCATTTAATAATATTTTAATCACATATTAATATTAGTAACCATTTAATAATATTTTAATCACATATTAATATTATTAACTATTTAATAATATTTTAATCACTTATTAATATTATTAATCATTTAATAATATTTTAATCTCTTACTAATATTATTAAATATTTTAATCACTTATTAATATTATTAACCATTTAATAATATTTTAATCATTTACTAATGTTATTCAACATTTAATAACATTTTAATCATATACTAATATTATTGATCATTTAATAATATTTTAAATACACATCAAATAATACCAATAGTTAATTTTTTAATTGTGTTAACTTTAGTCTTTATTTTAAACATTTAGTTACCAATTAATCATTAATGGATTTCATATATATTGGTTTAATAACCAAACACATTTATTTTATACTTATTTCAACTTAATTTTCTAAAGAAAACTCGGCTCGGACTGACCCGAACCGACATGACCCGACCCGGATCGCAAAAATCTGCTTTGGCAGATTGTTCTCAGGACATTCTGTCCGGAAGTCCATTTTTTTCACTACTCGACCCTCCGACGCTCCGACAGCCATAACTTCTTCATTTTAAAATAGTTTGGGGTGATGCTTGGGTCCATTCTTATCAGAATTTCCCCCTCTACAATTTCTCTTTAGATCACAAATCCAAATTCCGAACGGAACTAAACTAAAAACGGCTCATAAGGACAAAGTGAAAACTAAAATCACAAATCTTTGGTTTTAATTGTTCAAACTTGAATAAAATAAAATCTACACATCCAAATGACACTAACTAAGTATTGTCGTCTTCCTAACTTATTGTTTTACAACATTTCATGGTTTGATCACATTTTTGAAAACGTTTTGACAAAAATTTAAGATCGAATCATCTAGGTTTTACTGGTAAATCGCAATATAGAATTTTCTTCTATTTATTTGCGTAACACACATACCAATACATGTATTAAACATACTAAACCATGAATCTACCGATATATCATAGATTTAGACTTTTAGATCATCAAAATAACTTTTGATCGGTTAAAAATATATTTTAACCGTTCAAATCATATCTAAACTATAAGAATGAACTAAAGAGGGTTTAGAACACTTTTTAACCTTTTATCCAAAGATGTTCTTCCTCTACTTGATATGTACTTAGCTTGTGAATCCCCATTGACCATCCTCTAGCAATTTTCTTTAGTGGACCATCAATCTCCCAAAGTTTGCTTGCTTTTCTCTCAAAGAGCTTTCTCTTTTCTCTCTAGAATTTCTAGACAAATGGCTAACAAACATAACCAATGTGTGGTGCACTATATTTATAGCACATCCTTAATCACCATCAACTCCTACTAATCATCTAGCATTGGTCAATTAGAGGCTAATTGATGTTTACTATTAGATTGAATGACCAATTGATAGACATATTGAATGACTAGGGTGGTTGAACTACTTTGGATTTATGTGAGTTTGAGGCAACATGCAAGCTCAAGCCACCCCAAGTGGGCCCCTCTAAATCTCAGCAAAATAGCCTTTTTATTCTCCATTTTTACTTTATTTTTTCTTCATTTAATAAACATATATATATATATATATATATATATATATATATAAATACACACACACACACACATATGATCAATTGTTTACCAATTTTGACTACCATTTGGGCTCCACATTGGACTCTAAGATTTAATATATTGGGCTCATCAATTTAATTAGTTTGGGCTCAATTTATTTATTACATTGGGCTAACATTAAATACCCTATGTTACATTTAATTAAAACAAGCATTGGGCTTGATTAATTATAACTTGAATCAAGATTTAATTAATTACATGGACTACTAGGTTAATTTATTTAACTTAGTTTAATACATCCATTAGACTTATAATATAATTCAATTAGATTTACCTTTAATTATCCTACCACATTGAGTTATATAATTAACTCACCCGTAGTTAATTCTCAACACTACCTTCCTTCCTCTATCAATTAACCAATGTTTGGTTAATTCTCTCTCTTGTCTATCAACTAGGGTTATTCAATTAACCATACATTAGTTAATTCTCTACACTCAATCAATACTAAAAAAAATATTCTCCCAACACATTGACCATCATTTGACTTTAATGTGTTTGGGCTACATGGATTACTTTGCCTTGGGCTCTCTTATTTAATTACTTAGGCTACCCAACACAACTCACACATCTTCCATAACTTGGGCTAGGTAATTTATTTAATTGGACTACCACCCAATTATATACAATACTTGCCAACATTAATTAATTGGACTTATATTAATTATCTCTTAGACTATTAATCAACATAACATTTGGGCTTATTATTTAATTACCAACTTCATACCAATTATTATTATTATTATTATTATTATTATAATAGTAATAGTAATAGTAATAGTAATAGTAATAGTAATAGTAATAGTAATAGTAATAGTAATAATAATAATAATAATAATAATTATACTACTACTACTACTACTACTACTACTACTACTACTACTACTACTACTACTACTACTAATAATAATAATAATAATAAATAAATAAATAACTAAATAAATAATTGCATGTAAACAATATGGGTCACCCTTTTATAATTGATGCCCATTTTCTGTTTTTCGGGTATTGCAGTCGTTATGTTTCCACATGCAAATTGATTTGGGTGGAAAATCACAGGGACGATTTAGATTCATTCTAATTGATTTGTAAGTTATTTTAGGTTGCAAAGAGTCTTTAGGTAATAGAGTATTTTTTGAATTTTAATCTTTGTCGTGCCTTCAGGCACGGACAATTACGTGTCATCTCTTTGGTGTTTGTGCGGGTTATATCGAGAGCAACTATTGTAGTAGGTTCTGACTCATGGTATGATAATCTTTTGTCCAATTTTAAGAAAAAATATAGAGAAAAAATGTTATGGTAATGCGATTTAGTTGGTGTTATGACAATACTTTTTTGTTTGGACTTAAATGACTCATTTTATACTTTTGGGTATATATGCAAAAGTCATTCTTTTTTATTTTTATATCTTTTTTTTCTCATTGGATCCCACCAAATGGCTTGCCGTACTACCATTTTTTCACAGTAAATACTCTTCATGAATCATATTGATCGATGGTTAAAGATACTGGAGGCAAATAAATGCTGCCAAACATTTCATTCCGTTTTGTCAATAAAGAAAATGTGTGTGGGATACCCGAAAACACTATATTACACAAATTTGAGCCCGCTATCATCAATCAATTAATTGCTCAAACCTGCTAAGAACTAATTTTAAGTTGGGAATGAGTAGCCCACTAATATTTACCTAAAAAATAAACTATGACTGGATTGAGTATCAATTCTTTTGCATTAATGGTTGAACTCTCAGTTCTATTATGGAACTGATAGTCCACAACAGTTTTAGATTTTTCAATCTAAAAATATTGGATATAGTACTCAACTGTTATATTAATTGCACCGTGTCTTCAGGCACGGGTTATCCCTAGTATTATAATATAATAGCCGCTGGGGCACATGATGCATGTGAAACTGTAATGATCAAGAATTTTTATGTAATATTTTATTAAATGAAATGAAATTGTGTGAACTTATTTTGTTTAACGATGTGAAGAGGTAACTATATGTATAAAGTTATGGTTATATTTATTTAATAAGAATTAAAAAAGAAAGCCAACATATATTAAGTTGGGAATTTTATGTGTTTCGGGTACGAAATGAAAGAGGTAATCTTTTACCTAATGGATCAAACTAATTGATTTAAATATGAAACAAAAAGGAAAGCCATGTAATTTAATTTATTTAGTTAATTACATAAGGTATGAGTTGAGTTATGCTATAAATTAACTAGATTGAATGTGACCTTGAAAGATTATGTTCAGGATTTTAATTAAGTAATAAACTTAATTGTTATGATACATAAAGGTGTCCAATAATTTAATTAGGATAGCCAAATCAAATTAATTTAAAAGCTAATGTGGATTAATTATGTTAAGCCTAAGTTTATTAAATCATCAAGTTATTTTCAGATGGTGGAGTTGGGAGTGGCCCAACTTGTCAAATTGTATAAAGCCTAATAATTTAGTAAAAAATCAAGCCCAAAGAAATGAATGTATTAAGCCCCATGTTTGTTTTAAATTAAGCCCAACCTTTAATTCAAATGCTAGAAGGAATTAGTGCAAGCTATGTTGCAATAAGAACCCATTTCGGTAGCCCAAGGGGGAACCAAATGGTTGAGATTGGTGGGGACACAATGGTGGTTTATTGTATGTATGTATATGTAACTATATCTAAGTTTCTAAATTACATCTTTAGTTGGACAAGTGAGCAAATGAAGACACCATTCAGTTAGCACAAGCCCAAGAAGTGACAATTTAGAACCACTTTGACAACCCAAGAGTGCAAATGGGAGAGGTCATAATGGCTGCCCCAAGGTGGATAGTTTGGCAGCCCCATTGGGGGTAGCTGATGAGATGACCTAGTAGGTCTTTTAGGGGCTAAGGCTAGAGCCCTTTAGGGGTTATTATGGGGGGTTAAGCTAGGTTATAGTAGCTGGTAGATACATACATATATGAATGTATGTATGGCTGGAAAGTAGAGGAGGATCCCCTATAAATAACCAACTCTTAAAGGCTACCAAAACCTTTGTATCATTTCACTTACTAAGCCTAAGATAGAGAGAAAGAGAGGACTCGGTGGGCAATGAAGGGGAAGGAAAGGAGTTTTAGAGTATTTCATAGCAACTTTAAGTAAGGTCAAGCATCTAGCCAATCACTTGAGGTTTAAAAGTTCTCATAAACGCAAGTTTTGTAAATGTTAGTTTCATGTGTTGTATTATATTGTGTTGTGGGTATATTAGTGGATCAAGGTGGATCCGATGACATAAATATGGAGATTTGATGGTGTTATGTGTTTATATGTGGTTATTAGCATAAATGATTGTAAATGAATGCATAGAAAGACAAAATAATTTGTTATGTGAAATAGGGTTTTGGAAATCCATGTGTATATGTATATGGTAGCATAAGATGTTGGTGATGGTAGTGTTATGTGTAAATCACATTTCATGTATGAAAAACAAATAAGATCAAAAAGGGAGACAAACTATGAACTCTAGTTTACATATGTTACTTTCAAACAAAACTAAATGGTATGTGATAGATGGATCTTATTATGAGCATTGGTGAGTTTTAAAGGTATCCTAAGTAAATGGGATGAAGAAGAAGCCAAAATGAGTTTTTACAATATTTAAAGGAAAACTAGTTCAAGGAGCCAACTGTGTTCAAATAGGTTGTTTCAAGCCTTTGTTTTCATGCCTTAATGAAATAATTTTAACCAACTCTTTGTGGAAATAAATACTTTGTAGTAAGGTCTAGACACTGTCCAAAAAAGAAAGTGATTGAATTAATGTTAATCAAGTTATGATTTTTCAAAAATACCTAGAAAATGAAGAAAACAGTTTTTGGCTTCTGGAGGCATGTGCCGGGTCGTATGAATTGTGGGCTGGGGCCCCATAGCGCTCTGTAAATTTTGGCCGAGGCGTAGAAAATAAGCGTTGGGGTGCATGTTCCAGATTTCATGTTTTTATATTTTTGTGTAATTCCTTCATGTGTTGTGCAATATTATGACCAAGTTAAGTTAAGTAGTCCTAAAAAGGGTATAATCAACCAATATGGATGTTGTGTAAAGTAAATTTAAACCTAAGTTAAGAAGAATTCGTACAATGAACTAAGTTGAGAAACGTTTAAGGTGTTAGGGATTTAGTGCTATGTGCATAATCTAAGTTGTATAGACCTATATAAAGAATAATTAACCAGTATGATATGTGTTAAAGTGTTAAAGTGTAAGAATGAATACGTTAGGATACTAGTGCATAAACTAGTAATTGTATAATTAAATGATGATGATGAGGTGCTATGTGTATAACTAATTAGTGAGTCGACATTATTAAATATGTAGGCAATACGAGTGACATGGTATTAAAGTTAAACACAAACGACGTGTCAGGCAAGTATTCTAACCAAACTTGTTATTAATGTTATTAAAGCCATGATTTGTATGTCTATATTCGCACGATTGTGCTTTTGAAAGATTTCGTTCAATTCTTGAACTATTTCAAGTTGAATTTCATTTATGCATGAACTATTATAAACAAGGGTCGATGCCATTAGTTTTGGCTAGACTGATATTGCCATACTATCTTGAATTCATATAATTCATTAAGATGTACTCCAAACTATATTATTGTGGTGCGAAATCTTATGTTGAAAGGTGAGAATGAACAAAACTTATAAAAGGGAAAACTGATATTGGACGTTATGATTTTGGTTGACATGTAAAGTGTTTTTAGATGGTTATGTTGTGCACAATATATAGTACAATAGGTTAATCCCCTAAAATACACATATTTGATTATTGTCAATTTTTATAATTGTTAATAGTCTTAACGATATATGGTCTTATGACCTTTGGTTATTGTCAGTCCTAGTGATTGTCAATAGTCTTGACGTGTTCACGATCTTTTGACTGTTCAACATGAATGTCAATGTTTTAATTCAAAAGAAATGCTTATACATATTTATTCAAGCGTTTTCACAATTATTGCTTAATTGTTGAAGCTTTTTTTAGAAAATAATCATGTTATTTATGTTATACTCTGCCTTAAACTGTTTTTATACTTGTTGAGTCATTAGTTGCTCACTCTTGTCTAAAATAAACATTTTCAGCTAAGCTCGAGTTTTCGAGAGGTTCTAGGAAGGACAATGGTAAAGGAAAAGGAAAACTATAGCTTTTGAGGATCCTCAGCTAAACACTGTAAATCGTCCGATGGGTTCAATGGTCTTTAACGGCCACTCAGTAATAAATGATACTAATGCTTTGAAAGTTTGAAACTTTTTCCCGCAAGATACATATTGATTGGTTATTTCTAAATTACTCTGAATATTGCATACCCCAGATTTGAGATCGTAATTTATTATTCACTTATGATTCATTGATTTACATAATGACTTATCTGAAGCTATTAAACTCTTGAACTGATGCGACTTAAATTCAATTCTTAATTATTGTTGTTTATATACTTGTTGGGCAAACTCATTGCTTATTCTTTCATTATAACCCTATTTTTAGTTAAGACGAATAAGGTTGGTTGTTCCAGAAAGGACAAGGGTAAAGCTAAGGCTACAAACTAGTCTAGGATTGGATGATGCATTTATATTTATGTATTCCACTCTGAACCTTGTTAGTCTTTTGTATTCAGACTCTTGATGTATTGTAAAGGTTTGTAGAACCTGGGATATTATGTAAGCTTTAAGTGTTATTGAACTTATATTTATGTTATTACGTATCGATTAGATAGTTATATGTATGATGTATGGATGAGATCGCAAGCACTGAATTTGAGGTAAGAGTGCCTGAATTTGGGGGCGTCACATGTTGCTATCAGAGCTGTAGGTTATAAACCCTAGGAGAAGGGAATCCTTAGGCTATAACCTTAGAAATAGAGATAGGAATAGAAGGAGATAAAACTCATGTAGAGTTTTACTAGGTAATTTTAAGAGATTTGTTATTACTATCATGAAATATATTTTCATTCCGAACAATGGATTTATATTTTATCATGAGATACCGATAGAGTTTTTCTGTCTTATGTATATGTTGTAGGATGCCAGAGTTAGGAAAGTCTAGTCGTACCATGGAGGAGGAGTCGTGTGATAGGTCTCGGTGACATACGTAGTAGTGGAGCCTATTGCCGCAGTACCGATGCAGGTTGTTGCACTCGCAGAGAAGGAGGAGGTTGAGCCAGCAGTGGGAGAATCGGATCTGGAGTTTGGGAGGGATCTTTAGTATTTCACACCTTCGAGGTTGATCTGTTAGGAAAGTACGTTGACCGTATTATCGAGTAGGAGGGGAGGATTGAGGAGCTCAAGGCAGAGGTATATGGGCGACGGGAGACTGCCATTCAGTTAAGGACTTTTGTCCATCATCTGCTAGCAAGGAATGTTGAGTTGGTGGGTTAAGTGGAGGGTGTTAGGGCTGAGAGGGATGCTGTTTGGACATAGCTAGAGGAGGAGGTAACCGATAAGATCTAGATTAAGGAGCAGCTAGAGGGACAAAGAGATAGAGTCAAAGGCCTAGAGGACGAGGTCCGAAGCAAGAGAAAGAGGATAAATCGCATGGGGTACGCATTTCATACTACATTCAGTTGGTGGATGGATTAAGTGTATCATTTTCCAGCTGAGGAAGGTCAGGCTCGTTACACCATGAGTCATGACAAAGTGATTCATGTTGGACAATATGAGTGTAATGATGTCGTGGAACGTGGCATGCTCTGGTAGAAGTCTTTATGTGTGTACTTAGTATGATATTATGTATGTAAATGCATATGTTAGTTCCCACTTTTTGTTCATAATAGGAAAACATGTGATGTAAATCCTAATCTTTTATGACCCATATGGGATATAAATTGTATGCCCCATCTTTTATTTTTGACAGCGAGGTGGATGATTATAGATCCCCACTTTTTGTGATATTAGGGGATAAATGATAAAGATGTTGACATGAACATTTATAGAAGTATGCCACAAGATGTATGACACTATATATTAAATCAGTGGTATATGAATATAAATGCTTTATTAAATGTGTTTTGTTTTTATTAAATGTTGCATAATATATATATATAATTGTTTGTGATAGATAATGAAATAATAATATAGAGCTTTATTAATTAGAATATGCCGCCTAGACGTATAGTACTAACAAAACAATACCAGAAGAGTCTGTCAACAACGATGGGGGTCGGGCAGACCCCATGCAATGTTTGGTGGACTTACTAGAAGGAGCATTTCAACGCAGAGACCCCAAATTGGTAAATGCCAACCCCCTGCGACTCCAATAGCCAGTTTTAAAGATTTCAATGTAGTAGGACAACCCGAATTCAAGGGGACAACGGATCCGATCGAGACCCAGTTTTGGTTCAAGGAGGTCGAGAAGGCATTTGAAATTGGGAGGGTAGGAGATGACTAGAAGACCGCATTCACGGCATATTTAATGAAAGAGGAGGAAAATTTCTTGGGGGAGACCAACCGACAACGTACAGGGGAAAGAGTTATGGCATGGGAAAGGTTCAAAGAGCTGTTCATCGAGAACTATCTTCAGAAGAGCATGCAGGTTAGGATGGAGATGAAATTTCTGAATCTGAAATAAGGTGAGATGTCATTGGCCTAGTATGCCACTAAGTTCAATGAGCTCACGTGATTTGTGCCACACCAAGTTGACACAAAAAAGAGGAAGGCGCGACGATTCTAGCAAGGACTGAAACCATGATTGTATAACAAGGTAACCTTACTACAAATTGAATCATTTGGGACTTTGCTAGAGAAAGCAATCATTGCAGAGAGAGGTAATGAGGCTTTAAACTAGTACTATAAGGAGAAGAAGAACAAGAAATCAGGAGGAGAAAATTGTGGAGCAAGCAGCAGAGGGAACAATTTGGGGGCGGGGGGGGGGGGGAATGGGAAAGTGACAATGGTAACAAGAAAAACACCAATAACCAGCCAGCCAGTGGTCAGAGGTAATTCAAGAAGAGGAGTTAGCCGTGTAGGAAGTGCTGCAAGAACCACTAGGGTGAATGTATGAAGGAAAAAAATATTTGCTACAACTGTGGGAAGGGGGGCACATCTCTCCCAATTGCCCAAATTCGAAGAACATTACGGGATGTTTTGTATGTGGGTCGACCAAGCACTTATTTAAGGATTTTCTAAAGTAGGGGAAGGGAGTGGTAACATTGGAGGAGGCAGTAAACTTAGGATTAGAAGACCCACGCAGTCAAGTCGACCGACCGTGAGGACTTTTAATATGACTGTTTAGGACTCTGTGGCTTCCAAGGATGTGGTAATAGGTATTATCCCAATCAACAATATTAATGCCTATGTGTTTTTCGATTCGAGTGCTATCCGTTCTTTTGTATCTAAAAAGTTTGCCAGAAAACTAAATCTACCCTAAGAAAGACTAAAATATCCTTTAAACATAGAAGTACACACAAAGAAGTGATCCCCGTAGAGAATATATTTTGAAACTGTTGCACAGACATTAAGGGGTATCAGTTAACTGTATATTTAATCCTAATCAGATTAGGGGAGTTTGATGTTATCCTAGGGATGGATTGGTTATATAAGCACGGAGCGGTTATTGATTGCCAGAGAAAATGTATAAACCTTCAGACCACGAATCGATCTAAGGTAGTATTCTATGGTAGCACGTCACCAAGAAAATCTTATTGTCTGACGATGATGCAGGCCAATAAGCTATTGAAAAAAGGATGCGTAGGCTACCTAGACCATGTTGTAGATACCCAGAGGGTGGGAGCCGAAATGAATGAAATACCTATAATGAAGGAGTTCGCAGATGTATTTCCAAATGAACTATTAGGTCTTCCACCGGATAAAGAACTCGAGTTTGCAATAGATCTTGTATTGAGGACGACATTGATTTTTAAGGCTCTGTACCGCATGGTGTCGATGGAGATGAAGGAGTTAATAATTCAGTTGCAATGCGTCCTCCTAGGGAGCACCAATTCTGTTCATAAAGAATAAAGATGGGTCATTGCGATTGTGCATAGACTATAGAGAGTTAAATAAGGTCATCATTAAGAACAAGTATCATTTACCCTAAATTGCCGACATGTTTGATCAGCTTAAGGGAGCAAGGTATTTCTCGAAGATAGACTTAAGGATCGGGTACCATCAGTTTAAGGTAAGGAAGGAAGACATTCCTAAGACCGCTTTTAAGACGCAATATGGGCATTACAAATTTTTAGTAATGTCATTTGGATTGACGAACGCACCCCACAACTTTCATAAACTTAATGAATAGAGTGTTTAAGCCATATTTGGATAAGTTTATCATGGTTTTTACTGACAATATTCTAATTTACTCCAACTCGGGAGGAACACGCAGAACCCTTGAGGATAGTGTTAGAGAAATTAAGAAGGGAAAAGCTATATGAAAAATTTTCAAAGTGTGAGTTCTGGATAGAGATGGTCCAATTTTTGGGACATGTAATAGACAAAGAAGGGATATCAGTAGATCTGGCAAAGGTGGAAGCTATGATTAATTGGGAGTAGCCAAAAACTTCCACAGAGGTGCATAGTTTATTAGGGTTAGTGAAGTATTATCGGAGATTTATTCAAGATTTTTCTAAGATAGCAACCCCGTTAACCAACCTAATAGGAAAAATAGTAAAGTTCGTTTGGATTGATAAGTGTGAAGCAAGCTTTCAAAAGTTGAAGAAGCAATTGAGTGAAGCGCCAGTGCTAGTGTTACCAGATAATACATGAGGATTTGTGTTATATAGTGACACATAGCGCAAGGGACTCAGATGTGTACTAATGCAAAATGAAAAGGTTATCACATACGCATCACGGTAGTTGAAAGATTATGAGAAAGGGTATCTGACCCATGATTTAAAGTTAGCGGTAGTGGTTTTCACTATGAAGATTTTGAGGCATTACCTGTACGGGGAGAAGTGCAAAATATATATGGACCAGAAGAGCTTGAAGTATATTTTTAGGTAAAAATAACTGAACATGAAACAAAGAAGGTAGTTGGAGTTAATTAAGGACTATGACTGTGAAATTTTGTGTCACCCGGGGAAGGAAAATGTGGTTGCTGATGCTTTGAGTAAAAAAGGGAAAGAAAAATTAGCGATGTTGATGGTGCAAGAGAAGTTAATTGAGGAGATGGCGAAAATAGAGATAGAAGTGAAAGGACTGAAGGAGTTACAAGAGAAATTATTTATGATGGAGGTTCGACTGACATTGTTAGATAGAATAAATGAGGTTCAAGAACAAGATGAGGAATGTGAAAGGATAAAAAAAATAATAGCAAAAAATGACGAGGAGAAGTTTAAGGTGGATAAGGAAGGAATATTGAGATTTGGTGGGCGGATATAGGTTCTAACATTGTTAGAATTGAGGGAGGAAATTCTACATGAAGCGCATAATTTAACGTACTCTGTTCATCAGGGGAGCATAAAGATGTATCTATTCGTCAACATTTCTAGTGGCCCAACATGAAGTAAGAAGTGGCCGAGTGCGTCAGTAGATGTTTGACCTGCCAAAGAGTTAAAGCGGAGCAGCAGAGGCCGAGCGGTCTACTACAACCGTTAGAAATTCCAGAATAGAAATAGAAACATATCACAATGGATTTTATTGTGGGATTGCCAGTCACTCTGAAGGGCTATGATGCAATATGGGTTATAAAGGACAGGCTAACGAAATCAACACACTTTCTACCGACAAAGGTTCAATTTAACTTGAATCAGTTGGTAAAACTGTATATAAAGGAGATCGTGTTAAGGCACGGGGTGCAAATATCTATTATTTCAGACAAAGACCCACGGTTCACATCAAACTTTTGGAGGAGTCTACAGGAGTACATGGGGACTTAATTGAGGCTGAGCATTGCTTACCATCCCTAGATTGATGGGCAAAGTGAGAGAACCATTCAGACGTTAGAGGATATGCTCAAAGCCTATGTGATGAACTTCAAGAGAAGCTAGGACGATCACCTACCTTTTCTTGAATTCGCGTACAATAACAGTTACCATGCGAGCATTGACATGTCGTCGTATGAAGCTCATTATGGAAGACAGTGCAAAACGCTGTTATGTGGGGATGAGGTAGGAGAGCGTCGATTTTTGGGACCAAAACTGGTGCAGCAAATGACAAAAACTGTCAAGGTTATAAGGGTCAGATTAGTGGCATCTCAAGATAGGCAAAAGAAATACGCGTCACGCTGACAAAACAAAGATTTTGACGTTGGCAGTTTTGTATTCTTGAATGTATCTCCTTGGAAGCAAAAAATAAGATTTGACACAAAAGGAAAACTTAGTCCGAGGTTCATAGGACCCTTTGAGATTTTAAAGAAAGTCGGCAAGGTAGCGTGTGAGGTAGCATTACCTCATGAGCTGGAGCATATTCACAACATGCTTTATGTTTTAGTATTACAACCATACAAGCCCGACTACAAGCATGTTAATATCCTGCGATCCGATACAAGTGGAGAAGAACCTGACTTATAAAGAGATCCTTGTGCAGATCATCAATAAGAAGGAACGGACGTTACGAAATAAGGTCATACCTTCTATTAAAGTTGTATAAAGGAACCACAACGCCGAGGAGGCTACGTGGGAATTAGAAAATAGAATGAGAAAAGATTACCCATATAACAAGGGTGAGCAACTACTTTGCTCAGCAAGTTTAAATAAGCCTTAAATACAATGAAGGATATATCATAAATGAAAAAGAATTAACTTTTGGGACTTCAACAATATACGATAATTGCGAAGGCATGAAACATACGAAATATGTTCAATAAAATAATTTTTAGAATATTTAGTGTTGAGTTGGTCAATAAGGATCGAGAAACTGTTGGAGGCATTGTCAATGGTCAACTGAATACCTCAGGAGTATTTAACAATCACAAGAATTATAAACACTCGATCAGAGTACTTGAGGGGACCAACCTCTTGTACCATATGTATGTGCATAACATTCAGACATCTAGCGCGCAAAATCAGATTCCCGATAGATAATACCCCTTTATAAAGGTTGTTCTACTCAGTCTTACTATAAGAGTCTGTACCAATTATTTGGTTTAGATATGCTTTTAAAAATATTTAACTTAATGAATTGACACAATAAGTCATACAAATGCATATACGTGCAAATAACAATAAACAATAACGATATGAAATACTTTTCAATAATTATTCAAGCTTATATAATAAAAACAGGTTTAGGTTTAATAATTTGCACAATATTAATTGAGTAGGGTTAGAGAACTTGTTTAACTCTTTCACTATAGCTAACTCTTAATTACCGTCCTTTGAACTACGTAATTAATTTATAATTTAATCTATCAGTTAGTAACTTCACAAAATGGTTTAACTTAACTCAATACACATACTATACTTCACTTAATTTATATAACATTTAATCACATTTGGGTCCCCATATAAATAATATTATTAAAATAATATATTTTTTCAACTTTCGAAAAATAGAGACCCAGCGGTGCGACTCTACCTCTAGCGGTGCAGTGCTATCATGACATAATGTTAGTTGTACGACGCTAGGGCTAGTGGTGCACCATTGCCTCATAAACCCTAATGTTTAAACTTTTCTAACATTGATTCAAAAGTTCATATTTTATATATTTCTTATCCGATTGACTCCAAATTTGAAACATAACTTGTTTGACTCATGTATGAACCAAATCCAAAAGGTTTAAACATTATCCAAAAATATTTGCTGGATCAAACTAATAAGAAAAATATTAGGTTTTACAAAAGAACATAGTTTACTTAGAAAATCCTTATAAATCAGTGTGAACACATTTTTGACTCGTTCCACTTAGGTTATCTTTATAACTCATAAATCTGCCTCATACCATTTATAGATCAGAAACATGACTTACACATCTTAACCCATATGACTCCAAAACATACTTTACACTAGAGTTTTTACCGATGATCATATGCAAACTCATATCCTTCCATATTTTGACATAAAAAAATACATTATACCACATATGATACATAAGTTCTAGATCTTCATAAATAACTCATATATATAGATTACATACCTTAGAAAATATGTTTATACATAAGTTTTCAAAACTAAATACTCTAAATGTATATTTTGACCTAGTATGGCATAACACACAAGTAGATCACATACATACACATATCCTCCAACACATGACCATCTTTATATCTTCGAAACTCACCATGATTTCTCTTCACAATAAATACTCCCACACAACATGGTATACAACATATAACATACATTAAACTACATATTAACTAAAGTCTTGAGATGAGAGTACTTTTAAACATTTTGGTTCTTGTTGTTCTCCTTCTTCTTAAGATAAAATGGACTAGACTCTCCATCTTACTTCTCCTTAGCCTCCACCCGAATTCCCTCTCTATATTTCTCTAAGTGTTTAACTCTCAAGCTCACAAGCTCTCTAACACTTAGTGAAATAACAAGTGAGCTTTCACTTCTCTTTACTCACTCTCTCTCTTCAACACTTGGAACTTCTAACAAATGAGCAACTTCTAATAGGCTAGGTGAAGGGTTCTAATTATAAAACTCTTGAAACCTTACTTAACTTCTCATAATCAACTAACATTGGTTAATTATGACACTAATTAGGTTTACTATTAGATGAAATGACTACATGAATGACACTCTTAAATGACTAGAGTTGGTGGAGATTTGGTAGGGTTAGTGAACCACTTTGTTCATTATGTAATTTAGAAGCAATCTAAGAACTACAAGGCACCCAATGGGGCCCTCTTTACCCGACAATCCCCCCTCCCCATTTCCTTGATTTTTGTTTTGTTTGATCTCTTATACACACATACACACACACACACATTTGACCAATATGTTGACCTTTATTTAATTCCAAGTTGGGTCAATTGATTAGGCTCAACATTAAATTCATTTGGGCTCCTAAAATTAAATCATTGGGCTACATCACCCTAACTTACAATACTTGTAATAAAAACAAGTGTTGGGCTAACATTTAATTCAATTGGACTTCTTTTATTCTAACACTTAGGCTAGTTAACTAACTTTCATTTGGACTTCCGTACATTATACCTTGGGCTCAATAATTTATTTGGTTAAACTACTAGTTAGTTCTCATAAACATACTACATTGGGCTAGAAACATAATCCAATTAAACTTGCTTTATTAAAATCATTTGGGTACTTGATTGGGTTAGTTTACAAAATACTAACACATATATACATATTAATTGTTTCGGTTTGATTAATTTAACTCATTGTGCTACCACATATCATCACATTGGGGCTCATTGTATAATTACCCACACTACATACAAGTATTCCCTTATTGGGCTAACTTAATTAATTCATTTCTTTCTTTTTTCTTCATTAATCAAACTAGTAAATCACTTAGTGATTATTAATCTTCTTATTTGTCATTCAAGGCCAACATTCAAGTTTTATAACTTCATCACATAAGCTTATCTAGATTTTCATTAATTAACTTCTTTAATTCTTCATATTGGCTTTCTTTTTCATTATTTAGTTAATTCAAATTATTTAAATTAACTAACTTACATAATTATCATAACATAACACACATACACATATATACATTACCACACATAATATAAGAATTCAAAAAAAATTAGGTTTTCAAAGACACGTACAATCCTTGGTCATTAAATTCTCCCTCCCCCTTATAAGGATTCTATCCCCAGAATCACTGCTACAAGGTTACTCTTTCTCCTTACCTTTTTCCCCCCGAATAACCATTTAGTTTTTAGGCATTGTAGTTCCTCCAACTTTCTTAATAGATGGTAATAATCTATTCCTCAAATATTTCCTATTATTATTTGAATAGGAATTTTTTTTCATTAAATCCACTTTCGGTACCTTTACTATGTGAGTTAAATACCTTGCATACTCTTTCTCAACAACTTCTTAGCTTGCATCATTATTAGAAACACCAATGCCTAAATGTTGTGCTACCATAAAATTACTAATTTAGACTTATTTTGAGTATGAAGATCTATACACTTATTCTGACACTCAACTACTACTCCTTGGTCACATAACCAATCCACCCCTAGGATGATTTCAACTCTTTTAAACGTATTGGAAGTAAATCCATGCATAACTTACCTCCTCTTATCTTTGCACAACAAATCATATGAACCTACATAATAGGAATTACTTCCTTATTCACGACCTTTATATTAATAGGGTATTCTAACTTTTTTCTAGGTAATTTTAATCGTCTAGTGAAATCATAAAGCACAAATGAACAGGTAGCATCCGAATCAAATAATACCTAAACATTTATATTATTGATCAAAGTAATACCTGATACCAAGTCTTTTGACTACACGACGTATTGAACAGTCATATTAAACGTTCGTGTTGTCGGCTTATTCGGCTGCACTGGTTCTCCAATCGTCAATCTACTATCGCTACTCTTGTTGCCACTGCCTCCATCATTTTTCTTCATTGGGAAATTCTTGATTTGATGATTTGTAGAACCGCATGCAAAACATCCTACGCTCTTCTTCAATTTGGGACAGCTAAGAGCGATATGTCCTTCCTGTCCGCAATTATAACATATGTTTTTACCCTTCAAGCATTCCCTAGAGTGATTCTTCCTACACTTACTACATTTCTTGCCCATTTTCTGATCATCCCCTTGCATATTCCTTGAGCTTCTGTTGTTGCTGATCCACTTGCGCTTATTCGAGTTACTGCCACAACTGTTCCCCTCCTTGCTTCCTCTATCGTTTCGCTTCATCTTCATCTTCTACTTCTGATTTTATTTTGTCATTGCTTCGCTTCCTCCCTCCGCTATGATCGACTTCTCCAATATTGTTGTAAATGAATCAATTTGAAAGACTGATACTTTGCTATATAACCATGGTTTCAACCTTTGTTCGAACTTTCATGCATTTCTCTCCTCAGTATCCACTTGGTGTGGATGAAATCTTACTAACTCATTGAACTTGGTGGCATACTCGGGCACCGTTATGTTCCCTTGCTTCAAATCTAAAAATTGCATCTCCATCTTAGTCTGCATACTCCTAGGGAAATAACTCTCGAAAAGCAATTCCTTAAACATACGCTATACTACTACCCCCTCCCCAGCTCTACCTTGATTGGCTTTCCACCAATAATTTGCTCCCCCTTTCATCATATAAGTAGCAAAAGTCATCTTTTGCTCTTCGGCTACTATAATGACCAGGAAATTTTATGTCATTTTTTTCTATGAAATGAAAATTACGTGAATTTATTGCTATGTAAAGATGTGGTGTATAAATATATTTATATACTATATATACATGTGTATAAGGAGGTATTGTGATGTAATTAAAAATTATTTAATCAGTTATATGGGATATGATTTAATTAACTAACTCGAATGTTGACCTTGATTGGATGTGTTATGATATTAATTAATTAAGTAACTAAATTAATTAATGAGGATGTGGAAGGAATGCTCAATAATTATTTTTTTGACCCAAATTATTAAATTAGTGTGACTGTGGTAACATCTTATATTGTAAGCCCAAATTAACGGTTTAATTAAACTAATTTCACAATTAATTAAACCTACAACTTGTTATTATAGCAGCCCATTTCATTTGCTATTAATCTTTATTGGTTTAGTACAAAGGAATCTCAATCCTTGACCCAATTGAGAGAAGAAGTCAGCATCCCAAATTCCTTGCTTTAATTGTAACATTGAAGTGTATTAATTGAGACACTCATTTTGGGACTAAACTAGAAGGAATACTCCATCAGACTTGTGCACATGAATGTAATCATTTCATGAACAATTGAGCATGGCATTTGGCTGCCCAAGAGGTCTGATTTTGACATCTCAAGGGAGCAATTGACAGAGGATTTTTGTTTGCCCTAAGTTGCAGCTATGTAGTGTTGTTAAGAGAACTCTAGGGGCTAATAGGCTAAAATTATTTACCTGCTAGTAGAGAGAGAGACTATTACTAATGTTCAATCTATTACCTTGTCTTATTTCTCTAATACTAAGTGTATTAGCTAAGGAGAGTGCAATAGAGAGAGAAAGAGAGAGAGAGAGAGAGAGAGAGAGAGAGAGAGAGTAAATCCAGTTGGAAAAGAAGAAGGAAGAGCATTTAGCAGGGGAAAAAAAAGGAAAAGAGAGGAGTCCAGTAGCTTTAGCAACCAAAAAATAATTCTAACTACATCAAACATTAAGGTATAGATGTGATTTTATCTTAAAACATCTAGACTAACTTAAATTGTGCATTATTTATTGTTCATTGTGTTATTCTTACTCGTGCTTGGGTGTGGGAGTTATGTTGTTGTGTTGTAAACCAAGATGGGTATGGTGAATAAGGATGAAAGAATGAATGGAGTTATGTATTACATGTGTACATGTAACTAGTAATATGATAAGATGATATATGCATACTAAGTGTTTGATAAAAGTTCTCAAAGACATGTTCTTAAGAGTTTTTCTACTTGAAAGGTTATTTTCAAAACAAATGAATCCCTAATATGTTTGAAGGTTGTTAAACCATGGAGTTTATGTTTATTGTAGTCCATGAATATCAAGAATTAAAACATAATGTGGTTTAAAGACTCTAATGTTCAAATGTTATTTTCTTCAAGAATGATTTGAATGAGTTTATATGTTCTTGAAATCCATTGGTGTGTATATATAATAGTTATGTGAATCACCTTTTTCCCTGTTCTAAGAAACTAAAAAGGATGTGTATCTGCAACTATGTAAATGGCCTATGCATGATGTGAGGTATGTTCTCAAGTTATCAAAATCAACTTATGTGCTTGGTTTTAAAGGCATAAGTGTTGTATGGTGTGATATTGGTAACTTTTGATCAACCTAATTTGAAATAACTTGGAATCTTGTTCTATGATGATAGTTGTAAAGCAAGAGTCCTATTTTTAGAAAGCTTATGAATGTTATGCATATTTTGGCTCAATGGATGTTTTGAAGAAATTAAAGCTTTTGTATTTAAAAGACCTTGTACCTAATACACTATGTGGTGTCTACAAGTTCATTATATATGTTATATGTAACTTGGTAAAACTGTTATGAGGTGTGTGTCTAAGCACTATAGTAGTAGTGGTTAGAAAACTATAGGAAGAAAATCTGACAGGATGGCGCGGTTACGCCGCTGCCCTTGTATTTTTTGGTACGGTCGCACCGTCCTCGAGATAAAAGTTCTGCCAAATCGGCGCGGCCGCGCCAATCCTAGTTATAACAATGGCGCTGATGCACCACCTGAAAAGTTTTTAAAAAAAACTTTTATTTTCTGTAATTGATCAAGTGAGTTCCAACTTTAATTTATTGTCATATGATATATCCAAAGTGATTGTTTAATGTATATTAAGCATGTGAATAGAATAAGTCAATACATTGAAATATATTAAAATACATGTATGCAAAAGTTAGATAATGTGTTAAGTGATAAGTGTGACGCTGCCAAATTCGGGTCCCTTGAACCCATCCATTCAATCTGAATAATAATAAAACTTAATTTACATTCATCCATAACTATCTCAGGTTCTACATAACTTTATACATATACACATTTGTACCTGACATATTACAAAAAGATAACGTTTACATATACATGACTCTATCACTATACATCTACTGTTTGTCGACTTTTCCTTTTCCCTTGTCTATACCCGACCCCTCGGCCTGCTCAGGTTTAGCTGAAATATCATGTTTAAAAGCAAGAATGAGCATAAAATAGCTCAGCAAGTATATAAGCAAACGATGACATGATATTTCGAAATGATGAATGAAATTCATTTACAATGAATATGAATCGTTTACAGTAAACTGAATCATCTACGATAAGCTGAGTCAAACAATGAAATGAGTCATTTCCAATAATCTGACCAACATCAGTTCAATGTATGAACATGAGAGACATGCATAACTTTACATAATTAACTGAAAGCATGAAGCTTGATTGTTGTACGGTCACAAGACCTAGAACTCGTTAAGAACAATACCAATCATAAAGACTGATATTGCTCAGGGTAGTCATAAGACTGTTGTTCAATTTAGATGTGTACTCTGGGTGATAAACCCATCGTACTTTTATATTGTGCACAACATAAACATCTAGCGACGCAACCACGCCATAAAATCATGTGTACTTTATACTTTACTCCCCTTTTTATTAGCGTTATTCTATTACAGCATATCTTAGAGTCTACACCACAACAATGTGGATTGGGACACATAACAATAAACATTTGATTACAACATGTATCATCATATATGTCTAGTCGGAATCAAGATTGGCATCGACCTTTTTCAAAGTAGTTCAATGGTGAATGAACTTTACATGATCACATGAATGCATAACATGAATAACTGTTCAAGGAACTGCAAATAAAAGTTCAGATAGAACACTTGCCTGTATCCCCATCTACCACAACTGGTAAAATATTATCCCATTTATAACCTATATGACCATAATATGGGTTCACGCATTAGTTACATATACATACATGCTATAACTTGTTATACAAGCTACCCTTTGTCTTTACATAACCTGTAACGTAAAATATATTGTTCATTTACCCTTAACATCTACCTCATTGATCATTTTTATCAATCTATGGCTTATAACACATGTATCTATCATTTAATATCAAAACATTTCATTTTGGATTTTTAAAATAAAAAAAATTTCTTGGCTGGAATAATGCATCTCACCCCGGCGAGATGTTTTGGCCTGAAGATCTCACTGGCCGCGAGATCTTCTCGGTTACACCTCGCCCCGGCGAGCTCTAAACTCGCCTCGGTGAGGTCCCTCACAGAGCACTGCGCCCCGGCGCAGTTCCTAGGGGAAAATACGGTGCCCCAGCGCCATACTGGTTTTTCTAAAAAAAAAATTCTTTCAAAAATCCTTGCTATTTTTGGCCCATTTTTGTAAAACTTGATTCCAACATTTTACCTAGCACACATAACATGTCTTTGACTTGCGTGGGCTTTCAAAATATCTAAAAATCATAAAATGGCCTTATTTTTTCAATGTTTTCATTTTAGTCGTCAACGAAACGTTTTAAAACATTTAAAACTCGCATTTATTGCCACCAACACCAAATGAGTTCCAAATCGACTCTAACACGTATATTCACATAAAACTTAGATGTTTATGTTAGGGTTTCGACAAAGAGAAAGCAGGGGAATTTAAAAAAATTTCTGAAACCCTAAGCCAGGATCCATGCAAAACCATATTAATTCAGAAGTTTAGATTATTTACCGATTATTCGAGATGGACAGGAGACGATGGAATTCTGAAACGGCTTCGAATCTTCAACGCAATCCAGCAACTGCGCCTCTACAGTATCCACACGAACGCTCCGCGAACCGTCACACGATCTGCAGCAAAAGGGATCTGCGGTACTAGCCACCAAGATCAGGATTTCTAACCTATTTTTCTCTCTAGCCTCTTTCTGAAAGCGGCTAGGGTTTTAGTTTTTCCTTACGTGACTTTTAGACTACTGATATATCATATATATAGTAGTTAATAGGAATTAACTAAAACCTAAAATAAATAGAAAAATAAAATCCGAATTTATATATATTATATTTTAATTAAGTCTTACTTAATTAATATACATATATACAAATTATCCTATTAATTTAAATTCGTAATTTTTAAATACTATCAATCATATTGACATATTTAAAATACTTAAAATTTAAATTAATTCCCTTTTAATTACGTTCTAAGTGTGTGACCCTATAGGTTATTATTATGTTGGCAATAATTTTAAAATCATATTATAAAATTATAAACAATGAGCGGCATCTAGTAATGCATCACTGCTACCCAAATAATAATAAGATCGGTGATTCGATACAACCTTTTCGTGACCAATGTTTCAATGTAATTTAATCCTTTTAACCTTATATCCTAGATTAAACTCGAGGCATGGAATGTGTCATACTCTTCATAATTTAATCTGAGTTTTCTTGATCAATGAGTAGACTATATGAAACAAATCAATATTTGAGCATGGTCGTGCATTTCATAGTCCTACTCAATCAAGAGGCCTATGGATATCACCCCTAATATATAGGAGGGTTAAATTTCATCTAAATCACTCATATTCCTCACACGATTCATGATGTACCCAATAATCACCTTTATTGTCCACCCTATTAAAGGTGACATTTGATAATATCAAAGTACACAAATTCTCGTGTAATAATATAGTGACTTCAGGTCGGAGGATCATTACATCATTGTCACTATAAGAATTTCTTATGACACTTTGCATAATGCTCCATGTAGAATTCTCATGGTGGGTCAGTCCAGTACATTGTTCTCTAACATGTACCTATGCATTGACTCAAATATCTCATATATTTATGACCAATGAGATTTGGCCATCAGTCAATCCACATACTAGTCTCAATGCATCATTGTTGTCCCATTAACAATGATACTCGACTAGGGACATTTAAGAGCAATGATACTAATTATAATTATATAATCTCATGTTCAAGTCACATACTTAAAGCTATATAATTCGTATCATTATTCTAAGGGCTTTTATTATGTTAACATTTATATAACGCAGTAAATGAAATCATAATAAAATAATCCATTTATTCAATCAAATATAATATCAAAAATGTTAAGCAATTACAGCAAATAATTAGCCTCTAAGGCATAAACTCTAACAGTTTATCCTCATTTCACCATTAATTATCCAAAATGGCCAAAAATCACACATTGGTAGGATTTTGCCAACTATTCAAAACTCAACCCTTGAATACCATTTGAATTCTTATGCATCATGCACATATAGCTTAACACATGCTCAATTAGCAACTTTGTATACTTGTACAGCTTCTATATGCACTTTCTAAAATACTTTACAGATTATGATTTGATTAATACACAAATCATAGCCTAATATTGTAACTTTTCTACACAAATAATGTTCTTGAACCAATAATGATCTTTTAATGCTATCTAGCATAATATTAAGCATGCTTCCAACACATTCAACCTTTTAAACTAGCTTTTCATCACTTCTAACAACATATAGCACATAAAATTCATGAATCATGCTTCCTAGCCCTCAAAATATACATGAATAACACCACCTTTGTTCTAGCAACTTTGAGCTTAAATTTTCATTCAATAACAAACATAAAGCACATAAACTCACAAAAATTCACATAATAAACATATATAGCCAAGGATACAAGCATGGATTCCTTTACTTTTGCATTTAAGCACATAAAATACTAACTCACAAAGCTTGATCATCTTGTTACCTTCTTGTGGCTCTCTTTCTTCTTGAAATAAAACTTGCTAATGATAGGTTCTCCACTTTGGATGGCCTTATATGCTTCACTTACAACTATTTCTTGAAATCCTTCAAGCTTTCTAGCAACCTTAGCTTTTTCTCTTGTTCTCTCTCTCTTTGAGCTCTCTTGTTAGCAACTTACGAAATGGTTATGTGTAAAATGCTGAAAACACATAACTCTTACCAATATATGCATACTTAAGTTGTAACCAAAGCTCCAACCACTAACAATCCTCTAGTCAACTTAACTCATGCATGGTTAGGACTATCTAAGGTATTTTACATTGCTAGGGAAGGCTAACTTAGTCATTATATACTTCTAGGATACCCAAGTCATTATTTGAATTATCAAGGGCATCATGGTCTTTTGGCAAAATTCCTAGATAATTAATTTCCATGTAATTTCCTTTAAAAAAAATCCTTCCTTGCTCCTTTTTAATCCAATTCAAGTCCACTTTGATCCAAATTTGTTTCATTGGTCTTGAATTTAATTCCTCAATTATATAATCCATAATTAGTTTGTCCCAAAACACTTGTCATACCTCAAAAATTTAATTTCATTAATTAATAATAATAATAATAATAATAATAATAATAATAATAATAATAATAATAATAATAATAATAATAATATTTTAAATTACATTTCATTACAATAAGAGGTATAAGTCAATCAACATGTTTGATTAAATCATAATAGTTGTGTGCTATGAGTATGTCAGACATGTACTTGTATGATTGAATGATAATGATTACGTGCTAAGAGAGTCACGAAATAGTATATTAAAACTAGCATGTATCGAAGTTAAATGATTATAATGACGTTTTATGATCAAAAACTAATTAGTGGTCTGACACAATTATAATTGTAGGTCATACAATTGCTAAAGTGGTACAGTCAAACTTAGTAAACGTATCAGACTAGTATTTCTACTCAAACTCAATATTCAAAGTTCAATATCTAATATGCGATGCTCGCACTTATGTTCATTTCAAACGTTGTTCAGTCATTGAGCTGATTTAACGTTTCAAAGTTCTTATGCATGAACTATTATAAAATGTGAGTTTAAGTCATTTGTTCGATTAGACCAATAATGACAAGCTATTTTGAATTCTATAATTCTTAAAGCTAAACCAAACTATATTGAACTGGTGCGGTATGTAATAACTATGAATTTAATATCACATTGTAATTAGAATTTATAACTAATTATCAATTAAGTAAATTTAATGAAATACTATGTGTAACTATTTTCTTTATGTTATTTAATGTAACAAGAAAATTAATAAACGAGTCAAGCCATTGCATAGGCTAGGGTTTGTAGTTAAACCGATTAGTGGTAATCTAAAAAATGTAATTAAAAGACAAGTCTAATTGGATTAATTAATTAACCTAATTGTGGTATTTAATATGTTAGTTCATCTGTGATTTAACCTAGCCCAATTGAACTAAATGTTGTTGCCCAATGCTTGATTTATTTCTAGTCCTACAATGTAATAATGTTAGCCCAAATGAATTTAAACTAGTAGCTCAATTCTAATTAATTTTCTAACCCAATTTAATTTAATTAGTGTAACCCAATCTTGAGCCGAATTGAAATTAATTATTAAGCCCAATGTATTTAATTCCCTAGAACTGAGCCCAAATTCATAGTGAAAGTTAGTCAATATATATATATATATATATATATATATATATATATATATATATATATATATATATATATATATATATATAAGAAAAAGAAAATTTTGGGGCCAAATTGGGGTGTATTGAACGGCCAAATGGGGGGAGGGAGGGGGAACCTAGGTTGGCTCATTGCTCAAAGCTCCCTAAATCACTCCAACGAAAGCCTTCCCAATGCACATCAAGTCCCATAAAAAGTGGATCTAGCTTCTTTTCTAGTTTAGTGGCTAATCAACAAAGTATGAGTGGATTAGCAAAGTTAAGTATACTTACCAATGTTCTATAAATATAGTGCATCGCCAAGCTTTCAAATTTTGGTAGTTATTTTGCAAGTTTCCCAGAGAGAATTAAGAGCTTTCTTAAGATCATTTAAGAGAACCTAGAAGAATACACTAAATGTTAGTGTGTCTGTGTGTGTGTGTGTACCTTGAAACTAAAAGATCAAGAGTGGGGGTGGATGTCATCTAGCCTTGTGTCATATTTTGGTAGAAGAAGGAAAAGAGCATCAGATCTAAAAGGTTTAAAAGTGCTCTTACCTTAGTCTTTTTGTTTTCTTTTGTTTATATATTCATTTTATGGAAGAAAATCTAGTTTCTTTAAACTATATTGCTATGTATCTATATATTGTTGTAGATCTATGAATTATGTGGTCATTTGATGCAATATAGGTTCATGTATGCTAGAATGTATGTGAAAGTGTTGTTAACCATGTTTACAGGTAGAAAACCCTATCTAGGGGTATGGTTTGATGATTTGTGATATGAGTGATGGATATTATTTTTATGAGTTCTATGACTTCAAAGATAGATCTAAAGTTATAAAAATAACACAACTTGAATATTTGAAAAATGTGGTGAAATGTGCAAGTTATGGTCTTTGTAGTAAAATATGTCGTTTTTAAAACCCTAGTCGATCGATCTTAATTTATATGACAAAAACATTTCCAAAAGGGTGATCAATCCGTAATATATTGAATAACATTAAGTTTACGAATATAACAAATTAGTTTTGGTGTCTTTAGGACGTGTGTAACAAGTTCTATTGAAGTTTGAATCAAGAAAATAAAGTTAAAAAAATTAGGGTTTGTTTTACTGACTGATCGTCGTAGCGGTGTAGCGCTGGGTTACACTGCCGCAGCGGAGAAAGGTTCTGTCCAAGACCGCCGCGGCGCTTGTATGCAACGCTACAGCGGTGGTCCGAATTTTTTGGAAAATAAATTAATTCAACCAGGTGAGGTCGGGTCAGGTAAAGCGGGTCGGTTTGGGTCCAGTTTGAGCAGAATATTTCAAAATTTATATAACTATTTTAAAACTCAATTTAAATAATTAAAATATTAGAAAATAAATAAAATATATTAAATAATTAATAATATTAAAAAATTATTAAATAATTAATAATATTAGAAAATAAATAAACTATTTTTAAATAATTAATAATATTAAAAAATAAATAAAATATTATTAAATAATTAATAATATTAGAAAATGAATAAACTATTTTTAAATGTTTATATTATCATGAGATAATTAATTATGTGATTAAAATATTATTAAATGATGAAAATGTTGTTAAATGTTTGATGTTATAATTATGTGATTAAATTTTAACTAATTTAGAATATGATGCACTAAGGTTATTATTATAGACTTATATGTGATACTAATTAAAAGATCAAACTTATTAATGTTAGGTTTTTCTAAATGAAGTAATTTTAAATTGCTTAGCAGTAATCAACAGTACAGACAAGTTTTCTATACATGTACTTGTATTTATTTTACAAGATCCCTAAGTGTTTTAATTATTGAAAATTAATCAACGTCGATATTATTGTTATTATTCACACTTTGGTGCAATTGAAGACTGTTTCATTATTGAATTATGAAACATTTAAGTTCTGTCATTCATGGACTGTTTAATAAATAGGCTATGCTAATTGTTCAACTAAACCTTGCATTTATAAATTCAATCATTTGAATATTGTTAAAGTAAATCCAAACCAATAGTTGGTACAGACTCTTATAGTAAGACTGAGAACGAATAACCCTAATAAGGGGATTATTATTGAAAAACCGACCATTGCGCAAGATATCTGAATGTTATGCATATACATAAGGTATAAGAAGTTAATCCCCTCTAACATGAAAACAATAAAAGGGTCAAACGAATGTCTGATTTACCTTAAGTATTAGTTCATGGTCCTTAGTGGCCACTCAGCAGTAAAGACTCAATCATTTCTTTTAATTGAAACTTGATTCTCGCATATTCATAATTATTATATATTGTTGAAACATCAGAAAATATTCTTATTCAATAATGATATATCACTCTTGTATTCATTGTTTACTTAAACTTGTTGGACAAGCTAGTTGCTCACTCTTGCCATATATATCATGATATTTTTTAAATAAGCCTGAAAGCTCTAAAAAGAACAAGGGCAAGGAAAAGTCCAAGAGTAGAATAATATGTATGCTAGTTATTTCAATAACTTTGTAATTTGCTTATGTAAACCCTTTTTATCAATTAAGGAGTATGTTTTGTATTAAGTTAAGGATGTTAAACCTTGGGATTTGTAGAACCTTATTGTAATGAACAATTTATGTTTATATATTTTGCTTTAGTTTATAGATTATGTTTGGAGATTGATGGATTGTGAGCACCAAACCCAAGGTTATGGAACTCGAATTTGGGGGCGTCACATTGTATCTTATATTGAAAGCTGAAATGAACAACTCTCATAATAGGGGATAAAGGTTACGAATTGGGATATAATTTCTACATAACGTGGTTTATGTTGTGCAAAATGTATTCGTATGATGGGTTGATCCCCCAAAGTACATATATTTGGTTATTATCAATTGTTATATAAATTGTTAATAGTCTTAATGATATCGGTCTTATGACCATTAGTTATTGTCATTCCTTATAAATGTCTACAGTCTTAACGAAGTTCAAGATCAATTGACCATCAGTAGGAAAATTTCATATTTGGAAATCTAAAGTAAATGCTTATGCATCTCTATTCAAGTTATTCTCAAGTGTTATTCAATTATGGAAGTTTTCATAAATGTTAACGAGTGTCATAAACTGTTTTATATACTTGTTGAGCCATTAGTTGCTCACACTTGCCTAAAATAAACTTTTCAGTTAAGCCCAAGTCTTCGAGGGTTCCAAAAAGAACAAGGGAAAAAGGAAAGCAAAGGAATAATTTATTTATTGTTCAGTTAGTTTACTATGTCATGTAAACTTTTTGTTGAATTACTATGTTTTGTAATTTAAAGGTTATTTAACTTGGGATAACTATATTTGTGATTAAGAAAAACGTAATTAACATTGATATTTATGTTAAATGGGTAGATTAAATGTGTGATGGATGTTATACCCTGAGCACCGAACCTGGGGTTTGAATTTAGGGGCTTCACAGGTTGGTATCAGGGCTTATAGGTTATAAGCCTTAGGTGGAGAAAAACCTTAGGAATATGACCGTAAGGAAGATTGTGAAACTCATTTCGAGTTGTAAGAGGTGAATTATGGAAATTCATCAAGTATTTAAAAATTTTGCAAACATTTGTGATTACGTGAAAATAAAAGATTGTCATGAAGGATTAATTAAGGCATTCGTGTTGTAGGATGATTGAGAGAGGTGAGTCTAGCCAGATCCATAAGGAAGAGCACATGATAAACAAGTGGTGTTAGAGGAGCCGATTGCAGTCGTATCAGTTACTGCAGTGGCACCTCCTTCTGACAGTGAACCTAAGGAGGCAAATGAGGGAGACAAGTTGGGAGGATTCTTGGATGGACCGCTACCATTAGAGGATGATCTCTATGGAAAACAGATGGATAGGATCTTAGAGCTTGAGGATAGGGTCCAACAGCTCAAGGAAGATAATCATAGCCATCAATATATGGAGGAGCAACACAAGTCACTAGTACATCAACTAGTGGAAAGGAATGTCGAGCTTAGTGAGAAACATCACGAGCCAGAGCACATGATAGTAGATCTTCAGAATGAGAAAGAGGTCATTCATGCCTATTGGATAAGGAATTTGCTACTAGGATTCGGCTAAGTCCTCAAAGGGATGAGGCTATGGACATGATTCATGACCTGGAGAATGAGGTTTGAGGTAAGAGTGCTAAAATGGATGTTATGAGTTATTCTTTCAAGATCGTTGATAAGTGGGTTTTATACCAATGTTTTGACTATTTTTTAGCTTAATATTTTGTGACTTGTTAAGTGTTTTATATTAATTTTAAGTGTTTTTTGTGTTTTGATATTATTTTGTAGGAATTGGAGTAAAGGCTTGGTTGATCAAAGTTTGGAGTTGTTATGCTTGCAATTTTAGGTTGTCAATTACGCAACAATCATGTTAGGCATGATTTTGACCTTGATATGATTAGAATTGCCGAAATCATAAAACATGAAAGTTGTATATCTACTTCTCAGTTTTTCGTAACATCTTGAATCATCTCAATCGAAACTCGTATGAGAAAGTTATACCTATTTGACCAAAAGATATCAGTGCAAAAAAATGGGTCAACCCTGGCGGCGCTGATAATACTACAATTCTAGCGCTAGCAGTATTGGTTGGTAAAGAGTTCAGCACTAGAGGAGCTCCAAATAGCTTTGGCAGCGCTGGTGGCTGGGCCAGACTTGGTTTTTTCGCGATTTTTAATATTTTTGACTCCAAATTGGATTAGGTTATCCATATATGTTAGGGATTTGATGTGTAACCTATAAATACATGTCAAAACACATAACCCAACATAAGTGAACATAGATTATTAAAGTTAAGAATAAATTCAACTAAGGTTCTATTAAATCTAAAGGAAAAATCAAGGAAGGATTGCAAGAATTAAATAAAAAGATTGGAGACTACGATTCAACTCAAATTTTTTTCTCTAACTCTTCCCTTTAATTATTGTATTCTTGGATAATTTATATATATGTGATGATGTTTTCTTCTTTAGTTAAGAATTAATCGTTTAATTAAGATTACAATAGAACCCAATGTGTAGTTTATATTAATTTACTTCCTTTTTTATTATATTTGATTATATATGAATTGTTTATTATATTTTATGCTTTTGGGTATTAATTATTTATAGTAATTAATTTAATAATCTATATGAAGTTGTCTAATGGATTATAGGTTGAGATTCAAATATTTTTGTGCTAAATATTTGTGGGTATACAAGCATGAATTATTTGCAGGTAATTAGTTGGGATATTATGTATGAAATCAAAAGATAGATTATAGGTTTAGATTTGAATATGATATCGTGTGACTGATTTATTCTTTTTCGGATTGAATAGTTAAGTTGTGTATATGATGAAAATACCTATATGCCATATGTAACCTTGTTGCGAATCTGTTTTTAATGATTTTTGCTTAATTTAATTAACATGGACCTATAGTGATTTATTTAAGTAGGAGATACTTACTTGTCATTGATAGAGGCTTGTAAATACTATAAAAAAATCCCTGGTAAATGGAGTGAAGAGATTTAAATGAAGCATTGTGGAAAATTGTGATATTAAGTATTTAAAATCTGATTTAATCATTGTCATTAGTTTAATTAGTTGTTAATTTTAATTAGATTTAATTCTACAGTTTAAATAAAATTAATTTGATATAAAATTAGTAATTGATATTGATTATTTTTAATTTCCTGTGGGTTTGATACTCAACTTAATCATTATATTACTTGTTGGCCACGTATACTTGTGTATTAATTAATTACTACGAATAATTAATACCCAAAAGTATAAAATATAATAAACAATTTATATATAATCAAAATGAAGCAAATTAATATAAATTACACATTGGGTTCCATTGCAATCTTAATTAAACAATTAATTCATAACTAAATAAGAAAACATTATCATATATATATAAATCATCCAAAGAATATAAAAGTTAAAGAGAAGAATTAGAGAGAAAAATATGAGTTGAAGTGTAATCTCCAATTTTTTTCTTCAATCATTGCAATCCTTCATTGATTTCTCATTTATATCTAATAAAATCTTCCTTAAATATACTCTAATCCTATTCTAATCTATGTTAACTCATGTTGGTTTAAGTGTTTTGACATCTATTTATAGGTTACACATCAAATCCCTAATATATATGGATAAACCAATCCAATTTGGAGTCAAAAATATCAAAAATAGCGAAAAACCCAAGTCTGGCCCGACCACTAGCGCCATCAACACCACTAACGCTGTTTGGAGTGCCCCCAGCACTGAACTCTCTGCCAACTAACGCTACCAACGCTGGAATAGTATTGTTATCAATACTGCCGGTGCTTACCCATTTTTTACACTAGCGTCCTTTAGTCAAACAGTCATAACTTTCTCTTACAAACTTCGATTGAGATGATTCAAGATATTTCAAAAATCTGTGAAGTAGATCTACAACTTTAATATTTTATGATTTGACAAATATTACCCGGATAAAGGTCAAAATCAGGCCTAAAGTGATTGCTTCGTAAATGATAAACTGAAAATGCAAGCATAACAACTCCAAACTTTGATCCACCAAGCCTTTACTCTAATTCCTATAAAACAAAGTCAAAAAACATAAAAATAATATAAAACACTTAAAACTAATATAAAATAGTTAAGAACTCATAAAATATGAAGCTAAAATATAGTCAAAACATAGGTATAAAACCCACTTAGCAAATATACGATGTGGTGTGAGTAATAGAGACTCAAGAGAAATGACTAACGACAGTGAAATCCAAAATGGTCTCTGTATAAGAAAACCAAGTGTGGACTTGGGTTTTCTTCTCCCATAAGGCATTGTCGCTAAAGAGTGAAAATAGGTAGAGAAAGACTAGGATAAATGGCAAAGTGAACACTTCTAAGACCTGGCTAGTGACAAAAGGTTTCAAAAAGGTCAAATAGTTTGGTGTAATAAAACTTTTCACTGGTTGAAATGCTTAAGTCCATTCTAATTTTACATGCTGTTGTAGCTTATTGTACAAAATCTGGCAAATGAACGTGGAGACGCCCTTCCTCAATAGAGGATGTATGCATGATATAACCAGAAAGATTTATCTCCAAAGATGGAGTAAATCAAGTATGTAAGCTACAACAATTCATTTATGAATTGAAGTAAGTTTTTTGAAGATGGAACATCTATTTTGATGAGACAATCAAAAGAGTTTGATTTTATCAAAAACGTGGATGAACCATGTATGTACAAAAGGGTTAATGGGAGTACTGTGACACTTCTAGTGCTATATGATGATAAACTACTGGCAAGGAATGAGATACCGATGCTACAATCAGTATAGATATGATTGTCTAAACACTTCTCCATGAAGGACTTGGGAGAAACGTCCTATTATTGGGGATAAAGGTCTATAGAGATAGATCGTAAAGGATGTTCGGCTTAATCAAAGGAACGTACATTAATTCGATGTTAAAGATGTTTAGTATGGAAAACTCTGAAAGAGGTTGATGAGTTAGGGAGTAAATCTTTCTTAGAAATTATCCCTAAAAGACATCAAAAGAGAGATATTGCATGAGTCAGATACTTTATGCTTCGACAATAGGATCTATCATGTTTCGGATGATATATACTAAACCTGATGTTGCTTATGTATGATAAGTAGATATAAGTTCAATCCTGGAGAATAATATTATAAAGGAGTTTCAAGAGCATCTTGAGCCTGGTTGATCTGCTTGCCTTGCATCTAACATAGTAAGCTAGAGTTAGAGTTCACAAAATAATAATCAATTCTACAATGTTTACCAAGTTGATTCGTAAAGTTGGTTTTTGTTGACTCTATGATTTTTTGATATTTTGATCGTAGGGTTGACTTTATTCTGGATTTATAAACTACAGGTTAGTATAAGATCTGTTGTCATGTGAAGCAGTATGATCAACAGAGGTGGTAGATTCATTTCTCCTTTTTCAAGAGAGTGATATTTCCCAATGCACACTATTTTAGAATAGGTCTTAAAATGTTATTATCAGCCTAAGATTTATATGAAGAGAAAACAGGTTTCTAAATTATTTCCAATTCAGTTAATGCTTTTCTCCTATGTAAATTTTAGGTAGATAATGATTAGTTAAGAATATTTTGAATAGTGTTGTATGGGTACGCAAATTGTCACATATAGCACATAGAGTAATTAAGATTTATATACACAATTATTGAGAGAGATTGTTAAGTCATACCTCACTAATATCAATTTCTTGATTACCAGTGGTGATGTTATTTTAGCCTTTTCTTCCTTCTATCTGTTGACTTTGAGATGCACTTATGTTCTTTCCTTGTTTGAGCTACTGGTCTTCATTGCACTCATCACTCATTTCTCTTTTGTGCATGCCCATCTTTCACTCTCAAGTAACACGAGACTTTGATTAGTCTAATGACCTTCTCCAAGCAAAATTTCTGGCCCTGGTGATTTCCATAGTTCATCAAACATCTTCCCTGTGGATGGAAGTTACTACAATTAGCAAGTATTGTTATCTATCGAAGCAAATTTTTAGATTTGAATGCTCAGATTGCTGTTGTAGAAAGAGAATAGATAAAGTAGTCTTTGCCTTCTTCATATTTACTTATTGAATTCGTGGCAAGAAGAATACTATCCTTATCTTAGAAAGAACCTTAAGTGACCCATCTGCAGCTTTTATCGTTTAAGCTCTAGCCCAATTGTGTGATTGATCTTTTAATCAGTTGCTGCAGGATTGCCTTAAGTGAATCCTTAGAAGATGAAGGTCTTAGAAGTCCATATGCTGGATAAAGTTCGCATGAGTTTCATGTAGACATTTTTCTTAGAGCCTACCAGATTAAAGGCTTTGAGAATTTTAGAAAAATGTCGTTTCGAGTGAAGTTTCTAAAAGTAGTATGCACATAAGTCAATCATATTTGATATAATAACGCATGTACTTTGTAATCTTATTCATTTATTAATAAAAGTTTATTTATACAAAGATATTTTTTTATCCATATTTAATAGATAACATTAATTGTGATAAACCCATAATTGTTGAGCAATACTTTTATAATCATGATGATGACCATGCTAATGAGATCTAAATTCAAGATAGCTCAAAAACTAAAATTGTTCATAATCGTGGGATTACTAAAATGGGTATTAGTGAATATGGATAGATTAGTATATACTATACTTGCTCTTATGAAGAGGATGATTGATCTCATAATCATTTGTGTGGAGACACTAATGCAAGTATGTAGGTGTTTATTAGATAATAAGTTCATTAGACGTGACTTGCTCAATGAACACCTAATGGAGTCTTACTTGCCTATCAATAGGAATTTATTTTATGATAGTAGTACAGGTGATCTTTGGACTTTAGATCATCATAATCATAGTATCTTGTGTATGATAAATTATATTTTGGCATATTCTTTAAAACCTTTAGGGTGTATCAAAGAGTATGTTCGGATATAATAAGTTGTATAAGGAGATATGTGAATGATCAATAAAGAATCTACTACTTCTAGTAAAAGAAGAGAATGTCCTATGCGATTCGATAATTGACAACACAGTAGTCATTGGCCAAGATAGAATTCAAATTAGAAAGTAGTTTCTAATTTACATTAATTAGAGTTATTTATTTAAGAATCAAAATACATATAATCAAATAAAATAAGATTTGACAGTAATACCATGTCTTATATTTGATTGGGACATTGCTAGGTAGAATGATTGAATTGTATGGTAACTATTCGCTGAATAGGTTCTTTTGTGATTAAATGTTGAAATCTATATTATATGGAAAGTCGTTAATCGCTAAGAGGGCTTACCTTTATTATGGAATAAATACTATTTATTTAAATAAATTAAATAGTTTAATTTATTTATATAAATAAGATTAAAATAATTCTAATGAATTTATTCTATAACCGGTTTAATATGAAGAACCTAAAGGGTCACACCACAAAAGAAAAATAATTATTTAAGAATTAAATGGCATAATCATAATAATGAATTAAGTATATTTAATTTATATTATGAGGATAGAATAAATTAAATAGCTTAATATTTATTATTTAGTATTTTGAAAATACTAATTATAAATTAATAAGAAGAGTCTTATTATTATTATTATTATTATTATTATTATTATTATTATTATTACTATTACTATTATCATTATTATTTAGTTCTTAAATGGTTTAGGAATTAATTAGTAAGAGTACTCTCATAATTGATAATTAAGTTCCTAAATGGTCTTGGAATTGTAATTATTATATTAAATTAATTAAGTTTCTAATTCGATTAGGAGTTTAATTAAAAACTCTATTCCTAAAGGTGTTAGGAGGGTTGACTATATCTATAAATAAGAGAAGTCTTATTATGGATTATTATGGATTAAGATTACATACACTTTCATAAGTTTTGGGAGAGTACTCACAAGTTTTATATAACTAGGAAATTAGAAGAGAGAGAAAACTAGGGTTTGTCATCATCCACTTCTTGAATCCTTATTCTTTCTTGGTGGATCACCTCTGGAGGTCAAACACTTGGGTGGCTAACGTTGATGAAAAGAATCTAATTGGTGGAATTCAAAGAGAACATAAAGGAATTGGAGTTGAGCACGTACCTGTGGAAAGCTAGAATCTACAAGGGTATAATTCTTTATCTCCTTCTTGTAAATTAATAGTTATGCATAAAGGTCAATCCTAAATTATAGTTTGTAGTACAATTTTAAATTTTAATTTTTCCATGGTTCTGCTGTTTATATGTAATTTGATTGCATGTTCATAGATTATTACAAACCAACAGTGGCATCAAGAGGCAAACTTTATGTGAATTATTAATTGCTTAGATTCCGTATATGTATGGGTATATGTTTAAAATAATTTATTGAGCATAATTCGTTGTATAAAATCATGAGTTTTGAAAATCAATTCCAAATATCGTGTTTTGGAATAGGAAACAACAAAATCGCATTTTTCTGCATAAATCACGAACTGGACAAAACCCTTCACCGCTGCGGCGGTAGTCCCAACCGTTTTGATCCCTCGCCGCCGCAGAGGTTGACCTCTCGGGTTGGATGATAGAGCTAAATTATACGATATTTTTATGCCCTAATACTTAGTTTTTATATTTATTGTGTGCTTAAATGTTTAATTATTTAGCTTATTTTGATTTTAATAGGTTTTATAGGATTTTAGTTAATTTATGTTAATTTAGGTAATTTTATAGTAATTTTTCTTTATGTGTTTTTATTTATTTTTAGTATTTTAGGTGTTTTATTTATTATTATGTGTTTTTAGGATTTTTAGTATTTTTATATTATTTTTATTTATTTTTATATTTTATTTTGTAGGAAAAATAAAGCTTGGGGACAAATCTGTAAATCTGGCAAAAGTCTGATGGCAAAACTGTAATAAACCAACACTGATGGCATTATCGTAAATAAGAAGAAAAGACGCGGAGGGGCATAATGGTAATTAACCGGAAAACCGACCGACCGCGCAATGCGCGCACAGTGAACCGCACACGGAGGAAACGACGTCGTTTGGAGAAGCGGCAGTTAAAAAAAATAAAAACCCGCGCAATGCGCGGGCGAACGCTGACGTCAGCGGAGCGGGGAGCCGCGTTGACTTGGTCAACGGCGCGTGTTAGGGGCTGTTTGGCTACGCGATTTTGCAGATTTTCGGGATTATTTTGGATTTTTGCTACTTTTTGATTCCAAATTGGATTTTAATTCCAACTAGGGTTAGGATAATAATTATTTTTCTTTTTCTTTTATTTTTAATTGTAAATCCTACTAGGGTTTGGATAAATTAGAGGCCTATAAATAGAGGGCCAAACTCTCTCATTATTCATAGTAAGTTTTTGGGGAGATCTTTCTCCTAAGTTCTTGGAGAGAGCTTTTCAAGTAGTGGGTATTATTTTTATTATGTTTGGCTAGTTTTTATTTTTCAGTTCTAAAGGGATGTTGAACCTTATTTTTAATTAATGTTTTAATTGAGTTTTATTATATATTCCTTCATGCATGAGATTTATTCTTGATGATCTGTTTTAATTGTTTGATGATATTTATTTGATTAATTTGATTTGGCCAGTTGAATTAATTAAGTTTTTGTCATATGCTAGATTAAGATTTGATATTAAGCAAACGATATTTTATCTGATCATAAGTAGCAATTAATAATATTTGATTGTGGACAAACTTTTGAATATTATTATGATTATCAAGATGGCAAGTTAAATGGTCCGCGATGTTCAGATTGTTGCTTGGAATAATCTAATTCTCTAATTTTTAATGCAACTGTTATATTAAATCTAGACTGATAGTTCTAGGTTGTATGATAGTTAGGGTCTTTTGTGAGCGATTGCTGCATTAGATTTATAATTTAAGGAGGATTTCGGGTAACTTGGCGATTGTCGGTTATCTAGGATTATTAATTTCAATTGAAGGAAAAGATAATAATAACTTGATTAATTTGTTGATTAAAAGAAGGGGATACTGAACTAAGGAACTGAAGTTTGTTTTTAATTGATTTTTCTCATCTTTATTATTTATTATTTAGTTTTATTTTAATTAGTTAATTAATAATTCAAAACCCCCCATTTAATTAGATATTTTTGAAAACATTAGATTTATTAAAACAATTCACTCTCTGTGGGTTCGACTCTTACTTTCACTACTACATTAATATTTTTCAAAGTAAGATTTTATTTTTGGTTGCTTGCGACAGCTTCCCAAATTTTGGCGCCGTTGCCGGGGAGTGTTTTGCTTTAATTTATTCTTTGTTTTCTTTGTAGTTTATTTTTCTAGTTTATTTATTTATTTTGTTTTTGTTTTTCATAGTTTAATTGAGTGTGCAGGTTAAGGATGGAAGACATGCGTGATTATGTTAATGAGGTAAATATTTCTTCTCATGAGCAACAAACTGATAGTCTAACTTCTTTTGTTTATCAAATGGCTGTAGGTACTTGTAGGATTTGTGCGACAATAGGACACCCAACTGATATGTGCCCAATGCTTCGAGAGGAGTCCTATGAACAAGTCAATACAGCTGGTGGTTTCCTTGAGCATTTCAACTATGAGAATTCACCAGTGAATTGGCATAAAAATCAAAACTTTCCAAATAATCCACAGTGCATGCAACCATATCCCCAACAACAACATGACCAATCGTCTAGTTCTGACATATCTTTAGAAGATATGTTTAAAGCTTTCATGACTCAAGCACAACAATTCCAACAAGAGACAAAAACTTCCATATATAATTTGGAGAATCAACTGAGTCAGCTTGCTACCACAATTGGTCAATTAGATTCTCAAAGGCCATTCCTTCAATCGCCAATGCAAGAGGAAGCAGACAACATTAGTGTAGAAACGGACAATATTCATGTAGAAAATGATGTTCTTTGTGGTGATGTCATGCCTAAGGTGGAGGGAATTTTTGGGGAAGTAAATAAAGAGAATTTAGAGGATGCAAGGACAAACAGTTTGAAGTTAGAGGAAGAGGAAGAAGAAATTGAGCTAAAACAAGATTTGAAGGACGCTGAAACTACATTCAATTCTTTTCCAATGATTTTAGATAATCATGCAATTATTTCCATTCCATTACATGCTACTCACGAAAATTTTCTATCTTTTGTTTTGCAGGATCCCATTCCAACTATAAATACTTTCACCGATCATCTTAAGTACCTATTTGTTGAAGAGGGAGTAAAGCGTTCATGTCACGTGCAAGCGAGATTGAATCTACCTATGAAAGATAACGTGATGGATGGGATACTCAAAATTCATGAAGTTGGAGTGACGTAGTGGTTTGGCCTGATGTCGAGCCAATGACCATAAACAAAGGCGTTGCTTGGGAGGCAACCCAAGAAATCAGATTTGCATTTCTTTCTCTTTTTCTTTTTATATTTATTTGTGCCTATTTCTTTGCATTATAGTTTACATTGGAGACAATGTAAATTTTAAGTGTAGGGGAAGGTATTTAGGATATTTGTTTTATTTTTAGGAAATTTTAAAATTTTTGTTTTATTTTTTTTTATTTTTAGGGAATTTTTTAAAAAAAAAATGTTAGATTTTTGAATTTTGTGGGTAAATTCACTGCAAACCCTCACGAGACAAAACTCGTCCACTTGGGGTAACCTTGGGGTTTAAAGGCTTGTTGCACATGCTAAGTGTAACCGTGTTTCCTACGAAAATGGGGTAGTTTTTATTTTTTATTTTTAGGATGTGTCACTTGAGCAATGAATTAATTGAATTTTAATTTTTAGCCAATGATAAAATTTTGATTTTTATTTAATAGCTTTTGAAAAAAATGATAATTTTTTGCTTAGTCTGGATTTTGACTTTTTATTGATTATTACTTTGTTTGAGATCTTTAAATTTTTATGCACTTATATCCATTTGTTTGAGCTAGTTTTAATGAAGAGAAAGTTTAAATGGTTAAATGCTTATTAAAGATATTTTTGAACTCTATATCTTATTTGATCATTATTTGAAGTGAAATATAAGACAAAATATAATTTGGAGGAGATGATTTAGGTACTTTTCTAGGATTGTTTAATTGAGAAGAATTCTTGTGGTGGGTTGAGATGGAGCGTAAAACGCACTCACTCATAAACACATGAAAAAGCGAGATGGAGCGTAAAACGCACTCGCTGGTGAGATGGAGCATAAAATGCACTCACCGTGAAAAAAAAAATGAAGAAAGAAAGAAAATGGGATGGAGCATAAAATGCACCCATTAAAAGAAAAAAAAATGAAAAAATATTTGAAAGAAAAAAATTGATAATCCTAGTATGTTTCATTGATTAAAAACCTTTTGATCTTCTGATTTATATTTGTATGTATTAGCTGAAAGTGATGTGAAAAATAAATATATTGAGTTTTGTTGTATGTCTTTTATAAGGTAATTAATAACCTAAACTTATCTAAGTTTTAATTAGTTTGATATATTTGGATACACACACACACAAAAGATCTTGAATAAAGTAGAATTGGTAAATATGTTAAAATTCTAAATTTTGCATGGTTTTGAAACTTTCTTTGAGTTATCATTTAAAAAATCTTTGAGGCTAATGTTGAAATTTATATTGATCTGTTGCTCAAGTAAGTTGTTTAGTAGTTAGATTTATTTTATTTTTGTTTATTTTTATTTTTTGTTTTGCCCGAGGACGAGCAAAATCTAAGTGTGGGGTATTTGATAGAGCTAAATTATACGATATTTTTATGCCCTAATACTTAGTTTTTATATTTATTGTGTGCTTAAATGTTTAATTATTTAGCTTATTTTGGTTTTAATAGGTTTTATAGGATTTTAGTTAATTTATGTTAATTTAGGTAATTTTATAGTAATTTTATATTTCTTTTTATTTATGTGTTTTTATTTATTTTTAGTATTTTAGGTGTTTTATTTATTATTATGTGTTTTTAGGATTTTTAGTATTTTTATATTATTTTTATTTATTTTTATATTTTATTTTGTAGGAAAAATAAAGCTTGGGGGCAAATCTGTAAATCTGGCAAAAGTCTGATGGCAAAACTGTAATAAACCAACACTGATGGCATTATCGTAAATAAGAAGAAAAGACGCGGAGGGGCATAATGGTAATTAACCGGAAAACCGACCGACCGCGCAATGCGCGCACAGTGAACCGCACACGGAGGAAACGACGTCGTTTGGAGAAGCGGCAGTTAAAAAAAATAAAAACCCGCGCAATGCGCGGGCGAACGCTGACGTCAGCGGAGCGGGGAGCCGCGTTGACTTGGTCAACGGCGCGTGTTAGGGGCTGTTTGGCTACGCGATTTTGCAGATTTTCGGGATTATTTTGGATTTTTGCTACTTTTTGATTCCAAATTGGATTTTAATTCCAACTAGGGTTAGGATAATAATTATTTTTCTTTTTCTTTTATTTTTAATTGTAAATCCTACTAGGGTTTGGATAAATTAGAGGCCTATAAATAGAGGGCCAAACTCTCTCATTATTCATAGTAAGTTTTTGGGGAGATCTTTCTCCTAAGTTCTTGGAGAGAGCTTTTCAAGTAGTGAGTATTATTTTTATTATGTTTGGCTAGTTTTTATTTTTCAGTTCTAAAGGGATGTTGAACCTTATTTTTAATTAATGTTTTAATTGAGTTTTATTATATATTCCTTCATGCATGAGATTTATTCTTGATGATCTGTTTTAATTGTTTGATGATATTTATTTGATTAATTTGATTTGGCCAGTTGAATTAATTAAGTTTTTGTCATATGCTAGATTAAGATTTGATATTAAGCAAACGATATTTTATCTGATCATAAGTAGCAATTAATAATATTTGATTGTGGACAAACTTTTGAATATTATTATGATTATCAAGATGGCAAGTTAAATGGTCCGCGATGTTGAGATTGTTGCTTGGAATAATCTAATTCTCTAATTTTTAATGCAACTGTTATATTAAATCTAGACTGATAGTTCTAGGTTGTATGATAGTTAGGGTCTTTTGTGAGCGATTGCTGCATTAGATTTATAATTTAAAGAGGATTTCGGGTAACTTGGCGATTGTCGGTTATCTAGGATTATTAATTTCAATTGAAGGAAAAGATAATAATAACTTGATTAATTTGTTGATTAAAAGAAGGGGATACTGAACTAAGGAACTGAAGTTTGTTTTTAATTGATTTTTCTCATCTTTATTATTTATTATTTAGTTTTATTTTAATTAGTTAATTAATAATTCAAAACCCCCCATTTAATTAGATATTTTTGAAAACATTAGATTTATTAAAACAATTCACTCTCTGTGGGTTCGACTCTTACTTTCACTACTACATTAATATTTTTCAAAGTAAGATTTTATTTTTGGTTGCTTGCGACAGCTTCCCATTGGACCAGTTTTGATCGATTTTTGTGCTGTTTTTCAATAATAAAATAAAATGTTTATTTTATAATTTTATAATTAAAAAAAGGTTTATTTTAATCTTAAAATTGAATTTCATGCAACTTTAATTGCCTATTAAATGATATTAATGCATATATGGAATGGTTTTAAATTTTATGAGATGAATATTATTTATTGATATATATGTTGATATATATAATAATAATGTGATTAATTATTGATTATTGACCAATGTGTGATTGGATGTGGATGTAGGAATGAATGAGTTTTATAAATGGGGTCTGCGTACCTCATTTTTCTAATTTTACATATGTATAATTCTATCTCCCTCCTACATATTTCTCATTGACTGATGATCAAGGTTTCTATTTATTGTAAATAGTTTTGTAATAGGATTAGTTAGAACTATTTTAAAAAATTAGAGCAAAGAAGCAAGAAACGCATGAAGACCCATTTGTAAAGAAGCCCGGGTTAGTGAATGTAATAGTTATATTCAATGCATTTATTCTTGCACCCTAGGTTTAACCTTTTGGTTCATTTGGTGGCTCTAGTGAGCCAAACTAAAATAAAGGTCCATAATCAATCCAAGTAAAATATAGTATTCTATATGTGTGTGCTATATATATGTTTGTATATATATATATATATATATATATATATATATATATCTGTGTGTGTGTGTGCGCGCGCGAGATAAGACAATTAATAACAAACCCCTCAAAGAAAATTATATTAAGTTGTAACATTCAAAGATATTTTGAATATCGAACGTCGCCTTCTAGCATGGTAAAACAATAGAGTATCAAATAATTAATATATGTTTATTATGTCACATAAGGCTTATTTTAATTATTTGAGATGTCGTTTTATTATATAGTTGATATTTATAAAGAAATTAAACATTATTATTTTGTTGTGTCATACAAGGACAATATTTTTCTCTTTACTTATATGGAAACGCTAGGTCGGACTTAAGATAACGTCCCCGAAACCCCCGCATTTGCTACAGGCGATCTCGTTCATTAAAACATAACATTTATCCTTAAACCACATCATACAATCATAATACAGTTTAAAAACCTGTTTATTTAACTTACATTTATAACCTGTCTCAAGATTATAACCTTTACATTCTATATATTAGAACTCAGATCATAAATATATAAATCATGACCTAGTCTATTATATTTCAAAATTATAGAACCTGTGAATACAATTATCATTCATAACTATTCATATATAACCCTGCTTACATACACATATTCCATAGATGTGAGTTTATTACATATAATTCTCGACTTACAATAATACATTAATCTTATCTCAGTAAAAGCTTTTTTGAATAAAATTTACATACATCTCATCCCCAATGGATTTACAATTCATACATTTATTTATTAATGACAAAGTTTAATATTCTAAAACTAAGACATTAATTCACTTATACCTGTATGCATTTATATTCGTCTAATGGCTTAACACATTTCACTACATATTATAACAAAAATCTTCATGCGTTTCTCTGCGTTTACCATTGCTTACCCTTTTGCTTTACTGAAATCCCCAGCCTTCTTGTACTTATCTGAAAATGTCAGTTTAAAGTAAGAATGAGCACGACGACACAACAAGTTCAACAGATAACACATTTTATGCTCATAGTTTATATACATGCGTTATACCTTTCATACTATGCATATTATCTATGCATCATGTCTATCATGCTGTGTATTTTAAAAATATAATCTCACATGCTTCACTTAACCTTTAAAATCACATAGTTGTACAAATTGCACATTTCAAAATATATTCACATAACACATAAATCTGACTTTTAATCTGTCAATAAAACACATAAAACCATTATCACATAGTAACAAGTTCTGAAAAACTTGCATGTCATACGTAACCATTATAAACCTTGACGCTTCTCGAACGTCTTTCATAATTCATCTTTTCGGATTGCTAATCCAAACTCTATCTGTCATCGTTCAACCTATAAATTATAATAGGATCATAACACTTTTCTTATCTTCTTCAAACTTAAAACATAAACATTAGACAACTAGTCTCTATTCATTACACATTTGACGTATTACACCTTACATAGGTTAATAACACATCATAACTCATTACCGACTCTTTACACAAATATATACACTTATATCATACCTATATGAATTGTTCAAAATTCATTTACTTCCAAAATATGTTTACATGAACATATAACCATCTTAGGTGGATTTAACCTCCAAAATCATGATTTCTATACTTTTAATTATTTTAACTTTCATGTAAATACATTTCATATACCTATATTCAACCTTATATCTTAAGGTTTTACCATGAACTTCTAACTTGAGACACATAATCTTCCATAACTAACATTTTTAATCATAAATATATGCTTAAATATACATAAATCAAAGTTTTAAGTTTGAAAAACTTTTAAACCTTTATGGATGATCAACTTCTTCACATAGAAAGCTTCACCATGTCGAGGCCTTCATTTTTCCTTCTTGTTCCTTGATCATCTAAGCTTCCTAGCTTATGAAACTTCATGCTTTTTCCCTCTCATCCTTGGCTTCCTCTTTTCTCTCTCCTAGTGCTTCTCTTTATTTTCTTTTCCGACAAAGTGAAGAGTGAACAATTGCTTGCTTTGCTTGATTTTTATGAGAGTTAACTCAATTTGAGTTAACTTAACTTAATCATAGCTAAATCAACCCAAGGACATTTTGGTCATTTTACATAATTAATAAAGGACATTTTTATCATTTCATCTCTTGGGACATAATGGTCATTACCTAATTTGTCAAGGGTATTTTGGTTATTTTGCCATTTAGGACACAAAAGTCATTAAATAATTTGTTAAGGGCAATTTGGTCAAAAGCCATTTTTGCTAAACTTTCCTTTTTGGGAAAGTTTTCGAGTAAGAAAACTATCATTTTTGGGAATTTCCTAACTTTTCCATTTAAGGAAAGTTTCATACTTCTCCTTTCAAAAATCCATTCCATAATCCTTAAAATTGATTTTTCTTCCAATCGACCAACTAGGTCATTCATTTCCCATTGTGCTACCTTCACGTAGTCTCATTTAATTACTTAATTAGTCATTTAATCATAAATCGATTAAATAACTTTTATATAACTATAATTACGTTTTTAATTTCTTACGAACCTTCTCGGTTCCACATTTAATAAATTTTAATTCCCGTCATTATAAATAGTATCAATGATCACTTTTTTCATAAAATCGCTTTCTCGAAAAGCGAATGTAAAGCCCCCCCCCCCCCCCTCCCAAAAAAAATAAAAATCCACACTTTCTACGGCGGACCTTGTGCATTAAACTCTATACATTTATCGACTTAACCAATGATCCCATAATCATATTTGTTGAATTAGTCTTATTTTAGACTATACATTAAAATTTTCTCTTAACTTTATCTTTGGATCTTAACTTGATCTCAGTCTCATTATTTATACAAGTATAAACTTGTATTTCATCCGTATAAATGGATAATACCATATATAACAGTCTAATTTAAACTTAAGATTTAAATTTTCTATAACTTTATATATTCCAAGATTCACGACATTAAATCATTAGGATGACTCTTGGGAACAGAGAATCTCGCAATGAATGTTTGTATCTTCATCCGTGATAAATGTTTGCATCTTTATTCGTGACAAATGGTTGTATCTCTGTCCAATGCAAAATTCTATTTTCGTACAGAACATTACCCAACTAGTTAAAACCCTCACTCGAAACATATTTGGTTATAGTGATATCTCTTCATAATAATAATCCTACTTGTATGATATTCAGAATATTAATAATGAGTTATACCTGGGTCCGAAGAACCTTAACGATGGATTTGACCAGTCAACATCGCTTAGTCATGTCTCGGATGTACAACACTCACAAGTTACTTACCGATCCTCATCCAGATAAATAGATCATTATCAATAATATTTTAAATTTTAAGAATTCTAAGTTATATCAAAATAAAAACATAACAACATTTTGACGATAATAATTTATATTATTCATTTAATATTCGGTTACATGTTTGTTTGTTCGTATTACAACAGTCATTATGACTTATACAAATACAAGTAATAAACATGAAAACCTAATCTACGCTTCATCTTTACGTTCATGATCTTCTTAGCGTTCATCTTTAATCTGCAAATAAGGTTTTATTCGCAAGAATGAGCACCACGGCTCAGCATCAGTCAAAAACTTCACAGTTAGAAGGCTTACAAACATCAGTCAAAGACTTCACATAACATCTATCACATAACAACATGAAATTACACATCTCATTTATCATTTTAATCATATTACACAAGTAGCACATAACAAGAGTTAGAAAACTTGCCTTGAAACTGTTTCAGGGTTTCTCGGAAAATCGTTAAACGCCTTTTGTTATTGCAAGCTTTAACTATTTCTTTACAATTTTCTTGAATTATAACTATGTAGAATATATATAGAGAGAGTATTTATGCTCTTGAACTTCTTCTTGTGAATGGTAGAAAATAATGAATGGTGGAGCTTCCTATTTATACAAAAACATAGTTTCGCTAATTGCACGTTAGGGGCCTGACTTATTACACTTTAGTACCTGAAATAATTGCACTTTAATCCCTAAATTTTCCTTATTTTTTCTCTACTAAGCGACGTCATCATGACATCATTTTTGTGCTTCTTTGAGGATGATTTCATGCTTACATCATGCTTGTATCATCCTTTCGTGTGATTGGTCGAAAAATGTTCACCTGGATTCCAGTTTGGTTTCCTAGGTTCTGATTGGTCCATTTTGATTTCTAGTTTCTGTAATCGTGCTAGTTTTCCCCAGTTTGGTTACTCCAACTTGGTTTTGTCTAGCTTGACTCTGATTGGTCAATAATTAATCATACTTGAATGTGATCGGTCAAAAACTTTTCACCTGGATTTTCAGTTATAATCTAGTTTGTTTTCAACTAACTAGTTAAATAGTATAATACATAAGTATTTATACATATTTTTGCCATATAATACATCTTATAATACTCCTATTCTACTTGTATTATACCTCATATTAATTTTGTATTAATCTCGTATAATCTTTCGTATAATTCTCGTATTATATATTACAGTATACTTTTATTATTCTTCGTATTCCTTCCGTATTCGCTAGGTATTCGTCCCGTATACGTGAATAGTAATGTCCGAAAATTATTTTGGGTAAAAATTTTATTGGTCATAATGTATCTGCTGTCAATAAAAATACTATTTAGAAATGTGAATTTTTAAAATTAGGAAGAAAGTTTTCAAATGAATAGTATTTTACACGTTTTTTGAAAAAAAACTTTTATTGGCTAAATAATATTTATACTTCATATAAACGATATTTCGTGAAATACGACATGTCAAAACGTCGAAAAGAACAATCAAAAAGACAACAAACATTTTCTCGTAAATCGTGTCATTTTTGACTTTTTCCTTAAAAAAAATTATTGATTCCCTGACATCTAAACCTCATATTAACACTATGTTGTGAAATTTAATAAGTCCTACAGATGAAAGGAACAGTCAAACGAACGAAAAACATATTCTCGTGAATAGTATTTTTACACGTTCTTCGAGAAAAAAACTTTTATGGACTGTGACGTGTTTTCAAAGTGTGGGAAGATTGAATCTTAAAATGGAATGTTAATTTGACCTACACATTTTTCTCGAGAGCCTAGGTTATTTTCTATGATTTAGACATTAGGGTTAGGGTTTAGGGTTTAAATTTTGTTTCAATTTAGGTTTTTGCCCTAAATTGACTTCTAATTTTTAATAAGTGTTAAGGTTAACAACTCAAACCAAAACACAAAATCCTACACATAGATAATTCACATATCACATTTAAAAGCCTAATTCAAGCTTTACTATTCACATAACATAAATTAGGTTAAAGATTTTTAACCTCTCAGTTGTATACGATCGTATTTTTGGGTCGCATATATTATTTAAGATAGCTTAAGGTATGCTTGAGAAATCATTTTCTAGGTTTTGAATAGATAATTTTAATTAGATCTTATCATATCACTTTTGAAATATTTGGGATATTACATTCAACCCAACTTACAATAATTTGGTCCTCGAAATTAACTTTACTATTATCTTTAGTCGTTTAATATCATATTTATAAGTACTATAAATATTCAGGATATTGCATTCTCTCCTCCTTATAAGAATTTCATCCTCGAAATTATTTTTAACTTACTCTTATAAATTTTCTTAATTCACCTCTCTTACATTAAATTCCTAATACTTAGATTAGGTCAACAATATTCCTTTATCTTTACACATATCCTTTCATAACTCTAGGTTTTAAACCCTTCACCAAACTAGACTTTCAGTCATATTCTTCCTTTATTTAGGATTCTTCTAACTTATACAGCGGTCAAACAAGACCTTGACCTTTTTCAAAGACTATGGATGCTATATAACCCATAATTGTTTAACCATCACCAGGACTGAAAAACACTATTCTTGTGTAGCAATCAAATAAGATTGAGAACACTCTGCTTTGTGTAACAATCAATTCAAATTGAGAACACCCATTCCAATACTTCAGGTGATCAGTCTGTCATACCATATTATCGATTTCAAGATGTAGTATGTTGCATCTACCAGGTTCATACGTCCGTTTCTTTATCATAACTAAAGCTGTCTAGCCGAAACAATTGGCATTGACTCATATTTAAACCAATCAAACTTTTGAAAAGCAATTTTATGACTGTATATCGCACCTTGCAAAGTACGTTGATGACTCATCATGTATCATCTTCACACCAGGTAAAATGGGGTATTGATGAATAAATCATTTTTTATTCTTCACATTAAATTCGTCTAGCCAAAACAATTAGCATAGACATAAGAATAACATAGCTAAAAAAAAAATCATTTTGAAAATCAATTTTATGACTTTATCAAACCCATATCTGGTAACAGTGCATTGATGACCTTCGATCATAACCACACCATTTAACTATGTGTTCATGATAAAATTTATTAAATTTAACTCTATCTAACTTGAAAAGTTAGCATAGATATAGCTAACAAAATTTTTCAGTTCAACTATTGAACAATTCTTTTCAAAGGCACCCAAGTGCAAATATAACCATGAAGATCTAGCATAGATAGAAGATTTTTGGAATACACTTAATCCTTTATCTTTTCCATTATTCACTAACCATAACACAAGTTTTGCAAATATATAGTAATATAGTAAACTGATTGGTTGTATTAAACCAAGTACAAATAAATATATTAGTTCCCCTTCTCATCAACACGGGATTAAAATGTCTCAATGCACATTGGTTCATCAATATCGCACTGAATAGACAAATCGTAGCCGCATCTCACAAGTCGATTCGACTAACATATCATAGCCCAAGCCCATAACAAGGGTTCGTTTGCTCAGTAACTAACATACAAATATTTTTAAAACTATTAGTTTTGACATAGCAACTAATAACTAATTAATATACATATGAGTGAAGAATTAACTTCACAGACAGACTTTATAAAAAGAAGAGTTTGACACAAGATTTCAATTTACTTATCAATATACCAAACTGAGTGGAAGCTATCGTTAACACTCCAAAATTAATCCTTACTTTCAATAATTAAATCAGTATAATAGCAAGTAAGAGTCGATCCCACAGAGATTGATATTGCTTCAATAAATTCCAATATTTTCTATTTATAACGAACAATGAATAAATAAAGGGGTTTTTGAGTTGTAACTTTGACTAACCAAATTGCAAATAGTTAAAATCAAATATTAACGAAAAGAAATCAATAAAGAGGAACTTCAGTTCTTCAGTTCTTCAGTTCAGTATCACCTTTTCACTCTTAACAGGACAATCAAGTCTAATGTTCTATCTTTTCCTTTCCTATAATGAGATTATTAATCCTAGGTAACCACAATCGTTCAATTACCCGTAATTCACCTTAAGTTTTAATCCATTATAGCAATCGCATCCAATAAACCCTTACTATCATACAACCTAGATCTATCAGTCTAGATTTAATATAATAGTAGCACTAAGAACTAGAGAATTAGATTAATCCAAGCAACAATCGTACGATCGCAGATTATTTAACTTGCCTCCTTGATAACCATAATAATATTCAAAAGCTTGATCGCGGTTAAATATTATTAATTGCTACTTATGATAAGATACAATATCTTTTGTTTAATACTATATCTTAATCTAGCAAATAAATAAAAGATAATATAACTTAATCAATTTAACTGGCCACATTAAATCAATCAAATCAAATATTATTCATCAATTTTAATGGATCATCAAGAACAAATCTCATATAAAAAGAATAAGATAAAATAAACTTAATTAAACCATTAATTATAAATAAGGTTCAACATCCCTTTAGAACTGAAAATAAATAACCTAGCCTGACATAGTCGAAAACCGCAAATAAATCTTAAATCCTTGCACTAATGAAAATCTCCTTCAAAAATCCCCCTCCAATTATAGAATTCTATGTATTTATATCCCTCTAAACTATCCTAGCAGCCTTCTCACGTTTTTCCTTTGAAGTCCCTCTCCAAATCAACTTCAGAAAATCTGATAGAAACCTTCCGCGCTATTCTGCCAACAAGGGCCCCGACCCTTGTTTTACACTGGGAAGGAGGGCCCCGGCCCTTCTATGTCTAAAATTACGAAAATGCAATTTTCGCTCTCTTTTTTTCCATTTTATCCATCTGATGCCGTTTTCTGCAAAGTAAACATAACAAGTAAAATGCTCATAAGAATAACAATACTTAAGTCCGAAAGCATACAATTCGTAGGTAACCCACTCATCAAATACCCCCAAACTTAAGCGTTTGTTTGTCCTCATGCAAAACAAAATTAAATAACATAAAATATACAACTAATCTAACTTTCTACTACCATGCAGACTCAATTAAAACACAACTTAACATCACCTCAATATAATGAATAAAGTTCCAGCCTCAGAAATGCATCATAGATACCTCAAGTAAAATTTCAAAATCATGTTTCATCCTTCTTAACTTATCATTAACATCATATCACTTTCAATCCCTTACGCGTGTGTGTGAATTCAATGCACTAAATCAATGAAAAGCCGGATAAATTGATAATTTTCAATACCACCAAAGGGTACAATAATCATCCATAGAATTACTCTCATTTTTTTTAAGCTCCTATTTTTTTTTCTTTTCTTGGTATGTGCAATGTCTATCTTTCTTAGGCTTTTCAAAGTTACCCGTGTAGCGAACTTTCCACCAATGACTCCCAAACCTATCGGCTTTAGGGCACTAAGTGTAAAGACACTCCTAAGGCTTACTCGTTCAAGTAACAGAGGCCACAAAGACAGACTAACCAAGATTGCTCATATCCGTCGTACTCACTTATTTCTCTTCAATCAACTACTTCGCTTCATCATCTTCATAATTTTCTTATTATTTTTTTTCTTCAAGTTGTTTTCCAACGGACATCGAAGCAGTTATAATCATATATTTTTCTTGTCATCCAATCAATGTTGAAGTAATCAATAGACTTTCCTTTATCCTTAATTGGCACCTCATTCTATCAGCCTATCCTAAACTTCAACGAATTTAATGCATCGAATAGTGCACAAAAATATTTAGGGGTTTCAAGCAATATTAACACTAATAATAGTCAAAATTTAGACTCACATAACCATCCATTTTCCCAGAGTTATACAATGACCCACCATATTATCCTCATAGGCTAACCTTTCATCACTGAAACTGAAATGAGTGCTCAAATTAGACATACATGATTCTAGAATGCACTAATTCTCCTATATGCTCTCTTTTTTACTTTTTCGATATTTCAATTTTTTTCATCATTTTTTTAAATATATATGAACCTAACTAAAACATACTAAATATACCATGCTCCTAATCCTATAATGAAAAACAAGTGTGTGTGTAGACAAACGTATATGCAAAACATATCACCCCCAAACTTAATTGAGACAATGTCCTCATTGCAATGGAAAAGATAAAAATCAAAACGGGGGACTTCCCTGGTAAGCTAATCAGCACGATCATCCTCCTTATCATCGTCATCGTTCAATGTGTCGCCGCTGACGTCGGATTCACTATCAGGATCGGGAGGTGGATATGAAGATAACATCGGCACGTTCAAAAGCTGGATATCCACAATGGATGGATCAATCCGCGCTAAACATCGAACCAACGCATTGTCGAAATTAAAATTGTAAAGATGCATTTCATTTTGACATTGAGCAAGACGATGCATTTGACGATCAGTCTGGTATTGGCGTTGGTCAGTACGACAATTCTCGCGATCCATTCTACGTTGTAACGTCTGAAGTTGTTCACTGATAGTACGGAGAGAAGGACCCTCAGAACTGGATGGTGGAGCCTCTTGCTGAGGCGGCTCCTCCTCCTCAGGCGGTCGAAGGATGAATCCCAATCCGCGAGGATGAGACACTCCACCTTCCCAAACGTGGTATCGCAGAATCAGACTATGATCAAGGAGAGTCGTAGGTGGCTGTAATAATTCCGCTGCCCCCCATTTGACGCCGGCGTGGTCGCGCAACACAGTAATGAGAGAAGGATGGGGCAGACCACCCGAAGTACCCCTTCTCAGAGACCTCTTGATTGAGGCTTCAATTACTCGTCCCACATCAATATTCAAGCCCATGACGATGGCATAAAGCAGAGCTGCTTTCTCCCGTCGCACGTCACTTAAATGAATGCATGGCATGAGTTTAGCACAAATGAAAGCATACCATATTTTTCCGTATCGACTCAGATTCTTGAATGGGAACGACTTCACATGACCATTGGAGAAATTTCTCGTCCACTCCGTCCCAGGTTGACACAATGCCTGAATAATTACATCATAGTCGGGCGTGAAGCTTGTAAACTGGCAATTGGCATAGCTCGGTAAATTGTAATACGCGTTAATAGCAGCCCGACTAAATACTAATTTTCTCCCCCGCACCATTGCTTCACATTCCGGTGTATCTTGGACGTTGGCAAAAACTTCCTTGACAATGGTAGTAACAGCCGGATCCGGATGATTTGTCAATGTTTCCCAATGTTTCTCACGGATCACGACTACCATGGTACCATCATAAAGCTCATCCGGTTTGAGTCCCCTCTCAGGAACCAACGCTCTGCCCGCAAGCACAAGGTCAAATTTGTCGGCCGCCTCGGCGTTAATAAATTTCTTCTTGTCAAAAGCTCGTGAGGATGAAGAAGAACCTTCTCCTCGTTGACGTTTTGGACCCATGGCACCTTCATCAGATTGCACAAAACAATGCCACACGAAACACAACCGAAACAGTACTTCTCTCTTGCAAAGGTTCAAGAATCCTCTTTCAGACAATATACCAAACAGTTGGCGTGCGTGGCACCACTCCCAAACTTAGACTTACAATGCAGTAATCAAACCACCACGGCTAATCCCGTGAATGTCAATAAAGCCAACACCACTGAACCACCGAAACCCCCAAACTTCTCCAATTGGCCAACACAAACCAATCAGGATCCAAGCAAGTAATATCACAAGTAATGACTAAAGGAAATGACTAAAATTTGGTGTGATGTCGCAAGCACCCAAAAATAATATCTTACTTTTGAAAAATAAATATGTAGTAGTGCAAGTAAGAGTCGATCTCACAGAGAATGATTAATTTAATTTTATGTTTTCGCAAACAAAAGTTGGGGGGTTTTGTAATTAAAGAAATAACTTAAATAAAACTAATTAAAATAATTATGAAAGAAATAAATAAAAATAAAAAGCCTTGGTTTAAGTTAATATCCACCATCAAGAATTTACAACTGATCACTGATGCAAAAATAAATCAATTAATATTTTGAAGATTCACCGTAGAAAGAACTACTCGCAGGTAGAATAATTTTTCTCCTCTCTCCTTAATTTTAGATAAATAGAGCCACGTGGTCTAAATACCCTTACAATTAAACAAACCCCAGCACGTGCTAAAGATTTAATTTAATAGCAGTATAAAGAATTAGAGAGATCGTTGAACTAAACAACACAAGCCACGTGTTTGCATTTAATTTAGATGAATATTCTTCCTAAGATAAAATAATCTTTTGATCTGCAAAACAATTATTAAACTTAGTTGCTTCATTAATAGCAGTAGATTAATATGAATAATAAACTAGTAGGCCTCCTATCAATTAAACAAATTAATCATAAAATTAAGCATAGAAGAATATTCAATAATCAAAATATAAATTGAACAATTAAAATAAATTAGATCTCACAGTGTATAAATCTTGATGGCTTCAATCACTTAAACCAAGAAAAATAAACTAATTACTCATAATAATAGAGAACACTAAATAATAGAAGAGAGAATTTTTATTCTAAGAGAAGTTGTATCTTACAATGTGTCTTAAGCCCTCTATTTATAGGCTCCATAAACCTCCTAAATTGTCCAAACCCTAATAGAATTTACAATTAAAAATAAAAGAAAAAGAAAAATAATTATTATCCTAACCATAGTTGGGATTAAAATCCAATTTGGAATCAAAAAGTAGCAATAAATCTGAAAAATCCCGTTCTGCAGAATTACCGCGCTGCCAAACGCGTCCTAAGCCAGCTTTGACCGGTCAACACGCCTCCGCTGACGTCAGCATTGTGCCAGCGCAATCTTCCCGCGCATTGCGCGCGTTGTGTATCATCCAAGAGCAAAACAGCGTCGTCCCCTATCCTCCGCTCTTTTACTGCCTGGTCGCGCATTGCGCGGCCGCTTTTCTTTTCCGCAAATGAAAACGACGTCGTTCTCTTCCATGCAGCTGACTCCTTCTCCGCGCCATGTGCGCGAGCTGAATGTTCCGGAAATTACAAAATTGCCACCATGCTGCTTAATTACCAAATTGCCATCACAGCTTTGCAGAATTTACGAAATTGCCCCCAAAGCTTATTTTTCCTACAAAAATAAATATAAATTAATTAAAAATAAATAAAAATAATATAAAAATACTAAAAATAATAAAAACACATAATAATAAATAAAACACTAAAAATAAATAAAAACACATAAATAAAAATAAATATAAAAATACTATAAAATTACCTAAATTAACTAAAACCCTATAAAACCTATTAAAACCAAAATAAACTAAATAATTAAACATTTAAGCACACAATAAATATAAAAACTAAGTATTAGGGAATAAAAATAGCATATAATTTAACCCTATCAAATACCCCCACACTTAGCTTTTTGCTCGTCCTCGGGCAAAACAAAAATAAAAATTAAAAATAAAACTAATAACCAAACAACTTACTTGAGTAACAGATCAATATAAATTTCAACATCAGCCTCAAAGATTTTTTTAAATGATAACTCAAAGAAAATTTCAAAATCATGCAAAATCTAGAACTTTAACATATTTATCAATTCTAGTTTACTCAAGACCTTTTGTGTGTGTGTGTATCCAAATGTATCTAACTAATCAAAATTCGGATAAGTTTCGGCTATTAATTACCTTATAAAAGACATACAACAAAACTCAATATACTTCTTTTTCACATCACTTTCAGTTAATACAGACAAATAATAAATCAGAAGATCAAAAGGTTTTTAATTAATGAAGCACACTAGGATTATCAATATCAATTTTTTCACATATTTTTTTTTCATTTTTTTCTTTTAATGGGTGCATTTTATGCTCCATCCCATTTTTTTTTCTTTCTTTTTTTTTCTTTTCACGGTGAGTGCATTTTATGCTCCATCTCACCAACGAGTGCGTTTTACGCTCCATCTCGCATTTTCATGTGTTTATGAGTGAGTGCGTTTTACGCTCCATCTCAACCCACCACAAGATTTTTCTTTTTCCTTCTTTAATAATAATCCTAGAAAAATTACCTAAATCATCTCCTCCAAATTATATTTTACCTTATATTTCACTTCAAATAATGATCAAATAAGATATAGAGTTCAAAAATATCTTTCATAAGCATTTAACCATATAAATTTTCTCTTAATTAAAATTAGCTCAAACAAATGGATATAAGTGCATAAAAATTTACAGAATCTCAAATAAAGTAATAATCAATAAAAAGTCAAAAATTCAAACTAAGCAAAAAATTATCATTTTTCCAAGAGTTATTAAAATAAAAACCAAATTTTTTATCACTGGCTAAAAATTTAAAATTCAATTAACTCATTGCTCAAGTGACACATCCTAAAAATAAAATAAAGAACTACCCTATTTTCGTAGAAAACACGGTTACACTTAGCATGTGCAACAAGTCTTTAAACCCCAAGGTTACCCCAAGTGGACGAGTTTTGTCTCGTAAGGGTTTGCAGTGAATTTACCCACAAAATTCAAAATTTCAAAATTTTTTTAAAAATAAAACAAATTTTTTTTTTTTAAAATAAAACAAAATTCTAAAATTCCCTAAATATTTCAAAATATGACCTAAAAATAACAAAAATCCTAAATCCATTCCCCCACACTTAAAATTTACATTGTCCCCAATGTAAAATAAAATGCAAAGAAAAAGCAAAAATAACTATAAAAAGAAAAAGGAAAAGAAATGCAAATCTGATTTCTTGGGTTGCCTCCCAAGCAGCGCCTTTGTTTATCGTCATTGGCTCGACAGCAGGCCAGAGTACTACGTTACTCCAATTTCATGAATTTTGAGTACCCCATCCATCACGTCATTCTTTATCGGTAGATTCAGTCTCCCTTGTACGTGACATAAACATTTTACTCCCTCTTCAATGAATAGACATTTAAGATGATGGGAGAGAGTCTTTATATTCGGAATGGGATCCTGCAAAACAAAAGATGAAAATTTATTATGAGTAACAGGCAATGGAATGGAAATTATTGCATAATTATCAAAAATCATTGGCAAAGAATTTAATGAAGCTGCATCCTCCTTCAAATCTGATTTCAGTTCAATTGTTTCTTCTTCTTCTAACTCCAAATTGTTGATAATTGCAATATCTACTTTTTCCTTGTTTGTTTCCTCAACAACTTTCACCACCTTAGGCATGTCATCATCAAAAATAACATCATTGTCTATATTAACATTGTCCACTTTGTTGATGTTGTCTGCTTCTTCTTGCTTCGGTGATGGAGGGACCGTCTTTTCGGGATCTTCTATGTCGTTACCACTTCTTAACACTTGTGCACTTGTATTGTCCGTTGGATTATTCATCGTTTGAGAAGGTAATTCTTCAGAATCTAGTTCCTCCAAGTGATTGAGTGCAATTGCCATTTGACCCATTTGTTTTTCCAAATTCTGTATATTTGCCTTCGTTTCCTGTTGAAATTGCAAAGTGTTAGTTTCAATTAATTTAATCATATCCTCTAAAGACATATCAGAATTAAATGATTGGCCCTGTTGTTGTTAGGGATATGGCTGCATGTATTGTTGATAGCTTAAAAAATTCTTATTGCGGACGAATTTATTTGTGGATTCTCATAGCCAAAATTAGGATGATCCCTCCATCCATAATTATACGCGTTTGAATAGGGATCATAACTCCATTGGGGTTGACCAGAGAAACCACTTGCTATATTAACTGGCTCATAGGACTCCTCTTGAAGAATGGGGCACATATTAGTCGGATGTCCTACCACCGCACAAATCCTACAAGCTTCCATTTGTTGTGCATTACCTGCAGCCATTTGATAAACAAGAGAAGTGAGGGTATCAATTTGTTGCTCAAGAGAAGAAATAGTTACCTCATTGACATAATCATGCATGAATTCCATCTTGAACCTGCACAACTAAATTAAATTATGAAAAACTAGAAAAATAAAATCTAAAAAAAAAATTACTAAATTAAATACATATTTACAAAAACACAAAATTAAATTAAAATCATTCCCCGGGCAAAACAAAAATAAAAACTATAAAATAATAACCAAACAACTTACTTGAGCAACAGATCAATATAAATTTCAACACCAGCCTCAAAGATTTTTGAAATGATAACTCAAAGAAAATTTCAAAATCATGCAAAGTCCAGAACTTTAACATATTTATTAATTCTACTTTAATCAAGACCTTTTTTGTGTGTGTGTATCCAAATGTATCAAACTAATCAAAATTCAGATAAGTTCCGGTCATTAATTACCTTATAAAAGACATACAACAAAACTCAAAATACTTATTTTTCTCATCACTTTCAGCTAATACAGACAAATATAAATCAAAAGATCAAAAGGCTTCAAACAATTAAGCATACTAGGATTATTAATATCAATTTTTCAAATATTTTTTCATTTTTTCCCCCTTTTAATGGGTGCATTTTATGCTCCATCCCATTTTTTTCTCTTTCTTTTTTTTTTATTTTATTTTTTTTTCACGGTGAGTGCATTTTATACTCCATTTCACCAACGAGTACGTTTTACGCTCCATCTCGCTTTTTCATGTGTTTATGAGTGAGTGCGTTTTACGCTCCATCTCAACCCACCACAAGATTTTTTCCTTCAATAATAATCCTAGAAAAATTACCTAAATCATCTCCTCCAAATTATATTTTGCCTTATATTTTACTTCAAATAATGATCAAATAAGATATAAAGTTCAAAAATATCTTTCATAAGCTTTTAAACATATAAACTTTCTCTTTATTAAAACTAGCTTAAACAAATGGATATAAGTGCATAAAAAGTTAAAAAAATCTCAAACAAAGTAATAATCAATAAAAAGTCAAAAATTCAAACTAAGCAAAAATTTATCATTTTTCCAAGAGTTATTAAATAAAAATCAAAATTTTTATCATTGGCTAAAAATTAAAATTCAATTAATTCATTGCTCAAGTGACACATCTAACAATAAAATAAAAACTACCCCATTTTCGTAGGAAACACGGTTACACTTAGCATGTGCAACAAGCCTTTAAACCCCAAGGTTACCCAAGTGGACGAGTTTTGTCTCGTGAGGGTTTGCAGTGAATATACCCACAAAATTCAAAATTTTAAAATTTTTAAAATTTTCTAAAAATAAAACAATTTTTTTTTAAAATAAATAAAACTAAATTCTAAAATTCCCTAAAAATAAAATAAATATCCTAAATTCCTTCCCCCACACTTAAAATTTACATTGTCCCCAATGTAAACTAAAATGCAAAGAAAAAGCAAAAATAACTATAAAAAGAAAAAAAGAAAGAAATGCAAATCTGTTTTCTTGGGTTGCCTCCCAAGCAGCGCCTTTGTTTATCGTCATTGGCTCGACAGCAGGCCAGAGTACTACGTTACTCCAACTTCATGAATTTTGAGTACCCCATCCATTACGTCATTCTTTATCGGTAGATTCAGTCTCCCTTGCACGTGACATAAACGTTTTACTCCCTCTTCAACGAATAGACATTTAAGATGATTGGAGAGAGTCTTTATATTCGGAATGGGATCCTGCAAAACAAAAGATGAAAATTTATTATGAGTAACAGGCAATGAAATGGAAATTATTGCATTATTATCAAAAATCATTGGCAAAGAATTTAATGGAGCTGCGTCCTTCTTCAAATCTGATTTCAGTTCAATTGTTTCTTCTTCCTCTAACTCCAAATTGTTGATAATTGCAATATCTACTTTTTCTTTGTTTGTTTCCTCAACAACTTCCACCACCTTAGGCATGTCATCATCAAAAATAACATCATTGTCTATATTAACATTGTTCACTTCGTTGATGTTGTCTGCTTCTTCTTGCTTCGGTGATGGAGGGACCGTCTTTTCGGGATCTTCTATGTCGTTACCACTTCTTAACACTTGTGCACTTGTATTCTCCGTTAGATTATGCATCGTTTGAGAAGGTAATTCTTCATAATCTAGTTCCTCCAAGTGACTGATTGCAATTGCCATTTGGCCCATTTGTTTTTCCAAATTCTGTATATTTGCCTTCGTTTCCTGTTAAAATTGCAAAGTGTTAGTTTCAATTAATTTAATCATATCCTTTAAAGACATATCAGAATTAAATGATTGGCCCTGTTGTTGTTGGGGATATGGCTGCATGTATTGTTGATAGCTTGAAAAATTCTGATTTGCGGGCGGATTCATTTGTGGATTCTCATAGCCAAAATTAGGATGATCCCTCCATCCTGAATTATACGCGTTTGAATAAGGATCATATCTCCATTGGGGTTGACCAGGGAAATCACTTGCTATATTAACTGGCTCATAGGACTCCTCTTGAAGAATGGGGCACATATTAGTCGGATGTCCTACCACCGCACAAATCCTACAAGCTTCCATTCGTTGTGCATTACCTGTAGCCATTTGATAAACAAGAGAAGTTAGGGTATCAATTTGTTGCTCAAGAGAAGAAATAGTTACCTCATTGACATAATCATGCATGAATTCCATCTTGAACCTGTACAACTAAATTAAATTATGAAAAACTAGAAAAATAAAATCTAAAAAAAAGATGACTAAATTAAATACATATTTACAAAAACACAAAATTAAATTAAAATCATTCCCCGGCAACGGCGCCAAAATTTGGTGTGATGTCGCAAGCACCCAAAAATAAAATCTTACTTTGGAAAAATAAATATGTAGTAGTGCAAGTAAGAGTCGATCCCACAGAGAATGATTAATTTAATTTTATGTTTTCGCAAACAAAAGTTGGGGAGTTTTGTAATTAAAGAAATAATTTAAATAAAACTAATTAAAATAATTATGAAAGAAATAAATAAAAATAAAAAGTCTTGGTTTAAGTTAATATCCACCATCAAGAATTTACAACTGATCACTGATGCAAAAATAAATCAATTAATATTTTGAAGATTCACCGTAGAAAGAACTACTCGCAGGTGGAATAATTTTTCTCCTCTCTCCTTAATTTTAGATAAGTAGAGCCACGTGGTCTAAATACCATTACTATTAAACAACCCCCGGCACGTGCTAAAGATTTAATTTAATAGCAGCATAAAGAATTAGAGAGATCGTTGAACTAAACAACACAAGCCACGTGTTTGCATTTAATTTAGATGAATATTCTTCCTAAGATAAAATAATCTTTTGATCTGCAAAATAATTATTAAACTTAGTTGCTTCATTAATAGCAGTAGATTAATATGAATAGTAAACTAGTAGGTCTCCTATCAATTAAACAAATTAATCATAAAATTAAGCATAGAAGAATATTCAATAATCAAAATATAAATTGAACAATTAAAATAAATTAGATCTCACAGTGTATAAATCTTGATGGCTTCAATCACTTAAACCAAGAAAAATAAACTAATTACTCATAATAATAGAGAACACTAAATAATAGAAGAGAGAATTTTTATTCTAAGAGAAGTTGTATCTTACAATGTGTCTCAAGCCCTCTATTTATAGGCTCCATAAACCTCCTAAATTGTCCAAACCCTAATAGGATTTATAATTAAAAATAAAAGAAAAAGAAAAATAATTATTATCCTAACCCTAGTTGGGATTAAAATCCAATTTGGAATCAAAAAGTAGCAATAAATCTGAAAAATCCCGTTCTGCAGAATTACCGCGCTGCCAAACGCGTCCTAAGCCAGCTTTGACCGGTCAACACGCCTCCGCTGACGTCAGCATTGCGCCAGCGCAATCTTCCCGCGCATTGCGCGCGTTGTGTATCATCCAAGAGCAAAACGGCGTCGTCCCCTGTCCTCCGCTCTTTTACTGCCTGGCCGCGCATTGCGCGGCCGCTTTTCTTTTCCGCAAATGAAAACGACGTCGTTCTCTTCCATGCAGCTGACTCCTTCTCCGCGCCATGTGCGCGAGCTGAATGTTCCGGAAATTACATAATTGCCACCATGCTGCTTAATTACCAAATTGCCATCACAGCTTTGCAGAATTTACGAAATTGCCCCCAAAGCTTATTTTTCCTACAAAAATAAATATAAATTAATTAAAAATAAATAAAAATAATATAAAAATACTAAAAATAATAAAAACACATAATAATAAATAAAACACTAAAAATAAATAAAAACACATAAATAAAAATAAATATAAAAATACTATAAAATTACCTAAATTAACATAAATTAACTAAAACCCTATAAAACCTATTAAAACCAAAATAAACTAAATAATTAAACATTTAAGCACACAATAAATATAAAAACTAAGTATTAGGGAATAAAAACATCATATAATTTAGCCCTATCAATTTGCTATATGGAAAGCGTGCGAAGTTACCTGAAACAAAGAATGCAGAACCTCGAAGGGATGTTAAATCTGGAGAGCCTTGAACAGGTGTTAGATTGTGACCAGTGTGCAATTTTCGTGTAGGAGTAGAATCCCGAATAGCGATATGGGAAGAATAGGTGAGCAGATCGGAATGGTAAGTAGAGAAGTAGGACGTGGCTAGGTGTTGAAGTCGATTTAGAAGAGAATTCGGAATTGGTTCTGGCACTTGGGGGAAGAGAAACCTAATTTCGATAGGAGATGGAGTGCACGAAGAGGAGCTGTTCTGTTCTCTTTTTTTTTTAAACTGAGTTTCTAGGGTCGGGGCCCTTGAAATGGTGCTGGAAAAGGGGCCGAGGCGCTTAGTCCCAGAACTCTCGGTGGGCACTAGGGCCGGGGCGCTCGAATTCATGCATGAAATAGGGTCGGGGCGCGTAGTCGCAGTGGGATAGGCTGATGGACCAGGGTCGAAGTGCTTTAGTTGGTCTGGAAATGGGGGGCTGGGGCGCTCGGTGACAGTATACTCTCTGTGGGATGAGGGTCGGGGCGCTTAATTTGATCTGGACATGGGGGCCGGGGCCCTTGAAATGTTATTTGTTTGTTTCTTCTTCCGTCCAAAAATCAATTTTTACTGTAACTTAGCTATTAAATCTAATTTTCCTGCAAGGTTCAAAATAAACTATACTCAGTAGGCTATCATAAAAATTAATAAATTGAAGATAGAAATAAAATAAAATAATGCAAATAATAATGCATAAAGAGAAAAACTAAAATTGGGTTGCCTCCCAACAAGCGCGTTTATTTAATGTCGTTCGCTCGACATATTTTTGCTTAATCCGGATAGACTAGTTCCTCCAGGCCCAGAGTGTCGACGTGTTCCACTTAATGGTTGTCGTAGAATGGTTTGAGCCTATGACCATTGACTTTGAATATGTTTCCTGATGTTGGGTGTTGGATCTCTATTGCACCATGATGAAAAATATTGGCAACGACAAATGGTCCTTCCCAACGAGAACGAAGCTTCCCTGGAAATTATTTTAGTCTTGAATTGTATAGGAGGACTTTCTGGCCGAGTTTGAAGGTTTTTTTTAAAATGTGCTTATCGTGAAACGCTTTTGTCTTTTCCTTGTACATTCGGGAGCTTTCATATGCTTCATTTCGCAGTTGTTCCAGCTCTTGTAACTGTAACTTCCTATGTACTCCCGCTTCGTCTAAGCTCATGTTGCGTACTTTATTGCCCAAAAAGCCTTATGTTCTAACTCCACAGGGAGATGGCATGGCTTTCCAAACACAATCCGATAGGGTGACATTCCTATAGGGGTTTTGAATGTTGTCTTATAAGCCCACAGTGCATCTTCTAGTTTCAGACTCCAGTCTTTTCTATTCGGCTTGACAACCTTCTCCAAAATGGACTTGACTTCTCGATAGGATACTTCTGCTTGACCATTGCTCTATGGATGATAAGCTGTAGAAACTCTGTGTATGACATTATACTTTTTTAGCAGAGCTGCTAGCACCCTATTGCAAAAATGTGTCCCTTTGTCGCTGATGATAGCTCTTGGAGAGCCAAACCAAGGTAAAGATGTATCCATTGAGAATACATGCTCATCTGAAAAAGAATCCTGTAATGGTAGTGGCTCTTCTTCTTTGATCAATCTGCTCAAGTGATCTGCCACTAAGTTATCAGCTCCATTCTTGTCTTTGATTTCCAAGTCGAATTCTTGGAGGAGCAAGATCCATCTTATGATCCTAGGTTTTGAATCCTTCTTCATCAGCAGATACTTGAGAGCAACATGGTCAGAATACACTATGACTTTAGTACCGAGAAGATATGATCAAAATTTGTCTAAAGCAAAAACAACAGATAATAGTTCTTTTTCTGTCGTAGAATAGTTAATCTGAGCATCATTCAATGTCCTAGAGGCATAATAGATAGCATGCACGACTTTATCAACCCAAAACAGCCCCTACTGCATAATTGCTGGCATCATACATGATCTCGAAGGGTAAATTCCAATTTGGTGGCTGTATCACTGGTGTTGAGGTCAATAACTCCTTCAACTTGTCAAACGCTTCTTTGCACTCATTATCAAACTGGTATTCTGCCTCTTTTTGCAATAATTTACACAATGGCAGAGCTATCTTGGAAAAGTCCTTGATAAACCTTCGATAGAAACCTGCATGACCAAGAAAAGAACGAATCTCCTGCACATTTGTGGGGTAAGGTAAAGCAGCAACAATTTCTATCTTAGCTTTATCCACTTTTAATCCCTTAGCTGAAACTACATGGCCCAGTACTATACCTTGTTCTACCATAAAATGACATTTTTCCCAATTTAGAACAAGATTAGTATCTAAGCATCTATCAAGTACTCAAGTCAAGTTATCTAAGCATGCATCCAAAGAATCACCATGAATTGTGAAGTCATCCATAAATACTTCGATGCAGTTTTCAAGAAGATCAAAAAATAAACTTACCATACATCTCTGAAAAGTACCTGGGGCATTGCAAAGTCCAAATGACATTCTTCGATAGGCAAATGTGCCGAATGGACAAGTGAAATTTTTCCTAATCCTCTGGCGCAATCACAATTTGGTTATAACCTGAAAAACCATCTAGGAAACAATAATAAGTATGACCAGCCAATCTTTCTAACATTTGATCAATAAAAGGGAGAGGGAAATGATCTTTTCTAGTTACAGCATTCAACTTTCTGTAATCGATACACACTCTCCATCCTGTTTGCAGACGAGTAGGCACTAACTCATTATTATCATTTTTAACGACAGTTATGCCAGCTTTCTTGGGAACTACCTGTACTGGACTCACCCATTGACTATCTGAGATAGGATAAATAATACCTGCATCAAGTAATTTCAAAATCTCTTTTTTCACTACTTCCATCATGGGTGGATTTAGCCTCCGTTGAGCATCTCTCTTTGGTTTGGCTCCCTCCTCTAAAAGAATGTGATGCATACACACAGCCGGACTTATACCTTTAATATCCGCGATTGTCCAACCAAAGACAGTGATATGGTCCCTCAAGACTCTAAGCAATTTTTCTTCTTGAACTTTGGTTAGATTATTGGCAATAATTACTGGTAGTGTGTCTTCCTTGCCTAGATATGCATACTTCAAATGTGTTGGTAGGGGCTTTAATTCCAGTGTAGGGGCCTGCACAACAGAAGGTAGCAATTTTTTATGAGACACAGGCAGTTGAATGGAAGAAACTGCACACTTATCTGAAATTTTTTGAAAAGATGTAGTGCAGCTATTGTATCCTGCAATTCTAAAGTGTGTTCAATCTCTTCGTCTTGTTCTAGCTCCATACTATTTGTTATAGCAACCTCCAAAGTTTCCTTATGCATTTGGTCGAAGGATTTCTGCACCAAAGAATCAATGATATTAATGGCAAATACAAAATTAACATCACTTGGATACCTCATGGCCTCATAAATGTTGAACTGAATCTTTTCACTATCAAATTTCATGGTCAAGGTTCCATTGTGAACATCAATCATAGTCCTTGTTGTCTTCAAAAATGGCCTCCCTAATAATATATGAGCAGGATTTGGAGATGTATCATCCTCCATATTCACAATATAGAAATCTGCAGGAAATATAAGCTCATTGACCTGCACCAACACATCCTCAATTACCCCTTTAGGGTAAGTATTAGTACGGTCAACCAATTGAATAATAACCCTAGTATTCTTTAAAGGTCCTAGATTTAGAGAGGCATAAATAGATAGTGGCATAACGTTAATTGATGCTCCTAAATCTAACATAGCTTTTTCAAATTTGGTATTACCTATCTTGCAGGGAATTGTGAACATGTCTGGATCCTTACATTTAGGGGGCATTTTCCTTTGAAGGACTGCTGAGACATTCTCTCCAACAGTCACTTTTTCATTGTCTTTTAATTTCCTCTTATTAGTGCATAATTCTTTCAAAAATTTGGCATACCTTGGAACTTGCTTGATTGTGTCTAATAAGGGAATATTTACCTCCACCTTCCTGAAGGTCTCCAGAATCTCCTTCTCTTGCTCATCCTTCTTTGAAGTTTTAAGATTCCTAGGAGGAAAAGGTAAAGGATTTGACTTAAACTGAATAGGAAAGTCAGGGATTACCTTCGAAACTTCTGCCTCTTCATTAGCCTTTTCTTTGTCAAAATCAACAGTAGCCCTTGGCGTGTCCATTTATTTTTCACTCCTTAACGTGATGGCACTTGCATTCTCTCTTGGATTGATCACTATTTGAGAAGGCAACTTCCCCGATCCTTGAGAGTCCAATCGTCCAACTGTGGTAGCTAATTAGCTCATCTGACTCTCCAAGTTATGAATGGAAGTCCTTGTCTCTTGTTGGAACTGATTCATGAAAGCCTTTGTATCTTGTTGGAATTGTTGGGTCTGGTTCATGAGAGCTTTAAACATATCCTCCAAAGATGCCTCAGAATTTGCAGGTGCTACTTGTTGAGGTTGGTACTGCTGTTGAGCTTGTTGAAAACCTTGTTGTCGATTTGGAAAAGCATTCTGCATTGGTGGCATGTTTCCTCCACAACTCAGATTAGGATGATCCCCCCATCCTGAATTGTAAGTATTAGAGTATGGATCATATCTTCTCTGAGGTTGTCCTTGAAAATTCCCCGCTGTATTGGCTTGCTCAATGTTGCTATCTTCTTGTAGTGTTGGACAAATATTTGTTAAATGGTCTGATGACGAACAGATTCCACAGGTTCTTGCACTTTGCACATTCCCCACAGATATTTTACGTACTATAGCAGTTAAGTCCGAAATTTGTTGTTCGATATTACTCGAGCCAACCTCGTTAACCCTTTTTGGCACATGGTCCATCCGAGTTCCATATTGCTAGGAGTTAGCTGCCATGTTAGCTATTAAGCTTCGTGCGGCGTCTGGAGTCTTATCAACCAATGCTCCTCCACTTGTAGCATCGATCATACTTCGATCCATTGGTAGCAATCCTTCATAAAAGTACTGGATTTGGTGTTGATCGTCAATTTGATGTGGACAACATGAGCACAGCTTCTTGAATCTTTCCCAATACTCGTGAAGAGTTTCGCCACTATATTGTCTGATGGCGCATATCTCCTTCCTTATGATAGCAACCCTTGAATGAGGGAAATATTTCTCCACAAATAGTCTTTTCATGTCATCCCATGATTATATCGAACTGGAGGGAAGATAGTACAACCAATTCTTTGCCAAATCTGCTAAAGAGAATGGAAAAGCTCTAAGCGTTATGTGTTCTTCCGTCACTTCATGTAGCTTCATGGTGGAACAAACCACATGGAACTCCTTCAAGTGCTGATATGGATCTTCACCTGTAAGACCACGAAATGTAGGCAAAAGGTGAATTAAGCCAGATTTCAATTCAAAAGCAGCATCTAAAGCAGGATATCCTATGCATAATGGTTGTTGGCGTAAATTAGGAGTAGCCAACTCCCTCATAGTCCTATTATTCGGTGCAGCCATCTCTTCTTCTGAATCGCTGGATGAAGTTAGTAATGTGAGCGCTACGTTTAAGCCTGGTGACGTAGTAATAGCTTCGTCGAAATTTGCAGTGGTGCTTCTCGCTCGACGAGTCTCTTTCCTTATTCTTTTCGCAGTTTTCTCTATTTCTGGATCAAATTTTAAATCAGGAGAGTGAGAGGATCGAGTCATAAACTTAAAGAAAATTAGAAACAATTAAACAATTCCCCGGCAACGGCGCCAAAATTTGGAAACTATCATTAACACTCCAAAATTAATCCTTACTTTCAATAATTAAATCAGTATAATAGCAAGTAAGAGTCGATCCCACAGAGAATGATATTGCTTCAATAAATTCCAATATTTTCTATTTATAACAAACAGTGAATAAATAAAGGGAGTTTTGAGTTGTAACTTTGACTAACCGAATTGCAAATAGTTAAAATCAAATATTAACGAAAAGAAATCAATAAAGAGGAACTTCAGTTCTTCAGTTCAGTATCACCTTTTCACTCTTAACGGGACAATCAAGTCTAATGTTCTATCTTTTCCTTTCCTATAATGATATTATTAATCCTAGGTAACCACAATCGTTCAATTACCCGTAATTCTCCTTAAGTTTTAATCCATTGTAGCAATCGCATCCAATAAACCCTTACTATCATACAACCTAGATCTATCAGTCTAGATTTAATATAATAGTAGCACTAAGAACTAGAGAATTAGATTAATCCAAGCAGCAATCGTACGATCGCAGATTATTTAACTTGCCTCCTTGATAACCATAATAATATTCAAAAGCTTGACCGCGGTTAAATATTATTAATTGCTACTTATGATCAGATACAATATCTTTTGCTTAATACTATATCTTAATCTAGCAAATAAATAAAAGATAATATAACTCAATCAATTTAACTGGTCACATTAAATCAATCAAATCAAATATCATTCATCAATTTTAATGGATCATCAAGAACAAATCTCATATAAAAAGAATAAGATAAAATAAACTTAATTAAACCATTAATTATAAATAAGGTTCAACATCCCTTTAGAACTGAAAATAAAGAACTTAGCCTGACATAGTCGAAAATCGCAAATAAATCTTCAATCCTTGGACTAATGAAAATCTCCTTGAAAAATCCCCCTACAATTATAGAATTCTATGTATTTATATCCCTCTAAACTATCCTAACAGCCTTCTCACGTTTTTCCTTTGAATTCCCTCTCCAAATCAACTTCAAAAAATCTAATAGAAACCTTCCGCGCTATTTTGCCAACAAGGACCCGACCCTTCTACGTCTGAAATTACGAAAATGCCATTTTCGCTCTCTTTTTTCCATTTTATCCATCTGATGCCGTTTTCTGCAAAGTAAACATAACAACAAGTAAAATGCTCATAAGAATAACAATACTTAAGTCCAGAAGCATACAATTCGTAGGTATAAAATCCACTCATCACTGAGTGTTTCCTCCACCCAAGAACTAATGAATCAGTTCCCCGTCTCATCAACACTATTCTTAAATGATTTCATTCAGTGTGTAAACCGTTTTGAGAACACTGACCATGAATCATTCATACCAGCAGTATAGTTAAATCGGTTCTCTGAAGCATATTAAACTATTTCCCATACAAAAGAGTCGTTCTACTCAGTTTTGCTAATATGAGTTTTTAATTGAAATCCAAACGTATTTAATTTAAGATCAAACTGATTTAATTGTTAGGTCCGTTCAAGGATTATTAAATTAAGTTGGTTAGCCGTAGACGACGCACGAAGCAAGTTTTCTTGAACTAACTTGTATTTATTGTTTCAAGATTTCTTCAGCGTTATTTACATTGAGCAATTCAATTATTGTTGAGCAAGTATCTACACTTGTAGTTACTTGACAGAGCTTTGAGTGGATTAATTATTTAAAAAATTTCCACATCATTATTGTTATTATATTTGCACATAGTGCTTTTACAAATGTTATAGTTCATTAATTTAAGAACTGCTTAAGAATGTCTAAGCTAATTGTTTCAACTAGACAATGCATGTCTAAATTCATCAAATTGAATATTTTAAAAGCTTACCCAAACCATTGGTTGGTGCGAGTTCTTATAGTAAGACTGAGAATGAACAACCCTAAATAAGGGGGATTTTTACTTATCAGAAAACCGAATTTACGCAAGATGTCTGAATGTTATGCATATACATATGGTACAAGAGGTTGATCCCCTCGAGTACTAGTTTTTCGAGGAGTCAGATATATACCAATGTATGTTCTACCTTAGTAACAGTTCATGATCCTTAAAGATCACTCAGCAGTAAAGAGTCAATCCATTCCTATATTGATAAATTGATTCTTGATTTCTTTCACAATTGTTATCTATTGTTGAAAACCCTGATATTAATTTTCCTTTTATCATGATATCATGTATTTGCGTATAAACTTGCTGAGCCATTTAGTTGCTCATTATTGCTATATCATGACTTATTTCAGCTAAACCGAAATGTTCTAAACATGACAAAGACAAGGAAAAAGCCAACGCTTAGATTAGTTTGATGCATGCTAGATTAATTACTCTTATGTAATTTCTTTTGTAAATCTTTTATATTCCCTTAAGATATGTAATGCTATGTTAAGGTTAATCGACCTTGGAAAGTGTAGCATTTTTATAAGTAACCTTTTGTATTATTCCACGAAGTTTAAATGCAATGTATGTATTTAATTGTTGATTAAGTATTGTACAGTGAGAACCAAACCCAAGGTTGTGGAACCCGGATTTGGGGTCGTCACAATACGATTCCTTCTTCACTGTACATACATACTTACCTTACCTTGTCATTCTCACATCCTCGCCTCTCCAGACCTATTCACTAAGCTCGTTATCAATTTACATCACTTAAGCTCAATTCACATATACATCCTTATTTCCTTTATTTCTAACTTTAATTCCTTCTTCCTTTTATCAGATCAAATATACATACATATTCATATATTCAAGCTATCACATGCTGACACAACGGTGTTCTACACTGATTCCTTTCAAATTACCCTACTGTGGTATTACAATCAATCATTCATCTTAAATCCATTATTTTATCATTTAACCATGAAGATTCATTTTCATTATAATTTCATTATCTGATACATCACTAATGCACTTTAAATAACTAACTGATCCATAAACATTTTATAGACCCTTATTCACACTAATAGTCTTTCTGTACTAATTCAACCACATAAGTCTCTCTTTACCATTTCAACCACACAGGTTATTTCTAGCACACTAATTAAATAATGATTAAATTTAATCGCATAATAATACATCATATCCATCTAAACCAGATTTTTTTAGTTTTTAACCTTTACTTAACTAACCATAATCCTTATTGTCGACGCCGGGATTTTCGTTCGTCTCGTTTTTTATTTATTAAAAATGTCCCTTTCCAATTTTAGCCTTTTGAATTAAATGTGATTTTGAAAAGGGTCGGCTTAGTGTCGACGGGTTTTGAAAGATCGATTTTTTATGAGCCAATTGACCAGAGTCGCCAGTTGGTATATTTGAAATGGATGTACCAACTCATCCGAATTTGTTTTCGTAATCGCTGGCTCATATGTGACTCCGATTAATTGGTCCGCAAACCGAGATTCATAGAGTTCGGGGGCTTGCTTAAGCGAGGGGAAGGTGTTAGGCACCCCCCGACTTCCGTGAAACACGGTTACCGCAATCTTGATATTTTCCTATCCTTTTTAAATCCTAAAATGTGTGGTTTGCGTGTGTGTGCGTGCGTGCCTAGATGAATGTTTGTGGTGCGTTTTGCATAAAAGTTCGCTTTTATTTTTATATGGCAAAAGTGTTATCTGGAAAGTGTTTTGGACGTTCTTTGACCCAAATGACGAGGCTTCGCTTTTTATAAGAAAGATTGATTTTAATTTCGAAAGCGTTGAGGGTTTTTTATTTAGATGTCATTTTAGAAAACAATAGTTTTAAACTTTTGTCAAATAGGAATCGAGACTATACATTGCCTTCTAACAGTTAATATAAATAAATCGAGGGCAACTTCTAGAACTCTTTAACCCTATGCACAAAGTTTAATGAAAACATTTATTTATTTGCAAAATCGTTTTTTGTGACGTTTTAAAACCAACTAAAGCCTATTCATCAATTATGGATTAAAGTTTACCAAAACACTTAACCTTTAAACCTCGTGAATCTAATATCCTAAATTTGCTTGATTTTATAAAATCTTCATTATTTGCCTTATTTTGAAAACCATTTTTTCGTGTCGTAAATTAAAACATACATCCCAAAACGTGTCGGGGTTATCTACGGGCATGTAAGCCATCCAGACAACCCCAAACACCCACAATCACATATTTCATTATTTTCACGGGGCCTTAACCCGAACACGCATTTGTGTCGTTTTAAGGCCCGATATTACAAAACACACATCCATGGACTCTACATCATGATTACACATACCCAAAACGTCCATCATCGGGATTCGACCGCTAGGATCTCCTCCCTAGGCTCACAATCATTCAAAACGCTACATAACTCATACAACAACCAAATCTAACCACGCTAAACAACTACGATGCTATATAAATCGTAAATCACACAAAACCAACACTACAACTATTTAAAAACTTCCAATGAACGATATATCCCCGTACGGATGTCATCGGGGCGTTAGGAGGAGATTATGTTCCAATGGAACCCTCGCTAACGACCCCTAACCCACGGATCATCATCCACACAACAACAAACTACATCACAAACTCAAAAAACACAACATCAATACATCAATATAAACAAAAAAACATCAAAAGAACACTCCTTTTTCACCTTGTGATGAACCGAAACGAGCTTTTATTCCAAGATCTAGCAAACCCACAAGAATACTCAACTATCTAGCACACAAAGTGAGATTTCCCTCAAGTTTTGATCCAACCCGAGCTCCCTCTCCTTCTTCCTCGCGATTTTCTCTCTCTAAAATCCTAAAATTTCTTCCCTCTCTCGAGCTCTCGGGTGGAAATGGCGATCTATAGCCATTTCCAGGCAGCCGCAGATGCATCTGCGGCTGGCCGCAGATCCATCTGCGGCTGGGCGGCTGGCCGCCTGCGCCGTTTCCTCGGCTGCCGTGTGCCGTCTCCTCGAGCCGTGCGAACCTCGAAACTCGTTTTGGCCGCAGATGCATCCGCGGCTGTCTGGCTGGCTTTTCTCGGTTTTCGTGCCACGCGGTCCTAATTCGCCAATTTCTGCGGTATTATTTTGGGAGGCTGTATTTTTGCAGTCCGGAACTCCCTGGGAAACGTGCCATATTGTTCTGGGAGGCTAGTTCGGAGGGTTGCGACTTGATGTAGCTTTTGACAATTGTGCCTGTCTTTCAGGGGGCGCTGCCCCCTACCCCCCCGCCAGCTCACCGGCGAGCTGGGCAGCCGCTCGCTCACCGGGGAGCGAGACCCCCGAACATTGTAAGCGGAGTGGCCATCAGTCGTCTTTTGTGGTCGGCTCAGGCTTTTCTGGGTCAACTGTTCGCCTTGCCTCAAGTGACCGGATGCTCGTTGTCCGTGGTGGCGGCTTTGACCGTAAATCGCTGGGGTGGCATGGTGTTGGGGTCCACCTTCTTTTCCGCGTGTCGGGTCAAATGACGATTTTACCCTCCTGCCAGGGTTAGTCCAAAAGTGCAAAATTTGGGTGTCTACAGCTGCCCCTCTTTATCATGTTTATGGAATGGTAAGTGAAATGAACGTGATAAAGAAGTAGACACTCAATGCATGATGATGGCAACAGGTGTTTAATGATGCAACATATACCCATTTGTGCAACATACATATATTAAGGATGCAACATTACTATCGCCGGTTATCGCCTCAAATTGACTCGCGTCGCAACATCGCATCGCATTGTTCTTTTGGACAGTTAATTATGGTCTCTAATGGGTCACTTTTTGGATGGTCGGGTATCGTCTCCGACTGGTCGTTTTGAAATTGATCAGGTATCGCTCCTGAAGGGTCGGTTTTGGTTCGGTCAGGTATCGTTCCTGACGGGTCGTTTTTTTTCAATTGGTCAGGTATCGTTCCTGACGGGTCGTTTTTTCAATTGGTCAGGTCTCGTATCTGACGGGTCGTTTTTCAATTGGTCAGGTCTCGTATCTGACGGGTCGTTTTTTTTTTCAATTGGTCAGGTCTCGTATCTGACGGGTCGTTTTTTCAATTGGTCAGGTCTCGTATCTGACGGGTCGTTTTTTCAATTGGTCAGGTCTCGTATCTGACGGGTCGTTTTTCAATTGGTCAGGTCTCGTATCTGACGGGTCGTTTTTTCAATTGGTCAGGTCTCGTATCTGACGGGTCCTTTTTTCAATTGGTCAGGTCTCGTATCTGACGGGTCGTTTTTTCAATTGGTCAGGTCTCGTATCTGACGGGTCGTTTTTTCAATTGGTCAGGTCTCGTATCTGACGGGTCATTTTTTCAATTGGTCAGGTCTCGTATCTGACGGGTCGTTTTTTCAATTGGTCAGGTCTTGTATCTGACGGGTCATTTTTAATTGGTCATCTAGTTTTAAAATCTTGCATCTTACCGTGGGATAAGCTACATGTTGACTCGGGGTACCAAAACGGGGGTCAAAAGGACACCGGGAGCAGCCGCAGGGACATCTGCGGCCAGCCGCAGATGCACCTGCGGCTGGAATCGGATCCTATTTCAGATCGCGACCCCCCCGAATTGTTTCACTTTTCCGCCTTCTCCCTCTCTCGTTTTCGGTTTTCCTCGTCCCTCACTCGGCTTTTTCGACTTTTGGACATCTTTTGGCAAAATCTGCTCCGATTACATCAGTCTACGCACTTTGGGTAACGTTTTAACTCCTTTTTCTTTGATTTTCGCTTTCGTTTGACTATGTATTTACTTGTTTAAATATTTTGATTTTAGCAATGCATGCCTATATGAGATATTGGTAATAGACGTAGCATAGATAAACAAATGGGTCTTGCAGTTATGCTGTATTTATTTTGAAAAATCATGGTCTTAGTCATTTTATGCTCCTGATGCATTATTTTCACTTGTACTTGGGATTTGTTGGTTTGCCTGACTTGATTAAACATGCCGGATCGTGCATGGGATGTCCATTTTACAAACGAAACTCTGCCGAAATTTCGGGAAATCTAGCGCACCCCTAGGAATTTACTCATGCATTTTCAATTTATAAACATGTCATGCTGCCCTATGATTCTTTAGCAATATGCAATAAGATTTACTTAAAAGATAACGAGCTAAGGATGTACCTCATTTTCGTGATGCCGTTTCAGTCATGGATCCTGATGCTCCCAGTGGCTCCGCAGTGCCCCGGGTTGCGGGTGTCCGACGTCGCAGAGCGGCCACCCCAGCTCCAGCTCCCGTCCTGACCCGTCATTCTCGTAGATTGGCGGAGTCGGTCATTCGCCCCGTTCAGCCGGATGTTGATGAGGATGCCCCAGTTGAGGCAGAGGCGGGCCCTTCGGGCACAGCGGCTCCTCCCCCCACGCGTCGGATCTTACCAGGGGCCCGTGCCAGGATACCGGATCTGCTCGGTCCTGTTCTCAGTAGTCACCCTTCAGCCTACTTGGCGGCTAACGAGGTATATCCGTTGTTCACGTTCATTCAACCCTGTATGGTTACCATGCCTGACTTTTGATGGCTGTCACAGGTTCCTGAGTTTACCCAGCCTCGGGGAAACTGGTTCAGCATCTACACCCTTTATCATGCGATGCATCCTGATTACCGGGGGATGGTGGATTCTTGGGGCTTCCGACATTTCTTCACCATCGCCCCTCGCCGGTGTCCGTGGGGCTATATGAGGGCCTTATCTGAGCGTTGGTTCCACCAGACACAGTCACTTCACCTTCTGGACTGCGAGCTGATGCTGACCCCTCTCGACTGGCGTTATATCACCGGGGTGGAGTTCTCTGGACCCCGGGTTCCTCTGGAGACTGACATCACCCTCACAGCTGTTCGATCCTTGTTGGGTTTTACTCCCCAGGAGAAAGTCTTTAAGGCCCGCAGCATTCGATCGGGAGCCTTGGCTGTAGATGCCATTGGAGGGGTCCTCTCCGAGCCATTCCCGGCGGACCGGACTGCTCGTGACTTTCTGCTCCGACGCTTGTTTTTGACTATCATGAGGGGCTGTTTTCTGGGGAACAACTCCTCGACTATCCATTTCAGTATTGTCGGAGCCACTCGGGATGTTGATCGGATCGGGGATTACGATTGGGGCTCTTTCACCTTTGCTTACTTCCTCCAGGGTCTTCGTCTCCGCTCAGAGGGACAGACGGACGCTTGGCTCGGATTCCACCCCTTCCTGCTAGTAGGTCCCTTTCTATTGTATAGTCCTTGATCTGTTCTATTTCTTTGTCCCTTCCTGCTACTTACGGTTTTCCTGTTTTGTTTGACAGTTCTGGGCTTACGAGAGACTACCCTGCTTGCGGCCGGTTACTACCCTCGGCCCGGAGACTTATCCCAGGGGTCGTAGATGGCACCACAGTACTCTTGAGGAGACCCCCGTGTCAGATAGCTTTACTCACTGTCGGCTGCAGTTAGAGCTGATCTCGTCCGCGGATGTGACCTGGGTTCCCTACACGGCGGATCATTTGGCAGCTGGTCTCGCCGGTGGCTATGCCGCGGATCTGGAGCATGCCTTGTCCACTCGACGTATTCCATTTCTGACCTATGGTGGATGGGAGCTGTATCTAGGGGAGCGCGCCATCAGATGTGTGACTGGGGAGGTTCGTATCCCTTTCGCCCCTCCCTCACAGAGAGCTTGGTTCGCGGATGCCCACCTCCCAGAGGACCTGATAGCCGGGGAGGACGGATATATGCTTTCTGCCGGTCCTCACACGAGCGAGAGCTTCAGTACATGGTGGAGACCCCGCACTATCGGGCCTCAGACCCGTGCCACCTACTTCCTTGGAGACTTGGTTCATGGGTCGGTGATGATGGCAGATTGGATGGAGTGTGTCAAGGCCTCCACCCACTCGGACCAGATCGCCTCCCTCACTCGGCAGGTGGATCAGCTATCCCTTTTTGTTCGGAGCCTGGGCCGAGATCCCGAGGAGGCCTATGCTGCAGACCCGCAGGGGTCAGATTTCGGTGCGGGTTCTGGTCCATCGTATGCCCCAGTTCCGCCTTATTCCTGCCCAGACCTGAACTTTGAGGATGAGGCCTCCATTCCCCAGGATTTGCCCGCAAATCAGTTTGAGGACGATGCCTTCATTGATGGCATAGACTTCACTGATTAGACTTTGATAGGCTAGGACCTCTGTTTTCAAACCTGCTCGTTTTATTGTCATTTCTTATTTCATGTATTATGTACGGACTTATTTTATTTTATGCACAATCATTTACCTTTGATGATCCTTTTATTCCATTATAGCTTGTATGATGCATGATTTATTATATACGTGGATAAAGGAAAAATTTGACCACTGTATAGTCTTTTGATACTGTTTTTTACAGATGTCATCCATAGATGTGGTTCGCGTGGACCCTCGCGCCCCATCAGGGATCATTCGCAGGCTTTTCTTGTGGCTGGATAGTTTGCTACCCTCCGACCGAATTATCGCAGAGGGCCTTTTGGGACACTCCTTGGCTATACTGCCATTTCAGGTGCCGCCGGGCTTTGTTGATGGCATTCTCAGTTGTTGGATCCCGGACAGACATGTTTTCAGGTTTGGGCTGGAGTATCTGACCCCCACCCTTGAGGAGTATGCTCGCTTTACTGGTTTATCTGTGGATGGTTCCTGTGCCCGGGTTACTTCAGGCCATATGCGCCGTCAGTTCCTGACTTTCACGGGCTTGCGGAGGACAGCTCTGCTATCTGTGATTTCTTCGAGCCACCTTGTCCCTCTACCCTTCTTGGTTGACAGATTTGGCTCGGTGGATAGCTTTTCTCGATTCTCCAGTGATTTTTCAGTATCTGAGGAGCGCTGGGGCGCTTTGAGAGTGGATGTCTTGATGGCCTGTGTCATATCAGTTCTGTACATGCCTGCAGGGGATGACCTTCTGGATGTGCGGGTTATTGTAGCGGTTCAAGCCCTTCAGGAGGATCATACTATCCTTCCCATGATACTTGCCGAGACCTACCTATCTGCCTCGTATTGCCATTCCTTTTCTGGTCGCACATTCAGGGGAAGCTCCATTTTGTTATATGTATGGTTCATGAGCCATCTCAGACCTATCGGACATTTTCATCGGCATGGGTTTTGTTTCAGCCACAGCTTGGCCATGCAGTTCTCATTCCGTCCTCGGCGATGCACGGATACAGCTTCCTGGAGGGAGTTCTTATCGGCCATTGAGGAGCCTTTCCATCTTCTGATCTATTCGGGCTATTGCTCCTTCCAGAGTTTCTTGACTCATGTGCCACCTTTTGATTTCCTCCCTCTTCTTGGCTTGAGAGGGGTGACGACTTATCATCCCTTAGCTGTCATGGGGCAGTTTGACCAGATGCAGGATCTCCATCTCTTTGCAGGAGCAGCTGATTACCGATTTCTCATATCGCCTCAGACGGAGAGGGAGCTGCTGAGGGTATACGATCTTTGGTCACACAGGGTCTCGGCCGAGTTTGGGGACAGTCATTCTGGTCAGACGCCCTCTTATCTGCTATGGTTGCACGGAGATCCTGAGATGGCAGACTTTGACCCGATCGCGGTATTGGATGGTTCCCGAGGACTTTTCCCAGGTGAGACTAGTTCAGATGCTATCATTCCTCCGGAGGTTTCAGGATTAGCGCCCATATCTGGTGTTGAGGAGGTTTCCACTTCGATTCATGCCCATTCCTTTGACTCGACTGATCGGATCCAAAGATTGACGATGGAGGGTACCCGGCTCCGGTCCGTTTTGAGTGCCACTGAGACTGAGAGGGATGCCGCCTACGCGGAGCGGGATGCCGCTGTACTAGCCCGGGATGCCGCCCTTTCCGCTAGAGATAGCATCGTAGAGCAGGCCCGGGTCATCATGGAGGGCCATTCTACGACTGTTACCAGTGCTGCTGCTCTTTTGACTCGGATTGACATGATGGGACAGCAGATTGCGGATGAGCCGGAGGTTCATGAGGCCTCGACTATTCTGTCCGTCCTGCTCCAGCTGGTCTCTGACCTGTAGATGATTTTAGTCCCTGCACAGACTATGTCAGTTTTATCACTTTTATTTAAAAGACAGACTTGTAAGCAAAATGTTTTGTATATATAGAGAAATATTTATGGTTTTAGTCATTTCCCTTTTTGATGCATCGTCGCCCTCCATTGGATCCTCCTTTTATCCAGCCGATTATGATTTCGATATATCGCCTTATTTCTTTTCTCAAGTCTTGATTGGAACTTCACAGATATTGCTGCATGCCCCTCTGATTTCATCGAAGTGAGTCTTGGACTTTGGGCTAATTATGTGGCTAGGTTTGGGTAAGTTTTGGAATGTGTAGGATTTCGGGATTTTTTGGAAGTGGTTTTGGTAGAGGGACGAAGTTTATTATTTTGTGTAGAACGGACCGTGCCATGATGGCTGCCTACGTACTCCCACAAGGTCAGGAGATCAGGTCCTACGTAGTTCGAGTTACAAGGGAGATAATTTTTTTTTTTTTTTTTTTTTTTTTTTTTTTTTTTTTTTTAAGCGTAGAATCGTTTCACAGAGTCGGAATTCAGGGGCTGCGGAAATACCTCGCCATCCATTTCCTGTAGGATGAGGGCCCCTCCAGATAGAACCTTTTTGATCACAAAGGGCCCTTCCCAATTGGGAGCGAATTTCCCTTTGGCTTCGTTTTGACAGGGCATGACCCTCTTTAGAACTAAATCATTCTCTTTGAACTTTCGGGACCGAATCTTTTTGTCGTACGATCGAGAGATACGTTGCTGATACAACTGACCGTGTAATATAGCCGCCACCCTTTTTTCATCTATCAAGGCTAACTGGTCGTATCGACTTTGTATCCAATCCCCCTCGTCAATCCGATCATCGAGCAAAATCCGGAGGGATGCCATCTCCATTTCCACCGGCAAAACGGCCTCCATCCCATATACCAAGGCGTAAGGGGTTGCTCCTGTGGACGTTCGCACTGATGTCCGGTATGCAAACAATGTGAGGGGCAGCAAATCCGGCCATCCCCGATGATTGGCAGACATTCTCGCCATGATTCTCTTTATATTCTTATTTGCCGCCTCCACGGCCCCATTCATTTTGGGTCTATAAATGACAGAATTGAGATGCTTGATCTTGAATTGGGCGCATAACTCCTTCATAAGGGCATTGTTCAGATTCTTGGCATTGTCGGACACCAAGATTTCAGGCTGTCCGTACCGGCAAATGACATTGTTCCTGATGAAACTGACTATGACTTCCTGCGTTACTTTGGGGAACGAAGCTGCTTCCACCCATTTTGTGAAATAGTCGATCATGACGAAAATGAATCGGTGGCCGTTGCTCGCTTTGGGTTCCACGGGTCCGATAACATCCATACCCCACATGGAGAAAGGCCAAGGGGAAGTCATACAATGTAGTTCATTAGGAGGCGCATGCATCACATTACCGTGTGCTTGGCATTGGAAACATCGCCTGACATGATCGTCACAGTCAGCCTTAATTGACAGCCAGAAATGCCCCGTCCTCAGAATTTTCTTGGCTAACATCGGTCCACTCATATGCGGCCCACACACTCCACCGTGCACCTCGCCCATGATTTTCTGTGCTTGAGTTTCGTCCACACATCGCAATAATCCCAAGCCTACATCCCTCTTATACAGGGAATCTCCGCTTAAATAGAATTTCATCGCCATCTTCTGGATTCTCTGCCTTTCCGTTCGGTTCGCCTGGTCGGGGAGTGATCTATCCCTCAAGTATCTCTGGATGTCGTGATACCAAGGCTGATTTGGCTGCACCACCTCTTCGGATAACTCCAATATACATTCTTCGTAAGCGGGAGCATTTTGCACTGTTATTTCAATCTGGGGAGTGGCTTTATTTTTGAGCACGTGGACTAATGAAGCCAGGGTGGCCAATGCATCGGCAAAGTCATTCCGCCCCCGGGGAATGTGTCGGAAAGCTATATCTTCAAATTCTTGCATCAATCGGACTACACACCGGTGGTAGGGGAGTAACCGAAGCTCCTTAGTGCCATATTCCCCAGTCGCTTGTCTGATCACCAACTCTGAATCTCCGAATACGGCTAATCTTTTCACTCCCATATTGCGGGCGAACCTCAGTCCCAATATACATCCTTCATATTCAGCCGTATTGTTTGAGTTATTGAACCGTAACTTGGTGAGAACAGGGTATTGCTCGCCCGTAATGGAGACCAGGACCGCCCCAGCTCCAGCCCCTTCAGCATTCATGGCACCGTCGAAATACATTTTCCAGAACTGCCCTTCGTCATCACACTTTGCTTGTTGGACCCACAGTATGTCTTCACCCGGTAAGAAAGTCTCTAAAGGCTCCATCCCCCCTGTCGGCATCTCTGATAATTGATCTGCAATCCCCTGCCCCTTCACGGCTTTCTGGGTAACATAAAGGATATCGAACTGCTGTAGGATTAACTGCCACCTTGATAACCGACAATTCAGCATCGGTCTTTCAAATATATACTTCAGGGGATCGATTCGCGAGATCAAATAGGTGGTGTGTCCATGGAGGTAATGCTGTAACCTCATAGCAGCCCAGGCCAAGGCGCAACATGTTCTCTCGATCGGCGTGTAATTCTGTTCACAGCTGCTGAATCTCTTGCTGAGGTAATAAATGGCATGCTCCTTACCGGACTCGCTCTTCTGCCCCAGCATACAACCCATCGCCATATCATTCACGGATATATACAGGAAAAGGGGAATCCCATCCTTCGGAGGTACCAGCACTGGCGCTTCTGTTAATTGCTTCTTGATAGTCTGAAAGGCCTTTTGGCATTGACTGTTCCACTTCCGGGAGGCATCTTTCCTTAACAGTTTGAAGATTGGTTCGCAGGTGGTGGTCAGATGGGATATGAACCGACTGATGAAGTTTATCCTCCCCAAAAATCCCCTTATCTCTTTCTCCGTACGGGGAGCTGGCATATCCACAATAGCCCTGATCTTAGCCGGATCCAGTTCGATGCCTCGATTGCTCACCAAGAACCCAAGGAGCTTACCCGACTGCACCCCGAAGGCACATTTGGCTGGATTGAGCTTCAAATTATACTTCCTGAGCCGCTCAAACAGCTTCTTAAGGTGAGTCACATGGTCAGATTCCGCCCTCGATTTCACAATAATGTCATCCACGTAAACCTCTATCTCCTTGTGCATCATGTCGTGGAATAGGGCCATCATGGCCCTCTGATAAGTGGCTCCGGCATTCGTGAGGCCAAAAGCAAGCCGTCTATAACAGAATGTGCCCCAGGGGGTGATGAAGGCAGTCTTTTCTCGGTCCTCTTCCGCCACCATTATCTGGTGATATCCCGCAAAACAATCGACGAACGAATACATTTCATACTGAGCCGTATTATCCACCAAGATGTGTATGAAAGGCACTGGGAAGTTATCTTTGAGACTCGCCTTGTTCAGATCCCTATAGTCGACGCATACTCTCACATTTCCTCCGGGTTTCGCCACGGGGACTATATTGGAAAGCCATTCTGGGTAAGTGGACACCATGATGATCCCAGCCTTGAATTGCTTGACTATCTCTTCCTTCACCTTTAAACTCCACTCTGGCTTTAATTTTCTCAACTTCTGCTTAACTGGCCTGAAACCCTCTTTGATAGGCAATCGATGCACCACAATATCCGTGGACAAACCGACCATGTCTTCGTGTGACCAAGCAAACACATCCTCATATTGGCTCAATAGTTCAGCTATCTCTGTTTTCTGGTCTGGAGTCAAGTCTGCCCCAATTTTTAGCTCCTTGGGGTTTTCAGGGGTTCCTATGTTGATGGTGATGGTTTGGTCTAGGTTGGGTTTGGGTTTATCCTCGACCCATTCTTTGATCTCGTCGGGAGCGTCGTCATCATCTGCTTCGTCCTGCTCAATTCCCATCAAATCGAAATCCAGTTCTATATCAAAATCATAATCGTCTTTCAAATTTGGAAAATCGTTTGTTAGGCTAGAATGACTCAAATCGGTACACCTGACATGAAACAAAGATATTTGTCATATATATAAACATTAAGTACATGACTTCCTTCTTCAATAATCATGACAAAATATGAAATAGACGTGCAGATACATAAAAAACAAAAACACCGTCTTAAAAACCCCTTGATCCCCCTACTGGACAGGATTCCCGGACACTCCTGCATTTACCCTTTTCTGGATATTACCGGCTGCACGGTCCAATTCTTAGGGATCACTTCGGTTTTAGAGCTAATGATGGAGGGGATCTCTGTATCTGGCACCTCTTCAATAATTGCAGCAACTTGGCTTCGACCTTCATTTCCACTTTCTTCGGGCACTTCTAACCCGGCCCAATTAATGAATGGCATGATCTGCTTGCCGTCAGTCATTTTCTCCTTTCCCTTTTCATTGGGGCCTGACTGCCCCGGGAGATGACACTTCTCCTCAAACTGTTCCATAATTTCTTGCAAGAAATCCATCTGACGGACCAATCCTTTGGCTGGGGGAGCCTCCACCTTACCCTCTGCTTCAGACGCAGGCTTGATTATCCTCAGGGATTGTTCATTACTGGCTCTCGGTATCGGGACTCCGGTTATCCGCACGGGAATTTTCTTGTATGTGTTCCTCGTCCTCATACCTCCGTGATATCCTAACCCTGCCTTGCCTGACTGCACTGGTACTTTGATGGGTTCGGTGATTCCTTGGTTGTGCTTGCCTAGCCCTTGCCCTTGCCCCGGCTGAAAGTTCATTGCCATCATTTCCCAGGCAACGAAAGTGAGCTCGGGGGACACCTTAAGCTTTAACTCCGGGGCTCCCAATTGCTTGTACTGAGGGGTGCTGATTTCAAACGCTTGATAGCTGATTGGTTCGGCTGATTCGTCCACATGGATCACCGGCATGCCTTTTACAGAGGGAACAGGGTAGTCAGATTCTGCCGCGATTGTGATCAAGTGTCCCTCAACGATAAACTTTATTTGCTGATGCAGAGTGGAGGGAACTGCCCCAGCCATATGAATCCAGGGCCTCCCCAAGAGCATGTTGTAACTGGCCGTGATATCTAGCACTTGGAAGGAAATATCAAAAGTATACGGGCCAATCTCCACCGGCAGCTCAATCTCTCCCACCGTGTCCTTTCTCGATCCATCAAACGCCCTTACCACCACTTGGCTGGCCCGCAGGCGCTTAGGGTTGATCTTCATTTTCTCCAGAGTATTGTATGGGCAAATGTTCAGGGCTGACCCACCATCAATCAAGACTCCGTTCATCACATATCCGGACGAGATGACAGAAATGTGTAACGGCTTTCGGTGCCCCCTTCCTTCTTCAGGGATGTCGTCGTCGGTAAATGATATTACATTGCTGTCTAACAGATGGCCCACCAAGTGGCTGAATCTTTCTGTACTGATTGTCTTGGGGACATGGGCCTCTTCCAGGACTTTGCTTAATACTTGATGATGGTCATTTGAGGCCAAGGCAAGATCTAAGATGGATGTCAGGGGTGGCTGCACCTCCAGTGTTTTGGCCACATTTGCCTTGCCGTGATTCATCTTCTCCCAAAACTCCAACGCTTTGTCCTCTGATATTTTCCCGTTTTCCCTTTTTGTGTTTTCAAAAACCCGCCTTGGTAGATACAATGGATTTCCTTTGGAGCTGACCGATGCACAACTGGCCTCTTCCACGGTTTTTTCCCCGTAATTCCACGGAACAGTCTTCAGGTTGGTGACTGGCAATTGTGATCTAGCTGTTACGACAAGGGGTCTTGGAGCTGATAACCGGATAGGCTCTGTTTTGGTCCCTTGAATTACTCCAACCAACTTAATAGGCTCCCTTGGCGCATCCTCCCGGGCATTGGTCACAGCAATTTCTCCTTCTATCCTCCTTATGTATCTCAATCTTAGGGGACCCTCCGCCCCACTAGCTTCCACTGTATTTACGCCTCCCCCATTATGCTCGGGAAGAGGGTTGGCCTTCACATTCGGGGATTCCGGTTGTTCCACCACGATTTCTCCGTTGTCAATCATGTTCTGGATCTTGTGTTTGAGAGACCAGCACTCCTGGGTGTCATGCCCCGGGGATGCCGAGTGGTAGGCGCATCTCTTGCTAGGGTCATATCTCTTGCTCTTTGGGTCTGACGGAGGCAATAGCTCGGTAATCTTCTTCTGGCTTACCAGCAGGGTCAGTATCTGCTCCAACGAATCCCCCAAAGGGGTGAACTCCCTCTCTTGCGGCTTTTCGAATTTTCGACGCCCCTCATACCTCTGATTGTTGAAATTTGATGGGCGCGGGGCCTCATTTCTTTGTATGTGGACCGGGGGGCTGGTCATTGTTTTCCCTGATAGTCCTTGCAGTACCAGGGACACATCCTCCTCCTTTCTCTTTTGGGGTCTCCGGGATGAACTGCCGTAATTCCCACTCTGGATTTGCTCAGCCACAGCCTCGAGAGCTGTGAGATCTCTGATCTTTCCTGACTTCAAACCCATCTCAGCCATTTCCCCATGCTTGATCATCTCCGCAAAAGGCTTTCCTATTCCCGCCATTACTCTTTCATAATAGGGAGCCTCCTGGATATCAATGAAAGTCATGACCATTTCTGCCTCACTCATGGGTGGGTTCACTTGGGCTGCCATCCTCCTCCACCGCTGAGCATAGTCTCTGAAGGATTCACTGGTCTGTTTTCTGATTTTGGTCATCTGGTAGCGGTCCGGGGCCATCTGGGACTGAAAACTGTACTGGGTTAGGAAAGTGTGGGCCAGCTCCTCCCAGTTGTGGATCTTAGCATTATCCAATCTTGCATACCACGTCCTAGCCTCCCCTGTCAGGCTTTTCTGGAACAGTTGCATCCTTAGCGATTCATCCTCAGCATATCCTCCTAGCTCTCCGATGTATACTTTCAGGTGCGTGTAGGGATCCCCCGACCCGTTGTACTTTTCAAATTCGGGGAGTTTGAATTTTTCTGGATATCTGGTTCCCGGAAAGATGCACAGGTCGGAATAGTTAACACTGCCATATGACCCGATCCCCTTCATCGTTTTGATGGCCTCTTCCATCTGCTTTATTTTCTTACTAACACCGCTGGCAACCTCATCTTCGGGGATGATAATGACTTGCTTTGGTAGCTCAACTTTAGGAGTTTCCGGGGTCAGTGCGTTTCCTTGGGATGATGGCCCCGCCGGGTCCTCGAGCTGTGGCCCTGATTTTAGTTTGAAATGCTCCTTGAGCAACATGGTCAGCTCGGTCATTTGGTTTTTCACAGCATTGAACTCTTCCCGAGATACGGGAGCCAGGTCAGGATTAGGGTTCTCAGCCATCTCGACTGTTAATTCTCTGGCTTTCTTAGATCGGAGACGGGTTTGGGGAGCAATCCTGCGTATAAAACAACCGAAGTTTAGTTTCGGGAAATGACATTGGTGGATGCATGCTAAAGCAAATATTTTTTGAGTTTTTGAGTTTTGTAATATTTTCTTGCAAAACAGGGTTAGTATCCCTTTATTTTATCCAAAGTAATGACATTGTGCAATTTATGATGCTCTCCAAGCTGTCCCTGTAAAACAGAGGTTAGTACTTTTATTTTGACAAAATTGGTTGGTACAAAATGATTGACTACAGTATGATATCATGCGCGTAAAGCGTAAAAGGGCATGAAGAGACTTTCCGTGCGTTGGGTTTATCTGAGGCTGACCTACCCTAAGTTACTCTCGCGGGCTTTTCGGCATGAAGGTTCCCAGATCTTCGCAACATACTCGAAGGGAATAAATCCGATCTTTCAATTGGATTGGATCTGAGTGGATGCTTTTCCTGAGCCTCGCCGGGGAGCACCCCTTTGAGTCCAGTAATCCACATCCGACGGGTTTGCCTCAGGAGGAGGAACTGCTCAACATACATTCAATCATACATTCATCGTCCTCACCGTATGCATATGATGCTAATAAAGTAAAGACTTGAAAAAACCGCAATCACACCATCCACTAAAGTAAAGACTTGAACAGAAAAAACGCAATCACACCATCCACATACGCACAAAAAGGTAAATCAACGCAAATAATGCAAACACACATTTTTTAGATTTTTAAAGGATAGGAAAACATCAGGATTTTAAATGCGGCTTAAGCCCTTTAATGTCCCCAGCGGAGTCGCCAGCTGTCGACGCCGGGATTTTCGTTCGTCTCGTTTTTTATTTATTAAAAATGTCCCTTTCCAATTTTAGCCTTTTGAATTAAATGTGATTTTGAAAAGGGTCGGCTTAGTGTCGACGGGTTTTGAAAGATCGATTTTTTATGAGCCAATTGACCAGAGTCGCCAGTTGGTATATTTGAAATGGATGTACCAACTCATCCGAATTTGTTTTCGTAATCGCTGGCTCATATGTGACTCCGATTAATTGGTCCGCAAACCGAGATTCATAGAGTTCGGGGGCTTGCTTAAGCGAGGGGAAGGTGTTAGGCACCCCCCGACTTCCGTGAAACACGGTTACCGCAATCTTGATATTTTCCTATCCTTTTTAAATCCTAAAATGTGTGGTTTGCGTGTGTGTGCGTGCGTGCCTAGATGAATGTTTGTGGTGCGTTTTGCATAAAAGTTCGCTTTTATTTTTATATGGCAAAAGTGTTATCTGGAAAGTGTTTTGGACGTTCTTTGACCCAAATGACGAGGCTTCGCTTTTTATAAGAAAGATTGATTTTAATTTCGAAAGCGTTGAGGGTTTTTTATTTAGATGTCATTTTAGAAAACAATAGTTTTAAACTTTTGTCAAATAGGAATCGAGACTATACATTGCCTTCTAACAGTTAATATAAATAAATCGAGGGCAACTTCTAGAACTCTTTAACCCTATGCACAAAGTTTAATGAAAACATTTATTTATTTGCAAAATCGTTTTTTGTGACGTTTTAAAACCAACTAAAGCCTATTCATCAATTATGGATTAAAGTTTACCAAAACACTTAACCTTTAAACCTCGTGAATCTAATATCCTAAATTTGCTTGATTTTATAAAATCTTCATTATTTGCCTTATTTTGAAAACCATTTTTTCGTGTCGTAAATTAAAACATACATCCCAAAACGTGTCGGGGTTATCTACGGGCATGTAAGCCATCCAGACAACCCCAAACACCCACAATCACATATTTCATTATTTTCACGGGGCCTTAACCCGAACACGCATTTGTGTCGTTTTAAGGCCCGATATTACAAAACACACATCCATGGACTCTACATCATGATTACACATACCCAAAACGTCCATCATCGGGATTCGACCGCTAGGATCTCCTCCCTAGGCTCACAATCATTCAAAACGCTACATAACTCATACAACAACCAAATCTAACCACGCTAAACAACTACGATGCTATATAAATCGTAAATCACACAAAACCAACACTACAACTATTTAAAAACTTCCAATGAACGATATATCCCCGTACGGATGTCATCGGGGCGTTAGGAGGAGATTATGTTCCAATGGAACCCTCGCTAACGACCCCTAACCCACGGATCATCATCCACACAACAACAAACTACATCACAAACTCAAAAAACACAACATCAATACATCAATATAAACAAAAAAACATCAAAAGAACACTCCTTTTTCACCTTGTGATGAACCGAAACGAGCTTTTATTCCAAGATCTAGCAAACCCACAAGAATACTCAACTATCTAGCACACAAAGTGAGATTTCCCTCAAGTTTTGATCCAACCCGAGCTCCCTCTCCTTCTTCCTCGCGATTTTCTCTCTCTAAAATCCTAAAATTTCTTCCCTCTCTCGAGCTCTCGGGTGGAAATGGCGATCTATAGCCATTTCCAGGCAGCCGCAGATGCATCTGCGGCTGGCCGCAGATCCATCTGCGGCTGGGCGGCTGGCCGCCTGCGCCGTTTCCTCGGCTGCCGTGTGCCGTCTCCTCGAGCCGTGCGAACCTCGAAACTCGTTTTGGCCGCAGATGCATCCGCGGCTGTCTGGCTGGCTTTTCTCGGTTTTCGTGCCACGCGGTCCTAATTCGCCAATTTCTGCGGTATTATTTTGGGAGGCTGTATTTTTGCAGTCCGGAACTCCCTGGGAAACGTGCCATATTGTTCTGGGAGGCTAGTTCGGAGGGTTGCGACTTGATGTAGCTTTTGACAATTGTGCCTGTCTTTCAGGGGGCGCTGCCCCCTACCCCCCCCGCCAGCTCACCGGCGAGCTGGGCAGCCGCTCGCTCACCGGGGAGCGAGACCCCCGAACATTGTAAGCGGAGTGGCCATCAGTCGTCTTTTGTGGTCGGCTCAGGCTTTTCTGGGTCAACTGTTCGCCTTGCCTCAAGTGACCGGATGCTCGTTGTCCGTGGTGGCGGCTTTGACCGTAAATCGCTGGGGTGGCATGGTGTTGGGGTCCACCTTCTTTTCCGCGTGTCGAGTCAAATGACGATTTTACCCTCCTGCCAGGGTTAGTCCAAAAGTGCAAAATTTGGGTGTCTACACTTATTTAGAAGTCTTGTTAAAATCTGGGATGTCATAGTCAATAAAAACGCTATTCAGGAATGTGAATTTTTAAAATTCGAAAGAAATTTTCAAATGAATAGTATTTTATGCGTTTTTCGAGAAAAAAATTTATTGGCTAAATAGCATTTATACTTCATATAAACGATATTTTGTGAAACACGATATGTCAAAACGTCAAAAAGAACAGTCAAAAAGACGACAAATATTTTCTCGTAAATCATGTCACTTTCGTCTTTTTTCCTAAAAAATTTATTGGTTCTCTGACATCTAAACCTCATATTAACATTATGTTGTGAAATGTAATAAATCCTATAGATAAAAGGAACAGTCAAACAAACGAAAAGTGTTTTCTCGTGAATAGTATTTTTACACATTTTTCGAGAAAAAACTTTTATTGACTGTTTTCAAAGTGTGGGAAGGTTGAATCTTGAAACAGAATGTCAATTTGACCTATACGTTTTTCCCGAGAGCGTAGGTTATTTTTTAGGATTTAGACCCTAGGGTTAGGGTTTAATTTTTTTTCCAATTTAGATTTTTTCCCTAAATTGACTTCTGATTTTTAATAAGTATTAAGGTTAACTACTCAAACCAAAACACAAAATTCTACACATAGATAATTCACATATCACATTTAAAAGCTTAATTCAAATTTTACTATTCACATAACACAAATTAGATTAAAGATTTTCAACCTCTCAGTTGTATACGATCGTATTTTTGAGTCATATATTCTTTAAGATAGCTCAAGGTATGCTTGAGAAATATTTTTCTAGGTTTTTAATAGATAATTTTAATTAGATTTTGTCAGATCACTTTTGTTAACGCCAAATTTTATGACTCGTTAAAAATCACGAAACAACAAGAAAAATTAAACGCCAAACACCAATAAAACAGGAGAAAGTATTATGAGGACACAGGAAATTACGTGAAAACCCAACAGGGAAAAAAATTACGGATGAAAGGATAATTTCACTAATATGCTAGTGGTGCTTACAATCTTTCTCAAGTACAATAGAGAGCTTATTTGCTGGAAAATAATGGTTCTGAATCTAAAAATAGTAAGGGCGGTTTGATGATGATAATAGTAATATCTTTCTCCACTCCCATGCAAGTCTCTATTTATATGAGCGTACAAATATTGGAAAGACTGTAGGGCCAAGAGCCCCCAACTGCATATGGGTCAATAGCTAAAAAGCCCAATTCATGAGGGTCTCTTACACGGCCCATAAAAGAATCAAAGTGTTAAAAGGAAAGCCCAGTCCAAAACAACACAGACCAGCCCAAGCCTCATTCTGATACCCAGATCCCAACATTGCCCCCCACTCTCCTATTTTAAAGGCTTTAAATAGGAAAGTAATTCAAACGCCCTCATTTCCCTCGTTACTGGCTGCACCCAAACAATCCTTAACCTCTTCGTCTGATGCACAACTATCATTACCCCTCCACGTCACCTAAAAATAGCCGCCTGTTGAACTTCGTGCGCCGTTTCCCCCTCAATAAAAACCCCAGAAACCTTTCTTAGAACGCACAACTCCATTTCTGCAAATTTCGACTTTTCCATCTTCTTATCTTCGAAAACAAGAAAAATCCCAAAGCTACTATCTCTCCAAAACCCATGGCAGCCCAAGGTCACGCTTCCTCATCCCAAGCCCCAAACAGTCAGACATCTCCGTTTGATAGAGAGAGAGAAAACACTATTCGTAGAAATTATAGAGATGCTCCGGCAGCAAACACCCCCTCCTCCATAACTCTGACCCAACTCGACTCAATCCGTGTAGATTACCAGATTCCCCCTCAATATGAACTCTGTGTCCCCAAACCCCATGAGAGAATGTATTGGTAGTTCGAGGGAGGTTGGATAAGGGTCCCGACATGGACCCTTAAGCATGATGTCCGATTCCCCCTTCATTCCTTCATCACCGAATTCCTAGGGTTTATGGGAATCGGGTTCTCCGAATTAGTCCCAAACTCTTACATCCACCTAATCTGTTTTATTGCTCACTGCAAAGAACAGAATATAGTACCAGCCTTAGATCTATTTCTACGCTATTTCTAGCTTATCAATTCGAAAGAAAAGGGTTTCAAGGTTTTGACCCGATACACCAATAGAAAGGTATGGATGACAACTCCATCCAGCAACAAAGGATGGCATTCGCCCTGGTTCTTCCTCCGAGGAACCGATACGGTACTACTGCAACCGTGGGGGGAGCCGAGCAAATCGTCTCTAGGCTTCGACCACGTCGAGGACGTCCGAGAGGCCAATCTCGAGAAACTTCTGTCCACAATGCCGAACACCCTCTGGTCTACCAGTCTTCTCAATAATCCCGACTAGCTCTTCGACCACGGAAGTAAGTACTCGAACCATCCGAAGGTATTAACCTTACTTTAATTTATCTGTATTAATCTAGATCCATTTTATGCGCAGTAGTGCTCTTTCGTAGCTATGAAGAGAACATTACGGGTCAACCTCCGATCTCTCAAGGACAAACCCAGGAGGGACCCATCTTCATATCTTCTCCAACTCCTTCGGAAGAATCCGATCCTCCCACCGAACCCTTGGTCTGGAGACCAAGACCCTCTTCTTCCTCGGCAACTTCGGGGGAAGATCCCTCAGCTCAAGGAGCCAAACAAGCTTTACTCCTCACAAAGTCTACCCAGACGCTACAAATATCAATCCCTCCATTTCCATAGCCACAGCCGATCCCTCCTCGGAGGCCCCAAACGAAAAAGACCCACAAAAATCCAAAAAGAGAAGTGTTTTTGAGATGTCCGAATCAGAACTCAGAAAACACATGAAGGCCAAAAAACCAAAACCTTCATCTCAGACAGACCCACTAATATCAACCTAGACGGATGTTCACCCAACACCCGATCAACCCAAAACACCAACTCCCGAACCAACCCAACAAACATCTCCTGAACCGAACAAAGAAAAAACACCAGACCAACCACCCCAACAAACACCAGGTCAAACCAGCAAGTCGGCCGATAAACGACCGATTGGTGACCAATCAGAACCTTTGGAAGACCCCTAACCGGAAAATGGCCCCTTCCCAGATGGAGATCCCCCCCCCCCCCTCAACCGAGTACCACCACCGCTGCATCCCAAGCTTTTCCTACCTTCTTCCCAAGCGATTCCGATAATCAACTCCCCTTCACGGCTTACAACGCTTTCAATTTCCGAGCCGATAACGAAATCTTCCATGACTACACCGATCGGGAGCTCATCTTTGCCACCGCAATTCATCAAGGCCGAGTAAGATCTACTTTCTTTTCAAATTACTTTAAGAGTTTTCATGGTTCTAATTGCTTTAAATTTTTTCAGGCTTTAGCCACCTTCAGTCGTCTTCTCGGCCGAGAATCAAAACTGGGAAACAGTGATTCAAGGGCGAAGAGGATGAAGTCCAAATACAAGGCCCTGAAGAAAAAGAATAAGCAGCTTACTCTGGATAACTTGAGCCTTAAAACCTCCAATGAAAATCTACAACAACAATTTGAGGACATAGTGGACATAAGCAACCAAAGGACCGAATAGATCACCCGACATCGGAATGAGAACTCAGAAACGCTGAAGGGTGCTCAGCAACAAGCTGAGGAACTCGCCCAACTGAAAGAACAGAATACCCAACTATCCTCAGACATCCAACGCCAACAAAACGCCAATGAAATCCTGAGGGAACAGGCTCGCCTCGGGACCCCCGAACTACGCTATCAAATCCTTGAGGAGTACAGATCTTCTCCCGAACTGCTAGAGGAGATAATAAAACAATTCAGCAAAGGATTCCAAGCAGCCATAGCGAAGGCAACAAAAGCTGGTGTGGATCATGCAGTTTTCTCTGACTCTGATGCTCCCGAGGACAACAATTAACCACCAAAAGTTTTTTGTTTTTTGAAATGTAAATCATAACTATTATGAATAAAATTTAGAACTTTATAAATTTCTTGTGTGAACATACACTAAGTACTAAAATTTTCACGAAATCCACCAAGTATGAATAAAATAAAATATCCCAACTAATTACTGGAAATACTTCCTTAATCTAGTTGCATGCCAAAAGTTCTTCAAATCGGACCCAGACATATCCCGAAGACAATATGTCCCATATTTCACAACTTCAACTACCTCATACGGTCCTTCCCAATTTGGCATCAACTTGCCCGTGTTCAATGGTGTAGATGCTTCAGCCTCCCGAATGACCAAATCTCCGACCTCAAAACGCCTAAGTTTAACCCTCTGATTATAATGTCTTGCAGTTTTTTGTTGATAAGATGCCAACTTCAGTATTGCAGTATCCCGAGTTTCATCCAACAGATCCAAATTAAGTCGAAGTCCCTGATCATTATATAACTCATTGAAATTAATCACCCGAAAAGATGGAGAACCAACCTTTACCGGAATCAAGGCCTCAATTCCATATGCGAGTCGAAAAGGAGAGTCACCCATCGTCGTTCTAGGAGTTGTTCGATAGGCCCATAAAACACTGGAAAGTTCCTCGGGCCATCTTCCCTTAGCACTATCAAGCCTTCTCTTGATCCCATTTAGTAAAGTCCTATTGGTCACTTCAACCTGTCCATTTGTTTGAGGATGTGCAACTGAAACCCTTCGATGTTGAATTCCCAGGTCTCCAAGAAATTTCTCAAATTCAGCCCCAACGAACTACAAACCATTATCAGACACTAGAACAATCGGAATCCCGAACCTGAAGACGACGTTCTCTTTCAGAAAATGAATACAATCTTGCTCAGTGATCCGTCGAAGAGGTTTTGCTTCAACCCACTTCGTCATGTAGTCGATTGCAACAATCATATAACTAAACTGACCCCTAGCCTTCGGCATTGGTCCCACCAAATCAACCCCCCAAACGGCGAAGGGTACTGGAGATAGTACCGAAGATAACTCTTCGGGCGGCCGATGCGCAACAGAACTATACAATTGGCACTTAGGACACTTCTGCATAAATTCTTTCGCTTTCCGGAACATCATCGGCCAATAATATCCTTGCCGAATCAACTTATATGCTAAGGACTTTGCCCCCATATGGTCCCCACAAATACCCTCGTGGACTTCCCGAAGAGCGTAAGAGGCCTTCGATGGAATAAAACACTTTGCCATAGGACCCGAATAAGTTCGCCGGAATAAATCCCCATCAATCAGACAGAAATAAGAACTTCTACATCTTATCTTCTTCGCCAAGATTTTATCAGTTGGCAACTTTCCATCAGCCAAATAATCTAAGTACGGTGTTAACCAACAGTTGGACCTTTCAACACACTTCACTTCCTTTCTCACAATACTGGGTTCAATCAACTCCTCTACATATACCAACCCCAACAATGACTCGTTCGGAGTAGTAGCAAGCTTTGATAAAGCATCGGCCACAGTATTGTTATTCCGATCAATGTTTTGTAATGAGTATGAATCAAAGTAATGCAAAAAGTTCTTCACCTCGGACAAATATTTCGTCATCCGATCCCCGCGAGCTTCATACTCCCCTTGAATCTGTTTGATCACTAGCTGTGAATCACTAAGAATTATTAAGTTTTTCACCTCTAAACTACGAGCCAATCTCAGACCTGCCAAAATAGCCTCATATTCTGCCTTATTGTTGGTTACTTTAAATCTGAACCGGATAGCCTGTTGAACCTTAAATCCTTCGGGACTAGTTAAAATTACATCGGCCCCGCTTGAATCCGCTATAGACGATCCGTCCACGCATAAAGCCCAAGAGAAAGACGAGGTTGGTTGCCCCCCAGTGATCAATGCAACTTCCGACCCCAAACAGTTAACTGGGTCTTCATCCGAAAACATGCATTCCACCACAAAATCTGCCAAGGCCTGGCCTTTTATTGCCGTCTGAGGACGATAATCTAATGTAAACTGACTCAATTCTACAGCCCACACTACCATCCTTCCTGATGAATCAGGCTTATGCAGAATTTTCTTCAATGGTTGATCGGTGTAAACAACTACCACCCGGCCCTGAAAATAGTGTTGTAGCTTTCCGCTAGCAATCACCAGGGAATACACGCACTTCTCCAGGTTGGGGTACCTTGTTTCAGCATCCCTCAAAGCATGACTTACGTAGTAAACCAGATTCTGTCTACCCCCTTCTTCCCGAACCAACACCGCTCCGACCGCTAGGGAGCTCACGGCTAACTACAAATAAAGTAACTCCTTATGTAAAGGCTTCTGCAGCAACGGAGCCGAAGACAGATATTTTTTAATACCTTGGAACGCATCCTCGCACTCTGAAGCCCAATGAAAGGACTTCTCGTTTTTAGGCCCCTTCAACGTATCAAAGAATGGCAAACACCTTTCTACCGATCGGGACATGAACCTTCGAAGAGCTGCTATCCGACCTGTTAGTCTTTGTACATCCTTAAAGGTACTCGGTGATTTCATATCAATGACCGCCTTTATCTTCTCTGGATTGGCCTCTATTCCCCTCTTACTAACCAGGTATCCCAAAAACTTGCCTTCCCCGAGCCCAAAAATACATTTGGTAGGATTGAGCCGCATATGGTAATGGCGAACTGTTCGAAAACATTCCTCCAAATCATCCAAATGGTCATGCAGCCTCATACTCTTAACAATCATGTCATCAACATACACCTCTATATTTCGGCCAATTTGCTTTCGAAACACTTTATTCATCATTCTCTGATAAGTTGCTCCAGCATTAATGAGTCCGAACGTCATTCAGTTGTAGGCATAAATGGCCCAATGGGTGATAAATGAGGTCTTGGGGATGTCATCTCTCTCCATCAAAATCTGATTGTATCCCGAAAATGCGTCCAAAAAGCTTAGTATGGCATTCCCTGAAGTTGCATCAATCAATTGGTCGATGTGTGGCAAAGGATAGAAATCCTTCAGGCAAGCTTTATTCAGGTCCGTGTAATCGATGCAGACTCTCCACTTTCCATTCTGTTTGCGTACCAATACAACATTAGCAAGCCACTCCGGGTACTCAATCTCTTCGATAATACCAGCATCCAATAGCTTTCCTACTTCTTTATCAATGATCTTCTGTCGTTCAAGAGCAAAGATCCGTCTCTTCTGGAAGCCAGGCTTTTTCCCAGGATCAACGAACAGCCTATGGACGGCCACATCCTCTGCCATCCCCAACATATCTCGAGGTGTCCAGGCAAAGATATCAGCATAAGTTCTGAGTAACTCTGTTAATCCTTTCTTCAAAGTATCTTTTAATCTGGCTCCTATCTTGACCAACTACTCCAAATTTCCCGGAATGAGTTCTACATCCTCGGTTTCTTCAGCAGGGGAAGCCAACGGGTCAGTAACTCCCTCGGTAAAAGGCTCAACATCCACTGTCAAAGTCTGTTTTATCTTGCTGATCCCCACCAGTGGTGCCGTGAGAGTATGCCGAAAACACCTTCTCGCAATGTCAAGATCACCTTTTACTTCCCTAACCCCGTGGGAGGTAGGAAACTTCATTTTAAAGTGGGCAATCGAGGTGACTACCTGAAGTGCTGATAACGTCGTCCTACCCAGGATATCATTATAAGCTGAGTCTACCTACACTACAAAGAATTTGACGTTGATCTTCACTTGTTTAGGAGCGTCCCCGAACACCATCGGCAACTCCACTGTCCCGATTACAGGCACGACTTCATTCCTGAATTCGTATAAGGGTAATTCCTGTCCCACTTCTAGCCTGATCCCTTCCAAATCCATACGTTAATAAGCATGACTGTACAACACATCGACAGAAGATCCGTTATCGACCATTATCCTCTTCATATCTACAGGCCCTACTTGGGCGGTTATCACCAAGGCCCCTTCATGTGGTTCCACAGGATCAGCCGGGTAATCCTCATCAGAAAATGAGATGACCGTCCCCGGATACAATCATGTTAGTTTGGTCGACTGTTCTGCTAAAGTCATTATAATTTCCGAAGTGGATCTCCGACGTTTTCCCGCCTGGTTCCTAGGTACCCCTCCACTAATAACATCAATAACTGGCCTCGGTCGATTCGTAGCAGCCTCATTCTGATCACCCCTTTGCGGTCTTTCTCTTTGAGGAACTGCCCGCCCAGCGACATAGTGTAATAATCGGCCATCCTGCACATTCTTCTCAATTAGCTCCTTCAAATCATGACATCTTTTCGCATCATGCCCTCTCGACTGATGATATTCACAGAATTGATTCAAGAATCCCCGATAACCCCTCCTGGTTCGGGGTGGTTCGAAAAGTTGTGTACCTCTGATTTCATTCAAAATATGCACCCTATCAGCATTTAGATGAGTGTATGTCTTCTGCTCAAATTTAGGTTGGGTGGGTGGCCGGTTTGCTTGATTACTTCCCCTCGGGCCAAGCCTATCCAACACATCAAATTTTCCTTCCTTTGACTTATACTGATCAACCCCCTTCTGATTCTTTGTCAAAGTTGCCATTACTTCTTCAATCGCAATAAAATTTTCTGTTCGCTCATATGCATCAGCCAGATCCTTCGACGGTTTGAACATGATGTCCTTCATCAGCTTCTTTGATTTGCCGATGTCCAACCCCGTAGTGAAGAATCCCAACGCCTGGGTCATATCCAGGTTAATCGCAGCCCCTGCAGCCTCCCTAAACCGTTGTACATATTGGTTTAGGGTTTCATCTCCTCTCTGTTTAATTTGCGTCAGCGATGCTGTTAATTTCCCCCTCTTCTTATTACTTTCGAAGCGGTCATGAAACCTGTCGCATAACTCTTTCCATGAATTAATACTCCCTGATGGCAAAGATACGATCCACTACTTCACTGCTTTCTTCAAAGTGGTTAAGAAAATCTTGCACATCCCCATATCAGAGTGGTTGTAGTACCCCATTATAATTTCATAGGAATTCGTATGGTCGTAGGGATCACCGGTACCATCAAAAGATTCCAACGGTGGCAACTTCATCTTCGGGTCAGCCTTTTCCATGTTAATAGTAGCCGAGAATGGAGACTTGGTGTCTACGGGCTTAGTTCCCGCCTTAACTTCAGCTAACTGTCGTTCCAGGTCTGCCATTCTTTTTCTAAGTAAATCATCATCACTAGCTTTCTGAGAGTCAAGTTCAATTCCTGAACCTTTTCTCGGACTTCGTACTTTCCGACAGTAAGAGGTACCTTCTTGACCTCTCCTCGGGCTCCGAGCTACATGATCGTCAGGCTGATACCCTGACCCCATTCTCGGGCTCCGAGTTACAGGATCGTCAGGCTAATACCCTGACCCCCTTCTCGGTTGTAGACACCCAAATTTTGCACTTCTCTACTAACCCTGACAGGAGGGCGAAAGCGTCATTTGACCCGACATGCGAAAAGGAAGGTGGACCCTACACAAAGTCACCCCAGCGATTTACGGTCAAAGCCGCCACAACGGACAACGAGCATCCGGTCACTTGAGGCAAGGCAAACATTTGATCCAGAAAAACCTGAGCTGATCACAAAAGGCGACTAATGGCCACTACGCTTACGATGTTCGAGAAAAATGAGTCGGACAGCCGCGGATGCAATCGCGGCCACCGACAAAGGGGGCAGGCTCGCGGCTCGAGGGCGGCACACGGCAGCCGAGGCAACGGCTCGGACGGCCACAGCAGGCCCAGCCGCAGATGCATCTGCGGCTGCCTGCTGAACCAGTATACATCGCCATTTTCCACCCGAGAAGAAAAAGAAGAGAAAAAAAGAAAGGAAATAGATAGAGAGAGAGAGCACGCGGGAAGAGAGAGAGAGCTCGGATCTTGGCCATTTTCAAGCTTAGATCCATTGTAGTGTGCTAAGTAGTCTAGTATTCTTGTGGTGTTGTCCGATTTGTGGAATATAGAAGCTTTAAATCGGCATTTTGCGAGGTGAAAGGAGTGTGTTCTTGAGTTTTTATTTGTTGTATTGATAGCATAATGTTGTGATTGGTTTATTTGATGTAGTTTATTGTTATATATTGATAAAGGATCCGTGGATTAGGGGTTGTTAGCGAGGGTTCCATCGGAACGTAACTCCTCCTAACGCCCCGATGACATCCGTACGGTGATATATCGTTCGTTGTGGTAATGAGTAGTTTGTAGTGATTGAGTTGTGATATTTGAGCCATGTAGTATGATAGCATTGTTTAATATTGTTAGATTTGGCTTAGTATTGGTTGTGTGGCGATTTGGGTGACTGTGAGCCTAGGGAGGAGATCCTCGTGATCGAACCCCGATGATGGACGTTTTGGCATATGTAATCCTTGTATAGAGTCCATAGATGTGTATTTTGTAATATCGGGCCTTAAAACGATACCAAGTCGTGTTCGGGTTAAGGCCCCGTAATAATAATAAAATATGTGATTGTGGGTGTTGGGGGTTGTATGGATGGCTCACATGCCCATGGATAGCCCCGACACGTTTTGAATGTTTGTTTTGATTTACGACGAAAAAAACGGTTTTCCAAAATAAGGCAAACGCTAAAGATTTTCTAAAAAAAATCAAATTAGGATATTAGATACACGAGGCTTAAAAAAGTAAAGAGTTTTGGCGAACTTTGATCTTTATTTGACGAAAAGGCTATATATTTGGTTTTAAAATGTCATAAAAGATGTGTTTCAAAAAAATAAATAAACGTTTTCATTAAACTTTGTGCATAGGGTTTAAGAGTTCTAGAAGTTGCCTTCAGTTTATTTATATCTATTGTTAGAGGGCAATGCATAGTCTCGATTCCTATTTGGCAAATGTTTAAAAAACTATTGTTTTCTAAAATGACATCTAATAAAAAAACCTCATCATTTTCGAAATTAAAATCAATCTTTCTTATAAAAAGCGAAGCCTCGTCATTTGGGTCAAAAGACGTCTAAAACGCTTTCCCGACAAAACACATTTTGCCATATAAAATCAAAGCAATTTTATGCAAAAGGACATCACAAACCTCCATTTAGGCACACACACACACACGCGCGCACACACACATTTTAAGATTTAAAAGAATAGGAAAACATCGAGATTGCGGTAACCGTATTTCACGGAAGTCGGGGGGTGCCTAACACCTTCCCCTCGCTTAAGCGAGCCCCCGAACTCTATGAATCTCGGTTTGCGGACTAATTGAATCGAAGTCACATATGAGCCAGCGATTACAGAAAACAAAGTTCGGATGAGTTGGTACATCCATTTCAAATATACCAACTGGCGACTCTGGTCAATTGGCTCATAAAGAAATCGATCTTTCAAAACCCGTCGACATTAAGCCGACCCTTTTCAAAATCACATTTAATTCAAAGGCTAAAATTGGAAAGGGCATTTTTATTATTAAAAAACGAAACAACGAAAATCCCGGCGTCGACATCGGTCTCCGAACTACACGATCGTCAGGCTGATACCCTGACCCCCTTCTCGGGCTCCGTGCTACATGATCGTGGTTTCGGTTACGTCTCCACCTAGGGGATAGGGAGTGCGTCCACTGGTCCGAGGAAGTCGACCTCCTATCCTGCGAAGTGGTTGGGCCCTTATCTGCCTGTCCCGAATATGGATTTGGAGGGCCGTAGCTACCCCCGACTCTATCTACCAATGGTGATGAGGGCGGGTCATTCACCCTTCTCCGACCTCCCCTACTCTGAGGCCTGCGCACCCCTGACCCTTGAACTGTGTCCTGAGGCTTCTCATCCTCCTTCAGCCCTTCCAATAGAACGGCCCACTCTTCCTGCTGATGTCGAAGAGACCGAATAGCCCCTTCTACTGTCTGAATTATCTACCTCTTAATAGAGTCTCCCTGATCGTAAGACTCCCTCTCATCGGCCTCATGCTCTCGGACAGAAGATTGACGGTTCGTTTCCCTATCATGGACCAAGCTTGGAGAAATAGAGGGGAACAGCTGTCGTCGGACCGAGTTGGAGTGTGGCACGGTCGAACCTCCTCTGTGAGCAGATGGACCCAATCTGTCCCTAACCGAACCCCGCGTCATAAAAGGTGCTGACGAACCAATCTTCTCCACCCGATCACCTTGATGCTCCATAACCAATCTGCTGCTATGTTAAACTCACGCGGTGATTTTAAAATAGAACCAAAAGGCCCTCCTTCTAGCGCCAATGTTAACGCCAAATTTTATGACTCGTTGAAAATCACGAAACAACAAGAAAAATTAAACGCCAAACACCAATAAAACAGGATAAAGTATTATGAGGACACAGGAAATTATGTGGAAACCCAACAGGGAAAAAAACCATGGATGAAAGGATAATTTCACTAGTATGTTGGTGGTGCTTACAATCTTTCTCAAGTACAATAGAGAGCTTATTTGCTGGAAAATAATGGTTCTGAATCTAAAAATAGTAAGGGCAGTTTGATGATGATAATAATAATAATATCTTTCTCCACTCCCATGCAAGTCTCTATTTATATGAGCGTACAAATATCAGAAAGAGTGTAGGGCCAAGAGCCCCCAACTGCATATGGGTCAATAGCTAAAAAGCCCAATTCATGAGGGTCTCTTACACGGCCCATAAAAGAATCAAAGTGTTAAAAGGAAAGCCCAGCCCAAAACAACACAGACCAGCCCAAGCCTTATTCTGATACCCAGATCCCAACAACTTTTAAAATATTTGAGATATTATAGCGAACCCTGGTCGAATTATCAAAATCCATAATCTTTTATCATTTTACGCTCATGTTACCATTTTATGACTTTTAGGTAATTTTGATCATTTACTTAGTACATATATGACATTTTACATCATACATGCATTCTACTCATTTTCGAAAGTATTATCTTATGTATTTATACGTGGTATAAATACTGAGCTCAATTAAATCAATTAATATTGATTTATTAATCTATTTCAAATATTAAATTTCATAATTCTTATTATTCAATTAATTCCTAATACACGGATTATGTTAAACTGTTCTTTCCTTACTGCACATTCTAACATACCTTATCTTGTCATATTCTTAATCTAGCCTCTTCAGGCCTATTCATCAAGCTAGTTATTACTGTTCATAACTAAAACTTAATATATATTTTCTTTCATCATTTTGCATTTCTCTAAATTTTTCATTTTCATTCACTTATTAGATTAAATATATTTAAATATACACATACATTTAATATATTACATTCTAGCACAATATAGTGTCTTACAATAGTTCATTTATAATTACCTAATTGTAGGTATTACAATCTATCTTTCGCCTTTAATCCGTTCTATTTTCATTCAACCATAGTAATTTTATATTTAATATAATTCCATCATATATCAAGCCACTAATGTACCATTTCTTAATGATTAATCCTTATAAGCTCTATAAACCTTTTTTTTCTTTTTTCTTACATCAAGGGTTTCTCTTTACATTTTCAACCGCATATGTTGTAAGACCCCGAATTTTATGAAATACAAAATTTAATTTTTCTTCATATATATTTTTTTTGAAACAGTAAGTGGTTAAATCGATAAAGTTAAAAGTTAAGGATGTTATGTGCAAATTTTATTTTGTCGGACAATATTCACTTTGTCGGGGAATATTCGTTTGGTCGGGGAATATTCGTGTCGTACGACGGCGCCGAAATAACAAATTATTGGTGAACCCCACAACGGAATATTTGTCGGATATAGAAAACGACAGAAATAACCTTTTTAAATAAAAATAGTCAACGGAACTGTTAAAATACCGGTGATAAAAGAATAGTAGCATACGGTAGTTATTGGTATTTTCTGTAGCACTCGGTACTCTACAGTAACACACGGTATTGCATAGTGTCTCATATTATTGGTCTGATAATTGACACCGTAACTGTTACGCATCATTTCATCGATAATTGTCACTGCATAATATTTTATATTATCAATTCAATAATTGTTGTTACACAGTATTTTGCATTATTGATTTAATAATTGTCATTACACTGTATTTTATATCATTGAGTCAATAATTGTTGTTGCACTGTTTTTAAAATCATTGAACCTAATAATTGTCACAGTAACATATGCACAGTAATTCACATTATTGAATCAATAATTGTCATTACACAGTAATGTATGCTTTATTTTACATTATTGTTATCTCTATTATGATGTTATTTAAACAGTTGTATTTCATTAATTTATTGACTTGATATCTAAGAACTAACTATACTGTATTTATAACAATTAGTCATAATAATTGAATTGATAAAGTTATTTGTTTATAATATAAAGTTAGGTGATTATTAGGTGATATGAAATGAATGGTGTAGATTAAAGTGTGAATTATTGTTGAATAATTGAATTGATTTGTTTATAATATAAAGTTAGGTGATTATTAGGTGATATGAAATGAATGGTGTAGATTAAAGTGTGAATTATTGTTGAATAATTAAATTGATTTGTTTATAATATAAAGTTAGGTGATTATTAGGTGATATGAAATGAATGGTGTAGATTAAAGATAATATAATATTTGAAATGGATGGTGTAGATTAAAAGATGATCTTTAAATGAATGGTTTAGATTAAATGAATGATAAGATTTTTGGCTATAAATAGAAGCCTTAACTTAAGGATTTTTCATAAACTTTCTTACTCATTCTTTCTTTCACTCTCTAAATACTTCTTTGTGTAAGTTCTCTCTAAGTGTTCTTAAGTCATTCCTAGTTTTGAAATCTTTTGCATTCTTCTTTGAATTCCCGAGTGGAATTTTCTTATGTACAGTAACTCTTTCGAAAAATCATAGTAAATTCATTATTTGTCAGAATTTAATGAATTAAAAGCCTGTCTCTTCAGTTTTTCGTCCTCTACAACTTTGAAGAAGGAAGAAAAGTCATCTGAAATCATCTTCATGCCTTAAAATACTAAAAACCGTAACCTATTCTGATTTTCGTCACTATTTTCAGTCTTAGTTTTGAAAATTCATAACTCATTCATATTAACTCCGAATTGAGTGATTCTTGAGTCTATGCCGCCTATCTTTTCGAGAGTGACATTATTTTAAAAACATAAAGAGATTTTAAAAACTCTAGAAGACTCAAAAGTCAGATTCTTTACTGCTACATAGACAAACAAGGAAGGATTTGTTCGGCTAATAAACTTGTTTCACAATATCAAGGTAAGGGATGTCATTTTCTTTCATACTCTTAAATTTACTACTCGTAAGGAATATCATTTTCTTTCATATTCTATTATTCAAACTTACTACGGTAAGGAATGTCATCTTCTTTCATCTTCTATTATTAAAACTTACTACGGTAAGGGATGTCATTTTCTTTCATACTCTTAAATTTACTACTCGTAAGGAATGTCATCTTCTTTCATCTTCTATTATTAAAACTTACTACGGTAAGGGATACCATCTTTTTCATCTTCCATTATTCAAACGTACTATGGTAAGGGATTATCATTATTTGATTCTCGATAATAATATTGTTTCTTCCTTACTCATAAGACGTGCCTTTTATTTCCATGTATTAAATTGTGGGAATAACCTTACGGAGCGGATTGCCGCCTGTTGGTGAATAACCTTTCGTATTCATTCATTATTAATCTCTGAGAATAACCTTACGGAGCGGATTGCCGCCTGTTTGGTGAATAACTCTTTGTACTCAAATTCTATTAAATTGTGGGAATAACCTTACGGAGCGGATTGCCGCCTGTTGGTGAATAACCCTTTGTATTAATTTCCTTCACCTTTTGTTAATCAAACCTGCTACGGTAAGGGATATTATTTTCTTTCATACTCCTAAATCGAAATTTATTATGGAACTATTGCTTCTATAATTCCTGAAAATATTATATGTTCCATAATAGTTGAACTTCATTATTTCAACTGAACCTTCCTATTTACGTGAACCTTTCTATTGAATTGTAACCGTTATTCTGAACTGTGGATCTTGAATATCATTTTTAAATTTCACTCCACATCATGTTGACAATTTGGACATTATTTGAATCTGTACAAAGTAAACTTCCGATACTTATTGTTATCCTATTTCTTCTGTTCATCATTTATATCATTCTAATCATCCAAAAATCAAGCTGTTGTGAATATCTGTGGCCGGGGGCACAGATGTGATATATTTGTTGAACAGATGATAGGTTAAAGGCGATATAATAGGTTAAAGGCGATACATCTGTTCGGTGTCTTTTATGGCACGTGGTGAATGTTCTCTTTGGCCCGTAGTGCAAAGATGAACTGTTGATTGGTATGATTATGACCAAAGGCTGAATCTGGTATAATCATGAGCGCTGGTGCTAAATTAAATATCTTTGGCCCGTAGTGCAAAGATGAACTGTTGATGTGCATGATTATGATCAGGAACTGTGAATTTATATTATCATGACTAATGGTATTTCAGATGATAAAAGTTGAAGATGTTTTTACGAAAAAGAGAAGCAAGTGGACATTATAGTCTGCATTATTCTTCTAATAGATTGCTCATTCCGCTGCTATTATTGATCTAAACATTGTTCAAGAATTTAACTGCAGTTTTTGATATAAACCTTGTAGTCTATTGTATTCTATCAAGAACTCAACTGTTGAAGGCTAATGATAATTTATTCGTCATTATCTTAGTCATGATATTTCTTACTGGCTATTTGAGCTCACCCTTTCTTTTGTTCCATTGTTTTTCAACAGGAGATGAAAACATAACAGAGTCTAGCCGGGGGATGGAGTGAGGGTCCGAGGAATAGTTATCATAGTCTTCACGTTTTGTAAAATAGTGTGGCAATAATAGTGAAGACTTAGTTGTGTATTATTATACATTATATTGTTGTACGTTGTGCTTTGTTGTAATACTTTTGTTGTAGTCTTTTGACGACTCAAGTTTGGGCTGTGTGGGCCCAGATTTGGGGGCGTCACAGTTGGTATCAGAGCCATATAACGAAGAGCCCCGAGCCTCTCGCTGGTGACTTCCTAGGGAAAGGGGATGCATCGAAGCCAGACTCTCCGTAGGGGACGCCTATAGTACAGGTGGCAAACTGATAGGTACCATTGTGAGGTGCTGTCCCTATGGTGGGATGAGAGTCACAGTTGGCATCAGAGCTTGGGGATATGGTCTTTAATGGAGACTGGGGTAGAACTAGGAGGGGAGAGACGAATAGAATCAGTCACTAGTATGTCCTACCTAAATTAGATTTTGTTATCTAACGAATCGATTTGAATGTAGGAACAGGAAGTGATGAGTCAGTTTGTTTGAACTAACAATTATTTTGTGACCACAGTTTAGTATGGCATCTGAAAATCAGGAGGATAACTATGAAATGCCCGGTACGTCAATTTCGGGGACGAAATTTCATAAGGAGGGGAGGTTGTAAGACCCCGAATTTTATGAAATACAAAATTTAATTTTTCTTCATATATATTTTTTTTGAAACAGTAAGTGGTTAAATCGATAAAGTTAAAAGTTAAGGATGTTATGTGCAAATTTTATTTTGTCGGACAATATTCACTTTGTCGGGGAATATTCGTTTGGTCGGGGAATATTCGTGTCGTACGACGGCGCCGAAATAACAAATTATTGGTGAACCCCACAACGGAATATTTGTCGGATATAGAAAACGACAGAAATAACTTTTTTAAATAAAAATAGTCAACGGAACTGTTAAAATACCGGTGATAAAAGAATAGTAGCATACGGTAGTTATTGGTATTTTCTGTAGCACTCGGTACTCTACAGTAACACACGGTATTGCATAGTGTCTCATATTATTGGTCTGATAATTGACACCGTAACTGTTACGCATCATTTCATCGATAATTGTCACTGCATAATATTTTATATTATCAATTCAATAATTGTTGTTACACAGTATTTTGCATTATTGATTTAATAATTGTCATTACACTGTATTTTATATCATTGAGTCAATAATTGTTGTTGCACTGTTTTTAAAATCATTGAACCTAATAATTGTCACAGTAACATATGCACAGTAATTCACATTATTGAATCAATAATTGTCATTACACAGTAATGTATGCTTTATTTTACATTATTGTTATCTCTATTATGATGTTATTTAAACAGTTGTATTTCATTAATTTATTGACTTGATATCTAAGAACTAACTATACTGTATTTATAACAATTAGTCATAATAATTGAATTGATAAAGTTATTTGTTTATAATATAAAGTTAGGTGATTATTAGGTGATATGAAATGAATGGTGTAGATTAAAGTGTGAATTATTGTTGAATAATTGAATTGATTTGTTTATAATATAAAGTTAGGTGATTATTAGGTGATATGAAATGAATGGTGTAGATTAAAGTGTGAATTATTGTTGAATAATTAAATTGATTTGTTTATAATATAAAGTTAGGTGATTATTAGGTGATATGAAATGAATGGTGTAGATTAAAGATAATATAATATTTGAAATGGATGGTGTAGATTAAAAGATGATCTTTAAATGAATGGTTTAGATTAAATGAATGATAAGATTTTTGGCTATAAATAGAAGCCTTAACTTAAGGATTTTTCATAAACTTTCTTTCTCATTCTTTCTTTCACTCTCTAAATACTTCTTTGTGTAAGTTCTCTCTAAGTGTTCTTAAGTCATTCCTAGTTTTGAAATCTTTTGCATTCTTCTTTGAATTCCCGAGTGGAATTTTCTTATGTACAGTAACTCTTTCGAAAAATCATAGTAAATTCATTATTTGTCAGAATTTAATGAATTAAAAGCCTGTCTCTTCAGTTTTTCGTCCTCTACAACTTTGAAGAAGGAAGAAAAGTCATCTGAAATCATCTTCATGCCTTAAAATACTAAAAACCGTAACCTATTCTGATTTTCGTCACTATTTTCAGTCTTAGTTTTGAAAATTCATAACTCATTCATATTAACTCCGAATTGAGTGATTCTTGAGTCTATGCCGCCTATCTTTTCGAGAGTAACATTATTTTAAAAACATAAAGAGATTTTAAAAACTCTAGAAGACTCAAAAGTCAGATTCTTTACTGCTACATAGACAAACAAGGAAGGATTTGTTCGGCTAATAAACTTGTTTCACAATATCAAGGTAAGGGATGTCATTTTCTTTCATACTCTTAAATTTACTACTCGTAAGGAATATCATTTTCTTTCATATTCTATTATTCAAACTTACTACGGTAAGGAATGTCATCTTCTTTCATCTTCTATTATTAAAACTTACTACGGTAAGGGATGTCATTTTCTTTCATACTCTTAAATTTACTACTCGTAAGGAATGTCATCTTCTTTCATCTTCTATTATTAAAACTTACTACGGTAAGGGATACCATCTTTTTCATCTTCCATTATTCAAACGTACTATGGTAAGGGATTATCATTATTTGATTCTCGATAATAATATTGTTTCTTCCTTACTCATAAGACGTGCCTTTTATTTCCATATATTAAATTGTGGGAATAACCTTACGGAGCGGATTGCCGCCTGTTGGTGAATAACCTTTCGTATTCATTCATTATTAATCTCTGAGAATAACCTTACGGAGCGGATTGCCGCCTGTTTGGTGAATAACTCTTTGTACTCAAATTCTATTAAATTGTGGGAATAACCTTACGGAGCGGATTGCCGCCTGTTGGTGAATAACCCTTTGTATTAATTTCCTTCACCTTTTGTTAATCAAACCTGCTACGGTAAGGGATATTATTTTCTTTCATACTCCTAAATCGAAATTTATTATGGAACTATTGCTTCTATAATTCCTGAAAATATTATATGTTCCATAATAGTTGAACTTCATTATTTCAACTGAACCTTCCTATTTACGTGAACCTTTCTATTGAATTGTAACCGTTATTCTGAACTGTGGATCTTGAATATCATTTTTAAATTTCACTCCACATCATGTTGACAATTTGGACATTATTTGAATCTGTACAAAGTAAACTTCCGATACTTATTGTTATCCTATTTCTTCTGTTCATCATTTATATCATTCTAATCATCCAAAAATCAAGCTGTTGTGAATATCTGTGGCCGGAGGCACAGATGTGATATATTTGTTGAACAGATGATAGGTTAAAGGCGATATAATAGGTTAAAGGCGATACATCTGTTCGGTGTCTTTTATGGCACGTGGTGAATGTTCTCTTTGGCCCGTAGTGCAAAGATGAACTGTTGATTGGTTTATTTTTCATTTCTTCCATAAATTTTATTGTTGAATAACTTCAACGTACTGTTTTAATATAGGTGTTATATTGCCTATTTCTTCAATTTCCTTCAATTTATTCTTATAGGTTATATATCATAACCTCTAATAGAACTTGATTATTCTTATGCTACGGTCATCGCAATTATTTATTATCATAAATTATTAACCTCGTAATTATCCCAGTTGTCACAGTTTTTTCTTTCCATAATTTAATTTTTGTCATGTTTGTTTGCAATGATAACATTTAGGAGTTGACTACTGATTCAAAGTCCCTTATTTAATTTTAAAATTAAACTTGAAACTATTAGTCCTACAAAAGAATAAGTATAAGTGCATAACATTCAAACATTACATCCATCTTAACCATTATAAGTATTTTGTTTTGATATTATGTATGTAATGACTTGTCCATGACAAAATAACTTGAAATGAGATATTATTTAATATTGTGTCTAATCAAATCAGGTATTATAATCCCATCATGAAAGTTTTAAATTGTTTAGACAAAACTAACCTACACTTTTTCTGATATGACTAAGCATATCCTTACACTGTAATTAATTGAATGTTGTTTAACTATAGTATTCACAAATGGAGCTTAACTGATTATCCTTTTAAGATAATGATAACTAAAATTTATAGGTCAACTTATTCCAATAGTTCATAGAAATAATCAATTAAAAGTTATAAATTTTAAAGATCTATGAGAGGAATAATGAATATAGTTTTCGCAAATGAAACTGTATCTTAATATATATTTTTTGTCTATTAAATGTCATGAATACAGATAAGACTGTAAACGAGTCGAATCGATCCAAATTTTAAGTTGCTCAAATTCGACTCGTAAGATTAAATTTATACTCGAATTTGACTCGAATTCGAACTATATTTAAAAAACTTTACTCAGGTTCGATTCGAATTTTCTTTACTCGAATTCGATCCGACTCAGATCGAATTATATTCAAACTACTTATGAACTTTAAATTTAAACTCGAATTCGAATATCTAAATAGTAATTAACTTTATAATATATACAATTACTAACTGAACTTATTATTTTATTTAAAAATGAGAAAATATAATTATAATTACATTTTACTAATATAAAATTATAAATAAAAAAACTAATATCTAATTATTCAAATTTTGTTTAATTGTGTATATATTTTAAAAGAATTTATCGAGTATCTATTCAAATATATATCAATCGAGTATGTATCAAATTATGATTGAAAATTCGAGTAGTTTGAATACTAAACGAGTCAAATATAAACTTACTCAAATTTTACTCGTATTTTTATTCGAACTATTTTTTGTGCTCAAATTTGAATTATATTATTAACAAATTTGAGTAGAGCTCATATTTTTTCGAGTCGAACCCGAAGTGTTTGACTCGAGTTATAACCTTAAATACAAAGATGAATAATAAATATAATATTTATAAATGAAATTGTATCTTAATACGTGTTTTTTTTTGTCTATTAAATATAACGAATACATTTTGAATTGTTTGTCAATTTTTTTAAAATTCAAGCAATGAGATTTGTCGACGCCGGGATTTTGGAAGTTTCGTTTTTTAATATTAAAAGCCCTTTCCAATTTTAGCCTTTTGAATTAAATGTGATTTTGAAAAGGGTCGGCTTAATGTCGACGGGGTTTAAAAGATCGATTTTATGATAAGTCAATTGACCAGAGTCGTCAGTTGGTATATTTGAAATGGATGTACCAACTCATCCGAATTTTGTTTTCGTAATCGCTGGCTCATATGTGACTCCGAATTAATTGATCCGCAAACCGAGATTCATAGAGTTCGGGGGCTTGCTTAAGCGAGAGGAAGGTGTTAGGCACCCCCCGACTTCCGTGAAAACACGGTTACCGCAATTCTTGATATTTTCCTATCCTTTTAAATCCTAAAAATGTGGGAGTTGCGTGTGTGTGCGTGCGTGCGTGCCTAGGTGATGGTTGTGGTGAATTTTGCATAAAAGTTGCTTTGATTTTATATGGCAAAATGTGTTTTTGTCGGGAAAGTGTTTAGACGTCTTTTGACCCAAATGACGAGGCTTCGCTCTTTATAAGAAAGATTGATTTTAATTTCGAAAACGATGAGGTTTTTTATTAGATGTCATTTTAGAAAACAATAGTTTTTTAAAGTTTTGTCAAATAGGAATCGAGACTATACATTGCCTTCTAACAGTAAATATAAATAAAATGAAGGCAACTTCTAGAACTCTTTAACCCTATGCACAAAGTTTAATGAAAACGTTTATTTATTTTTTACGAAAACATCTTTTATGACATTTAAAACCAAATGTAGCCTTTTCGTCAAATAAGGATCAAAGTTTCGCCAAAACTCTTAATTTTAAAATCTCGTGAATCTAATATCCTAATTTGATTCTTTTTAGAAAATCTTTATCGTTTGCCTTATTTTGGAAAATCGTTTTTTTGTGTGTCGTAAATCAAAACAAGCATTCAAAACGTGTCGGGGCTATCCATGGGCATGTGAGCCATCTAGACAACCCCAAACACCCACAATCACATATCTTTATTATTACGGGGCCTTAACCCGACCTCGATTTGGTATCGCTTTAAGGCCCGAATTTACATATATACAACCATGGACCCTATTCAACGATTATATATCAAAATGTCCATCATCGGGATTTGATCACGATGATCTTCTCCCTAGGCTCACAATTACCCCATATCACTACACAATCATACCACGGACAATTTTTTACAATACGAAACTTGCTACTACGTTACACGACTCAAATCACAAACCCCACATTATGAACGATCCGTTAACGCCATAAGCTTACATTATCACCGTATGGATGTCCTCGGGATATTAGGAGGAAATTATGTTCCAAAGGAACCCTCGCTAATGATCCCTAATCCATGGATCATCATTAATACAACAACATACTATGCTAAACAAACCCAAAACACAAGATTATCACATTAATACAAACAAGAAAATATCAAAAGAAACACCCTTTTCACCTTACAAAATGTCGATTAAAGCTTCTTATTTCACGAATCGGACAACACCACAATAACACTTGACTAATTAGCAAGACATGATGAATTTTTCACTCAAATCTAACCAAGAACAAGCCTATTCTCTCTCCTCCCGCGAGCTCTCTCTCTCTAAAATCTCTATCTTCTTCCTTCTTCTTTCTCTCAGACGCAGAAATGGCCGCTGTATAGAGTTTTGCAGGCAGCCGCAGCTGCACCTGTGGCTGGCCGCAGGTGCATCTGCGGCTGCTTGCTGTGGCCGCCCGCGCCGAATCCTCAGCTGCTGTGTGCCGTCTCCTCGAGTCGCGCACTGTCCCTTTTGTCGGTGGCCGCAGGTGCATCCACGACTGTCCGGCTTGTTTTTCTCGATTTTCGTGCCACGCGATCTTAACTCGCTAATTTCTGCGGTATTATTTTGGAAGGCTGTTACCTGATGTATAAATTGCTCTTTGTGCTTGGCTTCCAGGGGGCGCTGCCCCCTTCCACCCCCACCAGCTCACCAGCGAGCTGGGCAGCTGCTCGCTCACCGGGGATCGAGACCCCCGAACATCGTAAGCGTAGTGACCATTAGTTGCCTTTTGTGATTAGCTCAGGTTTTCCTGGATCAACTGTTTGCCTTGCCTCAAGTGACCGGATGCTCGTTGTCCGTTGTGGCGGTTTTGACCGTAAATCGCTGGAGTGACTTTGTGTTGGGGTGGACACCTTCATTTTCGCATGTCGGGTCAAATGACGATTTTGTCCTCCTGTCAGGGTTAGTGAAAAAGTGCAAAATTTGGGTGTCTACAAGATTATAATTTAAAATATGTTTTTATTAATAAAAGCATAATAATTTAAATAATATTTTTTTTATCCAATTCATATATATAAGAGTAAAATTATATAATTCTAAAAATAATAGTGTTTAGATTATAATCTATTCGAAAGTCCGGAAATATAATCCTTCCAAACAGTTTGAGCATCCAGTTGTCTAGAATATTCTACAGAAGCATTCGCCCCTGCTACCGCCGACAAGTGATAAAAGTTTTACTGTTAGAAAAGTACAGTACAAAACAAGATAGAGAGCGGGGTTTAGGGTTTAAGAAGAACAAATACAAAAATGGCTCCTGATGCTTCTGAAGCACTCGAAGGTACTCAATTTATCGCATCTGTGTAAAGTTTTTTACAAGTGTAATATTACTACTTATTTACTGTGTATTTGTGATTGATTTCAGTTAGGGAAAAAGTTCACCAGTTTCTGAATGCTGCTAGTACCGGAAATCTTGATCTCTTCAAAAGTAAGTTTGAATTGCTTACAAATTTATTGCCTAGGTAGTTCTGTATTTAGATTAGTTGTTCTTTGATGGTTGAATTTTGGTTGTATAGCTTAATTCCGTATGTAAATTAGCTGTTGTTTAATGGTTGAATTTTGGTTTTGTTTAATAGACATAGCGGCACAGCTAGATGATGGAAAGGGGTTGGCGCAAACGGTGACAGATGTTAAAGATGCTAATAAGCGAGGGGCTCTTCATTTTGCTGCAAGGGAGGGAAAGACTGAGGTCTGCAAGTACTTGTTGGAGGAATTGAAGCTCGATGTCAATACTAAAGATGAAGAAGGTATATATGTATTTTTGGATGTGAACCACTTTTTGATGTTTTTATATGGGTTTACTGATAGTGAATTTAACATGTTTATAGTGACAAAATGAAGTAAATAAATGGTAAGATTAAACTTGAATTAATCACTCAGAAAAAAAGAATAAAAAAAATTGAATTTAATCACAAGATTAAGCATGTAGAATATATTTAAGATTTACAATGTGTTTAATTCTTCAAATCTTTCATTTTCATGCTGTATAATTAGCAACCCATGTAATAGTGTGGATTAGTTTCATCATTTGTTCATAGAGTCCATGGAGTAGAGCATATCGGTTGGTATGAAAAATGTCAAATCTCTAATCTAATGTTAGTGAACTCACCCAAATTGCGTTCATCATAAATCTTTGATTTGGTAGGTAACATCGACGAAGCTACCGTGAAGGCTGTGAATATTCTCTCCTTACTTAACTTTAAGAGGGAGAATTGCTACTTTGTAATGTATCTTTGTACAATTGTTCGTAACTGTGCTTGATTATATCCTAAAAACTTAACTATATTTCCTTTCCAAGTTTACTAACTGTTATTACTTTCTGTATTTTAAAAAAGCAATGCCATTTGTGTCTATCCTCACCCAAAAAACTCCTTTGCATTACAAGCCAATATATGTGTTCTGCAATAATTGTATTAACAATGACTTTAATTTTTTTTCTTCTTGAAAGTAGTTTGAGGTGCTCAAACATTGGTTTAATATTTTTTTAAGAAGAAACAAATCCATTTTTGATATGCTGTACATAATTTTGCGGACCTTTTAAATTGGTATGAAATCAAGATGAAGATAGACTACTTCTTGGAGTTTTACGTGTGGCGCTTGAAGCATTAGTGTCACACCCCTACCAGTAATATGTGGGTTAATTTGTATGAATATAAAATACCAAGCTACTACTAATCGTAACTTCAATCATTACCTATTGGGCGTGTATGTGATGAGTTAAGATGAACAAAGAAGATAATATTAGGACAGTGCATTGAGTCTTGGTACGATTTGATTTGATTTGGACACAGATTCAACCAATATTGTTACATATGGTATTAGAGTCGACTATTGGAAACTTGAATTAGTCATTTGGTCTTCAGCATTTGCTGAAGGTGGGGACTTGAAGGTGGCTGATATTATCCCAAAATGGATAGAGGATGTGCCGGAGGTGGGAATACAAAGAGCGGATATATTATCCACAAGAGCTAGAGAGACAAATATTATGGGCTATGTGTTCAAGCCTAGCGAGCATATCAGGTATTTAAGTAGGGGAGGCGATTGTAACACAGACCCACATCAGAACATCGTTAACTTGATATGTATATAAGGGCCGAAGCTCGCTACTACTAGTAGTACTTTTAGTCATGAGCTTTTCGATGGGCATGTGGTGGGCTAAGTTGACCCAATAAGATACTACTAGGACAGTGGTTTAAACCTTGATATGATTTATTTTTTGGAACCGGAGATTTGATTCGGGATGTTACAATTAACACCCTAAACATTTAGCACATGGATAGCAATTCTTACAAATTAAAAAAGCCTCATAACTTTGCAAACAAAATAGCGGTTGCAGTTTTATTGAAGTCCTTGTTATAATTTTCTATACGCTCCATGCTTCCTAAAGATCACTGCCATTATTTCTATGTATAGTTTGGTGGTAAATCTACATATCTTGGCTTGTCATGAGAATCCCAACCATTCCCATCTTGATTTTGTATTTACTTGGTTCTATAAGATTTCTTATCTTCATAGCAACATAGAAAGTATTTCTTATTTTCTGCTGCAATATAACCAAAGGTTTTTAAGTTCGTAAATTTGGGTTTTCATTTGTTTTGTGCAATGATACTTTTGTAAGGCTGCATATGCTAATGTCAGAATCTATGTTTCACAGGTGATACTCCTCTTCTGCATGCTGCTCGGCAAGGACAAACTGCCACTGCCAAATACCTTATTGAGCATGGTGCGGATCTAGCATCATCTAGTGAACTGGGTGCAACAGCTCTGCATCATTCAGCAGGAATAGGTGTGTTGTTGTTGAAGTTGCTTTTGCGTGATTCTGCAATTGGCATAGTTTGTGCTGTTGATGTTATTCACAAAGACATCATAAACTACTTCATTTAAGTCTTTTTTCTTGTCTAGAATTGCCTATGTTTTATTATACAAGATTGTGAGAAACACTTGTTGTAACGCTCTAACACAAACGTAGATGACTAGTTATTGTACTAATACGAATGCTGTAACGTCCTAACAAAAACGTAAATGACTAGTTATCGTACTAATACGAATGAGATAAAAACCTTGAATTCACAAGGAAGATAAAAATTCTCAAAGGGAAATTGATAATAATCGTCAAAGATAGTAAATCTCAAAAAACCCTAAAAAACATAGTATAATCCTAAGTAACTTTCCTAAGACTATTCGGAAAAGGAAATTAATAAAATAGTAATTAAACTAAAATTAGAAAAACTAAAGCCCAAACTACAAACGTGCTAAATATAATTAAAGTATTAAACTACTAGATTTTCTTAAATAATAATAAAAATACATCAAATAAACTAAATTCCACAAAGAATAAAATATATGAAAATCCAAATTTTCATTGATATTTCTCACTGCATTAGATTGCTTATGTAATCTCAGCCAACAATTAAATACCTTATATTGTCAGCTTGAAAAAGCACAATTACGCCTCAGTTAAAACGTGATTCTTGTATTAAGTCATAATTCTGTCCTGGTTAAAATGTGATTTTTGTATCAAGTCACCATCCAGTTTGATCATTGTATGTAAGTCTGTTCCCATTTGCAATACTTGTCGAGGCTCAATCACCCTATCAATTCAATAGGTATAATTGTGTATCAAGTGCTTGTTTAGTTATAAGCTTTTGGAGCTCTTGGGACGTTTTGAGCCCAAATGCACAAAGAAAACATGTTTGGAGCCCAAATGCACAAAGAAAACATGTTTGGAGCCCAAATGCACAAAGAAAACATGTTTGGAGCCCAAATGCACAAAGAAAACATGTTTGGCAGCCCAAATGCAGCAACCCAAAAGCATGTGGGCCCAGTGTTTGGGGTGCATTTTGGCTGGAAACATAGCGCTACAAATTACATAAAGTTGCATTGAGCCTCTTCAATGCAGCAGAACGTAATACAAGTATACAACCCGACCGTTGCCCTCACCTCTTTCACACTTCCCAAGCAAAAATCAAAAGATCTGTTAAAAATTTCAATTCACAGAAGCATCCATGGTTTGTCAATTGTAAGAACAAAACAAATATGCTTGCCAGAATTGCATGTGTATAGGTGAGATGCGTGTGCAGAGTGTATCGGGAGTGAAAGAGGAAGATAATTCGGTCATTGGGTGCAGAGGGAACAACAGAAAGGGCCCCCAGACTCCCATCTCCATTCGTTCTTTTCTTCCTAATCCTCTCTAATCTCAAATCCCATCCACTTAATAAAAGCACCAAAAAGCTCATATTCTTTTCTCTTCTCTTATTTATGTTGTCGTGCTGCTCCTTCTAGCATCAGAAAGGCCATTAAATCTATTTTGTCTAGATTCTTGTGGAAATGGTCCTCGTTGGAAAAGTATGGTACCAAAGTTAGTTGGGATAAGGCTGCTTTTCCTCTAAAGGGAGGCGGACTAAATCTGAAACAAATTCATGAGTGGAATAATGCTGCTATCCTTTTTCACATCTGGAATTTAGTTAAACCTTTCAGCACCTCCTTGTAACCAAGATGCAGCTGCCTTGTAACCAAACAAGCCCTTAGTGTTCAAAGATGCTTTGTTTGCTAGTGCCACGACTTAATTAGCTTGGTCCATATGCTAATTGTGAAATATCAGATCTTTTACATTATTTGGATTAAAACTGTGGCATATCATTCTAGGTCAATGACTTGCAAATTTAAAATTTTGTACAGATGTAACTTCTCAAGTACCTCATTTCTCCCCTCTTCTCCTTTTTGTCAGTATATATGTCATTGACTAAGCCTTCATTCTTTTCTCGTAGGAGATATTGAGTTGCTGAGGTTCCTTCTTTCCAGAGGTGCTGATGTTGATTCACAAAGTGATGCTGGTACTCCTTTACTTTGGGCTGCTGGTCATGTCCAGCAAGATGCTGTGAAAGTTTTACTGGAGCACCGAGCTGATGTAAGCTTGCACTAGTAATTTATAAAAGTAATTTTGTAATTTTGTCGTGTTTAAATTTCCTTCACCTGGGCTTCTGCTAGAATGCTAAGAGGTTCATTCAAGATGGGACTTGAGATAAGTAGGTCAGTTTTGAGAACTTTTCTAATGCTTGTCAATGTGTTTAAGCCAAGTCATTGAAGTAGTTAGCATTCTGAGACTACCAAAAGTTTTGGATTCTGATAAAACTCATTCATGTGGTTTTTGCTAGGGACTGCCAAATATGACAACTAATCAAAGCCTGATCTTGGGTTTGGAACTCGGTATAGTTTTGAACCAAAATTAAGCTTTCTGACCATCACCAGTAAAATTGTTCCATGTAAACCTTTTATTGATACTTGTTTTCAAATTCCTCAAAGAAGCATTCTTTGCTTCAACAATCTTTTATTATCTTCTTGGTGGAAACCCAATCTCTTGGAGCTCCCGCACACAACGCTCGGTTGCACGCTCCTCAATGGAAGCTGAGTGTCGTGTACTTGCACTCACCACAGCTGAACTTGCATTGGTTCATGCTCTTCTTATTGAACTGGGTCATCAAACAGCAGGGCTGGGAGGGGGTTTGGAACTGGCTTAGACAGAATGTCAGACTTGCTACTTCTACATTCCAAAAATGGGGATAAGCGTTGTCCGTGTCTATTTGTATGGATTGTCTATTTATAACTATGCCCCAGAGTGCATTGTTGTAGTCCAACTAGATTTGGCATTCTGAGACTACCAAAAGTTTTGGATTCTGATAAAACTCATTCATGTGGTTTTTGCTAGGGACTGCCAAATATGACAACTAATCAAAGCCTGATCTTGGGTTTGGAACTCGGTATAGTTTTGAACCAAAATTAAGCTTTCTGACCATCACCAGTAAAATTGTTCCATGTAAACCTTTTATTGATACTTGTTTTCAAATTCCTCAAAGAAGCATTCTTTGCTTCAACAATCTTTTATTATCTTCTTGGTGGAAACCCAATCTCTTGGAGCTCCCGCACACAACGCTCGGTTGCACGCTCCTCAATGGAAGCTGAGTGTCGTGTACTTGCACTCACCACAGCTGAACTTGCATTGGTTCATGCTCTTCTTATTGAACTGGGTCATCAAACAGCAGGGCTGGGAGGGGGTTTGGAACTGGCTTAGACAGAATGTCAGACTTGCTACTTCTACATTCCAAAAATGGGGATAAGCGTTGTCCGTGTCTATTTGTATGGATTGTCTATTTATAACTATGCCCCAGAGTGCATTGTTGTAGTCCAACTAGATTTGCTGAACAGACCAGCATCAAGAAGAGTTTGTTGAGAGTGCCTTGGTGATCAAGCTTAGTCTTTGTATAATCAAGTACAACGCTGGCATATATGGAGATTATTAATTTTAAATTATGTTTAAAAAATAAATCATTATTTTTTTTAGTTATGTAGGCCAGTTCATCAGCCCCATTGCCATCTCTGCACATGCTTTTATATGCTGAAGAGGTGCTAACTTTCCTTTTTGAGTTTTGTGAATTTGGGTAGTTTTAAACTACCAGTTACGTTTTTGGGACCAATCAATACCTAGTAAACTAGAAAAGACGAAGTAAAAGTAAAATACTAAGTTAATTGCTTGAATCAATGTCAGAGGTGCATTTGTTGGCCTATATCTTTTGAATTCATAAATTCTTGACAAAGAATGGTAGTAGGTGTCATTTGGTAATTAAGATTTGTAAGAGATCAGTGTTCTCATCATTTGAATTCTTTTGCTGTTTTTGATGAAAATATTCTGATTTGGGTTTCCTAGAAGGCAGATAGCTAGGAATCTTTTGGTGCATCTACTTGTTATTGTTTTCCGTTATAGTCGACAAATGAGCACAAGGCTTTTTTCTCAAGAGAGTCTAGACTATTCAGGGGATTACTATCGGGTCCTCTACTTTATCTTGTGTGCAGATCACTTGTTAGTCTCTTTTCCAAAAACTGAGAATATATTCTCTTTTAGCAATGCCTTCCAATACTACCGAGTTTGACAATGACAAGTTCTGGAGGTATATTTGATGTGCAATTCAGTAGCCAGAACTGTGGCAGCTGAAATAATTCCTAGAGTATGTATGTATTTATGTTGTATATTCTATTTTGAGGATGTTAGTGTTTTATGGAGGCAATTGAAGTCCTATAATGTTGTCATAATACCTGGTAAGACCTAAAAACAAATTACACTTGTTTATCTGCTCTCGCTAACTCTGTACTTAACAAATTATTGAATTGCAACACGATTGATCTTTATATTATTTAGTTTAAGAGAATTTATCTGTAAGACCACTCTCAGACTCTCTTTCCTTCCCCATATCCTCCCTCCTCTTATTTTTGTCTTTTATCCTTATTTGTCCTCTTCTTATTTTCATTATCTTCGCTGTTCCATTTCTCTTGCTTTCCTTGTTTGAAGAACTGTAAATGAAGCTACAGCACTTACATTTTTAGATTTCCGTAACTCAAGAAGCCTAGAATTTGATCCATTATTAGAGTCTCCGTTCTCTGTTTTACTGGCTATTTTTACTTAATACAATGAGGGGCAAGAATCAGCCGTCTAGACCATCTTGTTTTGTCAGGGTTATGAACCCACAAACTACGCTTCCAGACACGTAATGATGTTAAGGCTGTATAGGCAATCTAAATGCATGGAACCCAAATGGTTTAAGAGTCAAATGAGCAGAGCAGAGTTAGTAGGAAATGTTATGACATTATGGTACGATATTCCTTAACTTGTCTTTAGAGATCTTCTTTTACTTTAAACTTAAAGATTACCCAATATCCACAATTATAAAAATGCAGAATATGAAGGGAACTTAAGACTTGTTGTACTATATGGAACTCCAACCTAGTATTTATGACGTTATAAATATAGGTCAGTATTGTTGGATAATTGTGTATTTATCTTTTTGAGGTGTTTTAATGCTTTTATTTGCGTAATGATTTTCGTAATTTTTGTTTTTCGGTGGGATAACAAAGGTAGAAACCATAACATTTCTACCTAAAATTGTTCTTATGTTGCATACTTACAATCTCCATTGTTTTGTAGCCGAATGCTGAAACTGATGACAATATCACTCCTCTGTTCTCCGCTGTAGCAGCAGGTTCATTGGCATGCATAGAACTGTTGATTCAGGTCAGCTAATTTCCTTGGTACTTTGTGGTAGTGCAGCTGTTCACAGAAATTTAGAATCACGTTTAATTGTATTTAATATCCTGTCTATGATTACTTTGCAGCAGATAATTTTGTTACTCCTCTGTTCCATCTAGAATGCAGCAGGGCTTTACTTTTTTCTCTTAAAAGTGTGTCAATCTTCGAAAAGGAAAAACTTTTGAATATCGTAGTTTACTGATTTACCCCTTGATATTCACTTTTAGGGAAAAACCACAAAATGATATTGGGGATATTCTGGGAATTTGATTCATATACCTTTAAATTGTCAATGTAAAGAGTGACTTTTGTAATAATTGTACAATTAATAAGAATTAAGGTCTTTATCTAGAAGATGTAAGCTGCTTTTCTTTTTATGCAGCTAGTAGCGTTGATGATTGTTAATTTACACAGGATTCCTGCACCTACATCTTTAAATTGTTTTGACAATGTACTTTTAATTAATAGTTTTTCTTTGGAATTTCTCCGAGACTCATAATTTATCTTCTAACTTTGCTATTCATAATATCAATTTTAGCAACACTAAATGAATACATGTGTGTGCGTATTCATTAGTATGTTATGTGTATGTGTAAAATGAATACATACATGTGTGCGTATTCTCTTGCTTTCCCATATATATGCTGATATGGAACCGCTTGCAGAGCTTTCAAGAAGTAAATTGAGAACCATAGTAATATTGTTAGTGGAAGATTGATTCTTGCTGGAGGTTGGTCTGTTTAGTGGTGTTATAATGCTAGCTGAATTGACTGGATTGGACCAAGGCGAGTCGAACCTGGGCAATCCGTTTAGGCCGACGAAACTATTGTTTTTTTCGGTTTGGTTAATTTTAAACTATTTATTCCCCCTCAGTTCATGATCCATTTCGGTTTTTTAGTTTTTTTAGTCAAATTTCATAAAATGATTAAAACTTCTCACCTAACCTGCACTGATTTGGAGTTGATCTGGGTTGCTTAGTTGGTTAAGTTTGTTGTCCAAACTGAAGCAGCACTTTAGCTAGGGGTTATGACTGTAAACGGTAACCGGAAAATTCGTATTCATCCGCATCCGTATTTGAAAAAAACGGATATTATTCGCATTAGAGAAAAATCAGATATATCTCTATTCGGTTTAAATGTATTCGCAAATAAACGGATATGAATACGGATATAGGCGTATTCGTATTCGTTTAACATCCGACTGTAAATATATCCGACGGATATCCCATATCCGAATTTGGATCCGTATCCGAATAACTTATATATATATATAAGCAAAATAATTTTTTTTAAGTGGCCTTCCTTATATAATTAGTTTTCATTATCATATGAAAATTATTTTAAAATGTCATTTCACTTCTAAAAAGTGGGAAATAACACTTTTATTATAATATTAATAAACTGAAATAAATTGATTTAAGTATAGATAATGGATTTTTACTATTATAAAGTTAAAATATCTAAAATGTATCGTTTAACAAGTGTTATAAATGTGATAAATATCATTTAACAAGTGTTAAAATATAACCTTTGGATCATTTAACAAGTGTTATAAATGTTATAAATATCATTTTAATGTTATAATTATAGATACTACTGTATTCAGATTCGTTTATATCCGTTTACACTCCTACTAGGGGTGCCATATATCTTAACAGAAGGGGATGAGAGAATTGGTAATTCTTACTTCCAATCTTTCTTGAAATTCAAAAAGTATAGCAGCGTATACAATTTCATACTTGTAGAGTTGTAGTAAAAGATCAGATGTAGATAATGGAAAATAGTATAATTGCATAAGAGGAGTTGATGTGCCTTAAAAAGAATTACAATACTCTTTGTTTCTGTCACTCTCTCTCTCTCTCTAGAGTCTAGAACTCTTTTCACTCGCATGTGAAGAAATAATTGGCATTTTGTGCTTCTTGAACTTGTTAAAGTTGATTAGGATTTTTGGGATTTTGAATAATTAGTTGATAGGTTTTTTTTGTGTGTATTCACACTTTTTTAGTATGTGCGCCTCACTTTGAGAACGCATGCGCTTTGCCTAGGCCTCGGAGAGACTTTTGCGCCACGTGCCTTACATAACTATGTTGCCGCCTACATCCGTCTAACGATTTTTAGAATTTGACGGAGGTATTATAATATTATATACCTACACGCATGCACACACACACACACACACACACACACACACACACACACACACATATATATATGAGTAAAAGGCAATTTATATCGACTTAAAATAAGTTATCTTAGATCACTTCTAATACAACATTATTTGATTGTCAACTTAATAATCTAACCGTATGCGCGCGCGCGCACACACACACACATATATATATACGAGTAAAAGGCAATTTATATCGACTTAAAATAAGTTATCTTAGATCACTTCTAATACAACATTATTTGATTGTCAACTTAATAATCTAACCATACGGATCTAATGAGCATTTAAAAAGATGAGATTATGTAAAATTTTGTTTGATTTTAGGAATCGGAATATCATTTTTATAATAGTGTATATAATTTGTATATAAGTATATTTCGACAGTTTAGATTTAGTAACTTTTATTGTTATAAAGTTGATAATGCATACTTTCAAATCAAACGAAATTTTACATAATCTCATATTTTTACATGCTCATTATATCCGTGTGTGTGTGTGTATATATATATATTGATCTAGATTTCTCCTCCTGCACACTCGCGCGCACACGTTTTCCCCAGTTTGGTACTTGAAATGAAAGGGTAAGAGCAATAACACTGTCCTACATTAGGTAGTTAAATCAGTTGATGCAGTTCAAAGACCTTATTCCTTTGTTATGAATGAAATTACGTCAGCCACTTTTATCTAAAAACGAATTACCGCATATTGATAAAATAATAGAAAAAAATAGTGTCATACTACATGACCCCTGTGGCAGGTTTATGGCTGTCACCAAGTTTTAGTTGTTCAAGTGCTTTTGGCTTTCATATTATAACTTTGGCATTTTTCTTTTTTCACTTGAGCTCACCACATACTAGAAATTCATAAAGTTTTCCTTAAGTTTTAGGTTTCCTTTTGGAAAGTCTTTAAAGAAGTTTATTATTAACTCTAGTTGAGCTAATTGACTAGTTAAGTATCCTGAGAAACTTCTAATTAATAAATAAAGTAGTATGCTTGCTCTTGTTACCACCTTATGTATAGTCATGCCTTTTCTCAATACTTATGTATTAGCCCTGCTTCTTATATGATCAAATCAACTCCTTGATTGATCGGCACTTTTACTGTTTGTATCATTTATAATTATCAAGTACAGAGATTCATTTTGCATTTGCTTGTTGTCTGGATAAAATTGTATTGGCTGCTAGCTATATCCTTCATTCCATCAGTTTTCATATGGTTCTGACTTTTCATCTTCTTATACAGGAAGGTGCTCGTGTAAATGTAACTGCTGGTGGAGCAACCCCTTTGCACATTGCTGGTGATAATGGTAACCCAGAAATAATCAGTTGCTTACTAAAAGCTGGAGCTGATCCTAACGCCACTGAGGTGAGGTTTGCAAAACTTGATTATACCTGTTTGTAGCTTTATTTGTTATTCATCTGTCACACTTTTCTTATTTGGAATCTTGCCTCTAGATGATATATTTGGCATACTGCCCTTTTTATTGCTTGCATGTTAAAAATATGTTTGATTGTGCTTACCTTTGATATAAATGCACTTATACTCCAGTTTAGTGAATTTTTTTTTATAGTTTACCGGAAGTTTATTTTCTAGGGTTCTAGAGCTACTTTTAGCATTCTTTTCCAAATAGCAAAGGAGGCAATTGCTGTCCATCCCTTCAGTGTGGCTAGGGTTACACCCATGTTCAGTTTAATCTTATTTGAAGTCCTATGCACCCATGATCAACACTAAACTTAATTGTTACCTCTGAAGGTTTTGTTATTTGGTGGGTTAAATGTATTTTGACCAACTAAACTGAAGTTGTTTTTACATTTGCATCATTAAACTAATTTCTCTACCTTTCAAATCACTGAACTAACAAATTATTACAAAACGTTACAAAATCGGTCCAACTTGTTTGACGGTTGACAGAAAAACTACATTACTGCCACATGAAAGAGTATACATGTCATTCTATCGTCTGTATTGCCTATCAAGGTGGAAAAGTTATACAATTTTGTTGTTAAATTAATCAAAATTTATAAAGTTTAAATCTATAAAAGAAAATATATTAACCCTTCAAACCCCATTATCAAGACCCAAAATCTGGGAATCAATTCAAACCATCTATCGGAGCTACCACCATCAGCACCGCCGCATAACCAACACCATCACCAGCAGTATACCTCCACCAAACCAGCGGTATTCCACCGCCGGTGGCACCAAACCAAACCATATTTATATCCATATTCATTTTTCAGAAACTGCCCGTCGCCTTTAAATAATAGATTCTGGGATTCATTTCAGATCTATGGTGACTATTTGCCTTAACTTTGGTCCTCTCCATCTTTCTAATTAATTTAAGTTGTACTTTATTTTTTGATTCCTATTGTTTTACTGCTATTTTGATTGTTTTCTTTTAGGCTTAGTTATTGACAGAGTTTTGTTGCACAATTTTTTCAAAATTGTTGATATCATGGTGGTGGTTGGTGGTGATGGTGTTGGAGTGGAGGGTTGGAGCTGGAGTGGTGGTGTTGGTGGTGATGGGTAGAGGAAGAGTTAAATAAATTATAGAAAAAAAATTAAACTAAAAAATTAATCTTCAAACTCGTTTAATTTACTATAATTAATGGGTTAAATTTTGAATGGGTTAATTTAAATTTTAATGGGTTTAATTTTTGATGAGTTTATTTTAAATTTGTGATGGATTTAATTTAACTTTTAATGGGCTTAATTTTAAATCGGTTTAATAATTAAACTAATATTTCTAAATCAACACTCCTTATCAGCAGACCATCTAGAAACGCGTATATTTTCAGTTAAGATTTTAACGGACCCAACAGTTTTCTCAATTTTTGTAATTATTTATTAGTCCAATGAGTTGACTGGTAGCAAAAGTGGTTTGATGATGTAAATGTAAAAATGGCTTCAATTCAATAGGCAAAAGTGCATTTAAGCCATATTTTGGCTATATGAGAAAGTGTAGCTCTGGTATTTCATTATGCCATATATAAATTGATGTAGTTACTGATAGTGATTATGCTGAAATTGCTTGTGCTTTCAGGATAGCCTGAAGCCAATTCAGGTTGCAGCTGCAGCTGGAAATCGGGTGGCTGTTAAAATTCTTTTCCCCTTGACATCTAAAGTTCAAACTGTTCCATTGTGGACTGTCGACGGAATACTTGAATACATGCAATCTGAGGCTGCTGCAGAACAGGTATTTGGATATTTTTAAAGTTTGCAGTCTGATTTCAGCTCTTCAATTGTTCTGCTGCTAAAAAGGAGGGAGGGAAGAGAAAAAGGGGGAGGTTTTTTTTTTTTTTTTTTTGGTGGGGGGGGGGGGGGGGGGGGGGGGGGAGGGGGGGTACAAATGATAAGTTTTAAACTAAAAAATTGAGATGAATTCATTTAGTTTATGTTAATACAATTATGAATATAATAAATTACCTAAAAAGTACTCTACTAGTTATAAGATTTATGATATGAATCTGTTTAACTCCACCTCAAAAGCAAGCTCGTAAGGGGAGGTTTGGAAGCCTATATATATAACATCTAAGACCATCCTCTCTAACCGATGTGAAACTATCATTCCCGACTCCTTTAGACTGCTAACTAACTGATGTGAGACTCATTATTCCCAACCCCTTTAGACTGCTAATTGATGTGGGACTCAGCATTCCTAACCCCTTTAGACTGCACGTCTTGTGTAGAGAACTTTCGTACATGGCCCACCGACCAGTGCAGAGAACCTTCGTATATGGCCCACCCACCAGATGAGGAATGACTGATACTAAATGATATAAATCTGCCTAACTCCACCTTAAAAGCTAGCTCTTAAAGGGAGGTTTGCAAATCCATATATATAATACCCAAGACCATCCTTGCTAACCGATGCAGGACTTATCATTCCCGACTCCTTTAGACTGCTAATTGATTTTGGACTCGTCAATTTATTATTTTAAAACTTAAAAGTATTATGTCAATTTTAAATTTGAAAATGCATCAAATTGACTTTTAAAAAGTCAATAATGATCTTATAATTCGGAACAGAGGGAGTATGTTACTTTCCTTTGGTAAATATATGATCAGCTTTATGTAGTTGAATTTTCATTTATGAAAATAAAGGTTTTTGTGATTGAATTGATATATACCATTGTTTGGAGGCAGACAGATATGTTCAACTTTCTAGAAATTTGGAAAATTATTTCTTTTATTTATTTTCCCTCGCATCTTTTTTTTTTGTTTTCTTTTGTTTTCTTTTGTTTTCTTGTCAGCAGTTCTCTATAGATTACAACCTTTCGCTTCTAATTCTTTTCGTTTATATTATTTATTTTATCCTTTCCTGCATTTGTTTTATATTTGTCATTCTCTTGCCTTTCTTCTTTACGTTTACTTATGATATTCGTTTTCAGCCCAGACTAAATCACAAATTGCTCCCTATACTTTAGCTCCAAATTCTATTTCCAACCCAAACTTTATTTTCAATTAAAAGCACTCTAAACTTTGACCACCTACACAATTTGCATCCTTCGCAGCCTCTACATCAAAACTATTTGCACCCTAAACTTTAGCCTGGAGGGTGCAAATTGTTTTTGACACTCAAAGTTTAGGGTGCTTTTGATCGAAAAATAAAGTTTGGGGTGGAAATCTATTTTAAGACTAAACTATAGGGTTGTAATTTAAGTCTTTTCTGCCCAACCCAGTTAGTTTGGGATAAAAGGTCTTACTGAGTTGAGTGTAGAATGACTTTGCTACAAACTTCTTTCTATTGTCTATAACTTCCACATAACACTAGATATGTTTTTACCAAATTTTGGGTTATCTCTTGTCTTTATCCAGCTATGTTTATATTCTCGATAATATTGTGCATTGCAGGGAAAAACAACAAATCTGGAAGAAGTTAAAATGGCAGGGGATTCTACCATTTCAAAACAAAATCTGCCTGAGGTACCATTTTCACCAGGATTGAGTTTTATTTCTTTCGGTTGTAAATCCACTTAGTATTTATGATCACCACCGCCTGTTTCCAAACTCTTGATGATTCATAATCATTAGTTCTGCATTTTTCCTTCTCTCCTGTAAATTGTTCTTTTGTGTTATTGCTTTCAATATCTTCACACAAGGGTTAATTGATATTTTGGTTACTGCCCAATTTTCATTTTAGTTACTGAAACTTTTTTTTTTTTGCCACATTCGTATTAATGAACCAATAAAAGTATTTCAATTGAATGATTTCATAATTTATCATCCAAATAATGAATGGTGCTGCTTATATGGCTAATGTTTAAGATGTTGTGGATGTTGGGTTCAACTTTTTATATTAAAAATAAATAAAATTGTACATATGGATAACTACCAATGTTTTTTTTAAATATTTTTAAATGCTTACCCAGCAAAATCAAAATTAAAAACAAAAATAATTCTTAAACAAGGACAAAAACCCAATTAAAAACCAAACCATCATTATTGGAGGGAGGAAAAAAGAATGCATATTCATCTTCTTCTGAAACTTTGACATCTTCGTCGCCCATCACCGCCTCCTCCATAACCCCCTCACGGTGTTCTGCACCCTGCACAATCCTCTTACGCCACTACCACCTGTCCACCATCGTCACCTCATTCACCTATGATCTTCACCTCCTTCACCTATCACCTTCTTCAACCTTCGCCTAACAAATCAACACAATAGCAACCCAAATTGGTATCACAGATCCATTCTTTTTAACTGATGTGTTTAATTTAGGTAACACAAGTTTTTAATTTCAAAAATTTGTGTCTCCATTTTACTGTCTCCTTTGTTGTAGAGATAATATAGGGTTTGGCTTTATTTAATTATCTTCATCTGCTCAAAAGGGCTAGTATATTGGGTATCAATTATAAGTTGAATTTGCAAATGTATGTGGATTGGAGTTTGGGCAACTTTAAATCACCATCGTCGTAAAAAAATTTAATCGTTAGGGGACTCTAGAGACAATGATGGGGCACCCCTAGTGGGGGTCAGTTGGGGTGACGATGGGGGCAGAGGGTAGTGGCTGATGGGCAGTTGGGGTGCTGGTGGGAAGAGAACGATTTTGTGGGTGGGCGAGGAGAGAGAGAGAGAGAGAGAGAGAGAGGGGGGGGGGGGGGGAGGCGATACATATATCTTTTCCTCTTTTTTAATTTTCATTACTTTTGAAAATAGTTTTGATTTAATTTGTATTATTTTTTCTTTTAATTGTTCGCTGGGGAATGTAAAAGTTGGGGCCCACATGCCATCTCATTAATATGGCCATCTTTTTCTCCACCGTTTGCCACAAGCAATTCTGTTAATAATTTGAACGGAAAATTATGAAATATCTTGATTGAAATATTTTATTAGTTTAGTAATGTGAATGTAAGAAAAAAAGTTTTAGTAACCAAAATGAAAATAGGGCCTAGTACAGTAACCAAAATATCAATTAACCCCTTCACCAATGACTTAGGCTACCTCTGATGTCAATCTGGGATATAATGTCCAATAAACATAGGTCGGTCGCAGAAACTAGGGTACATAATAGATTTAATTTTTCTGGATTGATTTTACGTCAGGTATCAAAAGGATTATGAACCCAACATTTGACTACATAAAGACTTTACTGTTCTTTAGCTTCTTTTACCAGAGAAGGAATGATAGTATCATTTGAAGTTCTTTAATCAAAGAATAGCAACAAACCATCGTTATATACGCGCATGTATAGTTTTATATTTGTTATAAATGTGAAATGAACGACTTTCAAATCCCTGTACTTGGGGCCAGATTTACCTATAAAAAAATGTTATGAATGACTAAAATATACACTTTATCTTCAACTGATGGGATTAAGTATTAAGGTGTAGCTTAAATGATTTTATCTCTATATGTATAGTGTATAGCCAAAATGTCGTGAAGTAGGGATTTTAACAACAAAAACTTGGTTAGTATACTCTAAACATGTCAATTTTTAGTTTATAGATAAAATCATTCAGTTAGGATAATACGAGTATGACTACTTTTTCCAAGTGATTTCCAATATTTTATTGGCTAGCATGTAGATTGATTGCAAGCTTGTTACAATTATAATCTCATTTTTCTATGTATGATAATTGTTATTTTTGTCATGCATGCGTTCTTTTTCCAATAAATTTTTTCACGAGAAACAAAAAGTTATACTTAAATAGCGGGAAGATTGATCATATGGAGAGTTAGTAAGAGGGTGGTGGCAGGGGTACTAAAGGAGGGTAATCTGAGTCATTTGTTGGCATATAAAACTTATGCAATTGAAAGAAGATTTGAAAAGATGGAATTAGGGGTTGTTTTTGGTGAAGTTTGGGTGAGGTTTGGTTTGGCTCTTGGTGAGATACATGCGATTGATGAGGATGGACTACATGGTGTGACAGAAATTAATATATTGAAACTGGAGGAGCTAAATGGGGAAGTAGGTCGATTGATCATTGCCGAAGAGTGTTATAGACAGAAATTGAGGGCCATATGGTTAAAAGAGGGGTACGGGAACATGAGACTTTTCCACAGAATGGCTAATTCTTGTGAACTTACATTGGTGGTACTGTGGTGTGGGAGGAGAGTATGAGATAAAACCTTGAATCCACAAGGGAGAATAAAAATTTTCAACGAGAAATTGATAACATTGTCAATGATTGGTTCATCCAAGAATTGTAAGATAACATATTTATAGTACTAAACAACTTTCTTAAACTATTAGGAAAAGGAAAATAATTAAACACAAAAATAAATTAAATTAGAAAAACTAAGCCCAAATACAAATGGGCCAAAAATAACTAAAACTACTGGATTTCCTAAATTATGAATGAAAATGCATAAAATAAACTAAATCTCCATAAATAATAAAATATAAGGAAATCCTAATCTTCATTTGATATTTTCCCATTGCATCAAGCTCTCTTGCTTTCAGTACTATTTCTAAATTTTTAAATCGAGGTAATTAACATTGTACTTGAAAAAGAGAAAGTGTTTTTTTTTTTTGAAAATTGCGGTTCTGCATCATTTCAGAACTATGTTCTGACTGGCTAACATGGAAGTTCTGAAGTATTGTTGCAGTTTCTTTGTATTGTTTTAAGTTTATGATACGTATATCAGGTGACACTCGAGGCAAAGAAAAAAGCTGCAGAAGCAAAATCAAGAGCAGATGAAGCTTTCAAACAAAAGGATTTTTTGATGGCTGTGAATGCTTATACGCAGGTACCTACTCTATTCTTTGGTGGTTCAGGAATTATAGGCGGCTGTCATATAAGAGAAACAGAAAACTATTGACTGTACTAGCAAATAGATTAGCCTTTGTTGGCTGTTCTCAAGGTTGGAGGCTGTAGTTCAGTTTTAAGGTTGATAGTTAATTGACTTTCACTCTTGCATTGTCTGCAAGGTCATCTTTCTCCTAAACATATGGAGATTGCTGAGGCAAAATGTATCTCAATTACCTTGGCAATCTATGAAGAGTTGAGTTGCATTTAAAACTGAATTGTAGTGTTTTTTATTTGAAAATTAATGGAGCATGAGAAAGGTAGTCAAATTTAGGAGAGAAATCTTGATTTTCAACTGTGGCCAAGAGAGTGGTTTCCTGCAATTCATTCTAGAAGCAATGGAGAGCGGTTGTGTGAGGAGTGTTTGAAGGATTTTTCCTGAAAGTGCTTCAAATTTGTATCCCAAAAATATCGACTATAGGAGGAAGTACAAAGTGGAGGGTTTAAAGGAAAATATGAAAAAGTAAAAACAAAAAAAAGAAAAAAGAAAAATATAAGCTACGAAAAGCAGAATCTTTCTTGTTCTCATTGCTCTGCAGTTCTACTCAAACCTGCTAACTTTTAACCTTAAAATTTAGAGTTGCTATTTTTTTTTTTTTTGATAAGATATTTCGTATTAGAATTGAGTATGTAGCTAAGTTGTTTAATGCTGTGGTGGTTTATAGGCAATTGATTTCGATCCCACAGATGCTACTTTGCATTCTAATAGAAGTCTCTGCTGGATACGTCTAGGCCAAGCTGAGCATGCCTTAGCTGATGCAAAGGCCTGCAGAGCACTGAGGCCAGACTGGGCAAAAGCTTGTTATCGGGAAGGGGCAGCTTTACGCTTACTGCAGGCATGCTTTTGTCCACATGAAGTTCTACATTGTCATTTTCAAGTCAGACCTATATATAACTGTTTTTCACTGCAGAAATTTGAGGAAGCAGCCAATGCCTTCTATGAAGGTGTCCAGCTTGACCCTGAAAATAAGGAGCTTGTATCTTCTTTCAGGTTGTGATGAGAAGTCTTTACCTTTTTTATTTTATAATTTGTTACTACCTTCACTCTTAAGGATGCATACCATATAAACAAATTAGCCTGGTCCTTCATTATCTTTTTCTCGACATATGAGCTTTATTGAAGGATACTTGAGCTTTTAAAGTTAGTGTCTTGTACTATCCGGAGAAACTTAGTTGAGTAGGTTGGAAAAGTAAACATACATACACATATATTATTTAGGTATGTGGAATAAGATCATGATATAACTAACACGAAAAAGTGAAAATCGTGAATACTAATATAGGATATTTGGATCCCATGTATTGCTTGAAACAAAATTGATGAACTGAACTTTAATTTTGCGGCCCTAGGAATTCAATTGAATTTTGGATGCAGATCATTGGAAAATAATGTCTTTCGGTGTTGAAGGTTATTATTAGCAGCTAAGAAAACTAAAAAAAAATCATTAGTAGATACTTTAAATAGGAATGAAGCTGATTCCTTTCTACTTTGTCTGTAGGTGCTAAGTGCTTCTTGTCTTTGCAGGGAGGCTGTTGAGGCCGGAAGAAAGTTCCATGGTATAAAACAGCAGAACTTGTAAAGATGCACTGGAGAGAGAAAAGGTGGTGAAATATATGTTTGCAAATGACGTGAAGCTAAATGAGACATCACGAGACTTCATACCCTTCTGTTCTATGTTTCTCTTTCTATTTTTATTTTGAGATCATTGGAAAGTGGAGGAAAAGAACGCGCAGGGGGGGGGGGTTGTCAAATTTTAGCATTAAACAACGGGAATTGTAATTTTCACAAATTTTATCTCACATGAATGTGAGATCTATTTTCATGTGTGAGAGTGTGGAACTATCAAAATATCAATTTCCTAAACATATCAAGATATATTTAGGGGTTAAATATTTTATAATTAATTTAAAAACAGTCTGACCAATTTAAGTTCAAGCATTCGTCTAAAGATTGGAGTATTAGCATCAGTAACCTGGCTGGACACATGTACTACTTTTTAAAATTAGGGATGTAAACGCAAAAGTACATATTTACAAGTAGGCCTGTGCATCTTTTTCGGTATTTTTGGTTTTCAATCGAACTGATTTTTCGATACAAAAAGAACCAGTACAAAAAAAAAAAATGGTATATGTTAATTTTTCGGTATCGATTTTGGTACAACGTTTTTATGGTTCAGTATTTATTGAATCGGATCGGTTATACTGATTTAATTTTTTTTTTTATTAATAAATAATTAATAATAATAATAATAATAATAATAATAATAAATTAATAATAATAATAATAATAATAATAATAATAATAATAATAATAAAATAATATTAATTATATTAATTTTTAGTTTTAATCCGATAAAAATTGATACCGAACCGGTTGGTTTATCAGTCTAACCGGTATCGGTATCAAAAAATTTAGCTATTTTTGGTACCGGTTTAAATAAAAAAATTTAGATATTTTCAGTACCGGTTTAATTCGAACCGGTGTTTACCGGTTGAACATCCATGTTTAAAATAAGTATAGATTCATATACTCGTTCCATAGAAAGTGTTTAATTATCAGCCAAGTTGTGGTTGGCTTATTTGTACACATTCTTGCACAATTAATCTGTCGGTAGTATTTTCGTAGGAGGGTTATGATCATTTGGAAATCAGACTGAGAATAAACTCCCATTGTTGAGCTTAAACCAACAATTATCTAAATTATGAAATGGGAGGAATTAGTTATTTTATTGTAGCTTTGTCACAGTTTATGGTAAAATCATATAATAAATAAACAACAAATAAATTTCCATTTTCAGTCTACTACTACTACTACATTCTATTCTTATTTAACCATATCTTACTCTCCATTCCCTTTCTATCTTTTCATTATTTCATATTTTTTCTATTATTTATTTTTAATTTTATTATTTTTTATTAATATTTAAACTTAATTAACACAATTGTGTGCCCAAGAGACTAGTGTGAATAATGTTCAAACTTATGGCAGTTATGACATTTTATGGCATGGAATCGTGTGTAAGGTGTTTTACCAGTTTTTCACGAAAACTTTCCACTTGATCCATTTACTTGGGTAAAATCGACAGTAAGTGGGAGGTTGGGTAAAAGTAAATATTTAATTTTCTAAAGGGTTTTAGGAGTAAACTTCAATCTTGAAAAAGAGAATTATTTTCACAGGCTCATAGCCATGAATAACTCTCCTCAATCTACTGTAGTGTTCTATTCTATCTGGGAGTGAAAATGATACTGAGTAGAGTTAAAATGTATTTTATTGATTATATTCAAAACTTTTTAAGTGTCGACGTTGGAAAAAAAATAAATTTTAGGGTTTTTATTGTTTCTAAACAAAATCTCAACTTTCTTTTATTTGGTGAGTTTAAGTGAGATTTTTAGAAAACGACTATTTTGTCATTGAGTTTGGAAATATTGATTCTAGATATGAGCCGATATAACAGAGTGGCCAATTGGTATTAGTTTAATTGGATATACTAACTTATCCGAATTTTTAGATTTAAAAATAGATAGTCCAAAATGTGACTCCATTGCATTGGTCTGCAACCGAGATTTAAAGAGTTCGGAAGCTTGCTTAAGTGAGGGAAAGGGGTTAATTCCTCTCGACTTTCGTGAAACACAGTTACCGTTTTTTCAATCTTTTCTCAAGTTTTGAAGAAATGAAATTACCTTAGTGTGTATTCTAGGTGTTCCGTGCCTAGGTGTCAAGTGTCATTCTATAGTACGTGTGTGATTGATGTCATGTATTGTGGGTGAGTCCATTTTCATCCTAATGGGATTCAATTTGGGTTAGGAAAGGACTTTTGATTTATTATTATTTTTTTGTGTAAACAAAATTTGCGAGTTTGATTTCTAAACTCGTGTTTGTTTATGTGTTTAAAAGATTTAGGAGTTTGATCTCTAAACTCGTGAAGGGTGTTTTCAAAGAAAATGAGTTTGGGTTTAAACTCGTGGATGAGTGAATTCAAAATATTCGAGTCTGATTTTTAAACTCATATGTATTTTAAAAGACGTAAATTTGGTTTTTAAACCAATGAGCGTATAATTTCAAAGGAGGGTGAGTTTTGCTTTTTAAACTCTGATACTTATTTTCAAAAGAAAGTGAGTTTGTTTTCTAAACTCTAATGTATATTTTCAAAAGAAAGTGAATTTGATTTCTACATTCTAATATGTATTTTTAAAAGAAAGTGAGTTTGATTTCTAAACTATAATGTTTATTTTCAAAAACAAAAGAAATGAATTTTGTTTCTAAACTCTAATGTGGTCTTTCGAAAGAAAGTGAGTTTTTCAATGGTGATTTTCAAGTGCATTTCTAAAAGTGATTTTTCAAAGTTTTTTCATAGTATGTTTTCAAGAGTCATTTTTCAAAATGTGTTTTCAAAATTAAATTTTCAAAGTGTGTTTTCAAAGTATATTTTCAAAACGTGTTTTTAAAAGTGATTTTTCAAAACATGTTTTAAAAAATGATTTTTCAAAATGTGTTTTCAAAGAAAGTCTTTCTTTAAAAGGGATTTTTCAAAGTGTGCTTTAGGTTCTATCAAAAGTCCCCTTTAAGCATTTAATTTTTATCCTTGGAATTTGAATCATTTTAGAAAGTTTTTAGTTTTTGAAAATCATTTTTTGTTACTCAAAGTATGTAAATGGGCTAGAATCCAACTTAGAGTATTGCAACCATCATGTTCCATCACCAAATTCTACTAACAAATCAAAGCAATTACATGAATCTAATAACTAATTCCATCATGAGCTAGGCCAAATTTTTATAGGTCATGCCTATAAATCTTTAGATTCACCTAGGCCATCATTCAATTATGGTAAAAAAGTGTCCAAGCAATTCAACCAAGAGAGTTTCACATAATTTAAATTGATATCTAACTCACATATAATAATTAAGATGTAGAAAATGATACAAAAAAAAATTAACAATTGACAATTTTACATAATTCGATAGAATTTAGGAAGATAAGAGTTGGACCTTGCTAGTTTTGAGAAGAAAAGTTGATTTAAATGTTTGGATTAACCTATTTGCTCCTTTTAATTAATTAGGCTTGAAGATGAGGTGAAGGATTTTGATTTATATTGATTTTTCTCTCTTTATCTCAATTTTTAAAAGTATTTTCGAACTTTTCTCTCACTACGAAGCTTTTATATTCTTATATTCTTTTGCATGAAATGAAGATTTAAGGAATAAATAATATGCTGAAATGGGATACAGGGGTTGAGCCACATATACATATGCGACTTTAGCCCTGAGCTGCATATGTTTGCATGACTTGGGTTTTGATTCCAAGGCCGTGTACATGGGTCAGTTTGGGGTCCTTTTATCTCTTCTTCCCTTTTGAGTTTTCCTATTTTTGCCATTTTAGACCCTGGGATGTTTTTTTTTTAAATTTGACGTATTTTGGTGTTTTTCTCTTATTTTCACATGTAAAACATGAAATTTGGGTGTTTACAAATTTTTTGTTAGTACTTGCAATTATGTGTTCCTTCGTTTGATTTGATGAAGACAATGATATTAATGTATATTTGTAATTTCAAGTAAGTTTTGTAAAGTCCTTATGAGAAGTCTATGTAAAAAAACTTAGTTATGAATCTAATATGTTAGGTTGATCCAAAATTGTAGGGTATAACCTTGTAAATCTTTTTAATAGCTAATGTTGGTGATTCATTGAGTAAAGATTAGATTCATTATAAGATCGCAAAATAAAGAAGAGAAGTGCTCAAGGAAATCGTTGAGTACAGAGTCAGATCGTAGAGTTATATCGCAGAGCTACTGCAAATCGTAATGTTGATATCATAGAGTTAAGTTACTCTACGATCGGAGGATTAACTCTACGTTTCTGTGAAGTACAAAATCTTGACATGTTAGTAGCAGGTTTATGAGAAAGGTTATAAACCTTAACACATAAATTCCAATGTTGATCTAAGAATGTGTTGCCGATAAGGGTAAAGAGATAACATAGCTTTTGTGAAAGTAGTATGCCCTCAAGTCAATCACATTTGATGTGATATGCATATACTTTGTAATCTTATTAATGAATTAATAAAAATTTATTTATGCAAAGACATTTTCTTTATTCATATTTAATAGATGATATTAATAGTGATAAACCCATAGTTGTTGAGCAATGCTTTTAGAATCATGATGATGATCATGCTAATGATATCTAAATTCAAGATGACTCAAAACTAAATTTGTTTCTAATCGTGGGATTACTAAAATGGAGATTAGTGAATCCCGATAGATTAGTATATACTATGCTTGCTCTTATGAAGAGGATGATTGATCTCATAATCATTTGTGTAGAGACATTAAAGCAAGTATGTAGGTGCTTATTAGAGAATAAGTTCATTGAACGTGACTCGCTCAAGGAATACCTAATGGAGTTTTACTTGTCTGTCAATATGAGTTCCTTTTGTGATAGTAGTACAAGTGATCCTTGGACTTGAGATTATCATAGTATCTTGTGTATGATGAATTATATTTTGACATATTCTTTAAAACCTTTAGGGTGTATCAAAGGGTATGATCGGATATAATAAGTCATACATGGAGATAGGTGAATGATCAATAAAGAATCTATCACTTCTAGTAAAAGAAGAGAATGTCCTATGCGATTCGATAAATGACAACTCAGTAGTACTTGGCCAAGGTAGAATGAAAATTAGAAAGTAGTTTCTAATTTACATTAATTAGATTTATTCATTTGAGGATCGAAATGCATATAATCAAATAAAATAAGACTTGACACTAATACCATGTCTTATATTTGATTGGGATATTGTGAGGTAGAATGATTGAATTGTATGGTAACTATTCGCTGAATAGGTTCTTTTGTGATTAAATATTGAAATCTATATTATCTGAAAAGTCGTTAATCACTAAGGGGACTTACTCTTATTATGGAATAAATATTATTTATTTAAATAAATAAAATAGTTTAATTTATTTATATAAATAATATTAGAATAGTTCTAATTAATTTATTCTATAACTGATTTAATATGAAGAACCTAAAGGGTCACACCGCAAAAAAAAAAAAAAAAAAAAAAAAAATTTAAAAAGTAAATGACATAATTGTAATAATGAATTAAATATATTTAATTTATACTATGAGAATAGAATAAATTACATAGCTTAATATTTATTATTTAGTATTTTAGAAATACTAATTATAAATTAATAATAATAGTCTTATTATTATTATTACTATTATCATTATTATTTAGTTCCTAAATGGTTTAGGACTTAATTAATAAGAGTACTCTCATAATTGATAATTAAGTTCCTAAATAGTTTATGAATTATAATTATTGAACATTGAATGGTTAAATTTGATGATAAGAAATAACGTACAAGGGCTATATTAGATAAGATCAAAACTGTTAGGTTGATCTCTTGATAATTGTATAAAAGTCTTTTGTGTTGTACTAAGACTTAGATAGATCAAAACTGTTAGGTTGATCTGTTGGTGTAATAAAATCGTAGAATGAACTCTACGATTTGTGTCAAGGAAACTCTACCATTTGAACAGACTCTACGATCAAGGCAACCAATCGTAGAATGGACTCTACGATTGTGGTCCAGAAGACTCTACGACCAAACAGATTATGTTCTTTACGAGAAACCTTAAATCGAACTCTACGATCAACAGTCTAACAGTTGAGTAAACTCTACGATGATAAGTAAGAGATGATCCTTTACAGATCAATCACGTCAGCAAGGATATTCGTAGAGTTGATCACATAAGGTCGTTGAGCAAAAAGGCAAGAGACATCACGACTCTCAGATCAGGAGCTATTCTATTCAAGCATTCAATCTTCATCAAAGTAACCAAAAAGGAAGCCTCTGCAAATCGATCAAGTCAGAATAGTCAGGGGTCTGACCCAAGCGCACTATGGAACAAAAAGAAGACTTTCAAGGCAGAAAAGTCAAAGGACTGTGTCCTATCAGTCCTATAGTTTGGAAGGACCAAACGACTCTATAAAAGTTGGTGGGAACCTACGACTGACATATCTGTCCCTAAGGAAAAAGAAAACAACCTTCCATGGACTAACAGGTCAGATCTAATAAAATCTCATCAGAGCTTTAATGAGCTATATTAATATAATATACAGCAGCTCTCCTCTGTGAGGTAACGGAAAGAAATACAAGCTCAAGCAGATGGTCCAACGGGAAGAAAACTGAAGCCCTAACTTCTTAAATACTAAGATCAGCAAAAGAGAAAGGTGCACTGCACAAAAAGAAAAACGCAAGAAGTGAAAAAGATCAAACTCATAAGAAAGCTTGCATTACTACTAAGTCCTTCAAAAACTCAAGCTAATAAGCAACTTAGTAGCACATCCAAATATACATCACTCCAGAAGAGTTCTTTGTGAACTAGTGTATCCAAGTCTGTTAGACTTGTAAAGTTCTTTGTGAACTAAAATTCCAAGACTGCGGGTCTTGAAGGAATCTTAGTGATTCAGATATTGTAAAAATATCCTTAGTGGATTTGCTGCTGGAAGAGCAGAACAGTGGAGTAGGAGTCTTGTGAGCTCTGAACCACTTAAAACCCAGAGTCTTTCTCATTGTGTCTTTCATTTGCTATATTTGCCATATAATTGCTTGTTGAATTATTACTCTAACATATCAAGAAAAGGATAACTAAATCATATTCCCCTGTGTTAAACTTTCTGTTTAAAAATTAATTAAGTAAGATCTTTTCAAATAAATTTTTTTTTTAAAAGAATCTATTCAACCCCCCCTTCTAGATGTCTATCGTGTCATTGGGAACTAACAATAATTATTATATTAAATTAATTAAGTTTCTAATTAGATTAAGAATTTAATTAAAAACCCTATTCCTAAAGGTGATAGAAGGGTTTACTAAATCTATAAATAAAAGAAGTCTTATTATGGATTAAGGTTACACACATACACTTTCACAAGTTTTGGGAGAGTACTCACATATTATCTAAAGATAAAGAAAATTAGGGTTTGTCATCACCCACTTCTTGAATTATTATTATTCCTTGGTGGATCACCTTTAGAGGCCAAAAACTTGGGTGGCTAACATTGATTATTGGAATCCAATCGGTGAAATTCAAGTAGAACATGAAGGATTTGGAGGTGAACTTGTACCCGTTGAAGATTTGAGTTCTATAAGGGTATATCTCTAACTTCTTCTTTATTAATTAATAGTTGCGCATAAAGGTCGATCCTGAATTATGGTTTGTAAATTTTAAATTTGATTTTACCATGCTTTCGCTATTTTATGCAATTTGATTGCGTGTATATGAATTTTTACAAACCAACATTTTGCAACAATTGTAATGACCGAGAAATTAGCTGTAATTTTTTTTTTGAAATAAAATTATGCAAACTTATTTTCTACAATTATGTGGTGTGTGTGTGTGTGTGTGTGTGTGTGTGTGTGTGTGTATATATATATATATATGATGTTTGCAATTAATGCGTTACGTTTTTTTCGTATCCACTGAATTAAATTAATTAATTTAATTGGGAAACAAAAGTAATGACCATGTGATTTAATTTATTAATTTATTTACATGGGTTATGATTTAATTAACCAACTCGATTATTGAAATTGATTTGGGTATTTTATAATATTAATTAATTAATTAATTAAATTGATTAACTAAAATGTTGGTGAAATGTCTCATAATTAATTGACCCAAGTTAGTATTTAATGGGATTGGTGCATCATTAGATTTGTGAGCCCAAACTTGATGTTGGAGCAACCCAACCTAATTGCTCCATTTATAACCAATGTTATCATTAACTAAACCCAAACCTTGACTCAACTTGATGCTAGAGCTGCCTAATACATTATTGTGTAGCATTAGTTACAAATGAGGCATAATCTTTGACCCAAATGCTAGGTGAATTTAGCAGCCCAAACCCTTAATTAGAAATTTAACGTACAAGTTTAGTTGGGACTTTCATTTTGGGACAAGCTAAGGAAGAAAACTTCAGCAACTAAGGGTGCATGTGATTCCTCATCATGAGCACAACTGAGCCTAACTTTGGTACTGCCCAAGGGCCATTTTCGATAGCTCTAGGAGGGCATGGGGTAGAGTTTTGACTGCGCTATATTGTAGTTGTGGAGTGCTAGTAGGGAGGCTGAACCTAGTGAGTACTAGGCGGTAATGATTCAGTTGAAAAAGAGTATACTCCTATAGAATACAGCTTTAACCTTTCTAAACCTTCACCTTATTTGCTAAGTGTATTAACTAAGAAAAGTGCAATAGAGAGAGATAGATAGAGAATCCAGTTGGAAAAGTAGAAGGAAGAATTTTCAACAGAGAGTGAAGGAGAGCTCACAGTAACCTAAAGGAGAAGAAAGAAAACCCAGCAGCTTGCTTTCTAGTTCAATATATTCTTAAGGTTTAAAAGTCTCTTATGCTCAAACTCCTAGACTTCCTATATTGATAGATAATTAGGTTAATACTTATGTTGTGGGAGTTGCTGTGAAATGGAGGTATCATAATTTCATGCTTCATATTCAATCATGTAACACTTAATACACGTTCAACAATTATCATATTCATTGAATTCAGTCACACTTTATAACACATTCCTCATGTAGCAACAAGTTCACACAAGTTACACATAAAACTAGAATAGCTTGCACCTAATCAATAACAAGTTTATACATAATAATTAAATCTAAAAAACTTGCTGTTAGTTCTCAGAGGCACACAAGTGATCTAGAAGGGGGGGGGTTGAATAGATCTCTTATAAACTTTTTCTTTAACTTCAAAAGATTATTACCAATTAATTCATTTAATTGAGATTTGTTTACACAGCGGAATATTAGTTTGAAAACACCCCTTAAAGATTTATAAAGCAGCTCCATTGAGTTAAGACTATATTGGAGAAAGCCACTTGTTAAGTAAACCAATTAACAGTCATATGTATATATGTATATATATATAAGACAGAATGTAAATGGCTGAATGTAAATGACACCAGAGAGTTTTAAGTGGTTCGGAGACGGAATAACTCCTACTCCACTCTTCTACTACAACGAGTAGGAAATCCACTAAGGATGGTTCATACAGAACCCTTCAAGCTCATTAGCCTGGAAACTCTGATTTACTAAGAACCCTTCAAACCCAGCAGGTTTGGCTAATTTAATCACTTAGACAAGGACATTACTGCCCTCTTCAAGTCCAGCAGACTTGGCTCCTTTAGTCACTAAGACAAGGACAGTACTACCCTCTTCAAGTCCAACAGACTTGACCCCCTGCTTGTTGATAGATGTTGGAGTAGCTACTGAGTTTGTACTTTAAGTCTCATTGTCCTTAAACACTCAGTGGCAGGGTGTGATCATTCCTGGAATAATATTGAGTTCGGCAATGATGCTTGATTTCTTTATATGATCAATATCTTCTTGTGATCACCCATTGTGCTGCTAGGCTTTTACACTTCAGCTCCTTTTGTACTTGATAACTTTTCGAGACGAACTCCTGAGATGACTGTGAAGCTCCTTCCTTTTGGTATTCAGTTGTTCCTTCTTATCATAGACAGTTTAAAGCTTCTTGAGATGGGCTTCTGAGATGACTGTGATGCTCCTTCCTTTTGGTACTCAGTTGCTACCATGTATGTATCAAGTTGGCGTTTAAGCTTCTCTCTACTATGTGCCTAGCAGCTCTGAACAATTTTCTTGTAATAGAGTCATTTATCTCTATATCTCTCTCAATTTAGTGTTAATGTTTTGATGGATCGTAAAGTCCTTCAGCATATTCATTTTCTGTTTCACTATCTGATCAGTGGTTATTATCTACCACCATCTTACTTGTATTCTTTTCAACAACTACTTCTGTGAGTTATTTTAGCCTTTATATCTCTGTGCATATTTTACCGTTGAAAGAAATCCCGTTGGTTTCATTTGGCTTTGTGCAGATCTTTAATATCTTCAATGTCGACTTTCTTGCTGCTTGTGTCAGTGCTTTTCCCTTTTCTGACATGTTCTGATATATTAACCTGTAGCTCAACTTTCTCTGAATTTATAGCCATTGCACTCCCAGAGTTGTTCAACAAGGATTATCATTTCCTTTGTTAATTAATCTTCTGATTCATCAATAAATACCTTCCTTGACTTTTAGAACCAACTGTTCTGATGCATTCAGAGATGTCCTATTGGTCTGACTTTATTCACCATTTTCCTGAGCAGTGGGTCCTGACTTAGTTGTTTAGGCACAAAGTATTCTGTGACTCTGACATGCATCTGAATTTTCAAGAGCACTTACACTTTCTTGAATCTGGGCGAGGAGTATTCTCTTTTCTCTCACACTATATTGCAGTCATGATTCTTTACTGTTTATTGATATCGTAGAGTGATTGTCTGCTCATTTGGACTCTACGAATTCAGCTCCACTCGTTACTTGAAGTATGTCGGGTAAATGGTTGAGTTGGAGAGAACTTCTCTTTTACTCTGCGATCTTGCTTTTGGTGATCAGATCGTAGAGTTTGTCTGCAGTGCTTTGCTTTATGATTTCGTTCTACGATCTTGTCCCTTTGTTCAAATCGTAGAGTTTGTGAACTGCCGTGCTTCTTAGTGAAATCGTTGAGTTGTTGTCTTTGTTGGCACATTCTTTAATTCTACTCAACGATTGTTCCATGTGTGGAGCACTTTTCTGTAATGTCTTTTCATCCTGTATTACTCAACGATATCTTTTATATGTGCAAATCGTATAGTTCTCGTATGCTTGCTCTGTAAGTTTACTCTACGATCTTGCTAGAACGTGTATATCGTAGATTATATTTCTTCTCTGGTTCAGCGTTAGCTGCAGGCTTGCTTAGCTGTCTGTTCGACGATCGTAGAGTTCAACTCTACGATTTGTACTTGATCAGTTCTTTAATTTTGCTTGTAAATGCAGTAGACCTCTTGCACATCTGACTTTATTTGGATGATCGTAGAGTTATCCTGGTAAGGAGTCGTGTAGTTCACTCTACGATCTATACAGAATCGTTGAATCTTCTTTGCAAGGAATCGTAGTGTCCGTTCTACGATCGTATAGACTGATCAGATCAAACATAAGATCAACCTAACAAATTTGATCTTTTCTAACTAAGTCATTTCTTACATTGTTACATCATTATATTGAAAGGACTTTACAGACTCTGACATACATAAAATACAGCAATGATTCAATCTCATGCTACTCTACTTATATCATACATCTTTTATGCATAATGACTCTTACTGAAAGATCAACCTAACATTTCTGATCTTTAAAATCTAAGTCCTTTGTACACAGATATCTTTTAAAAGGACTTTACAACATTTGAATCGGATAACTTTCATTTTCTTTTATAAGACAAGATAGTTTTTAGCAAGATCATATTTGTGTCAAACAAGTGACTGGATTTACCTTTATTTAGACATAGGTAAAATATCATACACACATGATCATGTAGACACCTAATTTGATTAACATATAATCATTTTGTCATTTAAGCACATAAGCACTTCCAGAGTATCTACGCACATAATCACTTAAGCATATAAGCACATTAACACATAAGCACTTTGTCAGATACACATTGTCAATCAACCATGTAAGCACATTTACCACAATCATTTTTGCACAACAATTATCATCATCAAATCAAAACAACCTTCAACAATCTCCCCCTATTTGATGATGACAAAACTACTAGACTTATTGATATGACATTCATGTAATGCATCTACTTGATAGGTAAAATATGTCTTACGATACAGTGAAATACTGTATGGCTAGTGCAAAATAATGATTTAATTAAATGAGCGTTTTTACATAAAGATTATACAAAAGGTTATACATACTTACATACCCCTCAGTTGAATGATTCTCCTTCTTCATAGATGTTGTTGCTCCCCCTTAGTTCCTTACTGTATGGAGCTGCTCTTCATGTTTCACTTTTCTCTTACTTAGTTTGCTGGCCCTTTGCTATCTCCCCCTTAGACTCTCCCCCTTAGTTCCTTATATTCTCTCCCCCTTTTTGACATCATCAATATTGTATGGAGCTGACTGTGCCAGTGCTGTTAGAAAGATATCTTGAAGTCTAACACAGAGTTTTGAGACTCTTTGAGACTGAGAATAAGTACTTTTTCATGGTCCATAGAATGTTGGGACTCTATGACTGGAAATCTGGTATTTTGAAAGATGTTTGCAAAGTTTTGGGACTTTACAACCGGGGAGTTGATGCAGGGTGAATGAGATTTTAGTGAGTCACAAGAGAGGACTACCAGATTTCTGCATTGTGATACCCCACTGACTGGCTGGATGATTGAGAGCTGGACAGATTCCAGATGGATATTTCTTGGCAGCTTTGGTAGTGAGGATATAAAGGCTCATTGCTTATCAGTGTGGTTGCAATGGTCATTGCCTTTGAGAAATGTTGGGCGACTAAAGAAAGATTTGGAAATGTTGAGTAGCTCCAGCTGATAGACCTTTGATCATTCATGACAATAGCCCTTAGAAGCGGTAGCATGGGAATGAAGCTGAATAGATGATTATGATTCCATGAAATATAACATTTTTCCATCTGGCTTGTATGCTTCCTTCTTTCTCTACGTCTTCTTTTGATCTGCTTCAGTCGATATGCTTCAAATTTCTGCTTTTCCAGATTCCTCAGTAGTCTCACTTTCTTCAGCTTCTTTTCAACTTTCATCCTTATTTGTCTCTCCTTAAAATCTGTATTTGAACTCCTGCCTATTTTCTTCATAGAGCCACTTAAACCTCTTCTTCTTTTTGATCTTCTTGACCTTTCTTTTGATTCTTCTACTTCATGAGTGTCAGTCTCTTCTCGAATGTGACTATCATCTTTCATCATAGATTCTTGACAGTCTCCTTTCTCATCTGATTCAGTCTTTCCAGGTTCAGAATTTTCCGAACATTGTTCCCTTGGTACAACAACTTCTTCAGCTACATCATCATCCTTGTTGAACTCAGGTGTTGAGTCCTTTTCAACTAGTTCAATTTCCTGATCAGAACCCAATAAGATTTCCTTTTCAGACAGGCTATTTTTATGACATTCTGATCTTTTCTCTGAAGAGTCTATGGATGTTTCTTCTTTTGAACTGTCAGATGTTCTTTCTTCAGAATCCGAATCTGCTTCATCATCATCAATTTCTATCACCTGAGGTGGCCCTGTAATGATTGAACTTCTCCACTGTTCTCTAATTCTCCAACTTCTCCTTGGAACAGTGTGAGTAACTTTGTTTTCTGGCTTCTTCTTCTTCTTCTTCTCAAATACAGATCCTTTGGGATTTATCTTCTCCTTCTTAGCTTTCTTTGTACAGACAACTTTTTCTTCTACAGCCTTTTCTGCTTCAAATACTTTTCCTTTCTTCTTTGATTCCTGACTTTCATAGATCACAAGAGTTTTATTTTTTGACTGCTCAAATGCCTCATGTGATTTCTCTTTAGATATTTATTCCATTCCCCTTTTTCCTTTTCCTTTAGATTTCTCCTCCATCTTTCTGCTGATGCTTATCGATCCTTTTGTCTTCTTACCTTTATTGGCATGAGGGTTCTTTTTCCAATCTTCAAACAACCTTGGAGTAATTCTTTTGTTGCAGTTTAGAACTTCTCATTCATCTTCCCCAATTGCATTTGCCAGGAATTTCTTTAAAATTATGCTAATGAATCTTCCATAGGGCATCTTAGGAGTGGGCTTTCCTGCTTCAGCTCTTGTTTTTGCATCATCTAACCATCTCTTTATCCATCCTAAGAGAACTGCTCCAAAGTTGATTTTCTTTCTTTGAGCAATAGCAGTCATAAGCCTCAATCAATCTTCATTGATAGTATCATATGCAGTGTCTTTGCACAGGATGCTCTTCCCAACAATGTCAGCCAGAAAATCGTACTGTTGAGGGAAGTCTTTCTTCTTGATTCCTTTTAGAGGAGACTTTTTCTCATAGCCCATCAGCTCCAGCCCAAGCTCGATATTAATCTTGTCAAGGGAAGTAATTCCTCTGCTTGGAATACCTAGACTGAGATTGATTTCAGAAACCCCTATTTGCACTGCGATTTCCTTAACCTCTGAGATGAGGGTGTTTCCTCGATAATCAGCGTTCGAATAGAATTCTTTCACAAATGTAGAGAATATCCTGGTGCTTGTTTCCAAACACATGGTGAATCCAACATTCTTGACCAGATGAAGAATATCTTTGAATTTCTGCTCTGTATCTTCGAATTTTTCAAAACAAACAAGATTTACAGGAATGACTTGAAGAGATGCCATGAGATTAAACTGATTTGGGAATAGCACAGGGAGAGATACCAATATCGGTTTCAGAAGAATTTTCGATTTCTAGGGTTTTGGTGAGTTTTGGGAGAATGGGTATTGACAACTGATGGGAAATGACCATTGTCAGTTTAAAAACAAGACTTATGCTAGTTCCCTCTTATTTTTGCAGAGTACACGTGTCAGATACTCATTTGTAGAACGTGGGTTTAACTTTTGCATTTTCCATAAATGAAGCACATCAAGTATTCTGACCCACTTGAGTTTGGAGGGCGTGTGGTTCACTTTCCTTGTTTAGAGTAAGCTTGAACAGTTCGTAGAGTTGGCTGCTAGACACTCAACCATCATCCTTTCAAAAGGTGGCCTTGATAACTGATATGCTGGTAAAAAGGCTATAAAGAGGTTTATGGAAAAGATATTTGTAAGAAGTATTTCCTCGTGCATTATTCTTCATCATATGACCCTAAACATCGTCCGTTGGTTACAATTCTTTAATTAATCTCATTCGAGATTTAATATAAATAGATTAGATTATAAAAAAAATTTATTCCCTCTTACGTTCGATGTATTTTTACATCTAAACATATTTCAATTCAATTTATACTATCCATGGTATAAATTCATATTTTTGATTTATTAGCAATTTGAACTTAAGATTCCATATATATGAGTTATTTCATATTTTTAAAATCATTTCATCCTAACTAAATTATTTAGGACACTCACCTTTTCCATTAATTAAAAGTTAAAATAGTTTCTGGAGAACAGCGCTGTCTCCTTTTATAAAACCAGCGCCCTGACGTTGTTGGTCTACTCCAAAAAAGAATTGCAAAACACAGCAGGTTGATCCCTCAAGTTTTCTAACATGGATTCTATTAATCCAAGCAATTTCAAATAATCTAAAAACATATAACATTTTCAAATAAAAACCTTAATGAACATCAAGTTCCTATATTTTTCAAAAACATCCTTATTGAGGAATTTTGTTAGATGCCTTACATGCATGATTTAAAAACTTTTTTTTTCTTCATGAATTCCATATAACTAGACACATCTCCATACACGATTCAACCTTATAACCACAGAACCCTTCATGGTTCTCCATCAATTAAATCCTCCCACAACAAAATTACGCATTAATTAGTAATTATATTAAATATTTCTATACAATTAATAAGGGAAAGAGTTTATACATTTTTGATGAAATTTATTTGAAGTTTTCACTTCAATTTTTGATTGGCTAAATTGAATTCCTTCTTGATATAATTGGTTCCACACCTTCCTCCAATCAAGTTTGTAATACAAATTTCTACTATCTTGCTTTTAGTTTGGATGAATTTTGTATAAGAATATGAACTTCTTTGAACTTGCAACTTGGAGACTTAGAAACTTTGGAAAGAATGGACTGAAGTAAAAACTTTTAGCTGAAATGGAGCTTTAATTGTAGTAAATTTCCACTTACAGTTACAAGTTGTTTAGTGTCAATAGATGACTTAAGGAGTTGACACCTCCTACACACACACACACACACACACACATATATATATATGCATGACTAATATACATTTATGTATAATCAACATTTCATTATCTAAAATAGCCAAGTTCCCAGCATTTCTATCATATACATATACGTATATTCATATTACATTACCATACTAATATACATTACATATATATTTATATATGCACATGATATTATAACCCATACATTATTATTAATAAAACTTATTTTGGTAAACAAAAATCATTTCATTAAGAACGGAATTAATCCATTTATGAAAATAACACTTTTAATGTAGCGAATCATTAAATTAAATAACTAATATTTACTCCATTAATTAATTTAAGTAACTTATTTAAATGATACAATCTATATTTTACAATTTAATTTCCTCCTTCCTTCCATAAATTGTTTCTAAACAATTTATATATACATAATAAATTAATCCTTACATTGAATATTTTAAATATTACAAACATTAATTTAATACATGAATCATAAATTAAATATTAATTTAATTTACTAATTCAACATCCGATATTTATTTAATAAACATTGATCCCTCATTTCATATTTTTAATTCACATCCACTAAATATTATATCATTATATGTTACATTTAATTATTGTAACATACTTCTCTTCATTAACTAAATTAAAAGAAAATAACTTTTCTTTCTCCAATTAATCAAACAATATTACTCATTAATAAAGTTAGTGTTTTAATTCCCTCATTTCATATTTGAATTTATATTCATTTGGCAAAATATGATATATTAAGCCATTATAATACATTTATATGTAATATATAAAAATTATGAGTTTAATTAATTCCCTCATTTTAATTAAAATAAAATACATACATTAACTCACCATTTTAATTAAGCGAATTAATTTTGAAATTTAATTCATAATAAATTCATTACTGTTCAAAACTTAATATTCATATTATATTATTTCATAATATAATTTTTTTTTAACTTAATATCAATTTATTAATATTAATTAATTTTCGTCACTTTCATTTTTCATTTCGTAATTAATTCAAACTGTAGCTTAATAGTTAAATTAACTATTAAATTTTATTTTCAAATAAGTGTATATATTTCACATATAAATATATACATATTTTATCTTCCCCATAAATCATATATTTCAAAATATATATAACGCATATCTATTTTTATTCACTCCAGCTCGTTTCGTCTTATAATAAGAATTTTATTTATTAAATTCTTATTTTAATATTATATAAAATACATATAATTAACTTTCATCACTTCACATTCCAACTCGTAATTAATTCAAACTATTAATTTAATAGTTAAATTAATTATAAATTCCAATTTTTCAAATGTATGTGTTTATATATTATACACATATATATTCCTATTATCCGCAACGTAACACAAACTTCATTTTAAATTTTCTACCTAATTTCATCCAATTAATTTAATAGTTTTAATTAACTATTAAATTATCATTTTCCCAACATATGTATGTTGATTTGTAAAAACATGACATACATATAATCAAATTATACAAACGCAACAGAAATAAGCAAAATCAGATTTTTTTTCTTCTTATAAACCAATAACCAGGATCTTTCTTATCCGATAATTATTAATTGAGGAATGATAAAAGATTTATACATTTATAGAATTAAGCTTCTACATGTACAAGTTCATCTCCCTTTAATCCCTCACGGTATTCTTCAAATTCACAAATTAGATTCTACGGATTAATGTCAGTTCTCCAAGTGTGAAGCCTATAAAGGTGATTCACCAAAAGATCTATGAATTAAAGAAGTGAATTTTGGTTTCCACAAACCATGGGAGGCTAACCCTAATTATGTGGCATCTCATATTTTTGACAAGATTTCTAAATAAGGATCTTGGTTAATTAAATAAATGTTAGAAGTTAAAACATAGTTTGGAAGAACATAAAGTGTAAAGAAGTGATTAAATTTATTTTATTATTTAATCAATGTGTTAAGAATGACCTATGTGGTTGAATTTATACAAAGAGACTCTTAATGTAGCAAGGGCTATATAGAGGTTATGAGGATCAGTTTTAATTTAAGGTACATTAGTGACTCGATAGATAATGAAATTATAATAAATATAATTTACTACAGTTGAATGAAAATAGAACGGATTAAAAATAAATGACAGAAAGTAGTACATACAATTAGGTAGTCAGGAAATAGTGGTTATAAGGCACTGTGTTGTATTAGAATGTGATAAATTGAATGTATTTGTATGTATATATATATATATATATATATATATATATATATATATATATATATATATGTGTGTGTGTGTGTGTGTGTGTGTGTGTGTGTGTGTGTGTGTGTGTGTGTGGTGTGTGTGTGTGTGATCTAATAAATGAAAGGAAAGTTAAAAATTAGAGAAAAGTAAGATAATAGAAGAAAGTGTAAATTGAGCTTAGGTTATGAAAGTTAATAATCAACTTGATGAATTGGCCTTAAGAGGTTAGCTTAAGAGAATGGTAAGGTAAGGAAATCAAGAAGATTTCAACAGGTAAGACAAGGTATGTAATGTTCCGAACTTCTAAAAATCTTGTACTCCGACTTTATGTGAATAATAAAGATTATGTTATACTTCAAGAATGTGTTATTTGATTGAATTATGTTTCAATCTATGTGTATATGAAATCATATGTATACAATTATGTACTTTAAAAAAAGATAAGTATTAAAACCTAAACTCTAAGGGTTAAAATCTAGAAATCAGTTATGCCTGTGAAATTTGTCTTACATCATTTTGGGACTTTTCACATTTTATGAAATAATGTTTATATGAGTCATAGAACCCAGGGAACATATTAAAAAAAATCGAGAAGAAGACCAAAAAAAAAACACGTTTCCCCGTGAAAACGCTTTTCGTCTTTTTTGCTGTTCTATTCGCTGTTTTGAGATTTCGCATTTCACGACATAGTTTTTATACGAGGTATAGATGCTAATGAGCCAATAATATTTTTCCTATAATAAGATGAAAAACACAACTAATTCAAGAATTGTCTTCCAATTTTGAAAAATTCACATTCCTGAATAGCGTTTATTCGGATAATAAATATATTTCCACCAATAAATTTTTATCCAAAATAATTTTTAAAGATTACTATTCTCAAATACGGGACGAATACGGAACAAATACGAAAAGAATACAAAGGATAATGTACTGTATAGTACGGGAATTATACGGAACATTATACGATATTAATACGAAGTGTAATACGAGTATTATACAATGTATTATATGATGTAAACACGTATAAATATTTAAGTATTATACTAATTAATCAAATTAGTTGAAATTAAAGTAATTACTAACTAGTAATCCAACCAATTCATTTTCGACCAATCGCGTTCGAGTATGGCAATCCATGTGATCCAAGATGGACCAATGGGAGCCAAGAAAAGAAAAACTAGTTTGATTAACTAAACTAAATAAAGAAACACTAGTTACTTTAACTAGAAAGCTAACTAAAACAAAATCGACCAATCGCGTTCAAGGAAAGCTAACTAGTGATCCAAGTGAATTGTTTTTGACCAATCATGTGAGAGATGATGCAGGGGATGACCTCATCTTGAAGAAACACAAAAATGGTCAGCCATTTAAGGGTATAAATGGAAAGAAAAGTTAGATATTTTGTGGTTCCAAAGTGTAATTTGTCAATGTATTAAAGTGTAATTAACCGAGTCCTTAATGTGCAATTTTAAAAACTTCATATGACTATAAATAGCAAACTTATATTCATTATTTCCTAGCATTTCATAAGTTATATACTTTATAGTTATAATTTGAGAGAGAAAAATATATTTCGAGCGATGAAGTTATGCTATTTTGGAAATAAAGCGAGCACTACAAGAGGTATACTCTAGTGGTTATTTTGTTTATTTTTCTTCTTATATTTAGTTAAATTATACTTTTACAAGTAGTTATAATGCTCAAATTATTTCAAATATATAATACAAAAATTCATTTTACAAGCAGTTATAATGTCTAATTTATTTCAATTATAAAGTAGAAAACATACTTTTATAAGCAGTTACAATGACTAATTTTCCTTAACTATATAATGAAAATATTCATTTTATAAGCAATTACTATGACCGATTTTCTTAAAGTATTTATTCAAATACTCATTATATAAATAGTTATAATGCTGAAATTTTCTTAAAATATTTATTCAAATACTCATTATATAAGTAGTTATTGTAATATCCCAGATATTTCTAAGATTTTAAATAATATCTTAATTGATTTTATTAAAGGTTAAGGTATAAAACCTAGAATGTGAGAAGTAAGATGTGTAGAAAATGGGTAAATATTTTTTGTTTAACATAATTTATTTGTTAGAAATTAAATGTGAGAATATTGTAATGATGCATATAGAGCATTTATTAAATATTAAAGAAATAAATTCAATTGAGAAGTGAAAACGGTTATAAGGATATATATATATACATAGTTATATATTCCTAGAGTTGTGTTTGGTAGCCAAACAATAAGATGAGTAAATTAATACTCAATAAAACTAATAAATTAATTAGTTTAAATATGAAGTAAGAAGGAAAGTCATGAAATATAATTAATTATGTTAATTATATTAGTTATGAGTTAAAGTTCTATAAAAACTAGAAAGTTTGTCTAGAATGACAATATTAAGAATTTAATTGATTAAGTAATTAACTTAATTATTAAGTTGTGGTATAGAGTCCAAGTAATTTAATTACTACTAGTGGACTAGCCCAAAATGATTATATGTGTTAGCCCAATATGGGAATATTTACATGAAGGTGGGTACTTAAATAAGAGAGCTTAATGAAAGGTAAACTATGTAGCCCAAACATTTAAAAGTCCAATGTTGGTCAAAGTGTTGAGAAATATTATTTAGTATAGAGAATTAATCAATGTAGGGTTAATTGAATAACCCTAGTGGGTAGATAAGAGAGAGCATTAACCAAACGTTGATTAATTGCTAGGTAAGTAAATATGGTGATGAGAATTAACTATGGATAAGTTAATTGAGTAACTCAATGTGGTAAAATAATTTAAGGCAAGTCTAATTGGATTATATTAAAAGTCCAATTGAGGTATTAAACTAAGTTAAATAAATTAACCTAGTAGTCCATGTAATTTAATTTAAACATTGATTCATGTAATAATTAATCAAGCCCAATGCTTGTTTTAATTAAATGTAACATAGGGTATTTAATATTAGCCCAATGTAATAATTAAATTGAGCCCAACCAAATTAAATGGATGAGCCCAATATATTTAAATCCTATAGTCCAATGTGGAGCCCAAATGGTAGTCAAAGTTGTGATCAATATATATATATATATATTGGTGTATATATTGATTGATACTTATATAATGATATAGGATATAAAAATAAAGCTAAATTGGTGTAATAAAAAGAGAAATCCCGAATTTTGGGGCCCACAAGGATAGAAAGGTTGCTTGTTGGTGAATTTGGAGTGCAAAGTTGCTCAACAACTCCCCACCAACCCTAGTCATTCAAATGGTCAATCAAAATGTCACTCAATTGGTCATTCAAGTTATAGTAAGCTTGATTAACCCTTAAATTCACCAACATTAGTTGATTAGTGAAGGTTGATGGTGATTAGGGAGGGTCTATATATAGCATCCATCCCCCTCTTGTTATGTTTGTTAGTTATTTTTCAAGAACTCCTAGAGAGAAAAAAAGAGAGTATTCTAGAGAAAAGCAAGCAAGCTTTGGGAGATTGATGATCCACTAAGGAAAATTACTAGAGAATGATAAAGGGGGAGTCACAAGCCAAGACCATGTCAAGAGGAAGGAGAGCATCCATGTCTAAGAGGTTAAAAAGTGCTCTAAACTTTATTTAGTTCATTTTTGTAGTCTAGATATGATTTGAACGGTTAAAATATATTTTTAACCGATCAAAAGTTATTTTGATGGTCTAGAAGTCTAAATCTATGATATATAGGTAGATTCATGATTTCATATAGTTAAATCATGTTTTGGTATGAGCGGTATGCTTAAAAATGGTAGAAATGTTCATATAGATTTTTACCGGTAAACCCTAGTTGGGGTTGTGATTTATAGCCTTTCATTTTGAAAGCTAGAGGTTGTGTATGAGATTTTCTTCTTTAATATGGTAAATATATAAGTTAAGAACAAAACCTAGTTGGTATAATGTTCATGTGAGTTGTTATGGTCAAGACATAATTTTTAGACCAAAGAAGGCCATTTTAAGAACTCAATGTGCAAACATTCCACTTTGTGGTTATTTGTCGTAACCAAAACTTTTCCAAAAATTTGATCCAATGATGGAATATTGTAGTACGAATCCATCGATACCAATTTGAGGTCATTTGGATTTGTAGATTTCATTTTATTCAAGTTTTAATCAAAGGAGCAAAAGTTGAAAAATCAGAAAATGGCAATTCTGCAAGAGGAGGGTCGGGGCCCTTGTTTCCTTTGTAAAAGGAGGGCCGGGGCCCTTGACACTGTTCACGGCCAGTGAGTTTTCCGTTCCGGGTCGGGTCGGGCTATTCGGGTCGGGTCGGGTCGGTTTGGGTCTTTTAAGTCCAAAATTGATAAAATTGCTTAAAAATTAATATAATTAATTTGGGACCCAACTTTAATGTTTATTTATTATTTATAATAAATAATAAATAAAGTAAATAAAAACTATTATTATAATTAATTATTATTTAAAGGATATTAAATGGTAATTAAAGATGAAGTGAATAAGGTAATTATTTATTATTTTAATAAATAAGGATAATTAATTAATTATTATTTAACTGATATTAAATAATAATTAAAGGGAGATAAAGTGAATAAATTGATCATTTGTTATTTAATGAATATTAAATAATAAATGAGTTTAATTAACTAAGAGATTATTATTTAAATAATCATTAAAGGATTTGAGGATTGTTAAAATATTATTAAATGGTTAATAATATTAATAAGTGATTAAAATATTATTAAATGATTAATAATATTAATAAGTTGTTAAAATATTATTAAATGGTTAATAATATTAATAAGTGATTAAAATATTATTAAATGGTTAATAATATTAATAAGTGATTAAAATATTATTAAATGGTTAATAATATTAATAAGTGATTAACATATTATTAAAAGGTTAATAATATTAATAAGTGATTAAAATATTATTAAATGATTAATAATATTAATAAGTGAGTAAAATATTATTAAATGGTTAATAATATTAATAAGTGATTAAAATATTATTAAATAATTAATAATATTAATAAGTGGTTAAAATATTATTAAATAGTTTATAATATTAATAAGTGATTAAAATATTATTAAATTGTTAATAATATTAATAAGTGATTAAAATATTATTAAAGGGTTAATAATATTTGATTGTAGTTATATATTATCAAAGGTAAATAATATTTTGAGATATTTGGTACATTATTAAATGTCCAAATCATTAAGTTGCGTAAAGAAGAAAGTTTAATTGAATTAAACCAAGGTAAGAGTCCATTAGTGATTAAATATTAGACAACTTATAAAATATAGGTTGTATGAAGAACGCAAGGTATTGGTGAAAGATGGTTAAGCGTACCCGGTATGTCCAACTAGGTTTGGGCTAGGGGTTTTGTCCGGAACTTAAGGGTTCGTTTGTCGGACATCTTAAGAGTTAATAATTTAAAGTTAGCGTCTTATATAAAGGCTAAGTAATAGTCATTATATCTAATGATTATTTCAATTTCCTATATAAATTGTAGGTTGAACGAAAGGCGCAAATAAGCGTAAATGGTATAAGCGAATCATGCAAGTTTTTCAGAATGTGTTGCATTATGTGCATGATTTATAAGTTTATTATTAAACTGTGAGGTGCTCATACGTAGTTATGTGCAAAGATGTTTTAATGTGCATTTGTGAAATAAGTTGACTTGAACTGTTGATATGTGGTAGTTGATTTAAGACAATTGTTCTCATTGCACTGTATGTCATGATAGATACTAGACATGAAGCTTAGATTAAATGCGAGGCATGTTATGCATGAGATATGTATGTACTGCAAAGCATAGTATGCATGAAGCATGAAGCATGATTGAACTGTTTTACGTGTTATGTGAAACTGTTAGACTTGCTGAGCCATCGTGCTCACCCTTGCTTAAAACAAAACATTACAGAGTAGCTTGAAGAAGCCGATTACTTTGGTAGAGGCAAAGATGAAGATTGATTAACGAGTCATCAAGATTGAAGCGTATGTGCTTTCGTAGTAAAACCTTGGCGTAGATTAATTCATTTACTGGTGTAAGTATATATGAAGAGTTTATGTTTTGTTGTGCTATAGATTAGCAAACTTAAAATGTTAAGAGAACATTTACATATTATTTATCATTTTCAGACGTTGTCCTTTATGTATAAGGATAATAGGATAGTGTGATTGAGTCATTATGCATATGATCTCAAAGTGGTAATAGGATTTTAAAGATTGCGATTCTGGAATAGAAAGAAATGATGTAAAATTGTAAATAAATGATTATTTAGCAATTATAATATTGTTGTAATTCATGAACAATAAAGAAAAGTAGTACTAGTGTTGAACCGGATCCGAGGTTAAAGGAACCCGGATTTGGGGTCGTCACAGTTATAATGCTGAAATTTTCTTTAAATATTTTGTAAAATATTAATTATACAAGCAGTTATAATGTTCAAATTTATTTTATAGAAAGTAGAAGAAGTCTTAATTATAAACAGTTATAATGTTCAACTTAAAACATAAAATGATTGAATTCGTGTCTAATTAGTTTATATAAAACATTAATGTGTAGGATTTACGAAGAATATTTAATCATAAAACTTATCAAAAAGGCAAGTTTTCTTCTACCTTAAGCTTATTATTTACAAGCTTTATATTTGATTTATGCACTTTATGCAACAACGTGTTATAAATCTTTGCCATAAAAATTATTGTTATTTGATTCAGCATACCTTGATAAATGAATATGTTTATTCGTGAAATATTTATTTGAGATTTTTAGTCAAACCAAGTTGTCGTGGCGCCTCTACATGCGAAGCAAACTTAGATTAACATTCTTTTAAACACTGTCATGATTAGTCAGTGTAGTGTATGTTGTGCATAACATAGGATATTGTTAGGTTGATCCCTTATATATGTCCACCGTATGGTTCTAAGTCATACTGATTGACGAACGATTCTTTGTTATATTACTACTCAGGTTTGCCATGTTAAACAATTGAACTATCCTTTGTAAGCTATTTATTCACTCAAATCCTTATCGGTGTGAGTTCTCTTACATTCTAAATGTTTAAACTCGCTAAGCTATTGTATACTCGTTCTTGTAATAAATTTTAATTGCAGACATACTCGAGAGCTCTGGCTCTAAGAGGAAAGGAAAGAAGAAATGCGTAGACTATACTATCTTTACCTGTTATTTTGTCTATCTTATGTTTTGTATGAAGTCTTTATGACTTATGTAAATATGAACAAGTACTACGAACCTTGTAACCGAATATTATATCAATAAAATTATCTTATTATCATCAACTATGTTCTGTCTTTACTTTTATAAGATTTAGAATTGTTAAAACATTAAAACAATATTGTTAAAGAACTATACATCTCAGTGAAGATATTGAATAACATTGTGAGTGCTATAAGAATTTGAGACAGGATCACCGATGAAGAAGGCAAATTCATCCTAAGATTCATCGATTACAAGTATAAGTGTGTTATTAATATTCTAAATTTTAGATAGATGGGGATTTTTAATATGAAGAGATAACTATCAGTTATGAAACTATGTATCAAAGTGATAGTATTGTGTACATGAAATTTCTAGGTACAACGTTGCCTAATTGAGCGTTGCATTTCTCGGAAAGCCCCCTTAGTTACTGGAAGAATTCTTTATGCTGATACTGTGAATTTTGGATATATATTAGTCATAAATGATAAGGTATTTAAAATCTTAAGGTTAAAATTATAAAAGTTAAGTACTAAGTCCTTTGTATTGATTGCAAAGACTTGGTATAAAATAATGAAAGATCTTTTGAAAGTTAAGATGAGAACTTTATTTATTAAACTGTTTAGTTGAATGCGGATATTGGTAATATGGACTGATCATGTTATGCCAATATTCTGAATTTTAGCTAGATAAGGTTTATAAATTAAGGGAACGTCTATACTTAGAACGATCTAGCATTAATAGTGAGCACCAAATCATCTATAGCAAGTATAATTATTTGGGGGCATGAAAAGGTATGGAAGAACATGTAGAAATGGTAGAACAGTTTAACATAATTTGTATATTAGGGATTAACTGATGATAATTAAAATCTGAAATTAATTAATAAATAAACATTAATTGATTGAAAAGAACTGAGTATTTATAAGACGTATAAATATAGAAAATAATACTCCAAAAATGAGTTGAATGAATGAAGAATGCATGTATGAAGTAAATTGTCATATATGTATTAAGCAAATGAATGTAATAACCTCAAAGTCGTAAAAAAAAATAATATTAGCATAAATGGTGAACGATGATGGATTTTTGGTAATCCGATTAGGGTATGGTATGACATAAAATATGTGTTATATAATTCTAAAAGAAAGATATTTGCTTAAAAGATTGACGCGGGAATCAATATATACAATTTGAGTGTTTTTTATTTGTATCAAAGGTTCGCTTTTTGAAAAAGCATTTTTATGACATATGTGAGTGTTTCTAATAGTTGAAATGATGGGAATTAAAAATGACTAAATGATAGGAGCATAATGTCTAATTATTTTCATTCCTTTATGCTTTGTTTAGTTTCATGTTATCTGTCATGTGAATTGATTTAAAGTGTTTATTGTTTTTTAGAAGAATTTGGTATGATTATGCAAAGATGGAGTTTTATGCTATTTTGCAGAAATACTCTACGTCGTAGTGTTAGAATGCAGATTGGCAGCTCTACAACCAGGTTGTGTGTTCGACGATTACGCAGGAGCTATGTGAGTCTACTCTACGATGGTGTTATTTGCTTTACGAAGTTACCCTACGAAGTGTTGGTACAGAGTTTTACTCTATGATTTTGGCCGACTTACAAGATTCTGATTTTGAATAGGATTTGAAACATAATCCGAACTAGAATTGGAAAAGGAGAAAGCGGCAGACTTAGCTATGGAAAGTGCATTATAAACTGATAAGGAAGTTACTTAAAGTTGAATTTTAGGGATTGATAAGGAGAAAGAAGCTACTATAGTTGCAAAGTGAAGACTTTCAAAATAGAATAGGATTTGAATTATTCTATGGTTTCAATTATATCTATAAATACCTTAGTTTGTAATTAGTTTACGAGATCGGGGAGAGTAACTTACAACACATAAGTCAGAGTTTTCTCAACAACATGTTAGCTTAGTTTTTTTTTATTCAGTTTAAAGGGGATGTTGAATCTCAGTAACAGTTTATGGTTTGATTAAATATATATTATTTGTTCCTTCTTAAATGAAATTCATTCTTGATAACCTGTTCTAATTGCTTACATATTATTTGGGTGATTAATTTAGTTTCTGCAGGACTTAACTTAGTTAACTAGTAATATTTACTAGATTAAGGAAGAACATTACGGAATTGATATTGTTCCTAATCACAAGTAGTAGTTAATGATACATAATTGTGGTCAAACTTTTGAGTATTGCTATGATTATCAGAAGACATGTTAAACAATCCGAGCTTATGTGTTTATTGCTTGGAATAGCCTAATGCCTTAGATCTTAATGCTACTATTATATTAAATCTAGAGAGCTTGTTCTAATTTGTATGATAATTAAAATCTGGTGAAAAACTTGTTTCATTAAGCGACAATTTAAGTGGAATTTTGGGTAACAGAGCTTGTTATTATCTAGGGCCATTAGTTTCATTGAAGGATGAATATTATCATGTTTCATTTACCTATTGACTGTGAACAGGGGATACTGAACTGGAAAACTGAAGTAGTTAATTACTGATTAATCTTATCACTTTTATTATGTTCTGATAATTTAGTGCATTGATCTCAAAACCTCCCAACTTTTACTTTCTATTCTTAGCTAGAAACATCAGAATAAATTTGAATAACATTGTTCTCTATGGGATCGATCCTTGCTTCTATTATACTATGCTTAGTTCTGAGTTCGTAGAGTGGAGTACTAACGACAACTTTCAAATTTTGGCGTCATTGCCGGGGAACAATTAGTTGTTCTTATTTATTCTTTGTTTCTTTATTAGTGTATGATTCAATCCTCTTAATCCGGTAAGTTGAATTTTGATCTAGAGATTGAGACAAATGCAAGAAGGCTCATGAAGGAATATTGTAGAATGCAACATTCAACTGCAGAAGAAACTGAAGTTCCATCACCTGGCCTGACTATAGCTCTTAAGTTGCTTTCAACCCACTCATCAAGTGAATCTGAAGAAGAAGTGATGGCTGCTATAAATAATAACAGGGTTCTAAAGGAGTTGGCAACTCCTAACATGAATAAATAGCCATTATGTATTAAGTATCCTACTTTAGATGCTGCATTTGAACTTAAATCAGGACTAATTCATCTTTTGCCTACTTTTCGTGGTCTTATAGGTGAAGATCCATACAAGCATATGAAGGAATTTCATGTAGTATGCTCAATTATGAAACCTCAAGGAATAATTGAAGAGCAGATCAAGCTTAGAGATTTCCCTTTTTCGCTAGGAGATCTGGTTAAGGACTGGTTGTACTTCCTACCTTCAAGATCAATACAATCATGGAATGACATGAAGATATTGTTCTTGGAGAAGTACTTTCCTGCTTTAAGAGTTGTCAATATAAGGAAGGAGATATATGCAATAAGGTAGTTTAGTGGAGAATCACTCTACGAATGCTGTGAAAGATTCAAAAAGCTCTGCTCTAGCTGTCCTCCTCACCAAATTGATGAGCAACATCTGATCCAATACTTTTATGAAGGGCTTACACCAATGGACAGAAGCATGATAGATGCTGCAAGTGGAGGATCATTGATAGACAAAACACCTAAGGCACGTGTGTACCATGTGTTGGTTTGCTCCAAATTTATGTATGCACAAGCGGTCTAAAGGTACGGAACTAAATTCATACGAGGATGACATAAAACAAAGGTTTCGAAGAGTCCGCAACTTTATTCAGGCTATAATTGAGAATCAAGAAAGTATGGCAAAAGAGGAACAAAAATCACTACGCAATTAATATATGCCACAGGTGACTGAAATTCAGACAAACATCATTAGGACTGTGATTACCGCCACTAGTTTTGAGATCAAACCAAACACTATTCAGATGATCCAAAAATCGGTGTAGTTTAGTGGGTTTCAAAATGATGACCCCAACGACCGTATTGTCAATTTCTTGGAGATCTGTGACACTTTTAAATACAATGGGGTGACAGGGGATGTAATTAGACTGAGGATTTTTCCAATCACATTGAGGAACAAAGCCAAGAGCTGGTTACATTCACTGCCATCGGGGTCCATCACAACGTCGAACGATTTGGCGTGAAAATATCTTGCCAAATTCTTTACACTAGCAAAGACGGCGAAAATGCGGAACGATATCACTTCTTTTCTTTAGGATGATCCTGAGTCATTGTATAAAGCATGGGAAAGGTTCAAGGATCTACTAAAAAAATGTCCCCATCACGGGATCCCCAAATGGTTGCAAGTCCAAACCTTCTACAACGGCCTATTCAATCAAGTGAGGATGAGCATAGATATGGCCGCAGGAGGAGTGTTGATGGGTAAAAATTCTGAGGAAGCTTACAACCAATTGGAGAATATAGTAGCCAACAACTATCAATGGCTTACAACGAGAATTCATTAGCCAAGATCAACAGGTATTCATGAGATGGATCCTATGACAACTTTTTCGGCATAAATGGTAGTGCAGTTTTCTGCCCTTTCAAAGAAAATCGATGCTATGGGGATGTAGAATGATCAGAAAATGGGGACAGTGTGTGAGTTATGTGCGGGGAACCACTCTACAGATCAGTGTGCCATAAATACAGAATCAGTACAGTTTTTAGGAAACTTCAATATGTAGCAGCCGCAGTTCGACAACAACTCCAACAGCTACAATAGGGGTGGAGGAATAATCAAGCACAAAATCAGGTTCCAAGACAAGCACATCTACCCGGATTCCACAATTAACCCCTACCACAAGCAGACAAGCAGAATAGTTTAGAGGAAGTATTGGCTAAGTTTATGGCGGGCACTAAGACAAGATCATGTCACGGATGGATATGAATATTAAGAGTCACTTAGTGGCTATCCGAAATTTGGAGAATCAAATGGGGAAAATTGCAAATGCTTTGGATAGTTACCTTTAAAGAGCCTTACCTAGTGATATAGAGATGAATCCGAGGAGAGACGGATCAAATGGGGAAAATTGCAAATGCTTTGGATAGTTACCTTTAAAGAGCCTTACCTAGTGATATATAGATGAATCCGAGGAGAGACGGAAATGAGCATTGCAAGGCTATTACTTTGAGGAGTGGTAAAGAGTTATAGGAGCCTGCCAAGGAGAAATTAAAGTAAACCCAAGAGGAGAAAAACAAAGAAGAGCAGGAATCAGTTGAGGAGGTTGGAACTGAAAATAAGAAAAAAAAAGTCTGTTGGAAAATCTAAAGTAGTCAAGATGAATGCATATGTACCACCAGTTCTTTTCCCACAAAGACTACAAAAAGCTAAGGAAGATAAACAATTTTCTAAGTTTTTAAAGGTATTTAAGAAGTTACAGATTGACATACCTTTTGCAAATGCTCTAGAATAGATGCTAATCTATTTGAAGTTTATGAAGAAAAATTTATTGAGAAAGAAGCGAATGGAAGAATTTGAGACAGTAGCCCGTATAGAGGAATGCAGTGCAATATTGCAGAGAAAGTTACCACCAAAATTAAAGGATCCCAGGAGTTTTACAATTTCGACTACCATCGGTAACAACTTCATAAGGAAGGCTTTATACGACTTAGGGGTTAGTATAAATTTGATGCCCCTCTCCATTTATCAGAAGCCCGGATTGAAAGAGGCCAAGCCCACTAAAGTTACACTATAATTGGCTGATTGAAAGAGGCCAAGTACCGTAGAGGAATAATTGACGATGTTCTGGTAAAGGTGGGCAAGCTAATTCTACCGGTAGATTTTTTGGTTCTTGACTATGAAGAGGATGCAAACATTTCGATCATGTTGGGATGACCCCTTTTTGGCTACAGGAAGAACAATTATTTATGTGCAGAAAAGGGAGCTCACGATGAGGTTTGAGGATCAAGAGGTCAAGTTCATGTTCTCAAGCCTATGAAGTTGTCGGATGATAGAGAGGAATGCTTCCAAGTAATTGTAATCGTGAACAAGAGCACTTACGAGAAGGATAAGCAAGGTGTGTTCAGGTTAACTCAGAATAATGAAGGTGTGCATATGTTGGATCCTCAATATTTCAGAAAGATCAAACGAATATAAGGGGAGGATCAAGAAATGGCTCAAGAAGCGGTCATTAAATCACAAAATTGACCCCGGCTAAGAATCAGAATGACTAAGTCATGCTGAAAGACTCTAAATCAAACGCTTGTTAGTAGGTAACCCAACCGTAGTTCATTAGTTTACACATTTAAATTTTTATGTTTTATTTAACAATTTGGTTAATTTATAGAGGTTTTAGAATTTTTATGATTTATAGCTTAGAATAGAATTTTATGTTAACAATAATAATTCTTGTCAATTTTGCCTCATTGCAGATCTAGAGTATGAATATGGAGTTAAGGAATTATAACATTGCAACTACAACTGAGCAGAATCTACGCAAAGAAAAAAGAATAAAAATTCAGAATACAACAGACTATGCCCTGGCACGATTTCACACAGGGAAACTATGCCCCGGTGAAGTCACCTCACCCCGGCCCGTTCTGAACTTGCCCTTGGCGAATTCTCCTTAGTCGAACTATGCCCGACACGATATACAAGCCAAATAACCTCACCCCAGCGTAGTGCATGAAACTCAATTTTAATGGGCAGACTCGAACATATGGTGTAATATCCCAGATATTTCTAATATTTAAAATAATATCTTAATTGATTTAATTAAAGTTAATGTTTAAAACCTAGAATTTGAGATGTAAGATGTGTAAAAAATGGGTGAACATTTTTTTTAACATAATTTATTTGTTAGAAATTAAATGTGAAACTATTGTAATGATGCATGTAGAGAATTTATTAAGAAAATAAATTCAATTGAGAAGTGGAGGTGGATATATATATATATATATATATATATATATATATATATATATATATATACCTAAAGCGTTCTTGTTAGCCAAATAAGAAGATGAGTAGAATAAATACTCAATTAAACTAATAATTTAATTAGTTTAAAATATGAAGTAAGAAGATAAGTCATTAAATATAATTAACTAGGTTAATTATATTAGTTAAGAGTTAAAGTTATAGAAAAACTAAAATGATTGTCTAGAATGACAATATTATGAAGTTAATTAATTAAGTAATTAACTTAATTATTAACTGGTTGTATAGAGTCCATTAATGGATTTGAAGCAAGCCTAATATTTTAATTGTTAAAAGTGTTGTTGGTAATATTAAAGAGGTTCAAATAAATTTAAGGATTTAGCCTCATGAAAAGTCTAAGTAATTTAATTACTAATAGTGGACTAGCCAAAAAAGATTATAGATGTTAGCCCAATATGAGAATACTTGCATGAATTTGGATAATTAAATAAGAGAGCCCAATGCAAAGTAACTATGTAGCCCAAACATTTAAAAAGTCAATTGATGGTCAAAGTGTTGGCAAATTTGGTTGAGTGTAGAGAATTAACTAATGTAGGGTTAATTGAATAACCCTAGTTGGTAGGCAATATAGAGAATTAACCAAACAATGGTTAATTGCTAGAGGAAGGAAGATAGTGATGAGAATTAACTATGGATGAGTTAATTGAATAACCCAATGTGGTAAAATAATTTAAAACAAGTCTAATTGGATTATATTATAAATCCAAATGAGGTATTAAACTAGGTCAAATTAATTAACCTAGTAGTCCATGTAATTAATTAAACTAGCCCAATGCTTGTTTTAATTAAATGTAACATAGGGTATTTAATGTTAGCCCAATAGAATAATTAAATTGAGCCCAACCAAATTAAATGGATGAGCCCAATATATTTAAATCCTAGAGTCCAATGTGGAGCCCAAATGATAGTCAAAATTGGTCAACATTTATATATATATATAAGCCATAAAAAGAAAGCAAAAATGGGGGATTAAATCCCATTTTGCTGAGATTTAGGGGACCCACAAGTGGGTGGCTTGATTTCTCATGTTGCTTTACTTGTATACAATGTTGTGGTTGTTGAACCAACCCTAGTCAATCACAAGTCATTCAACAAATCAATCCATCCAATAGTAATCTCAATTAAGCATTAATTTGACAATGTTGATGGATTAGGAGAGTTAATAAGGGTTTAGCAAATGGCTATATATAGAGTGCTCCACACAAGTGTTATGTTGGTTGGTGAATTGCTAGAGCCTTCAAGAGAGAAAATAGAGAGCATTGTAGAGCAAAGCAAGCAAACACTTGTGAGTTGAAGGAGATTGTTAGAGGAGGAGTTTGGTGGATGGCACATAGCTTCATAGCGTACCTTGGAAGGAGAAGAAGAAGAGCATCCATGTCCAAGAGGTTAAAAAGTGTTCTAAACTTTTTTTAGTTCATTTTTATAGTCTAGATATGTTTTAATCGGTCAAAAAGTATTTTTAACCGATCAAAAGTTATTTTGATGATCTAGAAGTCTAAAACTATGATATATAGGTATATTCATGATTTTATATAGTTAATACATGTATTTGTATGGGTGGTACGCAAAGAATTAGAAGGAAAGTCCATATAACGATTTACTGGTAAAACCCTAAGTGGTTCGATCTTTAAATTTTGTGTCAAACGTTTTCAAAATTATGATTGAACCATGAAATATTGTAAAATAAGAATTTAGGAAGACAACAAAACTAAGTTGGTGTCATTTGGATGTGTAGAGTTTATTTTATTCAAGTATGAACCATAAAAACCAAGGATTTGTGATTTTAGTTTTCACTTTGTCCTTGTGAGCAGTATTTAGTCCAGTTTCGTTCGGAATTTGGATTTGTGATATGAATAGAAATTATAGAGGGGGAAATTCTGATGAGAATGGACTTAAGAATCACCTCAAAATATTTAAAAATGAAGAAATTATACCTGTCGGAGCGTCGGAGGGTCGAACAACCCATTTTTAGGGTTTTGTTTCTGTTTTGGACGCCCCGGCGACCAGTTGAGCGCCGCGGCATTCAAAACAGAATGTCCAAGTTTTCTTGGTCGGGTCGGTTCGGTCCGGGTTGGGTCGGGTCAGTCCGGGTCGAGTTTTAATGAAAATTTAAGTTGAAATAAGTATAAAATGAATGACTTTGAATACTAAATCAATATATGAAGTTTATTAGTAACTAATTGGTAGCTAAATATTTAAAATAAAGACTAAAGTTAATACAATTAAAAAGTTAACTATTGGTATTATTTGAAGATTTTTAAAATATTATTAAATGATCAATAATATTAGTATATGATTAAAAAGTTATTGAATGATTAAAATAGCATTACATGGTTAATAATATTAATAAGAGATTAAAATATTATCAAATGGTTAATAATATTAATAAGTGGTTAAAATATTATTAAATAATTAATAATATTAATAAGTGATTAAAATATTTTTAAATGGTTAATAATATTAATAAATGATTAAAATGTTATTAAATGGTTAATAATATTATTAAGTGATTAAAATATTATTAAATGGGTAATAATATTAAGAAGTGAATAAAATATTATTAAATGGTGAATAATATTAGTAAGTAATTAAAATATTATTAAATAATTAATAATATTAAGAAGTGATTAAAATATTATTAAATGGTTAATATTAATAAGAGATTAAAATATTATCAAATGGTGAATAATATTTATAAATGATTAAAATATTATGAAATGGTTAATAATATTAATAAGTGATTAAAATATTATTAGATGGTTAATAATATTAATAAGTGATTAAAATATTATTAAATGGTTAATAATATTTGTAATAGATTAAAATATTATTAAATGGATAATAATATTAATAAGTGATTAAAATATTATTAAATGGTTAATAATATTTGAATGTAGTTGTATACTTGTATATTATCAAAAGTAGATGATATATTGAGGTATTTGGTATATTATTAAATGTCCGAATCATTAAGTTATGTAAAAGAAGAATGTTTAATTAAATAAAACCAATCTAAATAGTCAATTTGTGACTAAATTTTAGATAACTTATTAAAAGTAAGTCGTACGAAAAACATGTAGTAAATGTATAAGTTAGATGAGCATACCCGACATATCCAACTTGGGTTGGGCTAGGGTTTTGTCCGGAAGTTAAGGGTTCGTTCGTCGGACATTTTAAGAGTTAATAATTTAAAGTTAGAGTCTTATATAAAGGCTAAATAATAGTCATTGCATCTAATGATTATGTCAATTTCCTATATAAATTGTAGGTTGAACGAAAGACGCAAATACACATAACTGGTAAAAGCGAATCAGATAAGTTTTTCAGATATTGTTGCTATGTGTATAACTGTTGTGTGTGCATTTAAAGCATGTGAGAATTTGAATTAAATATGTTTTTGTGAAACCATATGAAATGTGTTGATTCTATATGATAGAAAGCCTGAATTAATTGAATAAGTTGAACTGTATGTCATGTATTCATTCCAATGCATGATCAGTATGTTGTATAAATAAATGCAAAGCATGAGAAGCATGATGCATTCATATAATGTAATGTATGAAGCATGAGAAGCATGTATAAACATGAACTATGTGTTATGTGCTATCTGTTAGACTTGCTGAGCCGTCGTGCTCACTCTTACCAAAACCAACATTTTCAGATAGTGCAAATTATTTGAAGTTCTCGATAAAGATCAAGGAACAGGAAAACATATTACTTTCACTGAAGATCTAAATATTTGTTGTAGATATCAGTCCGAATTGGACAGGTAAATGATTGTGTAGTATAATACTTAGTTGGTATATTATATGAGTGTTAAATACTCAATTTGATTGTAACAGAATGTCGTATCATGTATGATTTTGAGACATACTAGGAATGTATACAAATTGCGATTCTAGAATAGAAAGAGATGTTGTAAAATTGTAAATAAATGGTTATTTACCAATTATAATATTGTTGTAATTCATGAACAATAAGAAAAATGTTGTACTCGTGTTGAACCGGATCCGAGATTCAAGGAACCCAAATTTGGGGTCGTCACAAGTTGGTATCAGAGCTGATAGGTTATAAACCTTAGGTAAGAGTACCTTAGGCTATAACCGTAGTAGAAGATAAGTAAAATGATAAATGAATAAACTCCGGAAGAGTTTAAGTAATAAAAGATGAATTTGGAAAATTCATATATAGAAGATTATCTAAAGATAGATTTAAGAAGATATAAGAGAGATGAAAAATGTCATGTTGTACCTAATTTGAAGAAATGATAGAAGATATTTTATAATAAGATTTTGAGAAGCATAAAGAAAATGCTAATAAGGTCATGAAATGATCTAGGGAGATGAACTCGTAATGAGACAGATGTGCTAAAATATGAATGGGGAGAATTCATATTCAGTTAAGAAAAATTAGTGGTTTGTGGGTTTTTAATTGAGGACTCATATTAGTGGCTGAGTTATACGATTACTTGTATGGGCGGGGAATTTGTGCTTGGTTTTAGAACCGCTTAGCTTCCTATATTAATATAGTGGTTGAGTTGAACGAACCCTTGCATGGGCGGGGGTTATGATATGTCAGCGAACCAATTTGGGAGATGCTGCTGCAAAACTTGCACGATCAGTATGTATCGAAGAAGAAAGATATGCACTGGTGGCATGTGTTTCCTTACAGTGTTGAACAATTGGGAAACTGATGTATTTGTTCTTGGTTTAACGACCGCTTAACTTCCTATATTGATTAGTGGCCAAGTTGACCAATTTCTTGTATGGGCAGGAGATTGTGTTTGGTTTGACGACCACTTAACTTTCTATAGTGATAATCAATTGAAACCTGGTGCGTGCTATTTGTTATATGTATGTTGAGAAGGTGATTCTTTTCTCATGTATAACGGATAGGTAGAGGATGTTAAGATAAGTTCGTGTTCTGAGAATCGACACACATGGTAAGTTCGTGACTCATAGTCATGTGGTGGAGCCCCTCAACGAATGAGCGACTTTGGCCTGACTATGACAAGCTCCTCAAACCATTTGATTGTGGTAAGTTCCTGAGCCCAAATACGTGGTAAGTTTGATGAGCAGTGAGTGTGAGTAGAGTTAAGTTGCAAGATTAAAGCTATACTAGATATAGTTATTAAGCTGAAAAAGATGAGAAAAAATTTGAGGTATTTTGAGGTTTTAGGATATTCCAAATCTTCTAGCTATGCTAGATTTTGAAATTCTTAAAATCGTACTAAATTCCCACTTTTGTGCTTTTGAAAAACAAATGTATTTTAGAGATCATTAATGCACTTAGTGCAGAGATGATAAATGATGGAGTCATCAATGCAGAGTAACCTGGTGTTGGATGTATTTTTAAGCCCACTATGGTATGATGTAATATGATAAAGTCAAAATAATTTTTTAGTATTTTGAAATGTTTAAAGAAGAGTCTATGTTAATTGTTTTGGCTAGACAAATTGATTTGAAAATATCAAAATATATTTATAAAATCATCACACGCCATTAAAGCCATGGTGCAGAGATGAAAAGACGAAATCCTCAACGCACTGTTGCAAATGTGCGGTATCATGAAGTCCTATAAATTAATTTTAGTTACTTTAACTAATCTGAAATAATTTTTGAATCGTAATATACGAGCAGTTCAATGATGTGAGTCTATGTCATTTATTTTGACTGGACACTTTTTGGTCAGAAATGACTCAAGTTTTATTTTCCAATCCAATTTATACTGGAGCGGAATTTTGTAGTAAGTCTGAGGTGAACAACCCCATAATGGGGGATATGTCAGAGTCATGAATAAAGAATCCGCGAGGGGCGCCCAAAAGTGGTGGCATGCTGATATAACAAATTATGGGCTGGTAAATCCAAAGAGTTCAACCCTGAGTGAAGTCTTTGTGCACAACGCAGAAGTACGATAGGCTGATCACCAAGAGTACCAGATATTACAATTGTAATGATTGTTAACATTCAAAATGAAATGGTAGCTTTCTGTCTACCGGGTATTGTAAATACTCAAAACGTATGTTCACAGCTTTTATGACTCATCAGAATAGTATGATTTTTTTAATGAATATTTTAATTTTCAATTTATTCTTTTGTAAGTTATTGATTTTCAATTTATTCTTCTGCAAGATATTCCATTGTTCTGGACTTGTAAGATAGAAGTATGAACTTCTTAGCAAAGGGTGGTCATAGAATTTGATGAGTAAAGAGGTATACTCAGAGATAAAAATTGGTAGAAATGTGTATAAGATAATTTCGGGGACGAAATTCTTATAAGAAGGGGTGAATGTAATATCCCAGATATTTTCAAGATTTTAAATATTATCTTAATTGATTTAACTAAAGGTTAATATTTCAAACCTAGAATTTGAGAAGTAAGATGTGTAGAAAATGGGTGAACATTTTTTTTAAGATAATTTATTTGTTAGAAATTAAATGTGAAACTATTGTAATGATGCATGTAGATAATTTATAAAGGAAATAAATTCAATTGAGAAGTGAATGTGGATATATATATATATATATATATATATACCTAAAGCGTGCTTGTTAGCCAAATAAGAAGACGAGTAGATTAAATACTCAATTAAACTAATAATTTAATTAGTTTAAAATATGAAGTAAGAAGAGAAGTCATTAGATATAAGTAACTAGGTTAATTATATTAGTTAAGAGTTAAGGTTATAGAAAAACTAGAATGGTTGTCTAGAATGACAATATTATGAAGTTAATTAATTAAGTAATTAACTTAATTATTAACTGGTTGTATAAAGTCCATTAATGGATTTAAAGCAAGTCCAATATTTTAATTGTTAAAAGTGTTGTTGGTAATATTAAAGAGGTCCAAATAAATTTAAGGATTTAGCCTCATGAAAAGTCTAAGTAATTTAATTACTAATAATGTACTAGCCCAAAAGGATTATAGATGTTAGCCCAATATGAGAATTGTAATGACCCAAAATATTATGAAATAGTTCGATAAAAATTTGCGTCATAATTAAGTAATGAAATGAAATTAACGTTTAATTTATTGTGCATCATGAATAATCATATCAATGTGTATGAGGGAAGCTCACTCGGTGGAATTGTTAAACCAAGTGACTAACCTAGAAATAATAATAACAATAACGATACGAACGAAATCCTAAACCGATAATCTAATCGTTAGGTTTTATAATTAAACCGGCGCACGGTAGACGGAATAAATTAAATAAAAGCCTAATTGGATGATTTAATTAATCCAAGTAGGACCTTTGATGATTATAACCTTAAGCGTAGCCGTGAGCATGCTAGGATTAATTTTGGTTACCAATTATATTACGTGAATTAAGGGTAACAATTAATGCCTAACTCATTGGAATTTAATTTAATAAACTCTAGAATTAATTATGGGAGCCCAAGTAAATTAAATTGGGAGCCCAAGTGGAATTAATTGGTGGCCCAATGAAATTAATTCCTAGAGCCCAAATGATGGCCCAAACCAAAGTCAAATGGTCAAGATACTTACAAGTATTGATTTATATATATATGTATGTATAATAGCCAAATAAAATGCTAAAAGAAAATAAAAAACCTAGGGGAAATAGGGGGGGCTCTCGGCAGCATTAAGGGGAGGGGGCTCATGTCTCCAAGCTCCCCAAATTACTCCCACAAAAACTCTTCCCAACACCCCATCAATTCCCCCAAAAGGTGGAGCATGTTTGTTGACTAATTAGGGACTAAATTAACCAAGTATGGATTAATTAAGAGAGCCTAACTAAGCTTAGCAAACCTCTATAAATAGAAGGCTTGACCAACTCTTGCAAGAGTTGGTTCATTTGCTAGAGAAATCCTAGAGAGAAAAGCAAGAAAGTTAGAGAGAAGCAAGGAAGTTCTTAAAGTGTTCTTGAGAGTAGAACAAAAGAAAAATATCAAGAGAGTGTGTGAGGGTACTCGGCTGCTAGGAGGTAGTTCTTGGATGTCCAACAACTTCATCGACTACTTCGGAAAGCAACGGAAGCGAGCTAATAGGAGCGAGAGGTATAAAATCACATAAAACCCTAGTTTCATGCTCATTGTTATCCATTATGTGATTTCTTTGGTAGAAAACTAATTTTCAATATCTAAAAAGGTAGAAACATGCTAGATTGATATATCTAGGGTTACATGGGTTTAATATAAATTTTTGGGTGTATTCATGTGGAAAGATTTCATCAAAATCATCAAATAAGTTTTTACCGACGAAAACCAAGTAACCAAAATCATGGCAGCCACTTACCGAAATTTCTGGGCATGATCCGTAAATCGGATTCATGATCCGTAAATTTCTGGGGTTAGATGCGTAAGATACGAAAATTCTCCAAGTGGAATCACTTCGATCCGATTTAAAATGAGCAAGTTATGATTTTTCAACCAAAACACACCCACTGTTTTAGGGCTGTGCATAACAGTCCGGTTTGGAGCCAATTTCCGTGACCAAAACAAATCCAAATTTGATGTTTGATGACAGAAAAATGTAGTTCGGGAAGTTACGAATCCATCGATACCAAATAGGCCTCGATCGGACTTGTAGATTTCATTTTATTCACGTTCTAGCCGGAGACCCCAAGTCAGGAAAAGCATAAAAGCAATCTGCCTATTTTTGGAAAAAAACCGACCGGTTCGCCAATTTCCGATTTTTCTTGAAATCGTAGGGGGGGGCGGTTCAGTCCTTTTTAGGCCGGTTCTTGCTTCGGTTCCTAAACAGAAAATGCTTGTTATTTTATGAAGAAAATTATAAAAATTTAAAATCCGAAATGTTTTGTAATTTGGTATTTATTAGAATTAATGGTGGATTAAAGCTTACTAAATTGCTAATAAGTATGGTAAAATTATTTTTAATTTCAGAAAAATAATATTGGACCTATTGGCATGCTAGTTAAGTGTTATAAAATAAAATTTGAAATTATTGGAGTGATTCACTATATATTAGCTATTTATTAGTGTATAAATAGGCTAATAATCTAATTAAATATTATTTAATAAATATTAAATAATATATGAAGTTATGTAATTAATTAATTATGATTTAATGAATATTAAATAATAATTAAAGGATGTTAAGATGAATAAGTTAGTTATTTATTATTTAATTGCACTTAAATAATAAGTAAAGTTAAATAAATAATTAATTATTATTTAAATTAATATTAAATAATAATTAAAGAATATTAAAGTTAGAAAACTAATTATTTATTATTTAATTAATATTAAATAATAAGTAAGGTTAAAAATAATAATTTAATTAATTATTATTTAATTAATATTAAATAATAATTAAAGGATAATTAAGGTTAATAAACTAATTATTTATTATTTAATTAATATTAAATAATAAGTAAGGTTAAATAATTAATTAATTATTATTTAATTAATATTAAATAATGATGAAAGGATAATTAAAGTTAATAAATTAATTATTTATTATTTAATTAATATTAAATAATAAGTAAGGTTAATTAATTAATTAATTATTATTTAACTAATATTAAATAATAATTAAAGGATATTAAAGTTATGAAACCAATTAATTATTATCTAATTAATATTAAATAATAATTAAAAGAGATTGAAGTTAATAATCTAATTATTTATTATTTAATATAATAAATAATAAGTAAAATTAATTAGTTAATTAATTATTATTTAATTACATATTAAATAATAATTAAAGGGTACGTGAATACTTAAAATATTATTAAATGATTAATAATATTAGTAAACCCTTAAAATATTATTAAATAATTAATAATATTGGGAATTGAATTAAGGTATTATCATGTGATTAATAATACTAACTTGTAATTAGGTTATTATCCAAATATGATATTATTATCTTGGAGGTATGTGTTAGGGAGTCAATGTGCTTAAGTGGTAACTTAATTACGACGTATCATAAATCCCTATATGTCATACTAACTGATAGGCCAACGTTATCGATGTTAGGTCTTTCAAATGAGGTTTAATTACACGGTATTAGCTATACGCCGCGAGCCAGGCAAGTTCTTTATCCTTACTCAATATTTACATTGAGCAAATTTCGCAGACATTGTTAAGTGGTATATTTAGTATAAATTATTCCACATCATTGTGTTTATTGAAATTCGCACATAGTGCAGTTGAACTGTGATTCTTTTATTGAGTCATGGACTAATTAAAGTTTTCTTTTCGAGAACTATTCAAAGAGAAGTCTATGCCAATTGTTTCGGCTAGACGACAATGAAATTTATTTTAAAAGCTATCCAAACTAGTCATTGGTGCAGATTCTTGACTGAGAGAGCAACCCTTAATGGGGGAAATATTAAGTGTCGGATAATCCGATACAAGTCAGAGTTAAATGTTATGCATATACATGGTGTACAAGAGGCTGATCCCCTTGAGTACAATACTGGCGGATTAAATTTATAAAAGGGTCAGTCTAATGATTGATACCTGTGAGTTCACGGTCTATTTGACCACTCAGTAGTTAATAATCAATTCTCTAATCTTTTATTCTGAGTCTTGATTATGTTGTTTAGTAAATAATCAATCTTCATTCTTTCATTTGATTATTGAATTATGTAAAACAGTTTCAATAGCGTTAATTCATTTCGACTTCTGTTTTATTCATTCATGATATATCTTATGGATTCATATTATACTTGCTGAGCAAAGTAGTTGCTCACTGTAAGACCCCGAATTTTATGAAATACAAAATTTAATTTTTCTTCATATATATATATTTTTTTGAAACAGTAAGTGGTTAAATCGATAAAGTTAAAAGTTAAGAATGTTATGTGCAAATTTTACTTTGTCGGACAATATTCGCTTTGTCGGGGAATATTCGTTTGGTCGGGGAATATTCGTTTGGTCCGACGGCGCCGAAATAACAAATTATTGGTGGACCCCACATCGAAATATTTGTCGGATATAGAAAACGACAGAAATAACCTTTTTAAATAAAAATAGTCAACGGAACTGTTAAAATACCGGTGATAAAAGAATAGTAGCATACGATAGTTATTGGTATTTTCTGTAGCACTCGGTACTCTACAGTAACACACGGTATTGCATAGTGTCTCATATTTTTGGTCTGATAATTGACACCGTAACTGTTACGCATCATTTCATCGATAATTGTCACTGCATAATATTTTATATTATCAATTCAATAATTGTTGTTACACAGTATTTTGCATTATTGATTTAATAATTGTCATTACACTGTATTTTATATCATTGAGTCAATAATTGTTGTTGCACTGTTTTTAAAATTATTGAACCTAATAATTGTCACAGTAACATATGCACAGTAATTCACATTATTGAATCAATAATTGTCATTACACAGTAACGTATGCTTTATTTTACATTATTGTTATCTCTATTATGATGTTATTTAAACAGTTGTATTTCATTAATTTATTGACTTGATATCTAAGAGCTAACTATACTGTATTTATAACAATTAGTCATAATAATTGAATTGATAAAGTTATTTGTTTATAATATAAAGTTAGGTGATTATTAGGTGATATGAAATGAATGGTGTAGATTAAAGTGTGAATTATTGTTGAATAATTGAATTGATTTGTTTATAATATAAAGTTAGGTGATTATTAGGTGATATGAAATGAATGGTGTAGATTAAAGTGTGAATTATTGTTGAATAATTAAATTGATTTGTTTATAATATAAAGTTAGGTGATTATTAGGTGATATGAAATGAATGGTGTAGATTAAAGATAATATAATATTTGAAATGGATGGTGTAGATTAAAAGATGATCTTTAAATGAATGGTTTAGATTAAATGAATGATAAGATTTTTGGCTATAAATAGAAGCCTTAACTTAAGGATTTTTCATAAACTTCCTTACTTGTTCTTTCTTTCTCTCTCTAAATACTTCTTGTGAAAGTTCTCTCTAAGTGTGCTTAAGTCATCTTGAGTATTTGTGAAGATCTATAAGTATACGTGTACTGTTCAAGTTAATCAACCTCATTTAAATCAATATCCAGTCACGTGTTGAGGTAAGGGATACCATCTTTTTCATCTTCCATTATTCAAACATACTATGGTAAGGGATTATCATTATTTGATTCTCGATAATAATATTGTTTCTTCCTTACTCATAAGACGTGCCTTTTATTTCCATGTATTAAATTGTGGGAATAACCTTACGGAGCGGATTGCCGCCTGTTGGTGAATAACCTTTCGTATTCATTCATTATTAATCTCTGAGAATAACCTTACGGAGCGGATTGCCGCCTGTTTGGTGAATAACTCTTTGTACTCAAATTCTATTAAATTGTGGGAATAACCTTACGGAGCGGATTGCCGCCTGTTGGTGAATAACCCTTTGTATTAATTTCCTTCACCTTTTGTTAATCAAACCTGCTACGGTAAGGGATATTATTTTCTTTCATACTCCTAAATCGAAATTTATTATGGAACTATTGCTTCTATAATTCCTGAAAATATTATATGTTCCATAATAGTTGAACTTCATTATTTCAACTGAACCTTCCTATTTACGTGAACCTTTCTATTGAATTGTAACCGTTATTCTGAACTGTGGATCTTGAATATCATTTTTAAATTTCACTCCACATCATGTTGACAATTTGGACATTATTTGAATCTGTACAAAGTAAACTTCCGATACTTATTGTTATCCTATTTCTTCTGTTCATCATTTATATCATTCTAATCATCCAAAAATCAAGCTGTTGTGAATATCTGTGGCCGGGGGCACAGATGTGATATATTTGTTGAACAGATGATAGGTTAAAGGCGATATAATAGGTTAAAGGCGATACATCTGTTCGGTGTCTTTTATGGCACGTGGTGAATGTTCTCTTTGGCCCGTAGTGCAAAGATGAACTGTTGTTTGGTATGATTATGACCAAAGGCTGAATCTGGTATAATCATGACCGTTGGTGCTATATTGAATATCTTTGGCCCGTAGTACAAAGATGAACTGTTGATGTGCATGATTATGATCAGGAACTGTGAATTTGTATTATCTTGACTAATGATATTTCAGATGATAAAAGTTGATGATGTTTTTCCTAAAAAGAGAACCGAGTGGACATTATAGTCTGCATTATTCTTCTAATAGATTACTTATTCCGCTGCTATTATTGATCTGAACGTTGTTTAAGAATTTAACTGCAGTTTTTGATATAAACCTTGTAGTCTATTGTATTCTATCAAGAACTCAACTGTTGAAGACTAATGATAATTTATTCGTCATTATCTTAGTCATGATATTCTTTACTGGGCTATTTGAGCTCACCCTTTCTTTTGTTCCATTGTTTTTCAACAGGAGATGAAAACATAACAGGGTCTAGCCGGGGAATGGAGTGAGGGTCCGAGGAATAGTTATCATAGTCTTCACGTTTTGTAAAATAGTGTGGCAATAATAGTGAAGACTTAGTTGTGTATTATTATACACTGTATTGTTGTACGTTGTGCTTTGTTGTAATAATTTTGTTGTAGTATTTTGACGACTCAAGTTTGGGCTGTGTGGGCCCAGATTTGGGGGCGTCACAGTTGGTATCAGAGCCAGGTTATTAAAGATATACTCAAACATCACCATATAAAAACTAATGGCACAAAGGAAATATGTTACGTAAATATGTGAAGGACCCAAACCACGTCATTGAGTTAGAACCAGACGTTATAGCAGAGGATTTAACATACGAGGAAGTACCTGTTAAGATCCTGGATAAGAAGGAGCAGATCCTACGCTCAAAGGTTATACCTCAAGTTAAGGTTTTATGGAGGAACCAAGATACTGAGGAAATGACCTGGGAGCTAGAATCTGAGATGAAATCTAAGTATCCTTACCTCTTCGATATGTCAGGTACGTCAATTTCGGGGACGAAATTTCATAAGGAGGGGAGGTTGTAAGACCCCGAATTTTATGAAATACAAAATTTAATTTTTCTTCATATATATATATTTTTTTGAAACAGTAAGTGGTTAAATCGATAAAGTTAAAAGTTAAGGATGTTATGTGCAAATTTTACTTTGTCGGACAATATTCGCTTTATCGGGGAATATTCGTTTGGTCGGGGAATATTCGTTTGGTCCGACGGCGCCGAAATAACAAATTATTGGTGGACCCCACAACGGAATATTTGTCGGATATAGAAAACGACAGAAATAACCTTTTTAAATAAAAATAGTCAACGGAACTGTTAAAATACCGGTGATAAAAGAATAGTAGCATACGATAGTTATTGGTATTTTCTGTAGCACTCGGTACTCTACAGTAACACACGGTATTGCATAGTGTCTCATATTTTTGGTCTGATAATTGACACCGTAACTGTTACGCATCATTTCATCGATAATTGTCACTGCATAATATTTTATATTATCAATTCAATAATTGTTGTTACACAGTATTTTGCATTATTGATTTAATAATTGTCATTACACTGTATTTTATATCATTGAGTCAATAATTGTTGTTGCACTGTTTTTAAAATTATTGAACCTAATAATTGTCACAGTAACATATGCACAGTAATTCACATTATTGAATCAATAATTGTCATTACACAGTAACGTATGCTTTATTTTACATTATTGTTATCTCTATTATGATGTTATTTAAACAGTTGTATTTCATTAATTTATTGACTTGATATCTAAGAGCTAACTATACTGTATTTATAACAATTAGTCATAATAATTGAATTGATAAAGTTATTTGTTTATAATATAAAGTTAGGTGATTATTAGGTGATATGAAATGAATGGTGTAGATTAAAGTGTGAATTATTGTTGAATAATTGAATTGATTTGTTTATAATATAAAGTTAGGTGATTATTAGGTGATATGAAATGAATGGTGTAGATTAAAGTGTGAATTATTGTTGAATAATTAAATTGATTTGTTTATAATATAAAGTTAGGTGATTATTAGGTGATATGAAATGAATGGTGTAGATTAAAGATAATATAATATTTGAAATGGATGGTGTAGATTAAAAGATGATCTTTAAATGAATGGTTTAGATTAAATGAATGATAAGATTTTTGGCTATAAATAGAAGCCTTAACTTAAGGATTTTTCATAAACTTCCTTACTTGTTCTTTCTTTCTCTCTCTAAATACTTCTTGTGAAAGTTCTCTCTAAGTGTGCTTAAGTCATCTTGAGTATTTGTGAAGATCTATAAGTATACGTGTACTGTTCAAGTTAATCAACCTCATTTAAATCAATATCCAGTCACGTGTTGAGGTAAGGGATACCATCTTTTTCATCTTCCATTATTCAAACATACTATGGTAAGGGATTATCATTATTTGATTCTCGATAATAATATTGTTTCTTCCTTACTCATAAGACGTGCCTTTTATTTCCATGTATTAAATTGTGGGAATAACCTTACGGAGCGGATTGCCGCCTGTTGGTGAATAACCTTTCGTATTCATTCATTATTAATCTCTGAGAATAACCTTACGGAGCGGATTGCCGCCTGTTTGGTGAATAACTCTTTGTACTCAAATTCTATTAAATTGTGGGAATAACCTTACGGAGCGGATTGCCGCCTGTTGGTGAATAACCCTTTGTATTAATTTCCTTCACCTTTTGTTAATCAAACCTGCTACGGTAAGGGATATTATTTTCTTTCATACTCCTAAATCGAAATTTATTATGGAACTATTGCTTCTATAATTCCTGAAAATATTATATGTTCCATAATAGTTGAACTTCATTATTTCAACTGAACCTTCCTATTTACGTGAACCTTTCTATTGAATTGTAACCGTTATTCTGAACTGTGGATCTTGAATATCATTTTTAAATTTCACTCCACATCATGTTGACAATTTGGACATTATTTGAATCTGTACAAAGTAAACTTCCGATACTTATTGTTATCCTATTTCTTCTGTTCATCATTTATATCATTCTAATCATCCAAAAATCAAGCTGTTGTGAATATCTGTGGCCGGGGGCACAGATGTGATATATTTGTTGAACAGATGATAGGTTAAAGGCGATATAATAGGTTAAAGGCGATACATCTGTTCGGTGTCTTTTATGGCACGTGGTGAATGTTCTCTTTGGCCCGTAGTGCAAAGATGAACTGTTGTTTGGTATGATTATGACCAAAGGCTGAATCTGGTATAATCATGACCGTTGGTGCTATATTGAATATCTTTGGCCCGTAGTACAAAGATGAACTGTTGATGTGCATGATTATGATCAGGAACTGTGAATTTGTATTATCTTGACTAATGATATTTCAGATGATAAAAGTTGATGATGTTTTTCCTAAAAAGAGAACCGAGTGGACATTATAGTCTGCATTATTCTTCTAATAGATTACTTATTCCGCTGCTATTATTGATCTGAACGTTGTTTAAGAATTTAACTGCAGTTTTTGATATAAACCTTGTAGTCTATTGTATTCTATCAAGAACTCAACTGTTGAAGACTAATGATAATTTATTCGTCATTATCTTAGTCATGATATTCTTTACTGGGCTATTTGAGCTCACCCTTTCTTTTGTTCCATTGTTTTTCAACAGGAGATGAAAACATAACAGGGTCTAGCCGGGGAATGGAGTGAGGGTCCGAGGAATAGTTATCATAGTCTTCACGTTTTGTAAAATAGTGTGGCAATAATAGTGAAGACTTAGTTGTGTATTATTATACACTGTATTGTTGTACGTTGTGCTTTGTTGTAATAATTTTGTTGTAGTATTTTGACGACTCAAGTTTGGGCTGTGTGGGCCCAGATTTGGGGGCGTCACACTCACTCTTGTTGTATCATGAATTATTTGCAGTTAAACCCGAGAGTTCCAAAAAGGACAAGGGCAAGGGAAAGCTTAAAGAATAGATGCATGTTAAATATTATATGCTACTGTTCTGTTTTGTAATCGTGGACCCATTTATTATTATTATGTATTCATGATGTTTGTAATTAAGGTTATAGACCTTGGGACCATAGTGAACCTTTTGTAATAGACAACTTATGTTTATTTATTCCGCGTTAGTTATATATGTTGTCTGAAGGTGTTTGGATGTTTATTTTGGTGAGCACAAATGTCGAGGTATTGGAACCCGAATTTGGGGGCGTCACCAGAATACTTGCATGAATGTGGATAATTAAATAAGATAGCCCAATGCAAAGTAAACTATGTAGCCCAAACATTTAAAAAGTCAATTGATGGTTAAAGTGTTGAAAAATTTGGTTGAGTGTAGAGAATTAACTAATGTAGGGTTAATTGAATAACCCTAGTTGGTAGGCAAGATAGAGAATTAACCAAACATTGGTTAATTGCTAGATGAAGAAAGATAGTGATGAGAATTAATTATGGATGAGTTAATTGAATAACCCAATGTGGTAAAATAATTTAAAACAAGTCCAATTGGATTATATTATAAATCCAAATGAGGTATTAAACTAGGTCAAATTAATTAAACTAGTAGTCCATGTAATTAATTAAACTAGCCTAATACTTGTTTTAATTAAATGTAACATAGGGTATTTAATGTTAGCTCAATAGAATAATTAAATTGAGCCCAACCAAATTAAATGGATGAGCCCAATATATTTAAATCCTAGAGTCCAATGTGGATGTAATGACCACGAATTTCATTAGTCATTGTAAATATACTTAATAAATATTTATCAATGAATTTAAACTTTTCTCATTAATTAATTGTGCATTAGATAATTAAATAAATGTACTTATGTGCTTGTATATTTATTTAAAGAATTAAAGCAAAGTGTATAATTAATTAAAGCAAATCTAATTGGATTATATTTTAAATCCAAATGAGTTGATAAACTAGGTTAAAGATATTAACCTAGTAGCCCATGTAATTAATTTAATTACTAGCCCATGTAATTAATTAAACAAGCCCAATGCTTGATTTAATTAAATGTAACCTAGACTATTTAATATAAGCCCAATGTGTTACTTAAATTGAGCCCAAACAATTTAATTGAATGAGCCCAATAGAAGTTATTCCCAAGCCCAATGTGAAGTCCAATTAATATATATATATATATATATATATATATATAGATGTATATATAGATGTATATATGCACATTTTTGCATTAAAAATAAAGGAAAAATGGCTTGGAAAAGCCATTTTGCTGAATTTTTGAGGGCCCCACTTGGATAACTTGATTTCCTAGATTGCTTGAAAATCCATCCATGTCATAAGTTGGCCAACAACTCTAGTCATTCCAAAAGTCTATCAACTAGTCATTCAATCAAATAGTAAACTAGTTTAGCCTTTAATTTCACCAACATGGATTGATTAGTGAATTAATGAAGGATTAGTATTGGGCTATAAATAGAATGCTCCACACTTGGTATTGGTTGTTAGTTCATTTGTTAGAAAATCCTAGAGAAAAGAGAGAGAGCTTTTGTGAGTTAAAAGAGAGATACACTTGTGTTTGTGTGAGAAAAAGCTAGAGGAAGCCTTGGTGAATGTCCAATAGCTACACAACCCACTTTGGTATAAGGAGAAAGAGAGTCAACAAATCACAAAGGTTTAAAAGTTCTCTAAACTCCATTTTATTTCATTGTTGTAGTCTAGAAAGCTTTTGATCGGTTAAAATCTATTTTTAACCGATCAAAACTCGTTTTGATGATCTAGAGATATTTAACTATGTAATATATGTATACTAGAGATAACCCGTGCCTAAAGGCACGGTGCAACTAAGATTTTTTGAACATGCTGATTTTTTTATGCTGATTTGAACCTGCTGATTTTTTGAACATGCTGAATTTTTTATGCTGATTTGAACATACTGTTTCATGCAGTAATGACTTTGAGTCTTTGGCAATAATTTTACTTTAATTGACCATTATAGGAAGTGTCATATTATTTCTGGCCCAAATCACAAATTGCGTATGGGAATTTTGCTTATTATTACATAAGTAAAGATTGGCTAAAGCAAGTACACATAGCTTGGTTAGGTTCAAAGGAGGAGGAGAAAAATGAAGCTCATATTTGGGGGCTTGGCTTTGATATATACGCAAGGGTAAAAATTGATGTAGCCAACAAGAATCTTCCTATGGGAAGCAGCATGAACATCCAGGGTAGTATTTTATGTGTCAGGTGTTCAATTGAAGAGACAAAAAAAGAATGCAAAATTAGAGAAGAAGAATGTCGAGCACACAAAATTCAGAAAAGAGCAAGGATAAAAATAAAAAGAGTAGTCAGTTAGTTATTTCTAAAAATAAAAAGTCTTTTAATTTGTTTTCTTTTTACAGAGAATCCATGTGAATTCATATAGTTAGCTAAGCATTGTATTACAGATCATGATATGAATAAAATGTGTGAGATCACAGTTGTAACTCATCCTTGCCTCTCTATTTTCTTCCCCATTCGTCTGAGTTCCCATCCCATTCTCTCTGGCTCCACTCAGAATTCTTCTATTCCTCATCCCCAATTCATCAAATCTCTCATCTCCTCTTTTCTGTTTTATGATCCCCTTCACTCTAGTTCTCACACAATACAATCAGGACACCATAGGAGGACACCAGAAGATCCACTGTGATTAAATAACAACATATATTCCATCAAATTAATGAGCATGAGTAAACATAAGAAACATTTATTAAACAAACAATAAACAAACATAAGAAACGTATATTTGGGGTGTGAGCCCAAACCGAGGGAAGTCGCATCCGTCTTTACTATTTTGGTTTTTTGTTCAAATTATGTTCCATTGATTGATCATAAAGCTGTTAAAAAAAAATAACGGAATTCAAATTATAAGTAACGTCTACCTCAAAAGGAAGATAACATAATTCAGCAGCCGTCACCCAAGAGCTTCAACAAATTTGTAGTGCCTTTATTGATAATGGTTAATTATGTACATCAAAATTTGTAGAAAGCTTCGTTTATCTATCTGAATCATACATTAGCAAACTTGTAACATTGTTTGGAGATAAAAAAAAATGAAGGTATCATACCATGACAACATTCAATAAGAACTTTAAATTTTTTTTTTTACCCAAAATGCAGGTTGTTTTGAATTTATCAAGAAAATCAATTCATGTTGTTCAACACCAAAAATCATGAACTGATGGAGTATTATCAGGTAGAACTACATAGATAAAGTACATCCATTTCGAGTTTTGATGGAAGTGAAAATTAAAATTTAAAATAACTCATGCTTAACCCAATTGATATATGTAATCTGTGAATGAAATTTAAAATAACTCATGCTAAGGTAAAGAATGTGAATGAATGGATATGCAGGAAGTAAAATTGATATATGTAATCTGTTTTACGTGAAAGTAATGAATGTTGAGAGTCCATGAGGATGGATTTGTATGTATGTAAGATTTAGAAAAGTTGTATTAATATAAAATTGAGGTATTATCGATTAGTTGAGTTTGATATGTAATGAGCTTATATATATATGGTACAGTTGTACGTACAATACAGAGGTTTGTAAACAGGTACAGGTATGAAGCAGATGTATGAATACAGGTACAGGTAAACAGAGCCATATATAGACGGAACCATGGCGAAATTTATTTACAAGTTATGAAAATAGTTAATATATATGTATGTTTATAATAGGTCGCAAATTCTTAATGGTTGACCTAAGTTATAATGAAGAGCAAGTAAACGTTACGATCCTGAGACGGGAAATGATTATAAGATAAAGTTATAAAGAAAAAAATATAGACCAAATTTAAGGTCAACAGATTGGTGTTAAAGATTAAAGGTTAAGTTTAACGCACGAGATCCCAGTTAATATGGTTTTAAAGTTAATAATTGTGATATCCAGAGAAAATCGGATAATTAAATAAGGTCGGGATTTCGGGCTGTTACAGTTGGTATCAGAGCAGTTGGGTTATAGACCTTAGGTAATAGTACCTTAGGCTATGATCTTTGTGTGTGAAAGAAGGAATAGTAAAGTAAGAGACTCTAGATGAACTGAGTCAGTAAAAAAATGAATTTTGGGAATTCAGGATCAAGAAATGATAATGGTGTTTTAAGATAAGATAATGAGAAATGATAAAGGATCAAAAGCAATCAAAGATACAAGGGACTCTTGGTGAGTCGTGCACAGTAAGATATGAATCGATCAAATTCATATCAGATCAAGGAAAAGTAAAGTAAAAGCTGAGTAAAGGCTAAGTGAGGAAATGTTAGGGTATGTGGGATTTTTCATTGAGGACTCATGGTAGTGGCCGAGTGTGCACTTCCTCGGTATGGGACGGGGATTTGTACTTGCTTAGCTTCCTGTCGTGATAATCAGTGGAGATCCAGCGTCACGGTAAGAATGTGAGAAGAGTTAAGTAAGAAAGAGTAATAGTAAAGTTATTTGCGTGTTCTGAAAACCCAAGCGTATGGTAAGTTCGTGACTCATGATTATGTGGTGGAGCCCCTCAGCGAATGGGCGACTATAGCCTGACTAGGACAAGCTCCGTGAACCATATGATTGTGGTAAGTTCCTGAGCCCAAATACGTGGCAAGTTTGATGAACAGGGTTGGGTTTAGAATAGAGAGCCATAAGTTGAGAGATATAGTTCTCAGAGATTGGCTAAGGTTAAGTAAATAAGAAAGAGATAGAAATATATAAAAGGATTATATGAGTTAAGGAAGTAAAGAAGAGATTATTAGGATTGGGTAGGCAATCCACTCTTCTAGCTATGCTAGACCATCGAAATGTTTTGTTCAAATATCAAAATGTGATTTTTAAAATTTCGTGATTCATGGTCTATGCCAATTGATTCGGCTAGACAAAGTTATTTTGAAAATTTCAAAATGTATTTATGAAATCATTGTCACACTATTGAATATGGTGTGAAATGATAAAATGGCAGAATTCTCAACGTACTTTCATTACGGTACGGTATTAAGAGGTCAAAAGTGACCGAATTCTCAACGTACTGCTAAGATTGTGAGGTATTATGAAGCTTTTTTAAAAAGATTTTATGGGGTTCAAGTTTTGAACCAATGACAGTGAAAGTGAACTTTTGAAAAGTTCAAGTTACAGTAAATGAACAGTTTATTGATGTGAGTCTATGCCATTTGTTTCGGCTAGACCATTCTGCTAAAGAAATTAGTAAATGTTTTTGAAATTCAGATAATGGATAAAGCAAATGTTTTTCAAGGCTGAGGTGAACAACCCTAAAAAGGGGAAATATGGTACAGGGGTTGGATAACACGGCTCAACCCAAAGGAAAAGGAAAAATGTTGTGCACAACAAAAGGGGTACGATAGACTGATCACCTAGCGTGCCTATTGGGTATGACAATCTTTGTGGTTGCTCATATTCTTAACGAATATACGGTCTTATGACCTTTGGATATTTCAGTCCTAGTGACTGTTAATATTCTTAACGTGTTCATGGTTAAATGACCCTTGGATATTAGCAGTCTTTGTGATTGTTAATATTCTTAATGTGTTCATTGGTCTTTAAGACCCCTCAGCAAAAGCAAAAGTTATGTTTTAAAAGCAAAAGTTTTATGAAAAGTTTTATGGAAAAGCTACTCTTATTTATTTAAGCTACTTCACAGTTATTGAACAATTGTGGAGATTCCTGAAAGACATTCCAATATTCTGGAATGAAAGTTAGAAAGGGGTAAGACGGGTAGAGAAAGAAGAGAATGTAAAGGTTAGTTGAAAACCTACCTATGTGATTGAAGGCAAAGAGTTATGAATGTTTCAAATGAATAAGGAATGAGTACACAGCAAATTTCGGGGGCGAAATTTTATGAAGGAGGGGTGAATGTAACATCCCAGGATTTTACAGAATTTTAAATAAGGATTATGAGTAATTAAATAAAGATTAATAGATAAAAACCTGGCATTGAAGGACAGAAAATCGTAAGAGATATTAAATAAGAATTATTGCTTAATCAATGTGTTATTTATGACTTATGAGGTAGGTTGAATATGTGTATATGTATATTTGATTTGATAAAGAAAGGAAAGTTGAAATTTGAGGAAATAATGGAAATAAGCAAAGAATTTGCGAAATAAGTTTTAGTTATGAAAGTTAATAATGAATTAAAGGAATAGGCCTGAAGAGGCGATGGTATGAAAATGGCAAAAGAAGGTAGGTATGTATGTGTAGTGAAGAAGGAACAGTTCGACCAAATTGGTCCATTTATGATTAAAGAAATGATACGGATAATGATGTGTGAATATTGTAAAGTTATTAAGGAAATCGATATTAAATGATGGAAATAAGATAATTGTGATATGGGATGTAAAGACAAAAAGGTAATGCTCTTAAATATGGGTATAAGGAACGTAGATTTTAAATACGTTGAGAATTGGATGATGTGTGTTATGTAAATAAGTGAAAGGACGTTAAAGTCGTAATTGTGATATTATGAGTTTAAATGATAAATGATGATGGATTTTGATAATCCGATCGGGGTTCGTTTCTCGAGGAAGTGGTTTATGGAAATGATGAACAGTTCAATTATATTGAGATGTCGGATATTGAAATTTGATTGAATATGGAACCAAATGGTTTGTAGAAAATTATGCATGAATTGATATGAAAATTAGCAATTATTTTGATTATTGGAATTAAGTTATGATATTTAAGTTTCAAAGGGTGACAAGTAAATTGGGACAAGCCAATTGGGGACTAGTTGATGATGCAATAAAATTCAAGTCTATGGAAACAAGTTTGGATCAAAATGGAATTTAATTGGATTGGAGCTAAGCAATTTATAGTTTAAAGGAATTAAAATTCCTAGATTTTATGGCTAATGACAATATTGCCCTTATCAATTTAAGGAATGACAATTGAATCCTAAGTGGTTTAATGACCATATCATCCTTGCTTAACAATATGAATTACCTTATATAACCCTAACTATGTATGTGAGTTAACTTAACCAAGATGGTTAAGTGTTGGAGTTTTAGCTTTAATATATGTATGTATATGTTAAGCATTATAAGTAGTTCTTTTGCTGATTTTTCTTGCTATCTTCGAAAGTTTCAAGTATGTGAGCTAACAAAAGAGAGTTAAGAGAGAAAGAGCAAGAAGGAGCTAGGGTTTCCATGTTAGATCAATAAAGTGCTGGAAAAGTGTCCACAAATGGAAGAACAAGCCATCTAAAGTGAAGAATCAAGCTCTATTATGTTTTGTAGCAAGAAAGAAGGAGACTACATGAAGGTATAATTATGTTTGAACCATGAACATTAGTATTTATGTATTTAAATTGAAGAATATGAGAAGCCATGCATGTATTCATGCTTAGATGCAAAGATTATGTGAGGTTTATGTGTATTATATGAAACCCTAAGCATAAGAGTTGTTGATCAAAGGTGGTGAGTATTTAGGTATGATTTCAAGCTAAAGATCATGATTTATTGGTTGATCATGCAATATATGTTGGTATTTGGTTGAAAACCTAGTTGAAAGATATGTTTATGTTGGAAATATTTGAAAGTTCATGCTAGATAGTATTATGAGTACACAAATGAAAGAGAAGCATGTTTGGATTAAGGAAAATGTAATATTAAGTTATGACTTAAAGAGGATTATGTGTTATAAGGGGTTAGATTTGATGAAAACCTAATAGAGAGTGATAACTATGTTGAATACATGAAAAATCTCATGTTAGATAGCATACAAGAGGCTTTGAAGATTATGAAACATGTTTTGTGTAAGGAAATACAATATTAGGCTATACTTTTTGTGTAGACAACGTAATAATCTGTAAAGTGTATTGGAAGATACATATGGAAGTTGTGAGAATATACAAAGTTGTTAAATGTATATGTGATAGCCTAGGTGGTGTGTTGGATTTAAGATGTTAAGTTGAGTTAAGGCTTGAAATTGAAAAGTTGAGAATATGCCATCAATATGTGAATTTGTCCATGGAGTGTAATTGGTGATCAAACGATACTAAAAAGCTAAGTTTGATGTTAATACACGTGTTAAAGATGATTTGGAAGTTATTTGGCGTCTATGGCGACAATTGAAAATTTTAAACGTTTAAAAACGTTCGCCGGTGCCTAAAACGAGTTAATTTGGAAAAAAAGAATTCAAGTGACAAGTTATAGACGTTTTAAGGGATCATGCAAGTCAATTGTATGTTATATGTGTTATGTGTTAAGTTAGAATCAAGTTTTACATTGAGGGGCCAAGAATAGCCTAAGAGTTGGAAATGAGAAATTCATGAAAAGTTTGGAAGTTTTGATGAAAATCCAACAAAGGTGTGATTTTTGGCAATTTTGAGAATCTAAAGGTGAAATGAATTCAAATGGCCTAGGATAATGTAAATACACGTGTTTAGATTGATTTGGGAATCGACGGAATTGAATTTGAGCGAAATGGCGATTCGAACGATCGAAATCGATCGTTTCGAATCGAAATGGATTTTTACGGACAAAAGTCGCCTCGTGCGAAATTTTAAGGTTTTGAAAGTTTGGACATGTCACATATAGGTTATGTGAGCTATGTTAAGTGTTGAAATGGAATTTGGAAGCTTATGGCCAAAAATCACAAAGTTAGTACAAAGTTGGTTTTGAAGTTGAAAAAAATTCTAAGTCTGGAAACGTGTTGAACAGCCCTCCTAGGGGCTAGTGTATCTCTACTTTTAAGAAGCCAAATGTGGTAATTAGTATTTTTGTAAAATACTAGGTAGTAAGGTCTAGATGTGGTCCAAATTTCAGCTCAATTGGAGTTAAGATGAAGAAATTAAAAATCGGCAAAGGTAGTGCAAAAATCAGATTTCCAGATTTTGAAAATGGCGCCCCCGCGCCATGTTTTGTACTAAAAGTGGCGCCCCGGCGCCATGTTACTGTTCATCGACCGAGAAGATTTCGCGGCCAGCGAGCTCTGGCGGCGCCGGGGCGGAGTTACTGTTCATTTGAAATTTTTTTAAGCTTCCAAAAAGCTATATTTTGATATGGAATGATAAAAATGAGTTATATAAACCCTAAAAGTAATAATAATGGTTAAATTAAAGGGTGTTAAGTTATAATGAAATGACAAATGGCATAATATAACATGCCTAAAGCTAAGCCAAAACATGTTATAAGTTACGAAAAAGGTCGGAAGCAAGTTAGGGTGTATTATAAACCTACATAAGGTGTAATACATCAAATATGAAATGGTTAAAGACGGATGATCATGTATTTATGGAATTAGTGTCGACGCCGGGATTTCGCCGTTTCGTTTTTTAATAATTAAAATGCCCTTTTCCAATTTTAGCCTTTTGAATTAAATGTGGTTTAGAAAAGGGTCGGCTTAATGTCGACGGGTTTTGAAAGATCGATATTTTATGAGCCAATTGACCAGAGTCGCCAGTTGGTATATTTGAAATGGATGTACCAACTCATCCGAATTTAGTTTTTCGTAATCGCTGGCTCATGTGACTCCGAGTTAATTGGTCCGCAAACCGAGATTCATGGAGTTCGGGGGCTTGCTTAAGCGAGGGGAAGGTGTTAGGCACCCCCCGACTTCCGTGAAACACGGTTACCGCAATCTCGATGTTTTCCTATCCTTTTAAATCCTAAAAATGTGTGAGCTGCGCGTGTGTGCGTGTGTGCCTAGGTGAATGCTTGTGGTGAATTTTGTTTGGTCTTTTGTATGGCAAATGTGCTTTATCTGGAAAGTGTTTTAACGTCTTTTGACCCAAATGACAAGGCTTCGCTTTTTATAAGAAAGATTGATTTTAAATTCGAAAACGTTGAGTGGCTTTTTATTAGATGTCATTTTGGAAAACAAACAATTTTAAACTTTTGTCAAATAGGAATCGAGACTATACATTGCCTCCTAACAATTAATATAAATAAAATGAAGGCAACTTGTAGAACTCTTTAACCCTATGCACAAAGTTTAATTAAAACGTTCATTTATTTTACGAAATCATTTTTTGTGACATTTCAAAACCAACTAAAGCCTTTTCATCAATCATGGATTAAAGTTTGCCAAAACCCTTGATTTTTAAACCTCGTGAATCTAGCATCCTAGTTTGATCATTTTTTACAAAATCTTCATTATTTGCCTTATTTAAAAACCATTTTTTGTGTCGTAAATTAAAACAAGCACTCACAACGTGTCGGGGCTATCCACGGGCATGTAAGCCATCCAGACAACCCCAAACACCCACAATCACATATTTTATTATTATTACGGGGCCTTAACCCGAACACGACTTGGTATCGTTTTAAGGCCCGATATTACAAAATACACATCCATGGACTCTATACAAGGATTACATATGCCGAAACGTCCATAATCGGGGTTCGATCACGGGGATCTCCCCCCTAGGCTCACAATCATCCTATCACAGCACAACCAATACTAAACAAATTTAACAAGATCTAGACATTTGCTATCACATTATATAACCCAAATATCACAAACCCAATACTACGGCGAATCTAACAATACTAAACTCGTTACGGTGCTATATGGATCAAAATCCCAATGCCAACATTCCAAACCGTTCATGAACACAACAAACTACATCTCACCATACGGATGTCATTGGGATATTAGGAGGAAGTCTCGTTCCAATGGAACCCTCGCTAAACATCCCTAATCCATGGATCCTCAATGATATTACAACATACTATATTAAGCAAAATCAAAACAACAACTATTCAACACCAAAATAAGCAAAAGATTAAAGAAAACACTTCATTTCACCTTGCAATACACCAAGACAAGCTTTATATTCCAAGATTTGAACCAAGACTACAAGAAATCCTCACTACTTGAGCAACAATCCACAATTTATCATTCAAAACACCTCCACCCGAGCCTTTCTCTCTCCTCCCGCGCTCATTCTCTCTCTAAAAATCTATTTTTTCTCTCTCTTTTTTTTTCTTCTCGGACGCAGATCTGGACGCTTAATAGAGTTCCGAAGGCAGCCGCAGGTGCAACTGCGGCTGGCCGCAGGTGCATCTGCGGCTGACTTCGCTGGCCGCCCGCGCCGAACCTCGGCTGTCGTGTGCCGCCCTCGAGCCGCGAACCTGCCCCTTTGTCGGTGGCCGCAGGTGCATCCGCGGCTGTCCGGCTTGCTTTTCTCGATTTCCGTGCCGCGCGGTCTTAATTCGCCAATTTCTGCGGTATTATTTCGGGAGGCGGTTACCTAATGTATAAATTGCTCGCAGCCGCTCGCTCACCGGGGAGCGAGACCCCCGAACATCGTAAGCGTAGTGGCCATTAGTTATGATCAAATCAGGCTCCTCTGGATCAACTGTTCGTCTTGCCGCAAGTAACCTGATGCTCGTTGTTCGTTGTGGCGGCTTTGGCCGTAAGTTGTTGGGGTGGCTTCGTGTTGGGGTCCACCTTCCTTTTCGCATGTCGGGTTGGGTGACGATCTTGCCCTCCTGAGAGGGTTAGTACACAAGTGCAAAATTTGGGTGTCTACAATTAGTTTGATAAGTTATACAAGTTATACAAGTTTATGATCTTATAATGACATATAAGCTATATGTTGACAGACAGAGTTCGAAACGAGCAAGCCGATAAGACGGATAATGAAGGATGATTGAGGAAGTACAGGTTAAGTAAAACAAAGGCGTACATGCAAGTTTTTTTCAGATCTAAAAGTACCAATTGAACTACGTGAATTATGTGATAGTTGAAATGGGCACTCCGTGCCACAACGTGATCTAACTGTTAAATGCAATACGTGATATTTGAGCCTAACATGGTAAAGTAAGTGACACATGACGCATAATATAAACTGTGAGCATGAAAGATATTAACTGAATTACTTGCTGAGCTTTATGCTCATTCTTGCTATGTACTAACGTTTCAGGTAAGGTACAAGAAGGCCGAAGATTCCGGTACAGCTAAGGTAAAGAATGTGAATGAATGGATATGCAGGAAGTAAAATTGATATATGTAATCTGTTTTACGTGAAAGTAATGAATGTTGAGAGTCCATGAGGATGGATTTGTATGTATGTAAGATTTAGAAAAGTTGTATTAATATAAAATTGATCTATTATCGATTAGTTGAGTTTGATATGTAATGAGCTTATATATATATGGTACAGTTGTACGTACAGTACAGAGGTTTGTAAACAGGTACAGGTATGAAGCAGATGTATGAATACAGGTACAGGTAAACAGAGCCATATATAGACGGAACCATGGCGAAATTTATTTACAAGTTATGAAAATAGTTAATATATATGTATGTTTATAATAGGTCGCAAATTCTTAATGGTTGACCTAAGTTATAATGAAGAGCAAGTAAACGTTACGATCCTGAGACGGGAAATGATTATAAGATAAAGTTATAAAGAAAAAAATATAGACCAAATTTAAGGTCAACAGATTGGTGTTAAAGATTAAAGGTTAAGTTTAACGCACGAGATCCCAGTTAATATGGTTTTAAAGTTAATAATTGTGATATCCAGAGAAAATCGGATAATTAAATAAGGTCGGGAGGATGGATATATGCTGTCTGACGGCCCGCAGACGAGTGAGAGTTTTAGCGTCTGGTGGAGACCTCGTACCATCGGGCCTCAGACTCGGGCCACCTTCTTCCTTGGAGACCTGGTTCACGGGTCTGTGATGATGACAGACTGGATGGAGTGTGTTCGGGCCCCCACTCACTCAGATCAGATTGCTTCATTGACTCGGCGAGTGGACCAGTTGTCATTTTTTGTTCGGAGCTTGGGCCGGGATCCAGAGGAAGCTTACGCTGCAGACCCGTATGGACCTGACCTCGGTGCAGCTCCCGGCTCGTCGGATGCCCCTGCCCCGCCTTATTCCTGCCCTGATCTGAACTTTGGCGCTGAGGCTTCCATTCCTGGGGACGTGGGCCATGCGAGCCAGTTTGATGATGACACCTTTATTGAGGGCCTATAGTGCGTCGGCTAGATCTAGATAGGCTAGGACCTCTGTATTTGGACCTGTTTGTTTTATTTGTCATCATTTGTTTTTCATTCCATGTATTATGTACAGAATTATCTTTATTTTATGCATAATTTCTTCTTTATGATGATCTACTTATTATAGCTTGTATGATGCACGATTTATTATATATGTGGACAAAGAAATTGACCCCTGTATAGTCTTTTGATACTGTTTTTTCACAGATGTCATCCCTGGATGTGGTTCGCGTGGGCCCCCGCACCCCCTCAGGGATCATGAGTCGGTTCCGTTCGTGGCTGGATAGTTTGATACCCCCAGACCGGATCATTGCAGAGGGTCTTTTGGGACACTCCTTGTCTCTTTTGTCATTTCAGGTGCCGCCGGGCTTTGTTGATGGCATTCTCAGCTGTTGGATCCCGGACAGACAGGTTTTCAGGTTTGGGCTGGAGTATCTGACCCCCACTCTTGAGGAGTATGCTCGTTTTACCGGTTTATCCGTGGATGGTCCCTGCGCATGGGCTACTTCAGGCCATATGCGCCGTCAGTTCCTGACTTTCACAGGCTTGCGGAGGACAACTTTGTTATCTGTGATCTCTTCGAGCCATCTCGTCCCTCTATCCTTCTTGGTTGACAGATTCGGATCGGTGGATAGCTTTTCTCGATTCTCCAGTGATTTTTCAGTATCTGAGGAGCGCTGGGGCGCTTTGAGAGTGGATGTTTTGATGGCCTGTGTCCTATCAGCTCTGTACATGCCCGCAGGGGACGACCTCATGGATATGCGGGTTATCGTAGCGGTGCAGGCTCTCCAGGAGGATCATACCATTCTTCCCATTATATTAGCAGAGACTTACCTGTCGGCCTCATATTGTCATTCATTCTCTGGTCGCATATTCAGGGGAAGCTCTATCTTGTTATATGTATGGTTCATGAGCCATCTCAGACCCATCGGGCAGTTTCGTCGACACGGGTTCTGTTTCAGCCACAGCCTGGCCATGCAGTTCTCATTTCGTCCCCGGCGATGCACGGATACAGCCTCATGGAGGGAGTTCTTATCGGCCATTGAGGAGCCTTTCCATCTTCTGATCTATTCGGGTTATTGCTCCTTCCAGAGTTTCCTGACTCACGTGCCACCTTTTGATTTCCTCCCTCTCCTTGGCTTGAGGGGGGTGACGACTTATCATCCCTTAGCTGTCATGGGGCAGTTTGACCAGATGCAGGATCTCCATCTCTTTACGGGAGCTGCTGACTACCGATTTCTCATATCGCCTCAGACGGAGAGGGAGCTGCTGCGGGTATACGATCTTTGGTCACACAGGATCTCGGCCGATTTTGGGGATAGTCATCCCGGTCAGACACCCGATTATCTGCTATGGTTGCAAAGAGATTCTGAGATTGCCGACTTTGATCCGATTGGGGTATTGGGTGGTTCTCGAGGACTTTTCCCTGATGAGACCAGTTCAGATGCGGTCATTCCTACGGAGCTTTCAGGATTAGCGCCCATGTCTGGGGTTGAGGAGGTTTCTGCTTCGGTACATGTCACCTCCTTTGATTTGGCGGATCGGATTCAGGGATTACTGATTGAGGGTACCCGGCTCCGGTCTGCCTTGAGGGCCACCGAGATTGAGAGGGATACCGCGCACGCGGAGCGGGATGCGGCCGTACTAGCTTGTGATGCCGCCCTCTCTGCCAGAGATAGTGTTATCGAGCAGGTCAGAGTTGTCATGGAGGGCCATTCTGCGACTGTTACCAGTGCTGCTGCTCTTTTGACTCGGGTTGACATGATGGGACAGCAGATTGCGGGTGAGCCAGAGGTTTATGATGCCTCGACTACTTTGTCTATCCTGCTCCAGCTGGTCTCCGACCTGTAGATGATTTTATTCCCTGCACAGACTATGTCAGACTCATCACTTTTATTTAGAAGACAGACTTGTAATCAAAATGTTTTGTATATATAGAGAAATATTTATGGTTTTAGTCATTTCCCTTTTTGATGCATCGTCGCCCTTCATTGGATCCTCATTTTATCCAGCTGATTATGATTTCGATATATTGCCTTATTTCTTTCCTCAAGTCTTGATTGGAACTCCACAGATATTGCCGCGTGCCCCCTTTGATTTCATCGAAGTGAGTCTTGGACTTTGGGCTAATTATGTGGCTAGGTTTGGGTAAGTTTTGGAGTGTATAGGATTTCGGAATTTTCGGGAAGTGGTTTCGGTATAGGGATAATGTTTATTATTTTGGTATAGAACGGACCGGGCCATGACGGCTGAATGTATTTGTCCAAAGTAAGGTTTCGGGTTTTCTGGAAATGGGTTTGGTATAGGGACGAGATTTATTATTTTGTATAGAACGGACCGTGCCAGGATGGCTGCCTACGTACTCCCACAAGGTCGGGAGATCAGGTCCTACGTAGTTCGAATTACAAGGGAGATAGAAGGGAATTTTTTTTTTTTTTTTTTTTTTTTTTTAAGCGTAGAACCGTTTCACAGAGTCAGCATTCAGGGGCTGCGGAAATACCTCGCCATCCATTTCTTGTAGGACAAGGGCCCCTCCAGATAGGACTTTCTTGATCACAAAGGGTCCTTCCCAACTTGGAGCGAATTTCCCTTTGGCCTCGTCTTGACAGGGCATGACCCTCTTTAACACTAAATCATTTTCCTTGAACTTTCGGGACCGTATCTTTTTGTCGTACGATCGAGAGATGCGTTGCTGATACAACTGACCGTGTAATATAGCTGCCACCCTTCTTTCATCTATTAAGGCTAACTGGTCGTATCGACTTTGTATCCAATCCTCCTCGTCAATCCGAGCATCGAGCAAAATTCGGAGGGATGCCATCTCCATCTCTACTGGCAAAACGGCCTCCATCCCATATACCAAGGCGTAAGGGGTCGCCCCTGTAGACGTACGAACTGATGTCCGATATGCAAACAGTGTGAGGGGTAGCAAGTCTGGCCATCCCCGATGATTGGCAGACATTCTCGCCATAATTCTCTTTATATTCTTATTCGCCGCCTCCACGGCCCCATTCATTTTGGGCCTGTAAATGACAGAATTGAGATGCTTGATCTTGAATTGGGCGCACAACTCTTTCATAAGGGCATTGTTCAGATTCTTGGCATTGTCGGACACCAAGATTTCAGGCTGTCCGTATCGGCAAATCACATTGTTCCTGATGAAACTGACTATAACTTCCTGCGTTACTTTGGGGAAGGAAGCTGCCTCCACCCATTTAGTGAAATAGTCAATCATGACGAAAATGAACCGGTGGTCGTTGCTCGCTTTGGGCTCCACGGGCCCGATAACATCCATACCCCACATGGAGAACGGCCAAGGGGAAGTCATGCAATGCAGTTTATTAGGAGGCGCATGCATCACATTACCGTGTGCTTGGCATTGGAAACATCGCTTGACATGATCGTCACAGTCAACCTTAAGTGATAGCCAGTAGTGCCCTGTTCTCAGAATTTTCTTGGCCAGCATTGGTCCACTCATGTGCGGCCCACATACTCCACCGTGCACTTCGCCCATGATTTTCTGTGCTTGAGTTTCGTCCACACATCGCAATAATCCCAAGCCTACATCCCTCTTATACAGGGAGTCTCCGCTTAAATAGAATTTCATCGCCATCTTCTGGATTCTCTGCCTTTCCGTTCGGTTTGCCTGGTCGGGGAGTGATCTATCCCTCAAGTATTTCTGAATGTCATGATACCAGGGCTGATTTGGTTGAGCCACATCTTCTGACAACTCCGATATGTATTCTTCGTAAGCGGGGGCACTTTCTACTGTTATTTCAATCTGTGGGGTGGCTTTGCTTTTGAGCACATGGATTAACGAAGCCAGGGTGGCCAATGCATCGGCAAAGTCATTCCGCCCCCGGGGAATGTGTCGGAAAGCTACGTCTTAAAATTCTTGCATCAATCGGACTACATACCGGTGGTACGGGAGTAACCGAAGTTCCTTAGTGCCATATTCCCCAGTCGCCTGTCTGATTACCAATTCTGAATATCCGAACACGGCTAATCTTTTCACTCCCATATTGCGGGCGAATCTCAGTCCCAATATGCATCCTTCGTATTCGACCGTATTGTTTGAGTTACTGAACTTTAATTTGGTGAGAACAGGGTATTGCTCGCCCGTAACGGATACCAGGACCGCTCCAGCTCCAGCCCCTTCAGCATTCATGGCACCGTCGAAATACATTTTCCAAAACTGCCCTTCGTCATCACACCTCGCCTGTTGGACCCACAGTATGTCTTCACCCGGTAGGAAAGTCTCTAAAGGCTCCATCCCCCCTGTCGGCATCTCTGATAATTGATCTGCAATTCCCTGCCCTTTCATGGCCTTCTGGGTAACATACAGGATGTCGAATTGCTGGAGGATTAACTGCCACCTTGACAATCGACAATTCAGCATTGGTCTCTCAAATATATACTTCAAGGGGTCGATTCGCGAGATCAAATAGGTAGTGTGTCCATGGAGGTAATGCTGTAATCTCATAGCAGCCCAGGCCAAGGCGCAACATGTTTTCTCGATCGGCGTGTAATTCTGTTCACAGCTGCTGAATCTCTTGCTGAGGTAGTAAATGGCATGCTCCTTACCGGATTCACTCTTCTGCCCCAGCATACAACCCATCGCCATATCATTCACGGATATATACAGGAAAAGGGGAACCCCGTCCTTTGGCGGTACCAGCACTGGCGCTCCTGTTAGTTGCTTCTTAATAGTCTGAAAGGCCTTTTGGCATTGACTGTTCCACTTCCGGGAGGCGTCTTTCCTTAACAGTTTGAAGATTGGTTCGCAGGTGGTGGTCAGATGGGATATGAACCGACTGATGAAGTTTATCCTCCCCAAAAATCCCCTTATCTCTTTCTCTGTACGGGGAGCTGGCATATCCACAATAGCCCTGATCTTAGCCGGATCCAGTTCGATACCTCGATTGCTCACCAAGAATCCAAGGAGTTTACCTGACCGAACCCCGAAGGCACATTTGGCTGGATTGAGCTTCAAATTATACTTCCTGAGCCGCTCGAATAGCTTCTTAAGGTGAGTCACATGGTCAGATTCCGCCCTCGATTTCACAATGATGTCATCCACGTAAACCTCTATCTCCTCTGATAAGTGGCTCCCGCATTTGTGAGGCCGAAGGCAAGTCGTCTATAACAAAATGTGCCCCAGGGGGTGATGAAGGCAGTCTTTTCTCGATCCTCTTCCGCCACCATTATCTGGTGATACCCAGCGAAACAATCGACAAATGAATACATTTCATACTGAGCTGTGTTATCCACCAAGATGTGTATGAAAGGCACTGGGAAGTTATCCTTAAGACTGGCCTTGTTCAGATCTCTATAATCCACGCACACTCTCACCTTTCCTCCAGGCTTTGCCACGGGGACTATATTGGAAAGCCATTCTGGGTAAGTCGACACCATGATGATCCCAGCCTTGAACTGCTTGACTATCTCTTCCTTCACTTTTAAGCTCCATTCCGGTTTCAATTTTCTCAGCTTCTGCTTAACTGGCCTGAAACCCTCCTTGATAGGCAATCGATGTACCACAATATCCGTGGACAAACCGACCATGTCCTCGTGTGACCAAGCAAACACATCCTCATATCGGCTCAAAAGTTCAGCTACCTCTGTTTTCTGGTCTGGAGTCAAGTCTGCCCCAATTTTTAGCTCTTTGGGGTTTTCAGGGGTTCCTATGTTGATGGTGATGGTTTGGTCTAGGTTGGGTTTGGGTTTATCCTCGACCCACTCTTTGATCTCGTCGGGAGCGTCGTCATCATCTGCTTCGTCCTGCTCAATTCCCATCAAATCGAAATCCAGTTCTATATCAAAATCATAATCGTCTTTCAAATTTGGAAAATCGTTTGTTAGGCTAGAATGACTCAAATCGGTACACCTGACATGAAACAAAAATATTTGTCATATATATAAACATTAGGTACATGACTTCCTTTTCAATAATCATGACAAAAGTATGAAATAGACGTGCAGATACATAAAACAAAAACACCGTCTTAAAAACCCCCTGATCCCCCTACTGGACAAGATTCCCGGACACTCCTGCATTTACCCTTTTCTGGATACTACTGGCTGCATGGTCCAATTCCTGGGGATCACTTCGGTTTTATAGCTAGTGATGGAGGGAATCTCTGTATCTGGCACCTCCTCTATGATTGCGGCAACTTGGCTTTGACTCTCATTTTCACTTTCCTCGGGCACTTCTAACCCGGCCCAATTTATAAATGGCATGATCTGCTTGCCTTCAGTTATCTTCTCCTTTCCCTTTTCATTGGGGCCTGACTGCCCCGGGAGATGGCACTTTTTCTCGAACTGTTCCATAATTTCCAGTAAGAAATCCGACTGCTGGGCCACTCCTTTTACTGGGGGAACCTCCATCTTACCTACTGCTTCAGGTGTGGGCCTGATTACCCTCGGGGAGTGTTCACTATTGGCTCTCGGTATCGGAACTCCGGTTATCCGCATGGGAACTTTCTTATATGAGTTCTTCGGCCTTATACCTCCTTGATATCCTAGCCCTGCCTTGCCTGCCTGCACTGGTACCTGGATGGGCTCTGTGATTCCTTGGCTGTGCTTGCCCAGCCCTTGCCCCAGCTGGAAGTTCATTGCCATCATTTCCCGGGCAACGAAGGTGAGCTCGGGGGACATCTTAAGTTTTAACTCCGGGGCTCCCAACTGCTTATACTGAGGGGTGCTGATTTCAAACGCCTGATAGCTTATTGGTTGGGCCGACTCGTCCACATGGATCACCGGCATGCCTTTTACAGAGGGAACGGGGCAGTCAGATTCTGCGGCGATTGTTACCAAATGGCCCTCCACGATGAATTTTATTTGCTGATGCAGGGTGGAGGGAACTGCCCCTGCCATATGAATCCAGGGCCTCCCTAAGAGCATGTTGTAACTGGCCGTGATATCCAGTACTTGGAAAGAAATGTCAAAAGCATAAGGCCCGATCTCCACCGGCAGCTCAATCTCTCCCACCGTGTCCTTTCTTGATCCGTCAAACGCCCTCACCACCACTTGGCTGGCCCGCAGGCGCTTAGGGCTGATTTTCATTTTCTCCAGAGTACTGTATGGGCAAATATTAAGGGCTGACCCACCATCAATCAAGACTCCGTTCATTACATACCCGGAAGAGATAACCGCAATGTGTAACGGCCTCCGGTGCCCCCTCCCTTCTTCGGGGATGTCGTCGTCGGTAAATGATATTACATTGCTGTCCAATAGGTGGCCCACCAAGTGGCCAAATCTTTCCGTACTAATTGACTTGGGAACATGAGCCTCTTCCAGGACTTTGCTCAATATCTGATGATGATCATTTGATGCCAACGCAAGATCCAAGATTGATGTCAGGGGCGGCTGTACCTCCAGTGTTTTAACCCCACTCGCCTTGCCGTAATTCATTTTCTCCCAAAATTCCAATGCTTTTTCCTCCGATATTTTCCCGTTCTCTTTTCTCGTGTTCTCAAGGACCCGCCTCGGTAGATACAATGGATTTCCCTTAGAGCTGACTGATGCGCAACTGGCCTCCTCGTCGATTTCCCCCCCATAATTCCACGGGACAGCTTTCAGATTGGTAATCGACAATTGTGACCTAGAGGCTATGACAAGGGGTTTTGGGGCTGATAACCGGATAGGCTCTGTTTTGGTATCTCGCATCACGCCAACTAACTTGACAGGCTCGTTTTGCGCTCCCTCCTGGACATGGGTCATGGCAATTTCTCCTTCTATCCTCCTTATGTATATTGATTTCAAGGGACCTTCTGCCCCACTGCTTTCCACTACGTTCACGCCTCCCCCATTGTGTTCGGGAAGAGGGTTGGCCTTTACGTTTGGGGGTTCCGGTTGCTCTACCACTATCTCTCCGCTGTCGATCATGTTCTGGATTTTATGCTTTAGTGACCAGCATTCTTGGGTGTCGTGCCCTGGGGAAGCCGAGTGGTAGGCGCATCTCTTGCTAGGGTCATATCTCTTGCTTTTCAGGTCTGATGGAGGCAATAGCTCGGTAATCTTTTTCTGGCCCACCAACAGGGCCAGTATATGTTCCAATGAATCCCCCAATGGGGTGAACTCCCTTTCTGGTGGCTTTTCAAACTTCCTGCGCCCCTCATATCTTTGATTGTTGAAATTTGACGGACGCGGGGCCTCAATTCTTTGCATGCGGACCGGAGGGCTGGTCATTATTTTCACAGATAGTCCTTGCAGTATCAGGGACACAACCTCTTCCTTTTTCTTCTGGGGTCTCCGGGAAGAACTGCCATAGTTTCCACTCTGAATTTGCTCAGCAACAGCTTCAAGAGCTGTGAAATCTCGGATCTTTCCTGACTTCAATCCCATCTCAGCCATCTCCCCATGCTTGATCATTTCCGCAAAAGGCTTCCCTATCCCTGCTATCACCCTTTCATAGTAAGGAGCCTCTTGTATATCGATGAAGGTCATTACCATCTCTGCCTCACTCATGGGTGGGTTCACTTGGGCTGCCATCCTCCTCCACCGCTGAGCATAGTCTCTGAAGGATTCACTGGTCTGTTTTCTGATTTTGGTCATCTGGTATCGATCCGGGGCCATCTGGGACTGAAAGCTGTATTGGGTTAGGAAAGTATGGGCCAGCTCCTCCCAATTGTGAATCTTAGCATTGTCCAATCTCGCATACCACGTTCTAGCCTCCCCTGTCAGGCTTTTCTGGAACAGTTGCATTCTCAGTGACTCGTCCTCAGCATATCCCCCCAGCTCTCCGATGTATACTTTCAAATGGGTGTAAGGATCCCCTGACCCGTTATACTTTTCAAATTCGGGGAGTTTGAACTTTTCTGGATATCTGGTTCCCGGAAAGATGCACAGATCGGAGTAGTTAACACTGCCATATGACCCGATTCCCTTCATAGTTTTGATGGCCTCCTCCATCTGCTTTATTTTCTTGCTGACAGTGCTGGCAACCTCATCCTCTGGAATGATAATGATTTGTTTTGCCGGTTCAACCTTTGGAGTTTCTGGGGTCAGTATGTTCTCTTGAGATGATGGCCCCGGCTGGTCCTCGAGCTGTGGCCCTGATTTTAGTTTGAAATGCTCTTTGAGCAACATAGTCAGCTCCGTCATTTGATTTCTCACAGCGTTGAACTCTTCCCGAGATACGGGAGCCAGGTCCGGATTAGGGTTTTCAGCCATCTCGACTGCTAGTTCTCTGGCTTTCTTAGATCGGAGACGGGTTGGGGAGCAATCCTGCGAATAAACAAACCAAGTTTAGTTCCGGGTCATGGTATTGGCAGATGCATGCTAAAGCAATTATTTTTGTATTTTTGGGTTTTGTAATCTTTTTCTGCAAAACAGGGTCAGTGTCCTTTTTATTTTAACCAAGGTAATGACACAGTGCAATTCACGATGCTCTCCAAGCTTGCCCTTGTAAAACAGAGGTTAGTACTTTTATTTGGAAAAAGTGGTTGGTACAAAAGGATTGACTACAGTATGATATTACGTGCGTAAAATGTAAAAGGGTATGAAGAGACTTCCCTCGCGTTGGGTTTATCTGAGGCTGACCTACCCTAAGTTACTCTCGCGGGCTTTTCGGCATGAAGGTTCCCAGATCTTCGCAACATACTCGAAGGGAATGAATCCGATCTTTCAATTGGATTGGATCTGAGTGGATGCTTTTCCTGAGCCTCGCCGGGGAGCACCCCTTTGAGTCCAGTAATCCACATCCGACGGGTTTGCCTCAGGAGGAGGAACTGCTCAACATACATTTATCATACATTCATCGTACCTCACCGTATGCAAATGATGACATTAAGGTAAAGCATTCGTAAAGTAATCACAAAACTCGCACATTCATTCATACACGCACAAAAGGTAGATTAATCAAAAGTAACGCAACCACACATTTTTTAGATTTTTTGAAGAATAGGAAAACATCAAGATTTTAAACGCGGCTTAAGCCCTCTAATGGTCCCCAGCGGAGTCGCCAGCTGTCGACGCCGGGATTTCGCCGTTTCGTTTTTTAATAATTAAAATGCCCTTTTCCAATTTTAGCCTTTTGAATTAAATGTGGTTTAGAAAAGGGTCGGCTTAATGTCGACGGGTTTTGAAAGATCGATATTTTATGAGCCAATTGACCAGAGTCGCCAGTTGGTATATTTGAAATGGATGTACCAACTCATCCGAATTTAGTTTTTCGTAATCGCTGGCTCATGTGACTCCGAGTTAATTGGTCCGCAAACCGAGATTCATGGAGTTCGGGGGCTTGCTTAAGCGAGGGGAAGGTGTTAGGCACCCCCCGACTTCCGTGAAACACGGTTACCGCAATCTCGATGTTTTCCTATCCTTTTAAATCCTAAAAATGTGTGAGCTGCGCGTGTGTGCGTGTGTGCCTAGGTGAATGCTTGTGGTGAATTTTGTTTGGTCTTTTGTATGGCAAATGTGCTTTATCTGGAAAGTGTTTTAACGTCTTTTGACCCAAATGACAAGGCTTCGCTTTTTATAAGAAAGATTGATTTTAAATTCGAAAACGTTGAGTGGCTTTTTATTAGATGTCATTTTGGAAAACAAACAATTTTAAACTTTTGTCAAATAGGAATCGAGACTATACATTGCCTCCTAACAATTAATATAAATAAAATGAAGGCAACTTCTAGAACTCTTTAACCCTATGCACAAAGTTTAATTAAAACGTTCATTTATTTTACGAAATCATTTTTTGTGACATTTCAAAACCAACTAAAGCCTTTTCATCAATCATGGATTAAAGTTTGCCAAAACCCTTGATTTTTAAACCTCGTGAATCTAGCATCCTATACAAGGATTACATATGCCGAAACGTCCATCATCGGGGTTCGATCACGGGGATCTCCCCCTAGGCTCACAATCATCCTATCACAGCACAACCAATACTAAACAAATTTAACAAGATCTAGACATTTGCTATCACATTATATAACCCAAATATCACAAACCCAATACTACGGCGAATCTAACAATACTAAACTCGTTACGGTGCTATATGGATCAAAATCCCAATGCCAACATTCCAAACCGTTCATGAACACAACAAACTACATCTCACCATACGGATGTCATTGGGATATTAGGAGGAAGTCTCGTTCCAATGGAACCCTCGCTAAACATCCCTAATCCATGGATCCTCAATGATATTACAACATACTATATTAAGCAAAATCAAAACAACAACTATTCAACACCAAAATAAGCAAAAGATTAAAGAAAACACTTCATTTCACCTTGCAATACACCAAGACAAGCTTTATATTCCAAGATTTGAACCAAGACTACAAGAAATCCTCACTACTTGAGCAACAATCCACAATTTATCATTCAAAACACCTCCACCCGAGCCTTTCTCTCTCCTCCCGCGCTCCTTCTCTCTCTAAAAATCTATTTATTCTCTCTCTTTTTTTTTCTTCTCGGACGCAGATCTGGACGCTTAATAGAGTTCCGAAGGCAGCCGCAGGTGCAACTGCGGCTGGCCGCAGGTGCATCTGCGGCTGACTTCGCTGGCCGCCCGCGCCGAACCTCGGCTGTCGTGTGCCGCCCTCGAGCCGCGAACCTGCCCCTTTGTCGGTGGCCGCAGGTGCATCCGCGGCTGTCCGGCTTGCTTTTCTCGATTTCCGTGCTGCGCGGTCTTAATTCGCCAATTTCTGCGGTATTATTTCGGGAGGCGGTTACCTAATGTATAAATTGCTCGCAGCCGCTCGCTCACCGGGGAGCGAGACCCCCGAACATCGTAAGCGTAGTGGCCATTAGTTATGATCAAATCAGGCTCCTCTGGATCAACTGTTCGTCTTGCCGCAAGTAACCTGATGCTCGTTGTTCGTTGTGGCGGCTTTGGCCGTAAGTTGTTGGGGTGGCTTCGTGTTGGGGTCCACCTTCCTTTTCGCATGTCGGGTCGGGTGACGATCTTGCCCTCCTGACAGGGTTAGTACACAAGTGCAAAATTTGGGTGTCTACAATTAGTTTGATAAGTTATACAAGTTATACAAGTTTATGATCTTATAATGACATATAAGCTATATGTTGACAGACAGAGTTCGAAACGAGCAAGCCGATAAGACGGATAACGAAGGATGATTGAGGAAGTACAGGTTAAGTAAAACAAAGGCGTACAGGCAAGTTTTTTTCAGATCTAAAAGTACCAATTGAACTACGTGAATTATGTGATAGTTGAAATGGGCACTCCGTGCCACAACGTGATCTAACTGTTAAATGCAATACGTGATATTTGAGCCTAACATGGTAAAGTAAGTGACACATGACGCATAATATAAACTGTGAGCATGAAAGATATTAACTGAATTACTTGCTGAGCTTTATGCTCATTCTTGCTATGTACTAACGTTTCAGGTAAGGTACAAGAAGGCCGGAGATTCCGGTACAGCTAAGGTAAAGAATGTGAATGAATGGATATGCAGGAAGTAAAATTGATATATGTAATCTGTTTTACGTGAAAGTAATGAATGTTGAGAGTCCATGAGGATGGATTTGTATGTATGTAAGATTTAGAAAAGTTGTATTAATATAAAATTGAGGTATTATCGATTAGTTGAGTTTGATATGTAATGAGCTTATATATATATGGTACAGTTGTACGTACAATACAGAGGTTTGTAAACAGGTACAGGTATGAAGCAGATGTATGAATACAGGTACAGGTAAACAGAGCCATATATAGACGGAACCATGGCGAAATTTATTTACAAGTTATGAAAATAGTTAATATATATGTATGTTTATAATAGGTCGCAAATTCTTAATGGTTGACCTAAGTTATAATGAAGAGCAAGTAAACGTTACGATCCTGAGACGGGAAATGATTATAAGATAAAGTTATAAAGAAAAAAATATAGACCAAATTTAAGGTCAACAGATTGGTGTTAAAGATTAAAGGTTAAGTTTAACGCACGAGATCCCAGTTAATATGGTTTTAAAGTTAATAATTGTGATATCCAGAGAAAATCGGATAATTAAATAAGGTCGGGATTTCGGGCTGTTACAGTTGGTATCAGAGCAGTTGGGTTATAGACCTTAGGTAATAGTACCTTAGGCTATGATCTTTGTGTGTGAAAGAAGGAATAGTAAAGTAAGAGACTCTAGATGAACTGAGTCAGTAAAAAAATGAATTTTGGGAATTCAGGATCAAGAAATGATAATGGTGTTTTAAGATAAGATAATGAGAAATGATAAAGGATCAAAAGCAATCAAAGATACAAGGGACTCTTGGTGAGTCGTGCACAGTAAGATATGAATCGATCAAATTCATATCAGATCAAGGAAAAGTAAAGTAAAAGCTGAGTAAAGGCTAAGTGAGAAAATGTTAGGGTATGTGGGATTTTTCATTGAGGACTCATGGTAGTGGCCGAGTGTGCACTTCCTCGGTATGGGACGGGGATTTGTACTTGCTTAGCTTCCTGTCGTGATAATCAGTGGAGATCCAGCGTCACGGTAAGAATGTGAGAAGAGTTAAGTAAGAAAGAGTAATAGTAAAGTTATTTGCGTGTTCTGAAAACCCAAGCGTATGGTAAGTTCGTGACTCATGATTATGTGGTGGAGCCCCTCAGCGAATGGGCGACTATAGCCTGACTAGGACAAGCTCCGTGAACCATATGATTGTGGTAAGTTCCTGAGCCCAAATACGTGGCAAGTTTGATGAACAGGGTTGGGTTTAGAATAGAGAGCCATAAGTTGAGAGATATAGTTCTCAGAGATTGGCTAAGGTTAAGTAAATAAGAAAGAGATAGAAATATATAAAAGGATTATATGAGTTAAGGAAGTAAAGAAGAGATTATTAGGATTGGGTAGGCAATCCACTCTTCTAGCTATGCTAGACCATCGAAATGTTTTGTTCAAATATCAAAATGTGATTTTTAAAATTTCGTGATTCATGGTCTATGCCAATTGATTCGGCTAGACAAAGTTATTTTGAAAATTTCAAAATGTATTTATGAAATCATTGTCACACTATTGAATATGGTGTGAAATGATAAAATGGCAGAATTCTCAACGTACTTTCATTACGGTACGGTATTAAGAGGTCAAAAGTGACCGAATTCTCAACGTACTGCTAAGATTGTGAGGTATTATGAAGCTTTTTTAAAAAGATTTTATGGGGTTCAAGTTTTGAACCAATGACAGTGAAAGTGAACTTTTGAAAAGTTCAAGTTACAGTAAATGAACAGTTTATTGATGTGAGTCTATGCCATTTGTTTCGGCTAGACCATTCTGCTAAAGAAATTAGTAAATGTTTTTGAAATTCAGATAATGGATAAAGCAAATGTTTTTCAAGGCTGAGGTGAACAACCCTAAAAAGGGGAAATATGGTACAGGGGTTGGATAACACGGCTCAACCCAAAGGAAAAGGAAAAATGTTGTGCACAACAAAAGGGGTACGATAGACTGATCACCTAGCGTGCCTATTGGGTATGACAATCTTTGTGGTTGCTCATATTCTTAACGAATATACGGTCTTATGACCTTTGGATATTTCAGTCCTAGTGACTGTTAATATTCTTAACGTGTTCATGGTTAAATGACCCTTGGATATTAGCAGTCTTTGTGATTGTTAATATTCTTAATGTGTTCATTGGTCTTTAAGACCCCTCAGCAAAAGCAAAAGTTATGTTTTAAAAGCAAAAGTTTTATGAAAAGTTTTATGGAAAAGCTACTCTTATTTATTTAAGCTACTTCACAGTTATTGAACAATTGTGGAGATTCCTGAAAGACATTCCAATATTCTGGAATGAAAGTTAGAAAGGGGTAAGACGGGTAGAGAAAGAAGAGAATGTAAAGGTTAGTTGAAAACCTACCTATGTGATTGAAGGCAAAGAGTTATGAATGTTTCAAATGAATAAGGAATGAGTACACAGCAAATTTCGGGGGCGAAATTTTATGAAGGAGGGGTGAATGTAACATCCCAGGATTTTACAGAATTTTAAATAAGGATTATGAGTAATTAAATAAAGATTAATAGATAAAAACCTGGCATTGAAGGACAGAAAATCGTAAGAGATATTAAATAAGAATTATTGCTTAATCAATGTGTTATTTATGACTTATGAGGTAGGTTGAATATGTGTATATGTATATTTGATTTGATAAAGAAAGGAAAGTTGAAATTTGAGGAAATAATGGAAATAAGCAAAGAATTTGCGAAATAAGTTTTAGTTATGAAAGTTAATAATGAATTAAAGGAATAGGCCTGAAGAGGCGATGGTATGAAAATGGCAAAAGAAGGTAGGTATGTATGTGTAGTGAAGAAGGAACAGTTCGACCAAATTGGTCCATTTATGATTAAAGAAATGATACGGATAATGATGTGTGAATATTGTAAAGTTATTAAGGAAATCGATATTAAATGATGAAAATAAGATAATTGTGATATGGGATGTAAAGACAAAAAGGTAATGCTCTTAAATATGGGTATAAGGAACGTAGATTTTAAATACGTTGAGAATTGGATGATGTGTGTTATGTAAATAAGTGAAAGGACGTTAAAGTCGTAATTGTGATATTATGAGTTTAAATGATAAATGATGATGGATTTTGATAATCCGATCGGGGTTCGTTTCTCGAGGAAGTGGTTTATGGAAATGATGAACAGTTCAATTATATTGAGATGTCGGATATTGAAATTTGATTGAATATGGAACCAAATGGTTTGTAGAAAATTATGCATGAATTGATATGAAAATTAGCAATTATTTTGATTATTGGAATTAAGTTATGATATTTAAGTTTCAAAGGGTGACAAGTAAATTGGGACAAGCCAATTGGGGACTAGTTGATGATGCAATAAAATTCAAGTCTATGGAAACAAGTTTGGATCAAAATGGAATTTAATTGGATTGGAGCTAAGCAATTTATAGTTTAAAGGAATTAAAATTCCTAGATTTTATGGCTAATGACAATATTGCCCTTATCAATTTAAGGAATGACAATTGAATCCTAAGTGGTTTAATGACCATATCATCCTTGCTTAACAATATGAATTACCTTATATAACCCTAACTATGTATGTGAGTTAACTTAACCAAGATGGTTAAGTGTTGGAGTTTTAGCTTTAATATATGTATGTATATGTTAAGCATTATAAGTAGTTCTTTTGCTGATTTTTCTTGCTATCTTCGAAAGTTTCAAGTATGTGAGCTAACAAAAGAGAGTTAAGAGAGAAAGAGCAAGAAGGAGCTAGGGTTTCCATGTTAGATCAATAAAGTGCTGGAAAAGTGTCCACAAATGGAAGAACAAGCCATCTAAAGTGAAGAATCAAGCTCTATTATGTTTTGTAGCAAGAAAGAAGGAGACTACATGAAGGTATAATTATGTTTGAACCATGAACATTAGTATTTATGTATTTAAATTGAAGAATATGAGAAGCCATGCATGTATTCATGCTTAGATGCAAAGATTATGTGAGGTTTATGTGTATTATATGAAACCCTAAGCATAAGAGTTGTTGATCAAAGGTGGTGAGTATTTAGGTATGATTTCAAGCTAAAGATCATGATTTATTGGTTGATCATGCAATATATGTTGGTATTTGGTTGAAAACCTAGTTGAAAGATATGTTTATGTTGGAAATATTTGAAAGTTCATGCTAGATAGTATTATGAGTACACAAATGAAAGAGAAGCATGTTTGGATTAAGGAAAATGTAATATTAAGTTATGACTTAAAGAGGATTATGTGTTATAAGGGGTTAGATTTGATGAAAACCTAATAGAGAGTGATAACTATGTTGAATACATGAAAAATCTCATGTTAGATAGCATACAAGAGGCTTTGAAGATTATGAAACATGTTTTGTGTAAGGAAATACAATATTAGGCTATACTTTTTGTGTAGACAACGTAATAATCTGTAAAGTGTATTGGAAGATACATATGGAAGTTGTGAGAATATACAAAGTTGTTAAATGTATATGTGATAGCCTAGGTGGTGTGTTGGATTTAAGATGTTAAGTTGAGTTAAGGCTTGAAATTGAAAAGTTGAGAATATGCCATCAATATGTGAATTTGTCCATGGAGTGTAATTGGTGATCAAACGATACTAAAAAGCTAAGTTTGATGTTAATACACGTGTTAAAGATGATTTGGAAGTTATTTGGCGTCTATGGCGACAATTGAAAATTTTAAACGTTTAAAAACGTTCGCCGGTGCCTAAAACGAGTTAATTTGGAAAAAAAGAATTCAAGTGACAAGTTATAGACGTTTTAAGGGATCATGCAAGTCAATTGTATGTTATATGTGTTATGTGTTAAGTTAGAATCAAGTTTTACATTGAGGGGCCAAGAATAGCCTAAGAGTTGGAAATGAGAAATTCATGAAAAGTTTGGAAGTTTTGATGAAAATCCAACAAAGGTGTGATTTTTGGCAATTTTGAGAATCTAAAGGTGAAATGAATTCAAATGGCCTAGGATAATGTAAATACACGTGTTTAGATTGATTTGGGAATCGACGGAATTGAATTTGAGCGAAATGGCGATTCGAACGATCGAAATCGATCGTTTCGAATCGAAATGGATTTTTACGGACAAAAGTCGCCTCGTGCGAAATTTTAAGGTTTTGAAAGTTTGGACATGTCACATATAGGTTATGTGAGCTATGTTAAGTGTTGAAATGGAATTTGGAAGCTTATGGCCAAAAATCACAAAGTTAGTACAAAGTTGGTTTTGAAGTTGAAAAAAATTCTAAGTCTGGAAACGTGTTGAACAGCCCTCCTAGGGGCTAGTGTATCTCTACTTTTAAGAAGCCAAATGTGGTAATTAGTATTTTTGTAAAATACTAGGTAGTAAGGTCTAGATGTGGTCCAAAGTTCAGCTCAATTGGAGTTAAGATGAAGAAATTAAAAATCGGCAAAGGTAGTGCAAAAATCAGATTTCCAGATTTTGAAAATGGCGCCCCCGCGCCATGTTTTGTACTAAAAGTGGCGCCCCGGCGCCATGTTACTGTTCATCGACCGAGAAGATTTCGCGGCCAGCGAGCTCTGGCGGCGCCGGGGCGGAGTTACTGTTCATTTGAAATTTTTTTAAGCTTCCAAAAAGCTATATTTTGATATGGAATGATAAAAATGAGTTATATAAACCCTAAAAGTAATAATAATGGTTAAATTAAAGGGTGTTAAGTTATAATGAAATGACAAATGGCATAATATAACATGCCTAAAGCTAAGCCAAAACATGTTATAAGTTACGAAAAAGGTCGGAAGCAAGTTAGGGTGTATTATAAACCTACATAAGGTGTAATACATCAAATATGAAATGGTTAAAGACGGATGATCATGTATTTATGGAATTAGTGTCGACGCCGGGATTTCGCCGTTTCGTTTTTTAATAATTAAAATGCCCTTTTCCAATTTTAGCCTTTTGAATTAAATGTGGTTTAGAAAAGGGTCGGCTTAATGTCGACGGGTTTTGAAAGATCGATATTTTATGAGCCAATTGACCAGAGTCGCCAGTTGGTATATTTGAAATGGATGTACCAACTCATCCGAATTTAGTTTTTCGTAATCGCTGGCTCATGTGACTCCGAGTTAATTGGTCCGCAAACCGAGATTCATGGAGTTCGGGGGCTTGCTTAAGCGAGGGGAAGGTGTTAGGCACCCCCCGACTTCCGTGAAACACGGTTACCGCAATCTCGATGTTTTCCTATCCTTTTAAATCCTAAAAATGTGTGAGCTGCGCGTGTGTGCGTGTGTGCCTAGGTGAATGCTTGTGGTGAATTTTGTTTGGTCTTTTGTATGGCAAATGTGCTTTATCTGGAAAGTGTTTTAACGTCTTTTGACCCAAATGACAAGGCTTCGCTTTTTATAAGAAAGATTGATTTTAAATTCGAAAACGTTGAGTGGCTTTTTATTAGATGTCATTTTGGAAAACAAACAATTTTAAACTTTTGTCAAATAGGAATCGAGACTATACATTGCCTCCTAACAATTAATATAAATAAAATGAAGGCAACTTGTAGAACTCTTTAACCCTATGCACAAAGTTTAATTAAAACGTTCATTTATTTTACGAAATCATTTTTTGTGACATTTCAAAACCAACTAAAGCCTTTTCATCAATCATGGATTAAAGTTTGCCAAAACCCTTGATTTTTAAACCTCGTGAATCTAGCATCCTAGTTTGATCATTTTTTACAAAATCTTCATTATTTGCCTTATTTAAAAACCATTTTTTGTGTCGTAAATTAAAACAAGCACTCACAACGTGTCGGGGCTATCCACGGGCATGTAAGCCATCCAGACAACCCCAAACACCCACAATCACATATTTTATTATTATTACGGGGCCTTAACCCGAACACGACTTGGTATCGTTTTAAGGCCCGATATTACAAAATACACATCCATGGACTCTATACAAGGATTACATATGCCGAAACGTCCATCATCGGGGTTCGATCACGGGGATCTCCCCCCTAGGCTCACAATCATCCTATCACAGCACAACCAATACTAAACAAATTTAACAAGATCTAGACATTTGCTATCACATTATATAACCCAAATATCACAAACCCAATACTACGGCGAATCTAACAATACTAAACTCGTTACGGTGCTATATGGATCAAAATCCCAATGCCAACATTCCAAACCGTTCATGAACACAACAAACTACATCTCACCATACGGATGTCATTGGGATATTAGGAGGAAGTCTCGTTCCAATGGAACCCTCGCTAAACATCCCTAATCCATGGATCCTCAATGATATTACAACATACTATATTAAGCAAAATCAAAACAACAACTATTCAACACCAAAATAAGCAAAAGATTAAAGAAAACACTTCATTTCACCTTGCAATACACCAAGACAAGCTTTATATTCCAAGATTTGAACCAAGACTACAAGAAATCCTCACTACTTGAGCAACAATCCACAATTTATCATTCAAAACACCTCCACCCGAGCCTTTCTCTCTCCTCCCGCGCTCCTTCTCTCTCTAAAAATCTATTTATTCTCTCTCTTTTTTTTTCTTCTCGGACGCAGATCTGGACGCTTAATAGAGTTCCGAAGGCAGCCGCAGGTGCAACTGCGGCTGGCCGCAGGTGCAACTGCGGCTGGCCGCAGGTGCATCTGCGGCTGACTTCGCTGGCCGCCCGCGCCGAACCTCGGCTGTCGTGTGCCGCCCTCGAGCCGCGAACCTGCCCCTTTGTCGGTGGCCGCAGGTGCATCCGCGGCTGTCCGGCTTGCTTTTCTCGATTTCCGTGCCGCGCGGTCTTAATTCGCCAATTTCTGCGGTATTATTTCGGGAGGCGGTTACCTAATGTATAAATTGCTCGCAGCCGCTCGCTCACCGGGGAGCGAGACCCCCGAACATCGTAAGCGTAGTGGCCATTAGTTATGATCAAATCAGGCTCCTCTGGATCAACTGTTCGTCTTGCCGCAAGTAAGCTGATGCTCGTTGTTCGTTGTGGCGGCTTTGGCCGTAAGTTGTTGGGGTGGCTTCGTGTTGGGGTCCACCTTCCTTTTCGCATGTCGGGTCGGGTGACGATCTTGCCCTCCTGACAGGGTTAGTACACAAGTGCAAAATTTGGGTGTCTACAATTAGTTTGATAAGTTATACAAGTTATACAAGTTTATGATCTTATAATGACATATAAGCTATATGTTGACAGACAGAGTTCGAAACGAGCAAGCCGATAAGACGGATAACGAAGGATGATTGAGGAAGTACAGGTTAAGTAAAACAAAGGCGTACAGGCAAGTTTTTTTCAGATCTAAAAGTACCAATTGAACTACGTGAATTATGTGATAGTTGAAATGGGCACTCCGTGCCACAACGTGATCTAACTGTTAAATGCAATACGTGATATTTGAGCCTAACATGGTAAAGTAAGTGACACATGACGCATAATATAAACTGTGAGCATGAAAGATATTAACTGAATTACTTGCTGAGCTTTATGCTCATTCTTGCTATGTACTAACGTTTCAGGTAAGGTACAAGAAGGCCGGAGATTCCGGTACAGCTAAGGTAAAGAATGTGAATGAATGGATATGCAGGAAGTAAAATTGATATATGTAATCTGTTTTACGTGAAAGTAATGAATGTTGAGAGTCCATGAGGATGGATTTGTATGTATGTAAGATTTAGAAAAGTTGTATTAATATAAAATTGAGGTATTATCGATTAGTTGAGTTTGATATGTAATGAGCTTATATATATATGGTACAGTTGTACGTACAGTACAGAGGTTTGTAAACAGGTACAGGTATGAAGCAGATGTATGAATACAGGTACAGGTAAACAGAGCCATATATAGACGGAACCATGGCGAAATTTATTTACAAGTTATGAAAATAGTTAATATATATGTATGTTTATAATAGGTCGCAAATTCTTAATGGTTGACCTAAGTTATAATGAAGAGCAAGTAAACGTTACGATCCTGAGACGGGAAATGATTATAAGATAAAGTTATAAAGAAAAAAATATAGACCAAATTTAAGGTCAACAGATTGGTGTTAAAGATTAAAGGTTAAGTTTAACGCACGAGATCCCAGTTAATATGGTTTTAAAGTTAATAATTGTGATATCCAGAGAAAATCGGATAATTAAATAAGGTCGGGATTTCGGGCTGTTACATGGTCCTTGTTGAAGATGATGGCTGCACTAAGACTCCGAGCAGGGTTGACACCGGTGTCGGTTATGGGAATGGTTGCCAAGTGTACCAAGAAAATGGCAACGGTGCACTTAACAACTAATAAAAAAGTTGGTTAATAAAATTACAAGCACCACCACCATAATATCACATCTTAACAAATCATAAAAAATAAAAAAAATTGAAAATATTTCAGTTTTCAAAACATAATCGTTCAAGTATTTATAACATCAATATAAGCATATTCACAAGAGTAGTTTAATTTTTCATTAAGCTAGCAAATATTGCAAACTTTTTCTCACTTTATCTAATTTGGGACAAAGAGAGAGGATTTGTTCGTGTGAAGTGCTTACCGGGACGTGAGAATCTCTGGCACTGCGCTTGGCATCAGTGGCAGAGAAGACGGTGTAAATAAGCACCTCGAAGATTGTATTCCCTCTTCCCCTCGAACCCCATCACTACCCCAGCACCACAGATTGCACCCAAACACTACATCACCATGTAGAAAAGGCTTCGTTGTTGTCGTTTCCTCAGATCCATAACGATCCGTACACCAGAGCTCGGCAGCCGAATGAATTGAGTGCGGCGGCGAGAGAGGATGATGAGGCGTTGAAGCCGAATGCCTCTCAATTTCACCAAGGCAGAGTCTAGGGCAAACAGGAGAGAGAGAATACGATGGAACGGGTAAGGGGGTAAGACTGTTTGAGCTCTGGAAAATTTCAAACAAAAAGATTCGCTCTGGAAAGACAGAGAAGAGGGGGGAACTAAAATGGATAAATCACAACCCTTCTTTGTTGAAGCCATTAGTAATTTGAGGCCGTTGGATGAATCCGCTCTTTTTTATATAATAGATTCATAGATCTATGTGTTTATAACATGATTTGGTAGGTTAGAAATGCATAGAAGTTAAAGAAATATGTGTAACATGATTTACCGGTAAACCCTAACTATGCATGCTAGGTTTATGGTTGTATTTTGAAATGTACAAATCGGAAAGTGGATTTTTATGGCTAGAAAGCTAGATCTATGAGTTTTAAAGATAAAACCTTTTTGAACTTTTCAAAAATAATGAATAACAAAGAAGTTATAGCTTTTACCGAAAAGGATGTCGTTTTTCAACCCTAAGTGGTTCGATCCGTAAATTTCGTGTAAAACGTTTTCAAAAAGACGATCGAGCCATGGAATATTGTAAGACATTAAGTTAGGAACACATCAACACTGATTTGGTGTTATTTGGATGTGTAGATTTCATTTAATCAAGGTTTGAATCAAAGTATCAAAACTGTCCAGAAAAATCACAAAATTGGCATCTACTGCAGTACGGCGCCGGGGCGCCGTCTGCAGTGTTAATCACTGCGCCCCGGCGCAGTGCACTGTTCGGTGAAAAAAAAATTAAAACCCGAACCGGGTCGGGCCGGGCCGGCCGGGTTGGGTCAGGTCCGGGTCGGGTCAGAAAATGAAAAATGTTCCAAAAATCATTTTAGTATTTTTGGACTTAATAAATATATTTTTAAATATATATATATAATTGATTTAATGGTTTAAAAGTGCATAAATATTATTATTGAAATAATAATATAATAATGATAATAAAATATTATTAAATAAATAATAATATTAGAAAATTATTAAAATATTATTATGTGTACAATAATATTTTAAGGTCAATAAAATATTATTAAATTATTAATAATATTAGATAATCACTAAAATATTATTAAAGGAATAATAATATTAGATATATAATAAAATATTATAAAATAATTAATAATATTAAATAATCAATAAAATATTATTAAATGATTAATAATATTAGTTACTTAATAAAATATTATTAAATGATTAATAATATTACATAATTAATAAAATATTATTAAATGATTAATAATATTAGTTACTTAATAAAATATTATTAAATGATTAATAATATTAGATACTTAATAAAATATTATTAAATGATTAATAATATTAGATAATTAATAAAATATTATTAAATGAATAATAATATTAGTTACTTAATAAAATATTATTAAATGATTAATAATATTAGATAATTAATAAAATATTATTAAATGATTAATAATATTAGATATTTAATAAAATATTATTAAATGATTAATAATATTAGAAACTTAATAAAATATTATTAAAAGATTATTAATATTAGGTAATGAATAAAATATTATTATATGATTAATAATATTGGATACTCAATAAAATATTATTAAATGATTAATAATATTAGATATTTATTTGAACTATATTAAACAATTAATATAAGTTCTTTGTGTTTGAAATATTATCAAATAAAGATAATATTTCCTAAGTGTTTATTTACCCATAATTAATCAATTATGTGGTTCGTAAGGTTTATAAAGGTCATTATACTTACAAGTATATGATACTAATTTAAGATAAAATTGATTTAATTGTTAGGTCCGTTCAAGGATTGTTAGATTAATTTGGTTAGCAGTAAACGACGCACGAGGCAAGTTTTTCTATCCCTTAAACTTGTATTTATTTTGCAGATATTCTTCAATCGTATTTACATTTCAATTATTGTTGAGCAAGTATTCTACACTCGTAGTTATTTGACAGACCTTTGAGTGAATTAATTATCAAAAATTACTTCACATCGTTATTGATTATTGTATTCGCACATAGTGCTTTTGCAAACTGTTTAAGAACGTCTAAGCTAATTGTTTCGGCTAGACAAATGCATGTTAAATTCATTTAATTGAATATTATAAAAGCTTATCCAAACCATTGGCTGGTACGGATTCTTACAGTAAGACTGAGATAGAACAACCCTAGTTAAAGGGGATTTTTATTTGTCGGAGACCCGACAGCGCGCAAGAAAACTAAATGTGATGCATATACATAGGACATGAGAGGACTGATCCCCTCAAGTGTCCCGTTATTATAACAAGGAGTCAGACATTGTATGTCTGTTCTACCTTAGTAGCAGTTCATGGTCATTAAAGACCACTCAGCAGTAAAGAGTCAATTCCTTCTTTTATTGAACATTGATTCTTGTTATCTTTCACAATTGCTATTGTTGAAACCTTGAAGATTATTTCCCATCATCATGATATATCGTATGATTGTTGTTTATAAACTTGCTGAGCCATTTAGTTGCTCATTCTTGCTACATCATGACTATATTTCAGTCATTCCCGAAAGCTCTAAATCGGACAAAGGCAAGGGGAAAGCGAATGTTTAGTTTTAGTAATTGCATGCTAGTTTATATTACTGTTATGTAATTACTGTTGTAAATATTTTGTATTTCCCTTAAGATATGTAATGTTAAGATTAAGGTAATAGACCTTGGGAATTGTAGCCTTTTGATTAAGGAACCTTTTGTATTATTCCGCGAAGTTTGAATACAATTTATGTATTTCATAATTGTTAAGTATTGTACAGTGAGAACCAAACCCGAGGTTAAAGAACCTGGATTTGGGGTCGTCACAGGTTGGTATCAGAGCTGTAGGTTAAAAATGCTAGGATTTGCGAAACCTAGGTTATAACCTTAGTACTAAACTCTTATCGAGTGCGTTAGGAGATGAATCGGGGAGATTCATCATGTTGTGTATTTTTGGGGATGGATTGAGAAAATCCATCGAGCCGAGATGTACATGATAAAATATCATTTTATTTCATCAATGAATATATTTTATTGTTGTACTAACATGTGTTATTTATGTTATGGTAGGATGATGGAGATAGGCCAGTCGAGTACTGCGGTAGATGAGGTGATCTATACGGATATCCATATGGATACCGCACAGCCACGGGTGGCTGCACCTGTCGAGGAGCCAGAGTCAGATCCCGAGGAGGGAGATAGAGAGGACGCTGTCTGGGGCGGAGTTATGCAACAGTACAGTGAGGAGGAGGATGATACCGAGGATGATGAGGATGAGGAGCCAGCTGAGTATGTTGATGGCATGGGCACTGTCGCCAGTGACATCATCGATACTCTCACTACGGCTAATGATGAGCTAGAGGAGAGGGTTCAACACCTAGAGGAGCAGAACCAGATCCACCAGCAGACAGAGGAGCAGTACCGAGATACAGCTTATATGTTCTCTGGCGAGAACATAGAGCTGAAGGCGAGGATGGCCGAGATGGAGGCCAGGTTGGTAGCCGCTGAGCTGAAGATTCAGTAGACAGAGGCAGAGAGGGAGGCCATGAGGGGCCAGATGCAGCAGGCAGTTGAGGATAGACTAGATATGGAGATTCAGCGTGATGCAGCTCACGGACAGATGATGGAGTTGGAGGACGAGGTTAGGGAGAAGAGGGTGAGGATAGATAGACTCGGTTACGTCTATCGCTCATCAGTGGGTAGAATCCAGAGTAGGGTGCACTACTACCCTACTGAGGAGGGCCAGACTTTGCACACCATTAGTAGGGGCGTGGTCAGGGCCATTGGAGATGAGGAGTACGACGATGCGGTTCGTCGAGGGATGCACCGTTAGTTGTATTATTTCCTTTATTTATGTTGTATGTACATAGATGCAGTAGAAACCCAACTTGTGTTTTGATAGAGGGTTAGTATGTTGTAAATCCCAACTCTATGGAGTTGTGGGATATGTTAGATCCCGTCTTTTGTTTTTAACTATCGGGGTTAGTAGCGTTTATAGCAGTATGCTTATGATGTAAAAGTGCTACGCACTGTGTTTTAGCATATGAATATAAATGCATTTTCGTTTATGTTTATATGTGTCGAGATGATTATTTGTGTCTTAGTTTAAATTACTTAAGCTACAAAACGAAAGTAAAAAGATTGAAACAACTTTAATAAATTAAATTTTCTTTATACAGAAAATGCCGCCACAAAGAAGAAATCAACGACTACCCCCACCACCACCCGAAGAGTCAGTGAATGCCGGAGGGGTACCACCAAACCCTGTCCAAGAGTTCGTGGAAATGCTAATGGGAGCATTCCGCGGACGCAACGCAGAGGCTACTGGAGCAACAAACCATGCCGCTCCACTAGCAAGCTTTAAGGATTTCAAACTAATAGGACCACCCGAATTCAGAGGGACCACGGATCTTATAGAAGCACAGACCTGGATAGAGGAGATGGAAAAAGTCTTCGAGGTCGCACGAGTCGCGGAGGGGCAAATGACCTCATTTGCTACCTTCATGATGAAAGGGGAGGCCAGCCATTGGTGGAAGGCCAATAAAAGTAGAGCAGGGGAGGGAACGATCGCGTGGGCGCGATTCAAAGAAGTATTCTTGGAGAACTACTTTCCAGAGAGTACACAGGCTAGGATGAAAATCAAATTCCTAGAGCTTAAGAAAGGTAGTATGACAGTATCCGATTATGCCGCCAAATTCAACGAATTGGCGAGATTTGCTCCACACCAGGTGGACACTGAAGCAAGGAGATCAAGAAGGTTTGAGCAGGGGCTGAAACCGTGGGTTTACGGTCGGGTAGCCGTACTACAGATTACCAATTTCGCAACGTTGCCGGAGAAATTAATAATAGCTAAAGGGGGAAATGAGGCCCTCAACAAACATAACCAGGAACGGAACAAGAAGAAGGGTGAAGGAGGAAACCGAGAGGGTAGCAGCGGGGGCAGCAACTCGAACAAACGCACGTGGAATAACAACAGCAGTTCGGGGACACCCCAGGGAAGTGACTCTAAGAAAGCCAACAAGTGCAGTAACTGCGGGAAGAACCACGCGGGGGAATGTATGAGGGGGAAGAACGTCTGCTATAACTGTGGGCAAGAGGGGTACATCGCTCCTAATTTTCCCACACCAAAGAGGAAAGGTTGTTTCGCCTGCGGGGCCATGGACCATCAGTTTAAGGATTGTCCAAAGAAGAAGAATACCGGAGGGAGTTCGGGCTATAGGGGAAGCAACAACAACAAACTGACCATTGGAGGCCCGGTGCCACCAAACAAACCAACGGCACGGACTTTCAACATGACGGTGCAGGACGCCGTTGAATCACAAGACGTGGTGTCAGGTATTATTCCGATCAATGATATAAATGCATATGTATTGTTTGATTCGGGTGCTACCTGTTCATTTGTGTCTGATGAATTCGCTAGACGGTTAGGATTGCCTAGAAAAAAACTAGGGAATCCAATGAACATAGAAGTTGCAAATAAAGAAGTGATTCCTGTAGAGTATATACATAGAAATTGTTGTGCTAAAATCAGGGGTCAGAAACTAAATGTGAATTTAATTCCGATACGTTTGGGAGAGTTTGACGTTATACTTGGAATGGATTGGTTGTTTAACCATGGAGCTATAATTGATTGTCAAAAGAAGTGTATACACCTTAAGACACCGAACAGGTCTAAGGTCGTATTTTATGGCAACAAGTCGTCTAGACAATCTGCATGTCTGACGATGATGCAGGCCAAGAAACTGTTGAAGAAAGGGTGTGTAGGGTATTTGGCTCACATAGTGGACACACAAATGGTGAATCCTGAGATGGAGCAAATACCAGTAGTTAGGGAGTTCATGGACGTGTTTCTAGACGAACTGCCAGGGTTACCGCCAGATAGGGAGATAGAATTTGTAATTGATTTGGTATCGGGGACAACACCAATATCAAAAGCACCATATAGGATGGCTCCGGTAGAGATGAAGGAGTTAATGATCCAACTACAGGAATTGTTGGATAATAAGTACATTCAGCCAAGTGTTTCTCTATGGGGAGCACTAGTGTTGTTTGTAAAGAAGAAGGATGGATCAATGAGGTTGTGTATGGATTATAGAGAGCTGAATAAGGTGACAATTAAGAACAAGTACCCGTTGCCACGAATTGACGATCTTTTTGATCAATTGAAAGGGGCGAAGTACTTTTCAAAGATTGACTTGAGGACTGGTTATCATCAGTTGAAGGTCAGGAAGGAAGATGTACCCAAGACGGCATTCAGAACTCGATATGGGCATTATGAGTTTTTGGTAATGTCGTTTGGACTAACGAATGCGCCAGCCGCATTTATGGACATGATGAACAGAATATTCAAGCAGTACTTGGATAAATTTGTAGTCGTGTTCATTGACGATATTCTGGTGTACTCTAAAACGGAGGAGGAGCATGCGGAACACCTAAGATTGGTGTTAGAGATTTTACGGAAGGAGCAATTGTATGCTAAGTTTTCAAAGTGTGAATTCTGGTTGGAGAGAGTTCAATTTTTAGGTCATGTTATTGACAAGGAGGGAGTTTCAGTTGATCCAGCGAAGGTTGAAGCGGTGATGAATTGGGAACAACCAAGGACGCCGACGGAGGTAAGAAGTTTCTTGGGGTTAGCAAGTTACTATCGGAGATCCATTCAAGATTTTTCAAAGTTAGTAACACCACTGACAAATTTAACGAGGAAGACGGTGAACTATGTATGGACGGAGAAGTGTGAGGAGAGTTTTCAGGAGCTAAAGAAAAGACTTAGTGAAGCACCTGTATTGACTTTATCGGACGATACAGGAGGTTTTACGGTCTACAGTGATGCATCGCACAAGGGACTTGGCTGTGTGCTTATGCAAAATGGCAAGTCGTTGCGTATGCGTCCAGACAGTTGAAGGATTACGAGAAGGGATACCCTACCCACGACTTGGAGCTGGCAGCGGTAGTGTTTGCCCTTAAAATCTGGAGACATTATTTGTATGGAGAAAAATGTGAGATATTCACAGACCATAAGAGTCTGAAGTATATCTTCACACAGAAGGAGTTAAATATGAGGCAACGGAGATGGTTAGAATTAATCAAAGACTATGATTGTGAAATTCTATATCATCCCGGCAAGGCCAACGTAGTAGCAGATGCTCTAAGTAGAAAAAGCAGGGAGAAATTGTTCATGTTGACAGATCAGGAACAATTGGTTCAAGAGATGGCTCGAATGGAGTTGGAAGTGAGAAATCCAAATGAGTCAATGGAAGTAGAAGCGAGCCCAACCTTATTAGATAGGGTGAAAGAGGCTCAAGACAAAGATGAAGAATGTGTCAGAATCAGGATGAGAATGACCGAAGGGGAAGATATCAAATTCAAGGAGGATAGCATGGGATTGCTAAGGTTTGAAAATCGTGTTTGGGTGCCGCTAGTGCCCGAACTACGAGAAGAGATTTTGAAAACAGTACGAGATACTCGATACATCCGGGGAGTACGAAGATCTATCAGGATCTGCGTCAGCATTTTTGGTGGCCGAATTTAAAAAGGGAGGTCGCAGAATGTGTCAGCCGATGCCTAACTTGCCAAAGGGTAAAGGCCGAACATCAGAGACCAAGTGGATTATTACAGCTGTTAGAGATTCCTGAGTGGAAATGAGAGCATATCACAATGGATTTTGTGGTAGGACTTCCAGCAACACAGAAGGGATTTGACGCAATATGGGTGATTGTGGATCGACTAACAAAGTCAGCGCACTTTTTGCCGATCAAGATTAAGTTCAGTTTGGATCAGTTGGCTAAACTGTACATCAAGGAGATAGTTTCGAGACATGGGGTGTCGGTATCGATTGTGTCAGACAGAGATCCGCGCTTCACGTCAAAATTTTGGAGAAGTCTTTAGGAGAGATTGGGGACACAGTTGAGAATGAGTACAGCATATCATCCGCAGACCGATGGGCAAAGTGAAAGAACAATACAGACATTGGAAGATATGCTCAGGGCCTGTGTAATGGATTTCAAGGGCAGTTGGGACAACCATCTGCCACTAGTTGAGTTTGCATACAACAACAGTTATCATGCAAGCATAGGCATGCCGCCTTACGAAGCATTGTACGGAAGGAAGTGCAGAACACCTCTATGTTGGGACGAGGTAGGAGAACGCCGACTGTTGGGGCCGGAATTGGTTCAACAGACGGTAGAAATTATTAAGGTAATAAGAGCTCGGCTAGTAGCAGCTCAGGACCGTCAGAAGAAGTATGCCGATTTACATCGTCAAAAGCGAGACTTCGAAGTTGGGAGTTTTGTGTTCATGAAGGTATCTCCCTGGAAGGGGAAAATCCGATTCGGAAAGAAAGGGAAGTTGAGTCCGAGGTTCATAGGACCGTTCGAGATATTAAAGAGAGTGGATGAAGTGGCGTACGAGGTAGCTTTACCTCCTGAACTGGAGCATGTTCACAATGTGTTTCATGTGTCAGTGTTGCGACCATACAAGCCAGACTACAAACATGTCATATCCTATGAGCCAATACAAGTCGAGAAAGACTTATCATACGAGGAAATTCCTGTCCAGATACTAGATAGGAAAGAGCATAAATTACGGAATAAGGTTATACATTCTGTCAAAGTCCTTTGGAGGAACCACAACGCTGAGGAAGCTATGTGGGAGCTTGAAGAAAAGATAAGGGCTAACTATCCGCATCTGTTTGAGTAGTTTAAATTTTTAATTCTGGGGACGGAATTCTAATAAGGGGGGGAGAATGTAATGACCACGAATTTCATTAGTCATTGTAAATATACTTAATAAATATTTAGCAATGAATTTAAACTTTTCTCATTAATTAATTGTGCATTAGATAATTAAATAAATGTACTTATGTGCTTGTATATTTATTTAAAGAATTAAAGCAAAGTGTATAATTAATTAAAGCAAATCTAATTGGATTATATTTTAAATCCAAATGAGTTGATAAACTAGGTTAAAGATATTAACCTAGTAACCCATGTAATTAATTTAATTACTAGCCCATGTAATTAATTAAACAAGCTCAATGCTTGATTTAATTAAATGTAACCTAAACTATTTAATATAAGCCCAATGTGTTACTTAAATTGAGCCCAAACAATTTAATTGAATGAGCCCAATAGAAGTTATTCCCAAGCCCAATGTGAAGTCCAATTAAGGTCAAACTTGGGTCAATATATATATATATATATATATATATATATATATATATATGTATATATATATATATATAGATGTATATATGCACATTTTTGCATTAAAAATAAAGGAAAAATGGCTTGGAAAAGCCATTTTGCTGAATTTTTGAGGGCCCCACTTGGATAACTTGATTTCCTAGATTGCTTGAAAATCCATCCATGTCATAAGTTGGCCAACAACTCTAGTCATTCCAAAAGTCTATCAACTAGTCATTCAATCAAATAGTAAACTAGTTTAGCCTTTAATTTCACCAACATGGATTGATTAGTGAATTAATGAAGGATTAGTATTGGGCTATAAATAGAATGCTCCACACTTGGTATTGGTTGTTAGTTCATTTGCTAGAAAATCCTAGAGAAAAGAGAGAGAGCTTTTGTGAGTTAAAAGAGAGATACACTTGTGTTTGTGTGAGAAAAAGCTAGAGGAAGCCTTGGTGAATATCCAATAGCTACACAACCTACTTTGGTATAAGGAGAAAGAGAGCCAACAAATCACAAAGGTTTAAAAGTTCTCTAAACTCCATTTTATTTCATTTTTGTAGTCTAGAAAGCTTTTGATCGGTTAAAATCTATTTTTAACCGATCAAAACTCGTTTTGATGATCTAGAGATATTTAACTATGTAATATATGTATATTCATAGATCTATGTGTTTATAACATGATTTGGTAGGTTAGAAATGCATAGAAGTTAAAGAAATATGTGTAACATGATTTACCGGTAAACCCTAACTATGCATGCTAGGTTTATGGTTGTATTTTGAAATGTACAAATCGGAAAGTGGATTTTTATGGCTAGAAAGCTAGATCTATGAGTTTTAAAGATAAAACCTTTTTGAACTTTTCAAAAATAATGAATAACAAAGAAGTTATAGCTTTTACCGAAAAAGATGTCGTTTTTCAACCCTAAGTGGTTCGATCCGTAAATTTCGTGTAAAACGTTTTCAAAAAGACGATCGAGCCATGGAATATTGTAAAACATTAAGTTAGGAACACATCAACACTGATTTGGTGTTATTTGGATGTATAGATTTCATTTAATCAAGGTTTGAATCAAAGTATCAAAACTGTCCAGAAAAATCACAAAATTGGCATCTACTGCAGTACGGCGCCAGGGCGTCGTCTGCAGTGTTAATCACTGCGCCCCGGCGCAGTGCACTGTTCGGTGAAAAAAAAATTAAAACCTGAACCGGGTCGGGCCGGGCCGGGTCAGGTCCGGGTCGGGTCAGAAAATGAAAAATGTTCCAAAAATCATTTTAGTATTTTTGGACTTAATAAATATATTTTTAAATATATATATATATAATTGATTTAATGGTTTAAAAGTGCATAAATATTATTATTGAAATAATAATATAATAATGATAATAAAATATTATTAAATAAATAATAATATTAGAAAATTATTAAAATATTATTATGTGTACAATAATATTTTAAGGTCAATAAAATATTATTAAATTATTAATAATATTAGATAATCACTAAAATATTATTAAAGGAATAATAATATTAGATATATAATAAAATATTATTAAATAATTAATAATATTAAATAAGCAATAAAATATTATTAAATGATTAATAATATTAGTTACTTAATAAAATATTATTAAATGATTAATAATATTAGATACTTAATAAAATATTATTAAATGATTAATAATATTATTTACTTAATAAAATATTATTAAATGATTAATAATATTAGATACTTAATAAAATATTATTAAATGATTAATAATATTACATAATTAATAAAATATTATTAAATGAATAATAATATTAGTTACTTAATAAAATATTATTAAATGATTAATAATATTAGATATTTAATAAAATATTATTTAATGATTAATAATATTAGAAACTTAATAAAATATTATTAAATGATTAATAATATTAGACACTTAATAAAATATTATTAAAAGATTAATAATATTAGGTAATGAATAAAATATTATTATATGATTAATAATATTGGATACTCAATAAAATATTATTAAATGATTAATAATATTAGATATTTATTTGAACTATATTAAACAATTAATATAAGTTCTTTGTGTTTGAAATATTATCAAATAATGATAATATTTCTTAAGTGTTTATTTACCCATAATTAATCAATTATGTGGTTCGTAAGGTTTATAAATGTCATTATACTTACAAGTATATGATACTAATTTAAGATCAAATTGATTTAATTGTTAGGTCCGTTCAAGGATTGTTAGATTAATTTGGTTAGCAGTAAACGACGCACGAGACAAGTTTTTCTACCCCTTAAACTTGTATTTATTGTTGCAGATATTCTTCAACCGTATTCACATTTCAATTATTGTTGAGCAAGTATTCTACACTCGTAGTTACTTGACAGACCTTTGAGTGAATTAATTATCAAAAATTACTTCACATCGTTATTGATTATTGTATTCGCACATAGTGCTTTTGCAAACTGTTTAAGAACGTCTAAGCTAATTGTTTCGGCTAGACAAATGCATGTTAAATTCATTTAATTGAATATTATAAAAGCTTATCCAAACCATTGGCTGGTACGGATTCTTACAGTAAGACTGAGATAGAACAACCCTAGTTAAAGGGGATTTTTATTTGTCGGAGACCCGACAGCGCGCAAGAAAACTAAATGTGATGCATATACATAGGACACGAGAGGACTGATCCCCTCAAGTGTCCCGTTATTTTAACAAGGAGTCAGACATTGTATGTCTGTTCTACCTTAGTAGCAGTTCATGGTCATTAAAGACCACTCAGTAGTAAAGAGTCAATTCCTTCTTTTATTGAACATTGATTCTTGTTATCTTTCACAATTGCTATTGTTGAAACCTTGAAGATTATTTTCCATCATCATGATATATCGTATGATTGTTGTTTATAAACTTGCTGAGCCATTTAGTTGCTCATTCTTGCTATATCATGACTATATTTTAGCCATTCCCAAAAGCTCTAAATCGGACAAAGGCAAGGGGAAAGCGAATGTTTAGTTTTAGTAATTGCATGCTAGTTTATATTACTGTTATGTAATTACTGTTGTAAATCTTTTGTATTTCCCTTAAGATATGTAATGTTAAGATTAAGGTAATAGACCTTGGGAAGTGTAGCCTTTTGATTAAGGAACCTTTTGTATTATTCCGCGAAGTTTGAATACAATTTATGTATTTCATAATTGTTAAGTATTGTACAGTGAGAACCAAACCCGAGGTTAAAGAACCCGGATTTGGGGTCGTCACAGTGGAGCCCAAATGGTAGTCAAAATTGGTCAACGTTTATATATATATATATATATATATATATAAGCCATTTTGCTGAGATTTAGGGGACCCACAGGTGGGTGGCTTGATTTCCCATGTTGCTTTACTTGTACACAATGTTGTGATGGTTGAACCAACCCTAGTCAATCACAAGTCATTCAACAAATCAATCCATCAAAGAGTAATCTCAATTAAGCCTTAATTTGACTATGCTGATGGATTAGGAGAGTTAATAAGGGTTTAGCAAATGGCTATATATAGAGTGCTCCACACAAATATTATGTTGGTTGGTGAATTGCTAGAGCATTCAAGAGAGAAAATAGAGAGCATTTTAGAGCAAAGCAAGCAAACACTTGTGAGTTGAAGGAGATTGCTAGAGGAGGAGCTTGGTGGATGGCACATAGCTTCATAACATACCTTGGAAGGAGAAGAAGAAGAGCATCCATGTCCAAGAGGTTAAAAAGTGTTCTAAACTTTCTTTAGTTCATTTTTATAGTCTAGATATGTTTTAATTGGTCAAAAAATATTTTTAACCGATCAAAAGTTATTTTGATGATCTAAAAGTCTAAAACTATGATATATATTTATATTCATGGTTTGATATAATTAATGCATGTATTTGTATGAGTGGTACACAAAGAATTAGAAGGAAAGTCTAAATAACGATTTACCGGTAAAACCCTAAGGTTCGATCTTTAAATTTCGTGTCAAACGTTTTCAAAAATTTGATTGAACCATGAAATATTGTAAAACAAGAAGTTAGGAAGACAACAACACTAAGTTGGTGTCATTTGGATGTGTAGAGTTTATTTTATTCAAGTATGAACCATAAAAACCAAGAATTTGTGATTTTAGTTTTCACTTTGTCCTTGTGAGCAGTTTTTAGTCTAGTTCTGTTCGGAATTTTTATTTGTGATATGAATAGAAATTGTAGAGGGGGAAATTCTGATGAGAATGGACTCAATAATCACCTCAAAATATTTTAAAATAAAGAAATTATAGCTGTCGGAGCATCTGAGGGTCGAACAGCCCATTTTTAGGGTTTTGTTTCTGTTTTGGATGCCCCGGCGCCCAGTTGAGCGCCGCGGCATTCAAAATAGAATGTCCAAGTTTTATGGGTCGGTCCGGGTCGGGTCGGGTCGGGTCAATCCGGTTCGAGTTTTTAATGAAAATTTAAGTTGAAATAAGTGTAAAATGAATTAGTTTGAATACTAAACCAATTTATGAAGTTTATTAGTAACTAATTGGTAGCTAAATATTTAAAATAAAGACTAAAGTTAATACAATTAAAAAGTTAACTATTGGTATTATTTGAAGATTATTAAAATATTATTAAATGATCAATAATATTAGTATATGATTAAAAAATTATTGAATGATGAATAACATTTGTAAATGATTAAAATATCCTTACTGTTGACACTGGGAAAAGTAGTTTCCAATTTTATAATTTTCCTTTCCAATTTTAGCCTTTGAATTTAAGATGTGATTTTGGAAAATGGTCGGCTTGAGTGTCGACGGGTTTTGAAAGATCGATTTTATGATTAGCCAATTGACCAGAGTCGCCAGTTGGTATATTTGAAATGGATATACCAACTCATCCGAATTTTGTTTTGGTAATCGCAGTGGCTCGTATGTGACTCCGAGTTAATTAGTCTGCAAACCGAGATTCATAGAGTTCGGTTGCTTGCATAAGCGAGGGGAAGGTGTTAGGCACCCCCGACTTCCGTGAAAACACGGTTACCGCAATCTTGATGCTTTTTCCTATCCTTTTAAATCCTAAAACATGTGAGTGCATGTGTGCCTAAATGAACGTTGTGATGAGAAAAACCGTTTTGACTCTTTCTGTAAAAAACGTGCTTTATTTAGAGAGTGTTTTGAAACGTCCTTTGACCTAAATGACAAGGCTTTGTTTAATAATAGATATTGATTTTAACTTTGAAAACGATGAGGTTTTTTATTAAGTGTTGTTTTTAGAAAACAAGAGTTTTAAACTTTCATCAAATAGGAATTGAGACCATAAATTGCCTTTTTAACAGTAAAGTCAAATAAAAAACAAAGACAACTTCTAGGAGCTCTTTAACCTTATGCACAAAGTTTAATGAAAATGTTTATTTATTTTTATGAAACTATTTTTTATGATATTTCAAAACCGCTTGTAGCCTTTTCGTCAAATAGGAATCGACGTTCATTAAAACTCTTAATTTTAAACTTCGTGATTCTAATACCCTAATTTTATCATTTTTAGAAAATCCTTGTCATTTGCCTTATTTTCAAGCATTCAAAATTTTTGTCGTAAATCAAATCAAGCATTCAAAATTTGTGTCGGGGCTATTCATGGGCATGTGAGCCATCTAAAGAACCCCAAACACCCACAGTCACATATTTCAATATTACGGGGCCTTAACTCGATCTCGATTCGATATCGCTTTAAGGCCCGACGTTTACATATGTACAAAAATGGCCCATCGCCGTGACTACATACGCCTAAAATTGTCCATTTTCGGAATTTGATCACACGAATCTCCTTCCTAGGCTCACAATCCCCAACATCAACACACAACCATACAAGATAAAGCTTAACAACACTAGATTTATTTCTATATTACGAGGACCTAAAATTGCAATTTAAAACTAGGAAAACGCGTTAACACAATGAACTAAATATCACCGTACGGATGTCATCGGGACATTAGGAGGAAATTTTGTTCCGACGGAACCCTCACTAATAATCCCTAATCCACGGATCCTCAATAATATACCAAAATATTACATCCAAACAACTCAACAACAAACGATTATGACAATGAAATAAGCTAAAACTTAAAGGAAACCACCATTTTTTCACCTTGCAATACGCCAATAAACGCTTTATATTTCACTATCAAGCAAATAACATGAGAATACCTAAATATTTGAGCAAGAAAATGTAACTTCTCACTATCTTTGGGCAAACCCGAGCTCCCCTCTCTCTAAACTCGTGTTTCTCTCTCTCTCTCTCTCTCTCTCTCTATATATATATATATATATATATATATATTTTCCTCCAAAAACTTCTCCTTCTTTCTCGGCAGATCAAAAATGGCGTTGTATAGGTGACTGAGATCAGCTGCAGGTGCATCTGCGGCTGGCCGTAGATGCATTTGCGGCTGCCTGCTGTGGTCGTCCGCGCCGAATCCTCGGCTGCCGTGTTATCTCTTCGAGCCACGAAAGAGCCCACTTGTCGTTGGCCGTAGATGCATCTACGACTGGCCTGTTTACTTTTCTCGATTTTCGTATCACGCAGTCTTAAATCACTATTTTTTGCTGAATTATTTCTGTAATGTCCTAGAATTTCCACGTCTTTATTAATTAAATTATTAATTTAATTTCCAACGAGTTAGTTTTACGAGATTATTTAAATCTTTTTATGTGATTAATTAATTATGTGATTAAATAATTATGTAATTAATTACTAAAAATTAATTAAATGGGGTTACTAATATGTTATTAAATTAGTAAACAAACCCTAAAGTTTTAATATCAAAATAATTGATAAGTTTCCTATTAATTAAATATTTAATTAAATTGATTATAATGAGTTAATTAAATATAATAAATTAATTAATATGATTATTAATTAATGTAAATAATGTGAAATATTAATAATAATATTTATTAGTCCATTTAGTAATTTAATACTTATGGGTTAGAATATTTAATTATTTATTCAATCTAATTATTTATTTAATCATGGATTGAATAATTAATGTGTAAATTATTAAATTAGCCCAACATGGGTCAATTAGTAGCCCAAGTGGAGAATAATAAAATTTGACAAATTAGTAGCCCAAACAATTTAATAGAAGCCCAATTGGTATTTTAAATTAAAGCCCAATGATTGGCCCACTTGAAAAATACTTAATTAAACTATTAATTATTAAAAAGTAAGCAAAGTGACAATCAATTTGGGACAAGAAAAAGAAATCAGCCGTGTGTGTTGAGAGAGGAGAGAGAAAATGAGTTTTGTTTTTATTTTCTTTTATTTTTCATTTAATTAAATTAAGGTTGCTTGTTTTATTTTTTTGGTACATGAGCACCATCCCTCTTTTCACCAACTTTAGTCCTTAAGCCATTTCTTGTGCAAGTATCCAATATAGGTGCATGATGGTCTAGATTAATAGATACAATATGTGTATCTAATATTTTGTAGGAGTATACTTGCATTTGTAAGACTTGTACATTTCATTATTTTTCTAAGTCCAAAAGAGAGTTAAGAGAAAGCTATAGTGAGAGGAAAAAATATTTGGGAGATCAAGGAAGAAGAAGAAATCCTAAGTTAGTTCATGCCATCCTCCTTCACAACCTATTTTGAAAGAAAAAGGAAGATAGTCATTAAATCAAGGTAATGGTTATTCTAAATCTAAGTTTTATTTTTAAATTAAATAAATCATCATGTTAGTATAAACATGTTAATATAGTTATTAATGTGTAGTTGTAATTTTTATGCCATGCTTGAGTTTAATATGTTTGGTTTGTATTTTGGTATCATTTGTATGCTAAAATATGTGTTTAATAGTGTATAATCAAGTCTTGAAATTTATGACCAAAAATATTTTTATAAAACTTAGGTTTGATGTTCTAATATTATAGAACATTAAATCATGAGAAAAATAAAGTTTGAATCACTCAAAATGGAGTTATACACAAAAAGTTATGATTTGTGGTAGTTTATGTGATGTAAAAATTTTTATAAAAAAATAATGATATTAAATCATGAAAAATTAATTTTTCATGTTATAAATTAATATAAGGTGATTGGTAATTTTTTTGGATTTTTATTGAGGATTTAAAGCTTACTTGATGGTATATTTTTATTTAAAATGGGTATTGCCGGAACACTGTTCACATTCTGCGAAGAAATTTTTTTTTAAGGGTTTCCGCGCAATGCGCACAGCCACTGTTCACCGAAAACGCGGAGCCAAACGACGTCGTTTGGCATAAGAAAATAAATTACTCCGCGCATTCGCACGGAAGCCAGCAGACGGACTTCAAAACGGCACCATTTTGGGGACGTTCATTTTATTACGCGCGCAATGCGCGGAAGAAAATTTCGGAAAAATTACAAGTTTGCCCCTTCGTGTTTTTCTTGGCAAAATTATCATTTTGCCCTCGGATCAGTTTTCAACTTATTTACGGAAATGCCATTCGGGTTAATTTTAATTAATTTAAATATTTGAAAATTAATTTAAAATTATAACAAAAATAATAATAATACAAAAATAATATTGGGGAGGATAATTTTCATTAAGTTTAATATTTAAATATTTTAAATATTAATCTAGTTAGCTAAATCATGGTTAAGTTAAATAAATTTATTATTTATTTATTATTTTAAATATTAATAATAAATAAAGATGATAAATTAGTAATTATTATTTAATTCCTATTAAATAATACTTAAAGAGAGATAAAATTTATAAATTAATTATTTATTATTTAAATATTATTAAATAATAAATAAGGATAATTAAGTAATTAATTATTATTTAATTAGCATTAAATAACGATTAATGGAAATTAAGTTATTAGAGTAATAATTTATTATTTAATTTAAATAATAAATAAGAATGATTTGATTATTATTTAACCTTAAATAATAATTAAAATTAATTAAATAATTAATTATTATTTAATTGACATTAAATAATATTTAAAGAGGAATAAGATTAGTAAACTATTATTTAATTTCCTTAGATTAAATAATAAGTAAGGTTAATTACTTAGTTAATTATTGGTTGATTAATATTAAATTAAAGAAGGTTAAAATTAAGTCAATAATTATTTATTATTTAATTATAATTAAATAATAAGTAAGTACAATTAGTTATTATTTATTTTAAATAATAACTAGAGTTAATTAATTAATTTCTATTTAATCAAGATTAAATAGTAATTAAATAGAGATTGAGTTAATAAAATAAATTGAATTTAATTATGATTTAATTAAACAATTGTAATAAGTTGTTTAAGTGTTTAATAAGTGTCCAACACTTAAGAAAAATATTTTCTAACTTATTAAATTATTAACCTAAAATGATTAAGGGTCTATAAGGTGAATAATATTGTTTTGACTAATGTAAATTATGTGTTAGTACTTACGTGTGGTAAATAAGTTCATTATTAAGCGTATAGTTATGCAAATACGCCGTACTAATTATTAGACCGACTTTATTAATGTTAGGTCTTTCAAAGCAAGTTAGTTAAAGCTAGACATTTATTGTAGCTGAGCAGACAGGCAAGTTCTCTAACACTACTCAATTATTATTATTGAACAAGTTTCTATACTTGTAATTATTATTAAAGCTTGAAGTGGTTTAATTATTTAAAATTATTTCACATCCATATTGTTTACACAATCGCACTTAGTGCATTTGAAGCTTGTTAGTACTTGATTCATGAACTGTATTAAAAATGTCAAAAGCTAATAATTCAGCTAGACATTACGTTTATAAATTCAATACCTGAATACTTTTAAAAGCTTATCCAAACCATTGTTGGATGCAGATTTCTTATATTAAGTCTGAGAATTGAACAACCCTAAATTAGGGGATTTTGTGTTGGGAAACCGACTTTGGGCGCCAGTAACTAAATGTAATGCATATACAGCGGGTTGAATAGGCTGATCCCCTTGAAAACCAAACAACTCAAAGGGTCAGAGAAAACTCTATTATACCCTCGTTAGTTCAGGGTCCTTAGAGACCACTCAGCATTTTAAGATTTAAATATTCTGTTTATTAAAATTTGAATCATGTTTCATTCACAATTGTTATATCTACTGTTGAATCATTGATGATATTTTCCATTCATTCATGATATATTAAATCTCTATGATTGTTCTAAACTTGCTGAGCAAACTAGTTGCTCATTCTTGCTATATCATGAACCATTTTTCAGATAGACCTGATTGCTCAAAGAAGGATAAGGGAAAAGGAAAAGCCGGAGATTAAGTTAGCTTATGCATGCTAATTAGATATTTAATGTGTATTTACTGTTGAAGAACCTTTTGTAATTCCTTATGATAGGAATTGTTTTATGTTAAGGTTGATAGACCCTGGTATTGTAACCTTTTGAAGGAAACCAATATGTATTATTCCGCGATGTTTAAATGCAATGTGTCGACGCCGGGATTTTCGTCGTTTCGTTTTTTTTTATATTAAAAATGCCCTTTCCAATTTTAGCCTTTAGATTAAGATGTGATTTATTGAAAAGGGTCGGCTTAGTGTCGACGGGGTTTTGAAATGTCGAATTTTTATGAGCCAATTGACCAGAGTCGCCAGTTGGTATATTTGAAATGGATGTACCAACTCATCCGAATTTTGTTTTTTTGTAATCGCTGGCTCATGTGTGACTCCGAGTTAAATGGTCCGCAAACCGAGATTCATAGAGTTCGGGGGCTTGCTTAAGCGAGGGGAAGGTGTTAAGCACCCCCCGACTTCCGTGAAATACGGTTACCGCAATCTCGATGTTTTCCTATCCTTTTAAAATCCTAAAACATGTGTGTGTGTGTGTGTGTGTGTGTGTGTGTGTGTGTGCGTGTGTGCCTAAATGAATGCCGTTGAAATGCTTTACTTTGAAAGTGCTTCAGAATCTCGTTAACCCTATGCACGAAGGATTTTACTTAATCGAAAAGTTCATTTTTATTGCTTTTTTGTTTCGATAATAAAACCGATGATATTTGTAAAACATATTTTTCAAACCCTTCGTCAAATAGGAATAGAGCTCATCCGACACTTACAATTTTATTTAGCCTACGAATGATCTAATATCCTAGTTTGCTTGATTTTATGAAAAGCTTTATTACTTATTCCAAAATCATTTTCTCGCGTTAAAAGGAAAATCAAGCATTTAAATAGCGTTGAGGCTATTCACGGGCATGTGAGCCATCCGAATAAACCCAAATGCCCACAATCGCACGTTTCATTATTACAGGGCCTTAAACCCGATTTTCGATCCAACATCGCTTTAAGGCCCAAAAATTACATATTTACAATACAAATGCATCGCCATCGCTACATACGTAAAAGCTAGAAAATAAACTAAAAGGATATCATCGGGAGGTTAGGAGGAGATTCCATCCGCAATAAATCCTCCCTAACCGTCCCTAATCCACAGATCTACAACATATATTGACTACATTGGATCTAACTTCAAAATACACAAAATCAAACTATTTAAATAGTAATGCACCAAATATTTTCAGATCTACAGTAGATCCACCCAACAAATGCAATAAAAAACGAAATGAAACTAAATCTAATTAAATGAAATCATAAATACTATAAACTCGGATTTTTTCACCTTTCAAATGATGAAATACATGCTTTGACACTTGGAAATCGCTTAGAATACAATATATGATGTTAAGATCTAACCAAAAATGGTGGATCTCACATTTCTCTCTCTTTTTCTCTCTTTTTTTCTCTTTCCGTCGCCTTTCTCTCTCCCCTTTTTCTTTCCGTCCGTCGTCTGCTGAAAATGAAACTGGAAATGGCGATTTAGCAACTTCAGATCTTGGCCGCAGATGCAACTGCGGCTGGCTCCGGTGTTTTCCTCGATTTCCGCATCTGATGTCGGTCTTTCATTTTTTTCGCTAGAAGGCTCATATTTTGCAATCCGAAAATCCCTGGGAAACGTGCCATATTGTTCTGGGAGGCTAGTTCGGAGGGCTGCGACTTGATATAGAATTTGCTAACTATGCTTGGCTTCCAGGGGGCGCTGCCCCCTTCCACCCCCGCCAGCTCAGGAGCGAGACCCCCGAACATCGTAAGCGTAGTGGCTATTAATCGTCTTTTGTGCTCAAATCAGGTTCTTCTGGATCAACTATTTGCCTTGCCTCAAGTAACCTGATGCTCGTTGTTCGTTGTGGCGGCTTTGACCGTAAGTCGTTGGGGCGGCTTCGTGTTGCGGTCCACCTTCCTTTTCGCATGTCGGGTCAAGTGACAACTTTGCCCTCCTGCCAGGGTTAGTAGAGAAGTGCAAAATTTGGGTGTCTACAGCTGCCCCTCTTTATCATGTTTATGGAATGCAATATGAAATGATTATGATAAAGAAGTAGGCACCCAATGCATGAAAATGATAGTACATATTTTAGTGATGCAATATATATATCGTTGATCCAACATTAATATCACGGGTACTGTCTCAAATGGACTCGCATCGCCTTGTCGTTAAAGAAAACTATTTCTCTTGCTTATCGCTTAGCGCATATCGCCTCGCACATCGCATCACATTGTTTTAGTCATTGTTGGATCTTTCTCCAATGGTCATCGCATTGTCATCGTCGGATCCTTCTCCAACGGGCCGTCTCGTCATCGTGATCGTCGGATATTTTTCCAACGGTCATCGTCAGATCTTTCTCCAACGGGTCATCTCGTCATCGTCGGATCTTCTGCCAACGGGTCGTATCGTCATCGTCGGATCTTCTGCCAACGGGTCGTATCCTCATCGTCGGATCTTTTGCCAACGGGTCGTGTCGTCATCGTCGGATCTTCTGCCAACAGGTCGTATCGTCATCGTCGGATCTTTTGCCAACGGGTCGTGTCGTCATCGTCGGATCTTCTGCCAACGGGTCGTCTCGCCATCGTCGGATCTTCTGCCAACGGGTCGTATCGTCATCGTCGGATCTTCTGCCAACGGGTCGTATCGTCATCGTCGGATCGTTTGCCAACGGGTCGTATCGTCATCGTCGGATCTTCTGCCAGCGGGTCGTGTCGTCATCGTCGGATCTTTTGCCAACGGGTCGTGTCGTCATCGTCGGATCTTTTGCCAACGGGTCGTATCGTCATCGTGGGATCTTTTGCCAACGGTCATCGTCATCGTTGGATCTTTCTCCAACGGGTCGTCTCGTCATCGTCGGATCTTTCTCCAACGGGTCGTGTCGTCATTGCTGGGCTTAGTCTCTAACAAGTTATCTCGTAATGGTCGGGTCTCGTCTCCGACGTTTCATTTTTGTGACGGTCAGGCATCGTTTTTGACGGGTCGTTTTTGGAACGGTCAGGTATCGTTTCTGACGGTCGTTTTTGTGAGGGTCAGGTATCGTCTCTGACGGGTCATTTTTGGGTTAGTCAGGTATTGTCTCTGACGGGTTGGTTTTGAGTTGGTCAGGTATCGTCTCTGACGGGTTGGTTTTGAGTTGGTCAGGTATCGTCTCTGACAGGTTATTTTTTGAGTTGGTCAGGTATCGTCTATGACGGGTTGGTTTTGAGTTGGTCAGGTATCATTTCTGACAGGTTGGTTTTGGGCTGGTCAGGTATCGTCTCTGACGGTTATTTTGTGATGGTCAAGTATCGTCTCTGACGGGTCGTGTTTGGGGACGGTCAGGTATCGTCTCTAACGGGTCCTTTTTGGGACTGTCAGGTATTTTCACTAACGGGTCATTTTGGACGGTCAGGGGTTTTCACTGACGGGTCATTTTTGAGTTGGTCAGGTATCGTCTCTGACGGGTCGTGTTTGGGACGGTCAGGTATCGTCTCTGACGGGTCATTTTGGGCTGGTCAGGTATCGTCTCTGACGGTTGGTTTGTGATGGTCAGGTATCGTCTCTGACGGGTCGTGTTTGGGGACGGTCAGGTATCGTCTCTGACGGGTCCTTTTTGGGACTGTTAGGTATTTTCACTGACGGGTCATTTTTGAGTTGGTCAGGTATCGTCTCTGACAGGTCGTGTTTGGGATGGTCAGGTATCGTCTCTGACGGGTCGTTTTGTGATGGTCAGGTATCGTCTCTGACAGGTCGTTTTTGGGTTGGTCAGGTATCGTCTCTGACGGGTCGTTTTTTGAGTTGGTCAGGTATCGTCTCTGACGGGTCGTGTTTGGGACGGTCAGGTATTGTCTCTGACGGGTCGTTTTGTGATGGTCAGGTATCGTCTCCGACAGGTCATTTTTGGGTTGGTCAGGTATCGTCTCTGACGGGTCATTTTTTGAGTTGGTCAGGTATCGTCTCTGACGGGTCGTGTTTGGGACAGTCAGGTATCGTCTCTGACGGGTCGTTTTGTGATGGTCAGGTATCGTCTCTGACAGGTCGTTTTTGGGTTGGTCAGGTATCGTCTCTGACGGGTCGTTTTTTGAGTTGGTCAGGTATCGTCTCTGACAGGTCGTTTTTGGGTTGGTCAGGTATCGTCTCTGACCGGTTGGTTTTGGGCTGGTCAGGTATCGTCTCTGACGGTTGGTTTGTGATGGTCAGGTATCGTCTCTGACGGGTCGTGTTTGGGGACGGTCAGGTATCGTCTCTGACGGGTCCTTTTTGGGACTGTCAGGTATTTTCACTGACGGGTCATTTTGGACGGTCAAGGGTTTTCCCTGACGGGTCATTTTTGGACGGTCAGGGGTTTTCACTGACGGGTCATGTTTGGACGGTCAGGGGTTTTCACTGACGGATCATTTTGGACGGTCAGGTATTTTCACTGACGGGTCATTTTGGACGGTCAGGTATTGTTTCTGACGGGTCATTTTGGACGGTCAGGGGTTTTCACTGACAAGTTATTTTGGACGGTCAAGGGTTTTCACTGACGGGTCATTTTGGATGGTCAGGGGTTTTCGCTGACAAGTCATTTTGGACGGTCAGGGGTTTTCACTGACGGGTCATTTTGGACGGTCAGGTATTTTCACTGACGGGTCATTTTTGGACGGTCAGGGGTTTTCACTGACGAGTCATGTTTGGACGGTCAGGGGTTTTCACTGACGGGTCATTTTGTCATGGCCGGGTCTCGTCTCCGGAATCGCTGCGTATTGTCCCAAATGGACTCGCATCGTACTGTACATCATTAAAAATGCAATAATTCTTGAGGAAATTTAAAAGGAAAGCGTACCTGATTAGTTTGTGGGGCCTCCTTGGGATTCGTCCTTGTAACTCGCTTTTGCCAGCCACTTCTTTGATTTGACTTGTCATTCCTGCGGTTCGTCCTCGTAAATCGCTCTTGACAGCCATTGCTTTTGACCTATCATCCTTGTTGATTAGCTAAAGGTGCTTCAGACAGTCGTTTTGCAATTCCTTGATGTTCCATAGATTCTGGGCGCATCGGATCGTGGAAGTTTCCCCCCCGCCATGTCTTTCCGATCAATGGCACTGCCATTCGCGACGCCGACAGTCTCGTACCTGTGATTTTCCTTTCATGTACATTTTATTTTGATATATACATGGATACGCAGATGTTATGCATGGATCAATAGATATGCTTGGAAGGAAATGACCCCTGTTTAGTCAAATGATACAATTTTCACATGTCGTTATTTTTGACTACTTAGCTGTGCCATGCCTTATTTGGGAGTACAGTTTCTGGACTTCAAGGCTGGTTCGTTGAATCGCATGCCCCTGATCGTTTCTCTGTTGGGGATTTGTAACTGTCGTTTCGAACACCCAATCGATTTATCCAGGGCTCCTCATCCTGCTGCCTCACAGATCGTCATGTCTTTGGATTTGGGATGCAGGGACTTCCTCTGATGCTGGAGGATTATGTCAAGATTCTGGCTGATATCTAGGTGGTCATCTTGTCATTTGGTCGTATGTATTGACAACTCTTGACTTTCATTTGATTGAGGCAGTTCACTTGGCCTCTCTTTTTTCCGATGACCAACGGCCATGTTGCCCTTCCTCGCCTTTTAATCGATCCGCCCTGACGTTAGGAATTATATCGCTCTTGCATATGCTCGCCTAAGTATCGAGGTAATGTCAGCGTGCATCATGCTGAGTTTGCCAAAATCCATTGATGGTCGTGGGGGAAAGTTTGTTGATGAGGAGTCTGATACAGATCTGGGCTTCCTTCACTTTCGTAATTTCCAACATGCCCCAGCCTTTACTTGTGTTCTTATCGAGGATTCGTATGGGAAAGTCGCTTCGTTGGTCAGGCCGAGTTACCCACACTGATTCATATCCTGCACAAGTAACAAATGCTAAATGCTTGACGGTTCGGGTCGGCGGGGTTAACTCCGATATAAGAATTGCTAAAATCTTGACAGTAAAGCATATAAAAATGGAATGCTCATGATTCTGCAATTTAGCTCGTGTCGTGGTGTTTGTGTCTTATCGTTAAAGAAACTTGACATCGAGATGGATCTCTTTTTTCGTAAATCGTGAGTGGATTAATTTGACATTGAATGAATTGTGAATGTATTAAGTCACTCTCGATTTCACTCTTTTTTTTTTTTTTCATTTAACGAGTTATGAAATCGTAATAAAAACTTTTAAGCATTCATGGTTAATATACGTGAGTATGATTAAATTCAAAACTACCTTCCTTTATCAAAGGCATTCCGTCTTCATTCTCGCTATCGTGTTTCACAGAATTAACGTCATATGGCAAGTGCACTGTGCGATGCATCCTTCAATTAGGGGCCTATTTTCCATGACTTTAGATGAGCTTTTCCTCCTCTGGTCGAACATTTTTTCTTTCTTCTTTTCGACTCCGCATTTCCTTTCTTGTGTCCACTTAACTTGTCTCGTTTTCTTAGGCTATTCAGAGTTACCCATTTAACGAGTTTTGAACCAATGATTCCCAAAACAGACGGCTTTAGGGCATTAGGTGTAAAGACACCCCTTCGGGTTTACTTACTCGAGTAACAAAGGCCACGCTTCGATACAAGTTAGGTGGTTTATTGCATTTATTCCTCGTCTGACCCTGTGCAAGATTCGTTTTCTTAGGCTTGAGTTATCCATGTAGCGAGCGTTGGGCCGGTGACTCCCAAATCAGACGACTTTAGGGCACTAGGTGTAGAGACACCCTTCAGGCTTAATTACTCGAATAACCCGTGCCACAATTCGAATATGCTCAGGTCTCGGCAGTTGTAATGCTCGTTTTCTTAGGCTCTGAATTACCCATGTAACGAGTGTTGGGTCGGCGACTCCCAAATCAGACGACTTTAGGGCGCCAGGTGTAGAGACACCCTTCAGGCTTAATTACTCGAATAACTCAGGCCACGATTCGAGACATTTGATTCACTTTTATTTACCCTCCGACTCTGCATCAACTGTCATCATTATCGTCATAGCTTTATACCCCACATCTGAAGGTTGGCGCAAACGCAAAGTGCAGCCTTGCCTATGAGGTGGATTCTGCTTCGAACGACACTTCGAAATCAGGTCTTTATTGAACAATTTTAATGATTTAATCATACTCATGAGTCTGCTCCACGGATGTTTGTCATAATTAATTCGATTCCTAACAAGTCCAATAAAAATTCTCTTTCCAAAAATAATGTTAGAGTTAAACTATGTACAGTCTTAATATATGTACATGGAGACAGGAAAGAAATAAATAGATGAAATGAGTTGTTTCTTACCTGCGGGTCCTCGTATTCTGAAAGAGCTTTGACTGGATAGGACCAATTGATCGTACAACTCTGATGATGTTGTCGTACGCAGACGGGATCACACCATAGATGTCGAATCGTGCATTATCCTTCCATGGATGATTGATGAATGCCCCAGTGCCGAATCGTCATCGCTTTCGAAACTGCCCCAGCTTTGATTGTCATCAAGGTCATCGTTTCGTGGTGTCTTTGACAGGTGGGCTGATGAGATGCTGGGAACCCGAGAATCCTTTGCCTTTGATTAGGTTGAAAGTGTACTCCGATGGTTTGACAGGAGAACAGGTCGCCTGAGTCATTGATCGTTTAATTGTAAAACTATCGAAGGGTTCTATAGATTTTGCAAGGATTAGACCGCGCCAAAGTGGCTGCCTACGTACTCCTATAGGAAAAGGAGATCAGGTCTTACGTAGTTCAGACCCTCAATAACACAAGATTGCTTTCTTCTTCTTTTTTTCTTCTTTTTTTCTTTTTCTTTTTTCTTTTTTTTTTTTTTTTTTTTTTTTTTTTTTTGTATTCGGCAATCCATTTGTCGACGGTCATGCTCCCTTTGATAGAGGTTACTCCCACGTTTGAGAATATCTTTAGTGACTGTCATAACTTGACCATCACTCAATTTGTCGCAATCCTTTGGGACGTCCATGCTAGTCCCGTCGATGGAAGGAGTAAGTACTTGATTCTTTGACTGAATGTCCTCCTCCAACTTTCTCGCAACCTCTGCTTTACTGGGTCCCATTTTCTTGAGTAACTCGACTGCCTTTTCTTCTCATGAGGCATTTTCAACATTTTAATCGCTCGCTTTGCCAAGCAAAAAGTGTGGTTATTTGGCAGGACTGACCCACATTCTGAGGTACATTTTGATTCCCTCCCTTACTTCCAGGGGATAACTTTCAAGTTCACAGCAGGGCATTCAGGCTCGGATACTGCTATTTTCGTAGGGGCACCTTTTGCTTCTTTCGCCACTCCTTGGATTATGAGGGATCCGCCTCGTATCTCATTGCGGTTGGTGACCATATCCATTACTTCGTCTGAACCTTCCCTTTTTGTTGGGTATGTTAGATTCTTCAGTTATATGCTGCTTTTATCCATAGTGGTGATCTCAAGGTTGCTTGCCATTTTTAGCTCTCCACTTTCGATGGAATTTTGGATTTTATGTCGTAATGCCCCACATTCTTTCGTGTCATGCCCTGGTGAATTGGAGTGCATCTTTGTGCAGGATCGTATCCTTTAGACTTGGGGTCTGTAGGAGGCAGCAACTCCACAATCTTTCCTCAACTGATTAGAAGATGCAACATTTCTGCCTTTGATTGTTCAAGGGGTGCACTTTCGGTCTCTCATAGATATTGTTTGACCCTCCCTTTTAGGGTTTCACATTTTTCCAAGCGAATTCAAAGCTCCACTGGTTGGATCGTCTAGCAACTTCACTATTTTTCTTTTTCTGCCCTTTCGGCCTGCTTTGATCTTCTCCGGTCAGATGGATTTCCTAGAAGAGATCTGGTTCTCCCCCTATGATGATGACTCAGGCAGAGCATTGGGTTGCGGTCCCTGGTTCAGCTTGCACCGTTGTTTCAACAACATGGTCATTTCAGTTATGCCTCTTGCAATTTTCAAATTCTTCCTGATAGATGGGAACCAAATCCGGAGTGGGATTCTCAGCCATTCTGCTCGGTGAAGTTCAGATTCGTTTAGATCGTAGGCAGGTTTAGGGAACAATCTGCAAACAAAGCAATTTGAAATTTAGTTTTGAAAAATGGAAAAAACGGATGCATACTAACGTGCTATTTCCATGTCATAAGTATTTAAATTTTTCCCTGCAAAACAGTGTTAGCATTTTTTTATTATTTATTATTATTATTATTATTATTATTATTATTATTATTTATTTATTTTTTATTTATTTTTATTTATTTATTTATGAAGCCGTACGCGGCTCGGGGAGCATCCTGCAAACAAAACAATCGAAGTTTAGCTTTGGGACTTGAAAAAACAGAGGTATGCTAAAGTGATATTTCCATGTTTTATGATTTTTTGATCTTTCCCTGCAAAAAGGTGTCAGCAGTTTTTTTTTTTTTTACAATGAGGTACTCGAATCGTAATGTCAATCATTGTGCCTCATCAACTCTTCCCTGCAAAACATAGGTCAGTGATTCTAATTGACAGGATGAGAGATAAAAGATGATTAACTGAAGTACGACATCATGTACGTAAAACGTGATAGGGTATGAAGAGACTTCCCGCGCGTTGGGTTTATCTGAGGCTGACCTACCCTAAGTTACTCTCGCGGGCTTTTCGGCATGAAGGTTCCCAGATCTTCGCAACATACTAGACGGAAATAAATCCGGTCTTTCAATTGGATTGGATCTGAGTGGATGCTTTTCCTGAGCCTCGCCGGGGAGCGCCCCTTTGAGTCCAGTAATCCACATCCGACGGGTTCGCCTCAGGAGGAGGACTGCTCAAACATACATTCATCGTACCTCACCGTATGCATATGATTTACAATAAAATAAAGCATTGGAAAAAAACGCAATCACAGCATTCGCATATTTATCCATTCACACACAAAAGGTAGATTAACGCAAGTAACGCAAACACACATTTTTTAGATTTCTCGAAGGATAGGAAAACATCAAGATTTTAAACGCGGCTTAAACCCTCTACTGTCCCCAGCAGAGTCGCCATCTGTCGACGCCGGGATTTTCGTCGTTTCGTTTTTTTTTATATTAAAAATGCCCTTTCCAATTTTAGCCTTTAGATTAAGATGTGATTTATTGAAAAGGGTCGTCTTAGTGTCGACGGGGTTTTGAAATGTCAAATTTTTATGAGCTAATTGACCAGAGTCGCCAGTTGGTATATTTGAAATGGATGTACCAACTCATCCGAATTTTGTTTTTTTGTAATCGTTGGCTCATGTGTGACTCCGAGTTAAATGGTCCGCAAACCGAGATCCATAGAGTTCGGGGGCTTGCTTAAGCGAGGGGAAGGTGTTAGGCACCCCCCGACTTCCGTGAAATACGGTTACCGCAATCTCGATGTTTTTCTATCCTTTTAAAATTCTAAAACATGTGTGTGTGTGTGTGTGTGTGCGTGTGTGCCTAAATGAATGCCGTTGAAATGCTTTACTTTGAAAGTGCTTCAGAATCTCGTTAACCCTATGCACGAAGGATTTTACTTAATCGAAAAGTTCATTTTTATTGCTTTTTTGTTTCGATAATAAAACCGATGATATTTGTAAAACATATTTTTCAAACCCTTCGTCAAATAGGAATAGAGCTCATCCGACGCTTACAATTTTATTTAGCCTACGAATGATCTAATATCCTAGTTTGCTTGATTTTATGAAAAGCTTTATTACTTATTCCAAAATCATTTTCTCGCGTTAAAAGGAAAATCAAGCATTTAAATAGCGTTGAGGCTATTCACGGGCATGTGAGCCATCTGAATAACCCCAAACGCCCACAATCGCACGTTTCATTATCACGGGGCCTTAAACCCGATTTTCGATCCAACATCGCTTTAAGGCCCAAAAATTACATATTTACAATACAAATGCATCGCCATCGCTACATACGTAAAAGCTAGAAAATAAACTAAAAGGATATCATCGGGAGGTTAGGAGGAGATTCCATCCGCAATAAATCCTCCCTAACCGTCCCTAATCCACAGATCTACAACATATATTGACTACATTGGATCTAACTTCAAAATACACAAAATCAAACTATTTAAATAGTAATGCACCAAATATTTTCGGATCTACAGTAGATCCACCCAACAAATGCAATAAAAAACGAAATGAAACTAGATCTAATTAAATGAAATCATAAATACTATAAACTCGGATCTTTTCACCTTTCAAATGATGAAATAAATGCTTTGACACTTGGAAATTGCTTAGAATACAATATATGATGTTAAGATCTAACCAAAAATGGTGGATCTCACATTTCTCTCTCTTTTTCTCTCTTTTTTTCTCTTCCCGTCGCCTTTCTCTCTCCCCTTTTTCTTTCCGTTCGTCGTCTGCTGAAAATGAAACTGGAAATGGCGATTTAGCAACTTCAGATCTTGGCCGCAGGTGCAGCTGCGGCTAGCTCCGGTGTTTTTCTCGATTTCCGCATCTGATGTCGGTCTTTCATTTTTTTCGCTAGAAGGCTCGTATTTTGCAATCCGAAAATCCCTGGGAAACGTGCCATATTGTTCTGGGAGGCTAGTTCGGAGGGCTGCGACTTGATATAGAATTTGCTAACTGTGCTTGGCTTCCAGGGGGCGCTGCCCCCTTCCACCCCCGCCAGCTCAGGAGCGAGACCCCCGAACATCGTAAGCGTAGTGGCCATTAGTCGTCTTTTGTGCTCAAATCAGGTTCTTCTGGATCAATTGTTTGCCTTGCCTCAAGTAACCTGATGCTTGTTGTTCGTTGTGGCGGCTTTGACCGTAAGTCGTTGGGGCGGCTTCGTGTTGGGGTCCACCTTCCTTTTCACATGTCGGGTCAAGTGACGACTTTGCCCTCCTGCCAGGGTTAGTAGAGAAGTGCAAAATTTGGGTGTCTACACAATGTATGTATTTAATTGTTAGTAAGGTGTTGAATAGTGAGAACCAAACTCGAGGTTATGGAACCCGGATTTGGGGTCGTCACAATTTCAGAAGGATGTTACTTGATATAGAAACTGCTCTTTGTGCTTGGCTTATCGGGGAGCGAGACCCCCGACTATCGTAAGCGTAGTGGCTATTCGTCGTCCTTGGTGATCCAATCAGATTTTTCTGGATCAACTGTTTACCTTGCCTCCAGTAACCTGATGCTCGTCGTTCGTTGTGACAGCGTTGACCGCAGCCGTTGTGGCGGCTTCGTGTTGGGGTTCACCTTTCTTTTCGTATGTCGGGTTAAGTGACGATTTTGCCCTCCTTTCAAGGTTAATACAACAGTGCAAAATTTGGGTGTCTACAATTACATGGTTAATAATATTAATAAGAGATTAAAATATTATTAAATGATTAATAATATTAATAAGTGGTTAAAATATTATTAAATGATTAATAATATTAATAAGTGATTAAAATATTTTTAAATGGTTAATAATATTAATAAATGATTAAAATGTTATTAAATGGTTAATAATATTATGAAGTGAATAAAATATTATTAAATGGTTAATAATATTATTAAGTGATTAAAATATTATTAAATGGTTAATAATATTAATAAATGATTAAAATATTATTAAATTGGTAATAATATTAAGAAGTGAATAAAATATTATTACATGGTGAATAATATTAGTAAGTAATTAAAATATTATTAAATGATTAATAATATTAAGAAGTGATTAAAATATTATTAAATGGTTAATAATATTAATAAGAGATTAAAATATTATCAAATGGTGAATAATATTTATAAATGATTAAAATATTATTAAATGGTTAATAATATTAATAAGTGATTAAAATATTATTAGATGGTTAATAATATTAATAAATGATTAAAATATTATTAAATGGTTAATAATAATTGTAATAGATTAAAATATTATTAAATGGATAATAATATTAATAAGTGATTAAAATATTATTAAATGGTTAATAATATTTGAATGTAGTTGTATACTTGTATATTATCAAAGGTAGATGATATATTGAGGTATTTGGTATATTATTAAATGTCCGAATCATTAAGTTATGTAAAAGAATAATGTTTAATTAAATTAAACCAATGTAAATAGTCAATTTGTGACTAAATTTTAGACAACTTATTAAAAGTAAGTCATATGAAAAACGTGTAGTAAATGTATAAGTTAGATGAGCATACCCGACATGTCCAACTGGGGTTAGGCTAAGGTTTTGTCCGGAACTTAAGGGTTCGTTCATTGGACATCTTAAGAGTTAATAATTTAAAGTTAGAGTCTTATATAAAGGCTAAGTAATAGTCATTGCATCTAATAATTATGTCAATTTTTTATATAAATTGTAGGTTGAACGAAAGGCGCAAATAAGCATAACTGGTAAAAGCGAACCAGACAAGTTTTTCAGATATTGTTGCTATGTGTATAACTGTTGTGTGTGCACTTGAAGCATGTGAGAATTTGAATTAAATATGTTTTTGTGTAACCATATGAGGTGTGTTGATTCTATATGATAGAAAGCCTGAATTAATTGAATAAGTTGAATTGTATGTCATGTATTTATTCCTATGCATGATCAGTATGTTGTATAAATAAATGCAAAGTATGAGAAGCATGATGCATTCATATAATGTAATGTATGAAGCATGAGAAGCATGTATAAACATGAACTATGTGTTATGTCCTATCTGTTAGACTTGCTGAGCCGTTGTGCTCACTCTTGCCTAAACCAACATTTTCAGATAGTGCAAATTATTTGAAGTTCTCGATAAAGATCAAGGAACAGGAAAACATATTACTTTCACTGAAGATCTAAATATTTGTTGTAGATATCAGTCCGAATTGGACAGGTAAATGATTGCGTAGTATAATACTTAGTTGGTATATTATATGAGTGTTAAATACTCAATTTGATTGTAATAAAATGTCGTATCATGTATGATATTGAGACATACTAGGAATGTATAAAAATTGCGATTCTGGAATAGAAATAGATGTTGTAAAATTATAAATAAATGGTTATTTATCAATTATAATATTGTTGTAATTCATGAACAATAAGAAAAATATTGTACTCGTGTTGAACCGGATCCGAGGTTCAAGGAACCCGGATTTGGGGTCGTCACAGATGGTAACCTGCAATAGCAAAGGAAAAACAAAAAATTAAAACTAAACTGATAAAAACTAATAATGAAATAATTATTGGAACTGTTCTCTAGCAACGACGCCAAAAACTTATTGTTCGATTTATATAATGATAATTCGTGTAAGTATACACGGTCAATTAAGTAATATAGAAGTAAGTTGAGTGTCGAACTCACAGGAAACAAATAATAATTACTCAAATTATCAATTTTCTATCAATTCAACTTAATATAAACGATCATCAAATTTGATTATAAAAATATTAAAAATTAAAATTAACTAAAACTAACTAACAAGAAAGGATTACCAGTTAATAAAAGGCTTATGATTACAACTTCCCCCATTGCATCACTAAAATATCATCTTAATTTCAATCAATTAATCACATGAATTGTTAACTGAGATTGTCTATTTATTTATTAACATTTTTCAATAATTAATAAAAAGACCTATTTGAGTTATGTTGTTATTTTCATGCAAAATACTTAAAATAGATTCATTAAGCATGAACTCCCAATCATGTTACACTATTATGCTATTCCTTCTAAAAAGAATAAATAAGTTCACATGTTATTATATTCAGATCTATTCTTAGACTTCCTTTTCCATTATCATCTAAGAAATCCAATAATTACTAATCAGACAATTATAAATTAACCACAAGACATAATAAACAATTCCAAACAAATTAATTAAATGAAAACTAGATGAATCGATTAAAGCTCAACATTTGGTTCCATTGAAATTCTAAATAAAAGTTTAGTTCCATATAATATTACAATTGAAAACAAAATAAATTTATCGAACCTTAAAGATATTATATTACTTTATTATTAATATACCTCCAAGTATACGTAATAATAAAATTCTATATTTTGAATTTTTGTAACCCATATTTACCCACATTTAATGCCTAACACATAGAATATGATAAAATATTTACCCATTTTTTACACATCTCACTTCTGCAACTCTAGGTTTTAAAGCTTAACCTTTCTTTAATCATTTGTGATTTTATTTTCAAGTCTTAAAAAATTATTCGGGATATTACACTAGAAGTACGCTATTTGTTCACTCTGAGAATCGTAAAGTGTGGTATTTTTGCCCATCTTCAACTCATCTGGATTTGCTAAAACTATCATTTTCAGTTCAATGTATCTTTGTATGCCTTCTTCAATGAATGTGTGTGAGGGAGAAGATACTTGACATTTACTGGATTTCTCCCCCTTAGCAACTTTCTCCTTGCCTCTTATTACTCTTGTCTTCGTAGACTTGGAACTTGAGACTTTGACTAATTTATCTTCTGTCCATCGTTGATCCTCTGAATCATCATCCATCTCAATTTGAAACTCTTCAACTGATGGTGGTTCAGTCTCACTTGTTTTTTTTTACCATTTCTTCATCATTTGTCTCAAGCTCAATGATTTGAGGATTGTCTGATTGTATATGAGTTTTCTTCTATTGACGAATTCTTTCACTTTGACTTCTTGGAAAGAACCTAGAGACTTTCTAAGATTTTGAGAATTTCTTTGAAGAGTTTTGAGATACCTTCCATTTGTTCTTTATGAATTGTTCATCTGTAGAGTTCATAGCTCTACTATCTTAAGATGCAGTAGAATCTTGAGACATCTTTACTTCTGCTTCTTTAATATTTTTTTTCCTTAGTCTTAGAAGATTCTTGACTTCCAGGTACAGTGGGTTCACTTCCACTTTCTGATTTCTTTGACTTTTTAATTTTTCCTGGATTCTTCTTCCAGTCTTCGAACAGTCTAGGAGTAATCCTTTTATTAAAAATTTAGGGTTTTTACCTCTTCATCCCTATCTGGACTTTCAGTCCTTTCTTCAAAATAATGCTCACAAATATTCCATAAAGCATTTTAGGAATTGACTTGCCTGTAACATTCTTTTGTTCAGCATCTTCAATCCACTTGATTAGCCAACCAATGAAAATGGCTCCAAAGATGATTTTTGTCTTCTAAACAATAGCAGTCATAAGCTTCATTTGCAGTTCACTGATTGTATCATAAGCAATGTCTTTGCAGAGAATACATTTGTCGATGATGTCAGGAAGAAACTCGTATTCTTGAGAAAAATCCTTATTCTTAATCCCCTTAAGTTGAGACTTCTTCTGATAACCCATTATATGTATTCCCTCTTCCATGTTGATCTTATCAAATGATGTAATGCCTTGATTAAAAGATCCTAAGAAGGAATTAATTTCATAGGGTCCCAATTGTACAGTAGTTTCTTTGACTTTGGTGACAATGATTCCATCTTTATTTATAGCATTCAAATAGAATTCCTTCACCAGGTTGGAATATATTTGGGTGCAAGACTCTAAACACTCAGTAAATCGGGCATCTTGAGTCAGCTTCATAATATCCTTGAACTTCTTCTCATAATCATCAAACTTGTCGAAACATACTTGATTGTCACTAATAACTTGACAGTTTGCCATTGATTTTTGCTAAAAAGAAATAATTAGAATTCCTTATGTTCTTTGAGAAAACTAGGGTTTCGAATATTCTGAATAGAAGTGTAAGAGACAAATATAATTTATAAATACATATACACAACTTCCCCTTTTATTTTTGCTGAGTGGGACACGTGTAAGAATTTGATTCGTTATCACGTCCCTTCATAACTACAGCGAGTAATTGCTGCTTGGTAACTTTTGGCTTTGACTTGTATTTATTGAGCGTGAACTTCACTCGCCATAAAGTAACCGCCTCAGCTTTGTCGTATGGTAAAATGTCATTCTGCGATCATTTAAATTCTATGACCTGCTTTCGATCTTAGAAAAGTTCTGCGATGGTTATTCACCCAAATGTCCATTCTATGATTTTCCATCTTCATAGTTAGAAACTTTCAGAAACATAGTATTAAGTATATAAATTCAACATACCTAACTTACTGTTCAACTAATTAAATCTAGATTCATCTAACGGCTTAGTAAACATGTCGACAAGTTGATCTTTAGTTGGAACAAAGTGTAGTGCAATATTTTCATTTTATACATGATATCTGATAAAATGATAGCTGATTTCTATATGCTTTGTTCTTGAATGCATGATAGGATTATGAGTGACTGATATAGCACTAGTATTATCACAAAATATAGGTATAGACTTCAAATCAAACCCATAGTAAGCTAGTTGATTCTCCATCCATAAAATTTAAGCACAACAACTACCAGCAACAAAGTACTCAGCTTTTGCAATTGAAATTGACACTGAATTTTGCTTCTTGCTAAATCATGAAACAAGTCTATTTCCTAGCAATTGACATGTACCACTAGTGTTTTTTCTGTCCATCTTGTATCCTACAAAATCTACATCTGAATAACCAATCAGATCAAAAGGAGACTCCTTGGGATACCATAATATAGTAAGTTGCAACTACAAGTAAAATCTGAATGAATATATGCATTTTCTCAAGTGAAATGTTTCATTATAGTCAATTCTTTGACCTTGTTTAAAATATTTTTATCACTAGTCAAGTCTTATGGTCATAAGTTATTTCTCTTGAGTATATCATACTCAAGCCTCATCGTATGTAACTGGATCATCATCCACTATGATGTGTACCTCATCATCATCTATGATGAATTCGTACATTTCAGGTATCTTCGATACTAAACCAGATTTATGACTTGGTTGTGGTATAATATGTTTATCTACTTGTACAGATTCATTCACTTGATCTGTAGTATTTTGTGATTCTTGAACTTCTTTAAGATCTATTTTACTCCCACTAAACCTTTAAGGAAAAACTCATTTTCTTAAAAGGCAGCGTGTTTCAACAAACACCTTTTAATTAGTCGGATTATAGAAGTAATACCCTAAACTTTTTTAGAATATCCCACAAGTTTACACTTGTCAGATCTTGTCCCAAGCTTATCATGTTAAACCTTTTGACATAAGCTGAACAATCCAAATCTTAACATACTTAAGACTTGATTTCCTCTCTATCCATAACTCATATAAAGTCTTAGGGACAAAATTTTAAGGTACCTTATTTAGTAGATATGCAGCCATTTCTAGGGCGAAACCCTAAAAGGATACTAGAATATCAATAATACTTATTATGGATCATCACCATATAGCAACCAAAGTTATGGAAAAAGATCCAGCGAGGGCAGATCCTTTAGATGATTATAAGGGGGGTAGGTGATCTAGAAACTTACTGCTTAAGTATTCCCTTTTTCTAATCGAAGAACTTTAACACTTTTGGCCTTTAGTTTCTATACTTCACTTTTAAATTTTTTGAACGTTTTAAACATTTTGGATTTGTATTTCATTAAATACATATATCAAAACCTAGAATCAGTAGTAAAATTAATGAATGAATAACTCTTCTTGCATTTGTTATCATAGGTCTCACACACAACTGTATGTACCATCTCTAACAACTCTGTAACTCTATCTTTATGTCCACTAAATGGAGAATTTAGTCATATTATCCATGATATAAGATTCATAAGTTGTATTTGATTCATAATCAAAAGGCTCTAAAAGCCTATCTTTATACAATCTTGTTTAATCTTGTTTCATTAACATGAACGAGTTAACAGTGTTACATAAAAGTATGATTCATATCATCTCTTTGCCTTTAGTTTGTTCCATTTGGAATATTTTTCATGTAAGTCAAGTATTCAAAATCCATCAAGTAATTAACATAGTAACAACTTACTAACTTAATAGACTTGCCCGTAGGCTATGCTAAATTGTAGGTTCCTCTGGTTAATACAACAACCTTTTGCTCGATTCCCCACACACATGATTACTTATTTTTAGTTCAACCTTCTACTTCTGCCTAGTCTCTGCAACGACTTGCATATGTGAGACTGTAACGCCCCGAGATCCCACCTTCCTTAATTATATCCGATTATCTCTGGATAACATAATCATTAACTTTAAATCCATTTTTATGATCATAACACTTTCACGGCGATCTCGTACGTTAAACTTAACCTTTAATCCTTTAATACCTTTTTAATTGACCATAAATGCGGTCCATATTTTTTTGTTCATAAAATTTTATCTTACATCCCTTATCTGCCTCAAGATCGCAACGTTCATTTACCAATCATTAGAACTTAGGTCAAATATTAATTAATTGTGACCTAATCTATTACCATTTCATAAACAAATATATATATTCATGAGTTTCATAACCTGTAAATAAAAATTCGTGATGAAGTATTCATACATGGCCCTATTTAACTATACATGTATCAAACATGATCTTATTCGCTTGTACCTGTTTACATAATTCTATACCATACATATAAGTTTAACACATGTATAACTTGACTATCCATAATACATTTATGTTATCCTTTATATCCTTCCTCCGAATAATACATACATTTTACAGACCATTTACTCTATTGTTACAATCATGGTTTGACAAATTACATATATCAAATTTCCTCATGTTGATCCATCTATTCACATTCTTTACCTTAGCTGCACCGGAACCTCCGACCTTCTTGTACTGTACCTGAAACGTTAGGTCATAGCAAGAATGAGCATAAAGCTCAGCAAGTAATTCAGATAACACATTTCATGCTCGCAGTTCATAATATGCATCATGCAACCTTTATTTTAACATGTTATGCTTAATGTCATGTAATTCATTTAGCAATTAAACCACATAATTGCACATAGGGCACATTTTAACTCATTTACTATCACGTAGTTCACATAGAATATATACTACACTTAAGTCTGAAGAACTTGTCTGATTAGCTTTTATTAAACTTAACCTTAACCGCCTCGCTTGGCCTTGCTATCCTTCATTACGTTGGTTTACTACTTCGAGCGCCATCTGTAAATATTGCACTATATGCATCATTATAAGATCATAAACTCAATATCACTTTTCAAACTTAATCCATAATTACTTAACCATTCGTCTCTAATCATTTCACATATGATGTATTATACCTTATATAGGTTAATAATACATCCTAACTTGCTTTCGGCCTTTTACATAACCCTTAAAATGATTTGGCTTAGCTTTAGGCATGTTATGTTATGCCATTTGTCATTCCATTATACCTTAACATCCTTTATTTTGATCATTCTTTATCTATTTAGGGCTTATATAACTTATTCTTATCATTCCATATCAAAATATAGCTTTTTGGAAGCTTAAATTTTTTTCAAAAACATAGTAACTTCGCCCCGGCGGCGCCAGAGCTCGCTAGCGGCGAAATTGGCTCAGCTGTGAATAGTACGTTTGGGCCCCAACGCAATGTTTAGTACAAAACATTGCGCGGGGGCGCAATGTTCAGAATCAGCAAATTCTGATTTTTGCACTACCTTTGCCGATTTATAACTCCTTCATCTTACATCCAATTGAGCTCAAATTTGGACCAAACCTAGACCTTACTACCTAGTATTTTACAAAAATACTACTTGACACATTTGGCTCTTTAAAATCATTGATACATTAGCCCATAGGAGGGCTGTTCAAAACATTTCTAGACTTGGAAAATTTTTAGACTTTGAAATCCAATTTTTCCCAACTTTGTGATTTTTGGCCATAAGCTTTAAAACATCAATACAACACTTGCCAAAGTTCATATAAGTCATATATGACACGTCCAAACCTTCAAAATCATAAAACTTTGCACGAGGCAATTTTTGTCCGTTAAATTCCGTTTCGAGTCGAAACGATTGATTTCGATCGTTCGAATCGCCTTTTCGTTCAAATTTAAATCCGTTGATTACCAAATCAACTCTAACATATGTAATAACATGAAAATGACTCATTTGACTCCATTTCACTTTTAATTTCTCAAAATTGCCAAAAATCACACTTTAGTGTCATTTTGCCAACTTTTACTAAGTTTTCAAATTCACCACTTCAACTCACTTGACAATTTAAACACCACACACCTCATAGGCTATCACATATGCATTTAACAACTTTATAAGTCCATATAACTTCTAACTGCACATTCTAATGCACTTTACAGATTACGAATTGATTTAATGGCAATTTATAGCCTAATATAGTAACCTCTTCAAACAAAACATGTTTTTCAACATTTGATGCATCTTTAACACTATCTAGCATGCAATTTCTCATGCCTTAAACCTGCTCAACCTTTATAACTAGGTTTCCATCAAATTTAACAACATATAACACATCATTTTGTCTTAAATCATAGTTTTTAGCTTAAAAAATCTACATGAATAGTATATCACCTTTGTTACTTTACTTGAACACTTAAGGTTTAATCATTTACATGCATATACTCCACAAATCACATAATCAAGCCATGTATCTCAAATATACATGCACAGCTATCTTTGTTCTTGAATCTAAATACATGAACATCAAAATTTATAACTTAAACATCTTTTGAACTTATTAGAACAAACCTCTTTCATGCAAATAACCTTCTCAAGGTTGTAACTTCCACTTTGATAGCTTGTTATGCTCTCCATGATCACTCTTGCACTTGAACCTTTCATGATTCCTAGAAACCCTAGCCTTTCTCTTCCATTTTTCTCTCTTTCAAACTCTCTAGAGCAACTTAGCAAATAAACTTGACTAACACTCGAAAATGATATACATGTATATATTGTATAACTTTTGCTAGCAATTAACCATATTTGGGTTAGCTTAACCAAACTTAGTCAAGGTTCTTTTAGACATTTCATATTGTTTAGCTAAGGGTATAATGGTCCTTAGACCTCTTAGGACACAATTGCAATTTCATAAAATATCAAGGGCATTTTGGTCCATTGCCCCATTTTCTAGAGAATTTTAATTCTCTTAAAATCATACTTAACCATTTTCAACTCAATTCAAGTCCTCTTTGACCCAAATTCGTTTCATTATGCTTGAATTTTATTCCATCATCAAATACTCCCTAACTTGCTTGTCCCATATCCCTTGTCACACTTTGAACATTGAATTTCCTTAATTAATAATAATTCACATAATTGCTAATTTTCATAGTATTAACCTCATAATTTTTCTACGAACCTTTTCGGTACCATATTCCGTAAACTTCATTTTTCGATATTTCAACTAGTCATCATACTCACTTTTTCCATACACCGCTTTCTCGAAAAGCGAACCTCGACTGAATTACCAAAAATTCATCGTCCTTTATCCTTTTAAACTTATATAATCATACTTATAACTTTAACGTCCATTCACTTATATATATAACATAAATATGCCAAATTTACATCATCCTTGCATCCAACCTGTTTTCTACTCATTCTCGGGGGTATTATATTTCGTACTTACATATCGTATACATGATTATCTTATTTCAATCCATAATATCAATTTCATCATAACCTACCAAACCTTTAATAACCATAAATCCTTAATACTTCATTTGGGTCAAACAGTCCCTTCTTTTCAGCACATACAACCATATTCCACTTTATTGTTCTCATACTCTCGCCTCATCAGGCCTATTCATTAAACTCGTCTTTAATATTCATAACTAATTTTCAATTCACTTATGCTTCCCTTATTTCCTTTACTCTTATTTCTATATTCAATCACATATATCCATATATACATACACAATCTATTACCTACTGATACATGACATCGTGTCTTACAATAATTCTGCTCAGATTACCTCATTATAGGTATTACAGTAAATCATTCATCTTAATTTCATTATATTGACCTTTAATCATCGAAATTCACATTTCTTAAAATTTCATTATCTGATACATCACTTATACACTATACATATATAACTGATCCTTTCCATTATACTTTCTCATTTTCATAATTCTCTAACTTAACTCATCTTTCTATTTCGACCACATAGGTCCCTCTTTAACACATTGATCATATAATAATTCAATTTAATCAATCCTTAATACATTTTGCCAGTCAACACTAGGTTTTACCACTAACCCTAACTTAATTAATCATAATCCTCTTTTTGGAAATTCTGTAAAATCCTGGGATGTCACAGAGACCACCAGTTGGGATTTAATACCTATGTAGAACCTTGATTTATAGAAATTTCTATTTCATTATGAATAAATCTATCTGTAGCTGAAGCTTGACTAAACTTCTTTTACTTAACTATTGCAACTCTTTTGCAGTTGTTCTTCCAGTGTCCCAGCTTATCGCAATGAAAGTAAACTCATTTTGCCTTCGAGATCACTTTTATTTATATCATTTGTTTAGCCTTTCTTTTGCCTTCTACTATTTCTGACTCCTTAGAAATACCTTTGGCCATCTTCCTCTGCTTAGAAGATTCATCCACGAGTAACGAGTAAGACTTGGTTTTTCTTGAAAGGAAAGTGACTCTCAATAGTCTTCAACATAGTAAGCAAATCAGTTAAACTGACGTCTAGTTTATTAATATTTGAAGTTCACAACAAATTGTGAATATGAGTCAATAAGTGACTGCAAGATTGAATCTTGACTCAACTCTCCATCCTTAACAAAACCTGTTGTCCTAATTGATCAATCGAATTAATCATCTTAAGACACGTGTCTATACTATAGTGTCATTGGTCATTATAGATCGGAAGAGCTCCTTAGATATCTTATATGTAGCTGACCTACTTTGCTCACCATTACAACTATTGAATGTGCAACAATATAGTAGGTGCATCCGTTTTCTTGTGTTGACGCTGTAACTCGATACTTATGGATGCGAGCATTATGCATTGAGCCGTATTTGCATTATCTTACCATTTCTTAAAATAGCAATCTCTTCCTTAAAGGCTTGGTCTACAACGTTTGCAGGGATAGACAAATTAAGGATATTTACTAGCTTTTTAGCATTGAGAACTATTCGTAAATTTGTTTAATTAATCTGAACATTCGGTTCGATTAAATTATTAGCATCTAATATGTTATGCAGTGTTAATGAATTAAACATAACAATATTCTTTAAGTGAATTAATAACAACATTAACATGTATTCATTTTATTAATCACTAGGTTAATTAGGTCTTTATTTAAAATGGTGTCTTCTACTATTTTTCATCAAATTATATTACCTTTTGTATATAGTTCGGCAAATCTAGTTAAAGATTTGCTAGTGAGAATAAGGATCTTATTTCAAATGTATATAGCCTTGTGTGACACAATAAACTATATATAAATAAATAGGTAGACAATTATTTGTCAATTACATCAATATGTAACTCCTTTTACTGTGCCTCTTGGATTATTATGATCACGTGTGACACATCCAAATCAAAATTATTCAAGTTAAGTTTCACCTAACACTTACATATAAGTGAAGAGAAAAACACTATTTTTGTGTGACACAACAAAATAGCGTTGTTCAATTCTTTTATAAGCATAAAATGTGATAAAAACAATATCTCAAAAAATTAATATAAGCCTTGTATGTGCACAATAAACTTATAATGATTATTTGATACTCGATCGTTTTACCATGCTAGAAGGCGACGTTCGATATTTTTAATAAATATCTTTGAATGTTACAACTTAATATTATGAGTAGTATAATAAATAAATTAAAATCATTCTAATTTTATTTATTTGAATTAAACCCCTTTAATTCATGAATTAAACCTTTTAATTCATGAATTAAACAATATGTATTCTACATCATGAGGGGTTTGCTAATATTTATTGTCTCATCTTGTTTAACGCGCATGCGCGTGCGCGTGCGCACACACACACACACACACATATACACACACACGCGTCATATTAATTAACATACGAAGCATGTTTGATAATATATAATATATAAAAATAAGCATGCATATATATAATACTATATTCTACTTGGATTGATTATGGACTTTATTCTAGTTTGGTTTATTCGAGACACCAAATAAACCAAATGGTCAAACCTAAGGTGCAAGAATAAATACATAAATATAACTATTACATTTAACCCAGACTCTATTACAATCGGGTCTTCACGCGCTCCTTAGTCCTTAGCTCTAATTTTTTAAAATAATTCTAACTAATCTAATTACAAACTATTTATATTAAATAAAAACATTGATCAGCAGTCAAGGAGAAGTACATAAGAGGGAGATAAAATTTACATCAGAAAAATTAGAAAAGACGAGGTACGCATACCCCATTTATTAAAACTCATTTACTCAATGCATCCACATAAAATAAATCCAATCATATTGGTCAATAGTCCATAATCAATTACATTTATTATCATATATATCAATAAATAATATTCATCTCATTAATTAAATAAACCATTCCATATATCGATATAATTTAATGAGCAATTAAAGTTGCATGAAATCTAATTTCATATTTAAAATAAACCTTTTATTTTAATTATAATATCATATAAAAATAAACTATTTATTTTTTATTATACTATTTGAATTTTTAAAATCACCCAAAATAAACCTTTTATTTTTTAATTTTAAAAATCTACTCAAATGGCAAAAATGTCATTAAAATTTGAAGTTGCAATTATTTACGAAATTGCCATTAAAAAAACGAATTTGTAGTATTTACCAAATTGCCATCGCGACCGTTATTTACGAAAATGCCACCGCGTCCGTTATTTGCATAAACGCCACCGCGTCCGTTATTTACACAATTGCCACCGCACGCATTATTTACCAAAATGCCACCGTGCACAAAAATTACCAAACTGCCACCACACGTTTTATTTACCAAACTGCCATCGCACGTTTTATTTACCAAATGGCCATTGCACCATAAAATTACCAAATTGTCATTGAACGTCTATTGTAGTAGCCTCGTGGTAAAAAAGAAAAAACTTTTTTTTTCTTCTTCCAAAATATAATTTTTGCAATTGATTTTTAATACCCATGATTCTATTCAACAAATTATGCCCAATAAATTATTCTAAACACATACTCATACATATAGGAATCAAAATAATTAATAATTTGCATAAGTTTGGTTCTTGATGCTATTGTTGATTTGCATAAACATGACATACATACAATTAAATTATATAAGTGCAACGGAAGCAAGCAAAATCAGATTTTAAAATTTTTCTACAAACCAATAACTAGGATCTTTCTTATGCAACTATTATTAATTGAGGAATGATAAAAGATTTATACCTTTGTAGAACCAAGTTTCCACATGTACAAGTTCAACTCCTTTTAATCCGTCGCGTTCTTCTTCCAATTCACCAATTAGATTCCGTGGATCAATATTAGTTCCCCAAGTGTGAAGCCTTTAGAGACGATTTACCAAGAGATCTATGAATTAAAGAAGTGTATTTTAGTTTCTAATGGTTAGCCTCTAATGAGATCAATCATCCTCTTCGTAAGAGCAAACATAGTATGTACCAATCTATCTGAATCTATTAATCTCTTTTTTAGTGATCTGATGATTAAGAACAATTTTAGTTTTGAGCTATCTTGAATTTAGATCTTAATAGTATGATCCTCATCATGGTTCTAAAAGCATTGCTCAAAAACTATAGGTTTTTCTGTGACCCCCCCAAAACTCTACACCTCCTGTCGCAGATTAGGTGCTCACGCTGACTAATTAACTATAGATATTCCATAATACATAACTTCTATCTATCCCAGGTTCACAGTATCCCATAACAGATAGTAGTTCTCGTCAGAATAATTACTGTGTTTGGATACCCTCACTTGGATGAATAAATTCATGTCTTATGGATATCTCTTTCATATCAATAATCTATATCTATCTGGAGTTCAGAGTATTAAGGATAAAGATTGTCCCTGGCAATAGAGGGGTGCATTCTGGTTAAGGTAAATACTGTACCGTCGCTCATTATGGGGAACCTCAGTGCGTACGGAACTCACAATATCAAATACCCTCATTCAGATGTATAGTTCGTATAGATACTGTACCTAATCAATAACACATTCTAACCATCTAAGAATATAAATACAACGCAATTAATATAACAAATTATGATAATATATTTCATAGCTTTAAGTTCGGTTACATAGATTTCAAATTCAAGTACTTTATTACATCAAAGTCTTAAAAGACTTACACAAAAACAAACACAAGTAATACAACTAGTCTAATAAGGTTGTTTCCCGTTCGGGTCTGGATTGGAACATCCCGGATTATTATTCAACGCTGCAAATGAAATTATATTTGCAAGGATGAGCAATAAAAGGCTTAACAAGTAAATATCAACAAGTTATACTCACACTGTATTTGAATTTAAAGAACATTCAGTTAAAAATAATTTTTCCATTTATATATATTGAGGTTTGTTTGTCAAACCACACATATTATGGTTTCTGCTAGTCAAAAAGACTTAGAAACCATAGTTTGATCTGTTCAACCGGACTTAATAATCATTCTAAGAGGTCATGCAGACTTAGGAATCATTGATTCGGTTATTCAATAGGGGATCAACCTATTTATAACCTAGGAGTATGCATATCATCCTACTAGTGCTCTAGACACACTGAGGCCAGTCCATTTGACTGCCTAAACCACGGGTCAGTGTACAACTTCCCGGTAACCACTCTTTATATAAAGAGGAAAAGTATCAGTATATATTTTGTATCAAACAAAATTGGTTTCCATTTAACACTTTGTACTTTGATAATTTATCAAGTCAAAGTCACGCAAATAAATAGTTCAATACTTTAAGTTATGCTTGAATAATAAGCAACAACTTCCCAATAAATAGATAACACGAACAATAATTAAATGAATTTAAATAATAAATTTGTACATAAATGTACAAGGAATAGAATATTTGCCTTGTTGGTTGTATGCACTATCTAGACGTGTATTATCTCCTAAATATATTTATTATATAACAATAATAATTGTTAGAATATTTAACAATGGGTATCTAATTTAATTAATTAATTAAGTTTATTATTCGGTGTCGATTCGTCGTATTTGATGTTATATAGTGTTTATATAATTTACCCGTCGCTAATTATATTTTTAAAGATTTTTATTTTAATTTTATAAAGCTTGTTCATCGTTAAAAGTCAATTTAGAAGCACCATAGATTGATTTTTAGTTAATTAATATTAAATCCGTCACTAAAAGTATTTTAATTAATTTTATTATTAAAGTTTATTAAATTTATGATTTATTGATATAGCTACGGATTCAATCCGTCGCTATATGTGAATTATAAAGAATTTTAAAAAAATCTGTCACTAAGTCCGTCGCTAAAGGTATTTAATTTTAATTACTTAAAATAAACTATCACTGGGCTATAGCGACGGTTTTGTCCGTCGTTAGAGGGTCTGTTCTTGGTGTTCTTCATTGCCGGTTGAAGGTCGTCGCTAAAGGTCTATAGCGACAGGCAGTCCGTCGCTATAGCCTTGCATGTTCATAGGCTGCCCAGAACAACCGATCATGGTCGTGGAGCATGGTTTGACCGGTTCTAACTCATATATCGTGTATTTTTTTGGAATACTAAGGGTATCTCGATGTATTAAAGACGGTAGGGTACACATATATGCCAATATTACATCCTAACAACATCAAAGTCGGAAGATGATTCTCGGTCAAACTAGGCAGATTCTGGGTTTCTGGGCAACCCGGAATTCTGTTGGTCAAGTTCGGTCAACGCTTTTTGACCAATAATTCCTTCCAACAAAGTGATAATCTTGGCGTTTTATTTGTTTCTGTGTATATCCTGTATGGCAAGGTACAAGTGTAACTCTTAAAACACAAGAGGAAACTAACAGGGTAGGATTAAACTGTCTGACAAGGAGGCTTGTCAAGCTGTTCTTCATTTTTCTGGGTTACCTAGAAAATTCTGGCAGTAAGGTGTGATCGAGTGAGCACTTTCTAGGCCTTATAACTTACGGACCCGTAATCCTATTGAGGTGATTAAGGTCTCTATCTCTTAAGCTCATGGCATACTACAATTATAGACTTTAAAACACATTAAAAAGATACATTAGGTCGATCAAAAGCTCTGACAAAATGGCTTGTCAAACGGCTTTTCTGGGCAGTTTTAACAGTGAGATAAAATATATCATTTTATGTATCTAAGTGTTATGAAACCCAAATTAAACAACCCAGATCATATATACATATATTATCAGTCATTTATAAACATTAAAACATAACAATTAACAGAAGATTATGATCTAAGGATGATATGAGGGTTATGGGGATTGATTTATGACTGATCTAGGGAATGTATTTCGTGGGTTTTACCAGAAGTGAAGCTCTCTATTTATAGGGAAGCTTAGGTTAGGGTTTAATGGTCTTTAAGCCACTTTTCTTGGTTGCTAAGTTTGATCTTGCTATGATGTAGCTATGGCCGATTTGCAGAGGCTAGGGGGCTTAATTATAGCTGGTTCATGCATTTGAATAATTACAAGGTGAGTCATGGCTTTCCAAAAATCAAGTGGCAAGCTTAGTCACCCTTTTGCTTGTTTGATCTTTTGTGTGTCTGAGATTCTAGGATTGTTTTAGTTATTTCACATGTCCATTTAGGGTTTAGGGTTTAACCCTCAGGGTTTGACCATTAGGGTTTTCCTTTTAGGGTTAAGGTTTTGCTAATTAGATTTAGGGTTTACTAATTTGAATTAGGGTTTACTAATTTGAATTAGGGTTTCTTAATTTTAGATTAGGGTTTCCAAATTAGGTTTAGGGTTTTTAAATTATGTTTCAATAATTAAAATTTTTGGATGTTTTATCTCCTTTAATAATATATATTACGACACACCTTTAATTATTAATGTAATTACACATAATCTTAAATACAAACATGTTTAGCTATATATTAATATTAAAATTTTATTACATAATTCCTATTAGGGTTTGGAATATTACGTTATCCATTTAATTAATTCGACTAATTAATCATGAATAAAGAAATGCCTTGATACTATTATTAATGAACGAATAAGATTATAAAGTATATGCATATCACATCAAATGTGAATGGCTTGAAGGATTACTACTTTCATCCACGTCCTTGGGGAAAGGATCAAATAAAACCCCTACAATAGCCTCAATTACCAAAGCACCAAAATGGATACTATAGCCCTTGAAAGCCCTCTCTCGAGGAGTGAATCCCAGCAACGATATGACCTTTAAGGGTGTAATGCCTAACTCTAGAGGAACTCGCTGGCCAGGGAATTCGATACCAGTGATATACCACTAGTCTAGAGGTGTCATCATGACCTCACAATCAAGTAGATGCAAAGACTGACTCTGGTGAAAGCAATGCTCAGATAAAGCCTGCAAATAATCCTAGGGGCATCAATGGGGGCAATAGTAAAGAAATGATGGAGGCCCCAAGAATCTACTCTCACTCGATAATCAACATGCAAGCTCTAATAAAGGGAGTAAACACTTAAACCAATTACCCAGAGGCTGGGTGAACTCAGGGACTTGTGATAGAAAAAAGTGGTAAGAAGAGCATTCCTAAGGAAAAATCTAAGTCAAATGGAAATGCCTTATACCTCGTTAGCTGCCAAATGTGCTGTCGGGTGGTGGCTCAAATCACATCCCAACAAATCAATTACGACAACACGGGCACTGAGTAAACTACGAACCTAGGAAGATAGACTACCTTATCTTGGACCTCCTCGTAATCAACAACTGTCTCATGATGAATACATGACTCGACCAATCAACGGGACTGATACATCACTCGAGGAGAAGGAGATAACGAAGCCACCCTATGCAGATGAACACCCGAGAAGGAGATAGCGAAGCCACCCTGCGCAGACGAACACCCGAAAAAGCACGATGAGTCGAAAAGCTACTCGAAGCATCAAGATCTATGGCTGCATGGGGGACGATTTTTATAAGGTAAGATTCTAATATATGTCATTTTCTAAATATTTGATTGCATTTTTCTTTATGAATAATATTTGAAAAACGATAAATAGAAAAACATATAGTCCTAAAATGGGAGCATTACGGGTCGATTGCCATAATAAGCGTTGCATTGCATTCCTTCGATCTAAGTTATTTTTAATGTCATGCATCACATTCATATGCTGTAAATTATTTTAAACGACATACATTGCATGCATACGTGTTCAAATTAGTTGATTTAATTTTTCAAAAATTTCGACAGGGTTTCCCCTAAATAACAAACTATTCCTATGAACAAACCGTGCATGTTTAACGCATCCAATACCCAAACCACAAATAATCCCAACCACATAAATTATAATTAACGTTTAACAAAATTTTGACATGTGCAGAATTTTAAAAGTAAATATACGAAACACCAAAGTTTAACTAATACTACGACAAATGAAATGACGTCTACAAAAACTTTTAAAAAAACCCAAAAATACAAAACGAATATCTATGATATGTCAAAAATCCGAAATAAACTATTTCCATTCAAAATATACGATAGAAAAAAAAATCGGTTTTGAAAAGTAATATTCTGAAACAATTGTTAAAACACATTACGTATAAATGTCAAGTCATAACAATTTTATCAAATCATCTAAGCATACATTTCATGCCTTAGGAAATGATAAACTTATCTTAACGAAACAAAAACGAGAAAATAATATATGAAAACATTACCTATAACACGATGAACGACCATATTGGGATAGATTTTCCAAAACCCGAGTTAACAAAAACAAAAGGCACGAAAGTTTTGGAGAAAAACAAATATTCCAAGTGAAAAGAAAGATTTAAGATGAAAAGACGAGGGAAAGTCGCTTGATAAGCCCCACCAGGCCAGTCGCATGCTATACATGCAGCATGTCGCAGGCCCACTTTGTTGTTTTCTCGCGAAACGAAGATTTATTACATTTAAAATGGTCCTACGATGAAAATGACAAAAAAGGAATATGAACTTTCAAATCATAAATGCAAAACCCTATAACACTAAGAAAAAGAAAAGAAAGGGCATATACGATATGAGTGCCTAATAATATAATACTGATTACAGAAAAATTGAGGTACATTCTAAATTGGTATCTAATTACGATTAACAATGTGATCCCTGTTGGAGATGAGACCCAACGAAGATGTCGGAGAAGAGACCCGATGTTGATGATAAAATCCTCGTTGTTGACGATACCCAGCAAAGACATCAGAGATGAGACCCGAGGTTAACAAAATAATCCCCGTTGGAGACAATACCCAGTGAAGATGTCGTCAGAGACGAGACCTGAGGTTAACGAAACGATCCCATTTGGAGACGATATCTAGCGAAGACGTCAGAGATGAGACTCAAGGTTAATGAAACGATCCTCGTTGGAGACAATACCCATCGAAGACGAGACCTGAGGTTAACGAAACGATCCTTGTTTGAGATGAGACCCAGTGAAGACGTTGAAGACGAGACCTGAGGTTAACAACATAATCCTCTTTGGAGACTAAACCCAGCGAAGACGTTAGAAACGAGACCTGAGGTTGACGGAACGAGCCCCGTTGGAGAAAAGACCCAGCGAAGATGTCAGAGACGAGACTTGAGGTTAACGACACGATTCCCGTTAGAGACGGGACCCAGCAAAGACGTCAAAGACGAGACCTGAGGTTTATGAGATGAGTCCCATTGAAGACAATACCCAGTGTTATTAACAAGTTTTGTTGGAAACTATACTCGATATGGCAGCCTAAAACGATAATTGGTGGAAACGATATGAACATAACCATTTACATTAATTGCATCATCATTGATACGTTTTGTCATGCATTAGGTGTCCAATTCTTTGTTATGTCCATTTCATGTCATTGCGTAAACATGGTAAAGAGGGGCATCTATAGACACCCAAAATTTTGTTTATGTTATCTAACTATGGTATGAGGGCAAAAGTGTCATTCCACATCCCCGATGCCAGATAGTCGAGACAAGATTATAAACTCCTAGACGAATATTCAAAAGCAGCACAGTAACCTCCAAGTTGTAGACTACACAGTATGAAGATAATGGACAAGTCGACATTTATGGGATGATAACTATCTGCATTTTGTTCCATCTCCCCAGATGAGGAAGTCGCCAAAGGCAAGTAATTGTGTGGCCCTCTAAACGAGCTATCCGGAATGTTATGACATGCTTCCCAACTATTCTCGGATTGAAAGTTACAAACATACCAGCCACAACATGAGAAATCAACATCGCGGCACAAAAATTGAGAAACGTGGGACCTGCCTTATCCAGTCGCAGGTGTACCTGTAGCATGTCGTAGAGGTACCTGTGGTAGATCTCAAAGCCTATAAATAGGCGATTTCAGCTCATTTTCAGAAAGAGGCTTATAGATACCCAAATTTTGCACTTGTGTACTAACTCTGACAGGAGGGCAAAATCGTCATTTGACCCGACATACGAAAAGGAAGGTGGACCCCAACACGAAGCCACCATGACGGCTTGCGATTAAAGCTGCCAAACGAACAACGAGCATCGGGTCAGTTGAGGTAGGACTCGATCCAGGCGAAGCCTGATCTGGTCGCCAAAGACGACGAGTGGCCACTACGCTTACAGCAGTCGGGGGGTCTCGCTCCTTGGAAGACAGGCACAAAGAGCAATTTATACATCAGGTAACAGCCTTCCAAAATAATACAGCAAAAATTGACGATTTAAGATTGCGTGACACAGAAATCGAGAGAAGCAAGCTGGGCAGCCGCAGGTGCACCTGCGGCCACCGACAAACGGGACAGTTTCGTGGCTTGAGGAGACAACCCGGCAACCGAGGATTCGACCCGGGCGGCCACAGTAGGCAACCACAGATGCACCTGTGGTTGCCCTCAGTCACCTATACAACACCATTTTTGATCTGCAGAAAAGAAGAAGGAAAATTCTTAAGAAATAGAGAGAGAAAGTGGCGAGACTAGAGAGAGAAAGGCTCGAGTGGAGTGAGAGCTAGTGAGAAATTGCTTGTTGTTGCTCCAATAATTAGGTGTTCTTGTGTTTTTGCTCGAGTAGTGAAATATAAAGCGTTTGTTGGCGTATTGCAAGGTGAAAATGGTGTTTTTCTTTAAGTTTTAGCTTATGTTATCGTCATAATCTTTTGTTGTTGAGTTGTTTTGGATATAATATTTTAGTATATTATTGAGGATCCGTGGATTAGGGATTATTAGTGAGGGTTCCGTCGGAATGTAATTTCCTCCTAATGTCCCGAGAACATCCGTACGGTGATATGTAGTTCATTATGTTAATAGATAGTTCGTAGTATTGAGCTTGCGATTTTTGATTCGTGTAGTATAGTAACAAGTCTAGTATTGTTAAGCTTGCTTTGGTACGATCGTGCAGTGATTTGGGTAATTGTGAGCCTAGGAATGAGATCCTCGTGATCAAACTCCGAAGATGGACAAATTTTGGTATATGTAATCATTGCAAGGGTCCATTTTGTACATATGTAAATATTGGGCCTTAAAGCGATATCGAACCGTGATCGGGTTTAAGGTCCCGTAATAGTAAAATATGTGATTGTGGGTGTTTGGGGATATTTAGACGGCTCACATGCCCATGGATAGCCCCGACACGATTTTGAATGCTTGTTTTGATTTGCGACATGAAAAAACAGTTTTCCAAAGTAAGGCAAACAACCAAGATTTTTTAAAAGTAATCAAATTAGGATATTAGAATCACGCGATAAAATATTGAGAGTTTTAGTAAACGTCGGTCCCCGTTTGGCGAAAAGGCTACAAGCGGTTTTGAAATATCATAAAAATGATTTCATAAAAAATAGACAACGTTTTCATTAAACTTTGGTGCATAGGGTTAAAGAGCTCCTAGAAGTTGCCTTCATTTTTTGTTTGACTTTATTGTTAAAAGGCAATGTATAGTCTCGATTCCTATTTGACAAAAGTTTAAAAACTTTTGTTTTTTGAAAACGACACCTAATAAAAACCCCATCATTTTCAAACTTAAAATCAATGTTTATTATAAAACAAAGCCTTGTCATTTGGGTCGAAAGACATTTCAAAACACTCCCTAAATAAAGCACGTCTTCTACATAAAGAATCAAAGCGGGTTTTCTCATCACAACAAACATTTAGGCACACACACACACACACACGTTTTAGGATTTTAAAAGGATAGGAAAACATCAAGATCGCGGTGACCGTGTTTTCACGGAAGTCGAGGGGTGCCTAACACCTTCCCCTCGCTTAAGCAAGCCCCCGAACTCTATGAATCTCGGTTCGCAGACTAATTAATTCGGAGTCACACATGAGCCAGCGATTACGAAAATAAAATTCGGATGAGTTGGTCATCCAATTCAAATATACCAACTGACGGCTCTAGTCAATTGGCTCATCATAAAATCGACCTTTCAAACCCCGTCGACACTCAAGCTGACCCTTTTCAAAAATCACATCTTAATCCAAAGGCTAAAATTGGAAAGGGCAATAATATAAAAAATGAAATGACTATTCCCGGCGTCGACAGCTGGCGACTCCACTGGGGACATTAGAGGGCTTAAGCCGCGTTTAAAATCTTGATGTTTTCCTATCCTTTAAAAAATCTAAAAAATGTGTGTTTGCGTTACTTGCGTTAATCTACCTTTTGTGCGTGTATAAATAAATATGCGAGTGTTGTGATTGCGTTTTCTTTTCAAAGATTTATTTTATTGTAATCATATGCATGTGGTGAGGTACGATGAATGTATGATAAATGTATGTTTGAGCAGTTCCTCCTCCTGAGGCAAACCCGTCGGATGTGGATTACTGGACTCAAAGGGGCGCTCCGCTGCGAGGCTCAGGAAAAGTATCCACTCACATCCAATCCAATTGAGAGACTGGATTTATTCCCGTCTAGTGTATTGCGAAGATCTGGGAACCGTCATGCCGAAAAGCCCGCGAGAGTAACTTAGGGTAGGTCAGCCTCAGATAAACCCAATGCATGGGAAGTCTCTTCATACCCTTTTACGCTTTACGCGCATGATATCATACTTTAGTCAATCATTTTGTACCTCCCGCTTTGTCAAAATAAAAGTACTAATCTCTGTTTTACAGGGACAACTTGGAGAGCATAATGATTTCACATTGACATACCTTGGTCAAAATGAAGGAAGACTGACCCTGTTTTGCAGGAAAAGATTAAAAAACTCCAAAAATTTTTACAGAGATATTCGCTTTAGCATGCATCCACTAATATCATTCCCCGAAACTAAACTTGAATTATTTTATTTGTAGGATTGCTCCTCAAACCCGTCGTCGATCCAAAAAAGTGCAAGAGTCAACAGTCGAGATGGCCGAGAATCCTAATCCTAACCCGGCTCCTATATCTTGGGAAGAGTTCGACGCGGTAAAGAATCAGATGACTGAGTTGACCATGATGCTAAAAGAACATTTCAAGTTGAAACTAGGACCACAACCTGAAGACCCACCAGGGCCATCATCTCAGGGAAACGGGATGACCCCAGAAACTCCTAAGATTGGGCAGCCAAAACAAATCATTGTTATTCCAGAGGATGAACGTGCAAGTAATTTCAGCAAGAAGATGAAACAGATGGAAGAGGCCATCAAAACCATAAAAGGGATTGGAACATACGACAGTGTCAATTATTCTGATTTGTGTATTTTTTCGGGAGCTAGATACCCCGAGAAGTTCAAAATCCCAGAATTTGAAAAGTACAATGGGACGGGGGACCCCTACACCCACCTAAAGGTCTACATCGGAGAACTCGGGGCATATGTTGAGGACGAGTCATTAAGGATGCAGTTATTTCAGAAAAGTCTGACAGGGGAGGCTAGGACCTGGTACGCAAGGCTGGACAATACCAAAATTCACAATTGGGAGGAGTTGGCCCACACCTTTCTGACACAATACAGCTTCCAATCACAAATGGCCCCTGATCGGTACCAAATGACAAAAATCAAGAAGCAACCCAATGAATCCTTCAGAGATTATGCTCAACGGTGGAGAAGGATGGCTGCCCAAGTAAACCCACCCATGAGTGAAACGAAGATGGTGATGACCTTTATTGATATCCAAGAGGCCCCTTATTATGAGAGGGTGATAGCTGGAATATCTTGGGAAGAGTTTGACGCGGTAAAGAATCAGATGACTGAGTTGACCATGATGCTAAAAGAACATTTCAAGTTGAAACTAGGACCACAACCTGAAGACCCGCCAGGGCCATCATCTCAGGGAAACGGGATGACCCCAGAAACTCCTAAGATTGGGCAGCCAAAACAAATCATTGTTATTCCAGAGGATGAACGTGCAAGTAATTTCAGCAAGAAGATGAAACAGATGGAAGAGGCCATCAAAACCATAAAAGGGATTGGAACATACGACAGTGTCAATTATTCTGATTTGTGTATTTTTTCGGGAGCTAGATACCCCGAGAAGTTCAAAATCCCAGAATTTGAAAAGTACAATGGGATGGGGGACCCCTACACCCACCTAAAGGTCTACATCGGAGAACTCGGGGCATATGTTGAGGACGAGTCATTAAGGATGCAGTTATTTCATAAAAGTCTGACAGGGGAGGCTAGGACCTGGTACGCAAGGCTGGACAATACCAAAATTCACAATTGGGAGGAGTTGGCGCACACCTTTCTGACACAATACAGCTTCCAATCACAAACGGCCCCTGATCGGTACCAAATGACAAAAATCAAGAAGCAACCCAATGAATCCTTCAGAGATTATGCTCAACGGTGGAGAAGGATGGCTGCCCAAGTAAACCCACCCATGAGTGAAACGAAGATGGTGATGACCTTTATTGATATCCAAGAGGCCCCTTATTATGAGAGGGTGATAGCTGGAATAGGGAAGCCTTTTGCAGAAATGATTAAACACGGGGAGATGGCTGAAATGGGATTAAAGTCGGGAAATATCCAAGATTTCACGGCTCTTGAGGCTGTTGCTGAACAGATACAACGCGGGAACTATGGCAGTACGTCTCGGAGACCACAGAAGAGAAAAAAGGAGGATGTGTCCCTGGTCTTGCAAGGGCTATCTAGGAAAGCAGTGAGTAGCCCTCCTGTCCGCATGCAAAGGAGTGAGCCCCCGCGTCAACCAACTTTCAACAATCAAAGATCTGAGGGGCGGGGGAAATTTGAAAACCCCCGAGAGAGAGAATTCACCCCGTTAGGGGATTCATTAGAACAAATCCTGGCTGTGTTGATAAATCAGAAGAAGATTACGGAGCTAGCACCACCATCTGACCCGAAAGGCAAGAGGTACGACTCGAGCAAAACATGCGCCTATCATTCGGGGTCCTCGGGACATGACACCCAGGATTACTGGTCACTAAAGCACAAAATACAGAACATGATTGATAGTGGGGAAATCGTGGTAGAACAGCCGGAGCCCCCAAACGTAAAGGCCAACCCTCTTCCTGAGCATAATGGGGGAGGCATAAATGTAGTTGAAACCAGTGGGGCGGAAGGTCCTTTGAAATTGAGGTACGTTAGAAAAATCGATGAAGTGGTTGCTATGACCAAGGCCCAAGAGGGCACGCAAAGTGAGCCACTCAAATTGCCTGGGGTAATCCAGGGTACCAAAAGGGAGCCTATCCGGTTTCGGCTTCAAGACCCCTTATTATAACAGCCAGGTCACAATTGCCAATTACCAGTCTGAAGGCTGTTCCGTGGAACTACGGGGGAAAGTCAGAGGAGGAGGCCAGTTGTGCGTCAGTGGCCTCTAGGGGAAATCCTTTGTATTTACCAAGGCGAGTCCTTGAGAGCACGAAGAAAGAAAATGGGAGAATCTCGGAGGAGAAAGCCTTGGAGTTCTGGGAGAAAATGAATCACAGCGAGGCGAGGGTGGTTAAGGCACTGAAGGTGCAACCACCCTTGACATCAATCTAAGACCTGGTATTGGCGTCCAATGATCATCATCGTGTATTAAGCAAAGTCCTAGAAGAGGCTCATGTCCCCAAATCAATTAGTACGGAGAGATTCGGCCATTTGGTGGGCCATCTGTTGGACAGCAACGTGATCTCGTTCACCGACGACGACATCCCCGAGGAAGGGAGAGGACCCCGAAGGCTGTTGCACATTGCGGTCATCTCCTCCGGGTATGTGATGAACGGAGTATTAATTAATGGTGAATCAGCTCTGAATATTTGTCCATATTGTCGACGCCGGGATTTTCGCTCGTCTCGTTTTTTATTTATTAAAAATGTCCCTTTCCAATTTTAGCCTTTTGAATTAAATGTGATTTTGAAAAGGGTCGGCTTAGTGTCGACGGGTTTTGAAAGATCGATTTTTTATGAGCCAATTGACCAGAGTCGCCAGTTGGTATATTTGAAATGGATGTACCAACTCATCCGAATTTGTTTTCGTAATCGCTGGCTCATATGTGACTCCGATTAATTGGTCCGCAAACCGAGATTCATAGAGTTCGGGGGCTTGTTTAAGCGAGGGGAAGGTGTTAGGCACCCCCCGACTTCCGTGAAACACGGTTACCGCAATCTTGATATTTTCCTATCATTTTTAAATCCTAAAATGTGTGGTTTGCGTGTGTGTGCGTGCGTGCCTAGATGAATGCTTGTGGTGCGTTTTGCATAAAAATTCGCTTTTATTTTTATATGGCAAAAGTGTTATCTGGAAAGTGTTTTGGACGTTCTTTGACCCAAATGACGAGGCTTCGCTTTTTATAAGAAAGATTGATTTTAATTTCGAAAGCGTTGAGGGTTTTTTATTTAGATGTCATTTTAGAAAAACAATAGTTTTAAACTTTTGTCAAATAGGAATCGAGACTATACATTGCCTTCTAACAGTTAATATAAATAAATCGAGGGCAACTTCTAGAACTCTTTAACCCTATGCACAAAGTTTAATGAAAACATTTATTTATTTGCAAAATCGTTTTTTGTGACGTTTTAAAACCAACTAAAGCCTATTCATCAATCATGGATTAAAGTTTACCAAAACACTTAACCTTTAAACCTCATGAATCTAATATCCTAAATTGATCACTTTTAGAAAATCTTCATCATTTGCCTTATTTTGGAAAACCGTTTTTTCGTGTCGTAAATTAAAACAAACATTCCAAAACGTGTCGGGGCTATCCATGGGCATGTGAGCCATCCAGACAACCCCAAACACCCACAATCACATATTTTATTATTATCACGGGGCCTTAACCCGATTTTCGACTCGATGTCGCTTTAAGGCCCAAAAATTTACATATTTACATAAAGGTGCATCGCGATCGTTACATACGTAAAAGCTAGAAAATAAACTAAAGGGATATCATCGGGAGGTTAGGAGGAGATTCTATCCGCAATAAATCCTCTCTAACCGTCCCTAATCCATAGATCCCAAAACAAATATCCACTACATTGGATCTAACTTTCAAATACACTAAAACAAACTATTTAAATAGCAATGCACCAAATATTTTCGGATCCACAGAAGATCCACCCAACAAACACAATAAGAACAAAATAAAAACTAGATCTACAAGATTTGATATATCAAACACAACGACGCTATGAAACTCGGATTTTTTACATTCCAAATGATGAAATAGATGATTCAACACTTGGAAACCAAAATAGGATACAAAGATTGTACAAAGGATGAAGAAATCTCACTCTTTGGAACAAACCCGTGGGTTTCTCTCTCTAAAATCTCGTTTCTCTCTCTACATTTCCGCCATTTTTCTTCTTCTCCCGCGAGCTCTCTCTCTCTAAAAATCTATTTTTCCTCCTCTTTTTTCCTCTCGGACGCAGATCTGGACGCTTAATAGAGTTCCGAAGGCAGCCGCAGGTGCAACTGCGGCTGGCCGCAGGTGCATCTGCGGCTGACTTTGCTGGCCGCCCGCGCCGAACCTCGGCTGTCGTGTGCCGCCCTCGAGCCGCGAACCTGCCCCTTTGTCGGTGGCCGCAGGTGCATCCGCGGCTGTCCGACTTGCTTTTTTCGATTTCCGTGCCGCGCGGTCTTAATTCGCCAATTTCTGCGGTATTATTTCGGAAGGCTGTATTTTTGCGATTCGGAAATCCCTGGGAAACGTGCCATATTGTTCTGGGAGGCTAATTCGGAGGGCTGCGACTTGATATAGAATTTGATAATTGTGCCTGGCTTTCAGGGGGCGCTGCCCCCTTTCCACCCCCGCCAGCTCACCGGCGAGCTGGGCAGCCGCTCGCTCACCGGGGAGCGAGACCCCCGAACATCGTAAGCGGAGTGGCCATTAGTCGTCCTTTGTGGTCAGCTCAAGTTTTCTGGGTCAACTGTTCGCCTCGCCTCAAGTGACCGGATGCTCGTTGTCCGTTGTGGCGGCTTTGACCGTAAATCGCTGGAGTGGCTTTGTGTTGGGGGTCCACCATTCTTTCCGCATGTCGGGTCAAATGACGATTCTGCCCTCCTGTCAGGGTTAGTGCAAAAGTGCAAAATTTGGGTGTCTACAGCTGCCCCTCTTTATCATGTTTATGTAATGTCATATGAAATGAACATGGTAAAGAAGTAGGCACCCAATGCATGATGATGGCAGCACATATTTTAATGATGCAACATATATATCATTGATGCAACATATACAGGTTAATGATGCAACACTAATATTACCGGTTACTGCCTCAAATGGACTCGCATCGCATATTCGCCAAAACTATTTTTCTCTTGCTTAACGCATATTGCATATTTAAATATCAAATCGCTTATCATACTAAATCAAAATCGCATTACATCGCATATGAAATCACATATCGCACTGCTTCTCATATGATGTATCGCATATCGCATATCGCATCGCATCGCACATCGCATCGCATCGCATCGCTCGTCGCATCGCACATCGCATCGCATCGCATTGTTTTGGTCATCGTCGGATCTTTTCCCACGGTTATCGCATTGTCATCGTCGGATCTTTTCCCAACGGTTATCGCATTTTCATCGTCGGATCTTTCTCCAACGGTTATCGCATTGTCATCGTCGGATCTTTCTCCAACGGGTCGTTTTTGGACGGTCAGGAGTTTTCACTGACTAGTCATTTTGGACGGTCAGTTCTTTTGACCGACGGGTCATGTTTGGACGGTCAGTTCTTTTGACTGACGGGTCGTGTTGGACGGTCAGTTCTTGTTTCTGACGGGTCGTGTTGGACGGTCAGTTCTTATTTCTGACGGGTCATTTTGGACGGTCAGGTATTGTTTCTGACGGGTCATTTTGGACGGTCAGGGGTTTTCACTGACGGGTCATGCTTGGACGGTCAGGAGTTTTCACTGACGGGTCATTTTGGACGGTCAGTTCTTGTTTCTGACGGGTCGTGTTTGGACGGTCAGGAGTTTTCACTGACGGGTCATTTTGGACGGTCAGTTCTTGTTTCTGACGGGTCGTGTTGGACGGTCAGTTCTTGTTTCTGACGGGTCATTTTGGACGGTCAGGGGTTTTCACTGACGGGTCATGTTTGGGACGGTCAGGAGTTTTCACTGACGGGTCATTTTGGACGGTCAGGTATTGTTTCTGACGGGTCATGTTTGGACGGTCAGTTCTCTTGACTGACGGGTCATTTTTTAGTTGGTCAGGTATCGTATCTGACTGGTCATTTTTGGTTTGGTCAGGTATCGTATCTGACTGGTCGCTTTGATTTGGTCAGGTCTCGTATCTGACGGGTCGATTTTGAATTGGTCAGCTCTCGTATCTGACGGGTCGTTTTTGAATTGGTCAGGTCTCGTATCTGACGGGTCGTTTTTGAATTGGTCAGGTATCGTATCTGACTGGTCGTTTTGAATTGGTCAGGTCTCGTATCTGACGGGTCGTTTAGAATTGGTCAGGTCTCGTATCTGACGGGTCGTTTTTGAATTGGTCAGGTAACGTATCTGACTGGTCGTTTTGAATTGGTCAGGTCTCGTATCTGACGAGTCGTTTTGGACGGTCAGGGTTTTCACTGACGGGTCATGTTTGGACGGTCAGGGGTTTTCACTGACGGGTCATTTTGGACGGTCAGCTCTTTTGACTGACGAGTCATGTTTGGACGGTCAGTATCCTTTGACTGACGGGTCATGTTGGACGGTCAGTATCTTTCGACTGACGGGTCATGTTTGGACGGTCAGTTTCCTTTGACTGACGGGTCATGTTTGGACGGTCAGTTTCCTTTGACTGACGGGTCATTTTTGAGTTGGTCAGGTATCGTATCTGACTGGTCGTTTTTGGGTTGGTCAGGTATCGTATCTGACTGGTCGTTTTTGGTTTGGTCAGGTATCGTATCTGACTGGTCGTGCTTGGACGGTCAGGGGTTTTCACTGACGGGTCATGTTGGACGGTCAGGGATTTTCACTGACGGGTCATGTTTGTAATTGCCGGGTCTCGTCTCCGGAATCGCTGTGTACTATCCTAAATGGACTCGCATCGTATTGTACATCATAAAAATGCAATAATTCTAGAGGAAATTTTAAAAGGAAAGCGTACCTGCATAGTTTGTGGGGCCTCCCTGGGATTCGTCCTCGTAAATCGCTTTTGCCAGTCATTTCTTTTGGTTTGACTTGTCATTCTTGGGGTTTGTTCTCGTAGATCGCTCTTGACAGCCAGTGCTTTTGAGCTTTGATCCTTGTTGATTAGCTGAAGGTGCTTCAGACAGTCATTTTGCAATTCCTTGATGTTCCATAGATTTTGGGTGCATCGGATCGTAGAAGTTTCCCGCTGTCATGTCTTTCCGATCAATGGCACTGGCATTCGTGACGCTGACAGTCTCGTACCTGTGATTTTACTTTCACGTATATTTTATTTTGATAGATACATGGATGCGCAGATGTTATGCATGGGTCAATAGATATGCTTGGAAGGAAATGACCCCTGTTTAGTCAAATGATACAATTTTTCGCGTGTCGCTCTTTTTGACTACTCAGTTGTGCGATGCCTTATTTGGGAGCACAGTTTCTTGACTTCAAGGTTGGTTTATTGAATCGCATGCCCCTGATCGTTTCTCTGTTGGGGAATTGTATATGTCGTTTTGAATGCCCAATCGACTTATCCCGGGCTCCTCATCCTGCCCACAGATCGTCATGTCTTCGAATTTGGGATGCAGGGACTTCCTCTGAGGCTGGAGGATTATGCCTAGATTCTGGGCTGATATCTAGGTGGTCCTCTTGTCATTTGGTCGTATGTATTGACCACTCTTGACCTAAATCGGATTGAGGCAGTCCATTTGCCTTTTTGCGATGACCGACGGCCATACTGCCCTTCCTCGCCTTTTAATCGATCAGCTCTGACGTCAGGAATTATATCGCTCTTGCATATGCTCGCCTGAGTATCGAGGTAATGTCAGCATGCATCAGGCTGAGTTCGTCAAAATCCATTGATGGTCGCGGGGGAAGGTTCGTTGATGAGGAGTTTGATATAGACCGGTGCTCCTTTCATTTCCATGATCTTTAAGATGCCCCAGCCTTTACTCATGTTCTTGTCGAGGATTCGTATGGGAAGTCATTTCGTTGGTCATGTCGAGTTACCCACATCGATTCATATCCTGCACAAGTAACAAACGCTAAATGCTCGACTGTTCGGGTCGGCGGGGTTAACTTCGATATTACTAAACATCTCAACAGTAGAGCAGATAAAATGGAATGCTCATGATTATGCAATTTAGCTCGTGTCCGTGATGTTTTCGTCTTATCGTGAAACTTGAAATCGGGATGTATCTCTTTTTTTTCGTGAATCGTGAGTGGATTAAGTTGACATTGAATGAATTGTGAAGGTACTAAGTCATTCTCGATTTCACTTTTTTTTTTTTTTTTTTTTTTTTTTCATTTGACGAGTTATGAAATCGTAATAAAACTTTTAAGCATTCATGGTCAATATACGTGAGTATGATTAAATTCAAAAACTACCTTCCTTTATCAAAGGTATTCCGTCTTCATTCTTGATATCGTTCTTCACAGGATTTACGTCATATGGCAAGTGCACTGTGCGATGCAATCCTTCAATTAGGGGCCTCTTTTCCGTGACTTTAGATGAGCCTCTTTTTTTTTCTCTGGTCGAAAATTTTTTTCTTTTTCTTTTCCTGAGTCTGCTTTTTTCTTTTTCGTGTCCACTTAACTTGTCTCGTTTTCTTAGGCTGTTCAGAGTTACCCCTTTAACGAGCTTTGGACCAATGACTCCCAAACCATGCGGCTTTAGGGCATTAGGTGTAAAGACACCCCTTCGGGTTTACTTGCTCGAGTAACAAAGGCCACGCTTCGATACAAGTTAGGTGGTTTACCACATTCATTCCTCGTCTGACTCTGCGCAAGATTCGTTTTCTTAGGCTTGAGTTACCCATGTAGCGAGCGTTGGGCCGGTGACTCCCAAATCGGACGACTTTAGGGCACCAGGTGTAGAGACACCTTTCAGGCTTAATTACTCGGATAACCCGTGCCACGATTCGAATCTGCTCAGGTCTCTGCAGCTTTAATGCTCGTTTTCTTAGGCTCTGAGTTACCCACGTAACGAGTGTTGGGCCGGTGACTCCCAAATCAGACGACTTTAGGGCACCAGGTGTGAAGACACCCCTCGGCTTAATTACTCGAATAACTCAGGCCACGATTCGAGGCATTGGATTCATTTTTATTTACCTTTCGACTCTGCATCAACTGTCATCATTATCGTCATAGTTTTATGCCCCACATCTGAAAGTTGGCGCAAACGCAAAGTGCAGACTTGCCTATGAGGTGGATTCTGCTTCAAACGACACTTCGAAATCAGGTCTTTGTGCATCTTTAATAGGTTGATCAGTTTTAATCGTCTAATCATACTCATGAGTCTGCTCCACGGATGCTTGTCAGAATTAGTTCGATTCCTAACAAGTCAAATAAAACTTTTCTCTTTCCAAAAGTAATGTTAGAGTTAAACTATGTACAGTCTTAATATATGTACGGGGAGACAGGAAAGAAAAAAAAGATGGAAAAAATTGTCCCTTACCTGCGGGTCCTCGTATTCTGAAAAGACTCTGATTGGAAGAGACCAATTGATCGTACAGTTCTGATAATATTGTCATACGCAGACGGGATCGCACCATAGATGTCGAATCATGCACTATCCTTCCATGGATGATTGACGAATGCCCCAGTGCCGAGTCGTCATCGCTTTCGAAACTGCCCCAGCTTTGATTGTCATCAAGGTCGTCGCTTCGTGGTGTCTTTGACAGGTGGGCTGATGAAACGTTGGGAACCCAAGAATCCTTTGCCTTTGATTAGGTAGGAAGTGCACTCCGATGGGTTGACAGGAGAACAGGTTGTCTGGGTCATTGATCGTTAATTGCAAAACTATCGAAGGGTTATATACATTTTTACAAGGATTAGACCGCGCCAAAGTGGCTGCCTACGTACTCCTATAGGAAGAGGAGATCAGGTCTTTCGTAGTTCAGGCCATCAATAGCACACAAGATTGCTTTTTTCTTCTTTTTTTTTTTTTTTTTTTTTTTTTTTTTTTTATAACACAAAATAATGCACAGAAAATAAACACAGGACATAACATTACGCAGATGATAACGTCCCCACACCCATTTCTTGGGACTTACAATCGTATTTCTGGGAATTTACCATTTCATGGTTCGTTGAGGCTCGACAATCCGTTCGTCGGTGGTCAGGCTTCCCATTGTGGTGATCCCAATGTCGCTTGCCATTTTTAGCTCTCCTCTTTCGATAAGATTTTGAATTTTGTGCCGCAACGCCCAACACTCTTCAGTATCATGCCCTGGTGAGTTGGAGTGATAGAGGCATATTCGTGTAGGATCGTATCTTTTAGACTTGGGGTCCGTTTGTGGCAGCAACTCCGTAATCTTTCCCCGGCTGATTAGAAGGTGCAATATTTCTGCATTTGATTTGCTCAAAGGGGTGAACTTTCGATCTCTTGGGAATGCTGCTCGATCTTTCCCCTTTGAGGGTTCACCTCTGTCCGAGCGGTTATCAAGGCTCCACTGGTGGGATCGTCTGACATCTTTATTATTTTCATTTCCCTGCCCTTTCATTCTGTTTTGATCTCCTTCAGTCGGCTGGTTTTCCTGGGAGGGATCCTGGTTTGAGATTTGTTTGTCCTCTTCTTCTGTCTGGTCTCTCAGTAATTGGGTGAAGAGTTGCCTCGTTAGATTATGTTGGTGTACCACCAGGTCTGCTAATTGCTTCATTTGATGCCTGACCAACTTCAATTCTTGCCTAATGACCTTAACCTCCTCCAGACATTCCCCTTCAAGGACAATTGTTTCGCTCATTGGGGGGTATTTTTCGACCTTTCGTATGTATTTGCGATTGGGGTCCACCCCGATATTTCCTGACCCAATCATGCTTACCTCATCTGTTTCGCATTGCGGCAGATGGCTGGCGTTGACATCTGGTCGTTCAATTACGATGTCCCCCCTATCGATCAAGTTCTGTATCTTATGTTTCAACGTCCAGCATTCCTGAGTGTCATGCCCCGGGGACCCGGAATGATAGGCACATTTCTTGCTTGGGTCGTACTTCCTCCCCTTTGGGTCAGTCGGTGGTGCCAGCTCCGTAATCTTCTTTTGGGTGATTAACACGGCCAATATTTGCTCTAATGGATCTCCCAACGGGGTGAATTCCCTATCTCGGGCATTTTCAAATCTCCTTCGCCCCTCAGACCTCTGATTGGGGAAAGTCGGCTGTCGCAGGGGCTCGCTTCTTGGCATGCGGACAGGACGGCTACTCATTGCTTCCCCAGATAGCCCTTGCAAGACCAGGGACACATCCTCCTCATTTCTCTTTTCTGGTCTCCGGGACGTACTGCCATAGTTCCCGCTTCGTATCTGATCAGCAACAGCTTCAAGAGCTGTGAGGTCTCGGATCTTTCCTGACTTCAACCCCATCTCTGCCATTTCCCCGTGTCTGATCATCTCCGCAAAAGGCTTCCCTATCCCAGCTATCATCATTTCATAATAAGGGGCCTCCTGTATATCGATGAAGGTCATTACCATCTCTGTTTCGTTCATGGGTGGGTTTACTTGGGCCGCCAACCTTCTCCACCGTTGAGCGTACTCTATGAAAGATTCATTAGTCGGCTTCCTGATCTTTGTCATCTGGTATCGGTCCGGGGCCATTTGGGACTGAAAGCAGTATTGCATCAAGAAGGTGTGGGCCAACTCCTCCCAGTTATGAATTTTAGCATTATCCAGCCTCGCGTACCAGGTCCTAGCCTCCCCTGTCAGGCTTTTCTGGAATAACTGCATTCTCAACGACTCGTCCTCAGCATATACCCCAAGTTCTCCGATATAGACTTTTAGATGCGTGTAAGGATCCCCCGACCCGCTATACTTTTCAAATTCGGGGATCTTGAACTTCTCGGGGTATTTGGCTCCCGGGAAAATGCATAAGTCGGAGTAGTTGACGCTGCCATATGACCCGATCCCCTTCATAGTTTTGATGGCCTCTTCCATCTGCTTTAGCTTCTTACTGACATTACTAGCAATTTCATCTTCTGGAATAACGATAATTTGTTTTGGCTGTTCAACCTTCGGGGTTTCTGGGGTCAACTCGTTCCCCTGAGATGATGGCCCCGGTGGGTCCTCGGTTTGCGACTTCGATTTTAACTTGAAGTGCTCTTTTAGCATTGTGGTCAATTCCGTCATCTGATTTCTCACAGCATCGAATTCTTCCCGGGATACAGGAGCTGGGTTAGGATTAGGGTTCTCAGCCATTTCGACTGTTGATTCTCTGGCTTTCTTGGACCGGAGACGAGTTTGGGGCGCAATCCTGCGAATAAACAAACCCAGTTTAGTTCCGGGAAATGACACTGGTGGATGCATGCTAAAGCAAATATTTTTGTGTTTTTGAGTTTTATAATCTTTTCCTACAAAACATTGTTAGTATTCCTTTATTTTAACCAATGTATGTCAATATGCAATTATGATGCTCTCCCAGCTGTCCCTGTAAAACAGAGGTTAGTATTTTTATTTTGACAAAGCGGGATACACAAGATGTTTGACTAAAGTATGATATCATGTGCGTAAAACGTAAAAGGGTATGAAGAGACTTTCCACGCGTCAGGTTTATCTGAGGCTGACCTACCCTAAGTTACTCTCGCGGGCTTTTTGGCATGAAGGTTCCCAGATCTTCGCAACATACTAGAAGGGAAATAAATCCGATCTTTCAATTGGATTGGATCTGAGTGGATGCTTTTCCTGAGCCTCGCCGGGGAGCACCCCTTTGAGTCCAGTAATCCACATCCGACGGGTTTGCCTCAGGAGGAGGAACTGCTCAACATACATTCATCATTCATTCATCGTTCCTCACCGTATGCAAATGATGACATTAAAGTAAAGTATTCGTAAAGCAATCACAAAACTCGCATACCCATTCATACACGCACAAAAGGCAGATTAACCGCAAGTAATGCATACACACACATTTTTTAGATTTTTAAAGGATAGGAAAACATCAGGATTTTAAATGCGGCTTAAGCCCTCTAATGTCCCCAGCGGAGTCGCCAGCTGTCGACGCCGGGATTTTCGCTCGTCTCGTTTTTTATTTATTAAAAATGTCCCTTTCCAATTTTAGCCTTTTGAATTAAATGTGATTTTGAAAAGGGTCGGCTTAGTGTCGACGGGTTTTGAAAGATCGATTTTTTATGAGCCAATTGACCAGAGTCGCCAGTTGGTATATTTGAAATGGATGTACCAACTCATCCGAATTTGTTTTCGTAATCGCTGGCTCATATGTGACTCCGATTAATTGGTCCGCAAACCGAGATTCATAGAGTTCGGGGGCTTGTTTAAGCGAGGGGAAGGTGTTAGGCACCCCCCGACTTCCGTGAAACACGGTTACCGCAATCTTGATATTTTCCTATCCTTTTTAAATCCTAAAATGTGTGGTTTGCGTGTGTGTGCGTGCGTGCCTAGATGAATGTTTGTGGTGCGTTTTGCATAAAAATTCGCTTTTATTTTTATATGGCAAAAGTGTTATCTGGAAAGTGTTTTGGACGTTCTTTGACCCAAATGACGAGGCTTCGCTTTTTATAAGAAAGATTGATTTTAATTTCGAAAGCGTTGAGGGTTTTTTATTTAGATGTCATTTTAGAAAAACAATAGTTTTAAACTTTTGTCAAATAGGAATCGAGACTATACATTGCCTTCTAACAGTTAATATAAATAAATCGAGGGCAACTTCTAGAACTCTTTAACCCTATGCACAAAGTTTAATGAAAACATTTATTTATTTGCAAAATCGTTTTTTGTGACGTTTTAAAACCAACTAAAGCCTATTCATCAATCATGGATTAAAGTTTACCAAAACACTTAACCTTTAAACCTCATGAATCTAATATCCTAAATTGATCACTTTTAGAAAATCTTCATCATTTGCCTTATTTTGGAAAACCGTTTTTTCGTGTCGTAAATTAAAACAAACATTCCAAAACGTGTCGGGGCTATCCATGGGCATGTGAGCCATCCAGACAACCCCAAACACCCACAATCACATATTTTATTATTATCACGGGGCCTTAACCCGATTTTCAACTCGATGTCGCTTTAAGGCCCAAAAATTTACATATTTACATAAAGGTGCATCGCGATCGTTACATACGTAAAAGCTAGAAAATAAACTAAAGGGATATCATCGGGAGGTTAGGAGGAGATTCTATCCGCAATAAATCCTCTCTAACCGTCCCTAATCCATAGATCCCAAAACAAATATCCACTACATTGGATCTAACTTTCAAATACACTAAAACAAACTATTTAAATAGCAATGCACCAAATATTTTCGGATCCACAGAAGATCCACCCAACAAACACAATAAGAACAAAATAAAAACTAGATCTACAAGATTTGATATATCAAACACAACGACGCTATGAAACTCGGATTTTTTACATTCCAAATGATGAAATAGATGATTCAACACTTGGAAACCAAAATAGGATACAAAGATTGTACAAAGGATGAAGAAATCTCACTCTTTGGAACAAACCCGTGGGTTTCTCTCTCTAAAATCTCGTTTCTCTCTCTACATTTCCGCCATTTTTCTTCTTCTCCCGCGAGCTCTCTCTCTCTAAAAATCTATTTTTCCTCCTCTTTTTTCCTCTCGGACGCAGATCTGGACGCTTAATAGAGTTCCGAAGGCAGCCGCAGGTGCAACTGCGGCTGGCCGCAGGTGCATCTGCGGCTGACTTCGCTGGCCGCCCGCGCCGAACCTCGGCTGTCGTGTGCCGCCCTCGAGCCGCGAACCTGCCCCTTTGTCGGTGGCCGCAGGTGCATCCGCGGCTGTCCGACTTGCTTTTTTCGATTTCCGTGCCGCGCGGTCTTAATTCGCCAATTTCTGCGGTATTATTTCGGAAGGCTGTATTTTTGCGATTCGGAAATCCCTGGGAAACGTGCCATATTGTTCTGGGAGGCTAATTCGGAGGGCTGCGACTTGATATAGAATTTGATAATTGTGCCTGGCTTTCAGGGGGCGCTGCCCCCTTTCCACCCCCGCCAGCTCACCGGCGAGCTGGGCAGCCGCTCGCTCACCGGGGAGCGAGACCCCCGAACATCGTAAGCGGAGTGGCCATTAGTCGTCCTTTGTGGTCAGCTCAAGTTTTCTGGGTCAACTGTTCGCCTCGCCTCAAGTGACCGGATGCTCGTTGTCCGTTGTGGCGGCTTTGACCGTAAATCGCTGGAGTGGCTTTGTGTTGGGGGTCCACCATTCTTTCCGCATGTCGGGTCAAATGACGATTCTGCCCTCCTGTCAGGGTTAGTGCAAAAGTGCAAAATTTGGGTGTCTACACATATAGTACACTGGAAAAAATGAGAATCAACCCCAAGCGCCTGCAGGCCAGCCAAGTGGTAGTGCGGGCTTTCGACGGATCTAGAAAGGACACGGTAGGGGAAATAGAGCTACCAGTGGAGATCGGGCCCTATACTTTTGAAATTTCCTTACAGGTGCTAGATATCACTGTCAGTTACAACATGTTGCTAGGGAGGCCCTGGATTCATATGGCAGGGGCAATTCCCTCCACCCTGCATCAGCAAATAAAATTCGTCGTTGATGGGAACTTGGTAACAATTGATGCAGAGCCTGACTACCCTCTTCCCTCGGTGAAAGGCATGCCTATAATCCATGTAGATGAATCAGTCGAATCAATCAGCTATCAAGCATTCGAAATTAGTACCCCTCGGTACCGGCAGTTGGGAGCTCAGACTTTAAAGCCTAAAATGTCTCCAGAGCTCACATTTGTTGCCCGGGAAATGATGGCGATGAACTTCCAGCCGGGGCAAGGACTGGGCAAGAACGGTCAAGGGATCACCGAGCCCATCCAGGTACCAGTACAGTCGGGCAAGGCAGGGCTAGGATATTACGGAGGTATAAGGCCGAAGAACTCATACAAAAAGATTCCCACTCGGATAACCGGAGTCCCAATCCCAAGAACCAACAATGAATACTCCCCGAAGACAGTCAAGCCTGCGTCTGAAGCAGAAGATAAGGTGGAGGCTCCCCCAGCCAAAGGATTGGCCCAGCGGGAGGAATTCTTGCAAGAAATCATGGAGCAGTTTAAGATAAAGTACCATCTCCCGGGGCAGTCAGTGCCCAATGAGAAGGGAAAGGAGAAAATGTCTGAAGGCAAGCAGATCATGCCTTTCATCAATTGGGCGGGGTTAGAAGTTCCTGAGGAAAGTATGAATGAAAATCGAGGCCAAGTCGCCGCAATCATTGAGGAGGTTCCAGATGCAGAAACCCCCTCCATCACTAGCTTTAAAACCGAAGTGATCCCCAAGAATTGGACCATGCAGCCAGTAGTATCCAGAAAAGGGTAAATGTAGGAATGACAAGGAATCCTGTCCAATGGGGGGATCAAGGGGGTTTTTAAGACTGTGTTTTTGTTTTATGTATCTGCACGTCTATTTCATATTTTGTCATGATTATTGAAAAAGAAATTTGTGTACTTAATATTTATATACTTAACCTGGCGTGAAGATGATACATGATGAGTCATCAGCGCACTTTGCAAGGTGCGGTATACAGTCATAAAATTGCTTTTCAAAACGTTTGAATGGTTTAAATATGAGTCAATGTCAATTGCTTCGGCTAGACACCTTTGGGTTATGAAAAAAAGAACGGACATAAGAATTCGATAGACGCAATAAACCGCGTCTTTAAAGATAATATGGTACAACAGGCTGATCACCTAAAGTACAACGTATGTGTGTTCTCGATCTTAATTGATTGTTACACAATGTATGGTGTTCTCAATCCTAATTAATTGTTACACAAGATATGAAGTGTTCTCAATCTTAATTGATTGCTACACAAGTAAAGTGTGGGGATTATGGGGGCGTTATAGGAACCAAGATACTAAGGAAATGACCTGGGAGCTAGAATCTGAGATGAAATCTAAGTATCCTTACCTCTTCGAAATGTCAGGTACGTCAATTTCGGAGACAAAATTTCATAAGGAGTGGAGATTGTAAGACTCCGAATTTTATGAAATACAAAATTAATTTTTCATCATATATATTTTTCTTGAAACAGTAAGTGATTAAATTGACAAAGTTAAAAGTTAAGGATGTTATGTGCAAATTTTATTATGTCGAACAATATTCGTTTTGTTAGGAAATATTCGACCGTACGACAGCGCTAAAATAACTAATCATTGGTGGACCCCACAACGAAATATTTGTCAAATATAGAAATTAACATAAGTAACTTTTTTAAATAAAAATAGTCAACGGTGTTATCACTTTTAACTGTTAAAATATCGGTGATAAATGAATAGTAGCATATGATATTTTATGGTATTTTATTGTAGCACACGGTATTCTACTGTAGCACACAGTATTCCACAGTGTCTCATATTATTGATCTGATAACGTGGTCATTGCACAGTATTCATCAATAATTGTTGTTACACGGTATTTTGCATTATTGATTCAATAATTGTCATAACACTGTATTTCATATCATTGAGTCAATAATTGTTGGTGCACTGTATTTTAAAATTATTGAACCAAATAATTGTCACAATAACAAATATATAGTAAATTATATTATTAAATTAATATTGATCTATAGCGTATTTTTTTACCTATTTTATAAAATTTTCTATAAGTATTTTGTGAGTTTTCTCTGAGAATAGTAAGGTTATCTTGAGTGTTTGAAAATCAAAAAAAAGTGCAACAATTTTTTAAGTAAGTATTTTATTAAAAAGTAGTAATTGCACAAATACCTATTTCACACGGTATTCACAAATCTTCCTTTATAAGACTCTTCTTTAAGAAGATTTATTTTAAAAAGCTTTATTTGGAATATTTATTTTGAAATATTATTTCAAAAATTATTTTTGAAGTTATTATTTTACACTACAAAAATTTATATTATATAAATAATTTTGATAGTTCATAATATATGAGTTATCATACACCTTGAAATTTATATGTGGTAATTACTAATTATATTATAAATATATAGGTTGATCAACCTCATTTTTATCAATATACAGTCATGTGATAAGCTAAGGGGTATCATTCTTTTCATCATCATAAATGGATATTATTTTCCCTCTTACTTGTAAGGGATACCATCTTTTTCATCTTTCATTATTCAAACTTACTACGGTAAAAGATATCATTTCTTTTATACTCTTAAACTTACTATGGTAAGTATTGTCCAGTAAAACTTCTGAAATGATTATAATTTTCTTTACAGTTTGTGCTTCATTTAATATCATTTCAATTGCACCTTCCTATTTATGTGAACCTTTCTATTTAACTGTAACCGTTATTCTAAACTATGGATCTTGAATATCATTTTTGAATTTCACTCCACATTATGTTGACATTTTGAACATTATTTGAATCTGCACAAAGTAAAAATTGTAAACTTTCGATATTTATTATTTATTCTGTTTCTTCTGTTCATTATTAATATCTCTGTTATTATTCTAATAATCAAAAATCAAATTGTTGTTGATATCTGTGGCCTAGGGCACATATTGGATAAAGATGTTGATAGGTTAAAGGAGATATATTTGATGATGTGTCTTTTAAGGCATGTGGTGAATGTTATCTTTGGCTTGGGACAAAGATGAACTGTTGTTTGGTGTGATTATGACCAAAGGCTGAAGACTGGTATAATCATAGCCGTTAGTGTTATATTGAATATCTTTGGCCCGTAGTACAAAGATGAACTGTTGACTTACATGATTATAACCAGGAACTGTGAAATTATATTATCATGGCCAGTGGTGTTTCAGATGATAAAAATTGATGATGTTTTTTTTAAAAAGAGAAGCGAGTGGACATCATGGTCCATATAATTTTTCTAATGGTTGTTATTCGGCTCCAGTTATTGATCTGAACTTTGTTTAAGAACTTAACTACAGTTGTTGAATTAAAACTTGCTGTTTAAATTATTCTATCAAAAACTCAACTGTTGAAGGCTAACGATAATTTATTTGTCATTGTCTTAGTCATGATATTCTTTACTGGGCTATTTAAGCTCACCATTTCCTTTTGTTCTATTATTTTTCAACAGGAGATGAGAGAGTAGCTGGGTCTAGTCTGAGGATGGAGTGAGGGTCCGAGTTGTAGCTGTATTAGTCTTCATAAGTTATAAAATAGTGTGACAATAATAATGAAAACTTAGTTGTGTATTATTTGAATACTGTATTGTGGTACGTTGTACATTGTATTATAATAGTTGTTGTGTATTTTTATAACTCAAGTTTGGGCTATGTGGGCCCAGATTTGGGGGTGTCACATCTATGTTGTGACCATCGGAATAGCCTATTTTTATAGCTATATATCGATGGCCAAACTGTGACGCCCCCAAATCTGGGCCCACACAGACCAAACTTGAGTCGTCAAAAGACTACAACAAAATTATTACAACAAAGCACAACGTACAACAATACAGTGTATAATAATACACAACTAAGTCTTCACTATTATTGCCACACTATTTTACAAAACGTGAAGACTATGATAGTTATTCCTCGGACCCTCACTCCATCCCCCGGCTAGACCCTGTTATGTTTTCATCTCCTGTTGAAAAACAATGGAACAAAAGAAAGGGTGAGCTCAAATAGCCCAGTAAGAAATATCATGACTAAGATAATGACGAATAAATTATCATTAGCCTTCAACAGTTAAGTTCTTGATAGAATACAACAGACTACAAGGAGTATATCAAAAACTACAGTTAAATTCTTGAACAATGTTCATATCAATAATAGCAGCGGAATGAGCAATCTTTTAGAAGAATAATGCAGACTATAATGTCCACTCGGTTCTCTTTTTAGGAAAAACATCATCAACTTTTATCATCTGGAATATCTTTAGTCAAGATAATACAATTTCACAGTTCCTGATCATAATCATGCAGATCAACAGTTCATCTTTGCATTACGTGCCAAAGAGAACATCCACCACGTGTCATAAAAGACACCGAACAGATGTATCGCCTTTAGCCTATTATATCGCCTTTAACCTATCATCTGTTCAACAATTATATCGCATTTGTGCCCCCGGCCACAGATATTCACAACAACTTGATTTTGGATGATTAAAATGATATAAATGATGAACAGAAGAAACAGGATAAACAATAAGTATCAGAAGTTTACTTTTTACAGATTCAAATAATGTCCAAATTGTCAACATGATGTGGAGTGAAATTTAAAAATGATATTCAAGATCCACAGTTCAGAATAACGGTTACAGTTCAATAGAAAGGTTCACGTAAATAGGAAGGTTCAGTTGAAATAATGAAGTTCATCTATTATGGAACATATAATATTTTCAGGAATTATAGAAGCAATAGTTCCATAATAAATTTCGATTTAGGAGTATGAAAGAAAATAATATCCCTTACCGTAGCAGGTTTGATTAACAAAAGGTGAAGGAAATTAATACAAAGGGTTATTCACCAACAGGCGGTAATCCGCTCCGTAAGGTTATTCCCACAAATTAATACATGGAAATAAATGACACATCTTATGAGTAAGAAAGAAACAATATTATTTTCGAGAATCAAATAATGATAATCCCTTACTTTAACACGTGACTGGATGAGGTTGATTAACTTGAACAGTACACGTACACTTTTAGATCTTCACAAATACTCAAGATGACTTAAGCACACTTAGAGAGAACTTTCACAAGAAGTATTTAGAGAGAGAAAGAAAGAACAAGTAAGGAAGTTTATGAAAAATCCTTAAGTTAAGGCTTCTATTTATAGCCAAAAATCTTATCATTCCTTTAATCTAAATCATTCATTTAAAGATCATCTTTTAATCTACACCATCCATTTCAAATTTTATATTATCTTTAATCTACACCATTCATTTCATATCACATAACTTTATATTATAAACAAATCAATTCAATTATTCAACAATAATTCACACTTTAGTCTACACCATTCATTTCATATCACCTAACTTTATATTATAAACAAATAACTTTATCAATTCAATTATTCAACAATAATTCACACGTTAATCTACACCATTCATTTCATATCACCTAACTTTATATTATAAACAAATAACTTTATCAATTCAATTATTATGACTAATTGTTATAAATACAGTATAGTTAGCTCTTAGATATCAAGTCAATTAATTAATGAAATACAATCATAATAGAGATAACAATAATGTAAAAGAAAGCATACGTTACTGTGTAATGACAATTATTGATTCAATAATGTGAATTACTGTGCATATGTTACTATGACAATTATTAGGTTCAATAATTTTAAAAACAGTGCAGCAACAATTATTGACTCAATGATATAAAATACAGTGTAATGACAATTATTAAATCAATAATGCAAAATACTGTGTAACAACAATTATTGAATTGATAATATAAAATATTATGCAGTGACAAGTATCGATGGAATGATGCGTAACAGTTACGGTGTCAATTATCAAACTAATAATATGAGACACTATGCAATACCGTGTGTTACAGAAAATACCATAAACTACCGTATGCTACTATTCTTTTATCACCGGTATTTTAACAGTTCCGTTGACTATTTTTATTTAAAAAGGTTATTTCTGTCGTTTTCTATATCCGACAAATATTCCGTTGTGGGTCCACCAATAATTTGTTATTTCGGCGCCGTCGTACAGCACGAATATTCCCCGACCAAACGAATATTCCCCGACAAAGCGAATATTGTCCGACAAAATAAAATTTGCACATAACATCCTTAACTTTTAACTTGATCGATTTAACCACTTACTGTTTCAAAAAATATATATATGAAGAAAAATTAAATTTTGTATTTCATAAAATTCGGGGTCTTACAACCTCCCCTCCTTATGAAATTTCGTCCCCGAAATTAATGTACCTGACATATCGAAGAGGTAAGGATACTTAGATTTCATCTCAGATTCTAGCTCCCAGGTCATTTCCTCAGTATCTTGGTTCCTCCATAAAACCTTGACTTGAGGTATAACCTTTGAGCGTAAGATCTGCTCCTTCTTATCTAAAATCTTGACAGGTACCTCCTCGTACGTTAAATCCTCTGCTATAACGTCTGGTTCTAACTCAATGACGTAGTTTGGGTCCTTCACATATTTACGTAACATAGATATGTGAAAAACGTTATGGATGCGAGACATACTTGGTGGTAGGGCTAGTCTGTAGGCTACGGTTCCTATTTGATCGAGGATTTTAAATGGGCCAATAAATCGAGGGTTGAGCTTTCCTTTCTTTCCGAATCTCGTAACCCCTTTCCATGGCGAAACACGTAAGAATACATGATTTTCGACGTTGAAGCTTTCGTCTCTCCGATGAAGATCAGCATAACTCTTTTGTCGTTCTTGTGCGGTCTGTATTCGTTGTCGAATTATATGGATCTTTTCTGTTGTCAAGCGTACCAACTCGGGTCCCAACAATTTTGCTTCTCCTACCTCATTCCAACATATTGGAGAGCGACACTTCCTTCCATACAAAGCCTCGAATGGAGCCATGCCTATGCTTGCTTGGTAACTGTTGTTGTAAGAAAATTCCACCAATGGCAAGTACTTATCCCAACTTCCTTTGAAGTCTAATACACAAAGTCTCAAAAGATCTTCGAGGGTCTGGATCGTCCTTTTCGATTGTCCGTCCGTTTGAGGATGGTATGCAGAACTAAAACGTAGTTCAGTGCCCATAGTTTTTTGTAAACTGATCCAAAAACGTGAAGTGAATCTAGGATCTCGATCAGAAACTATGGAAACTGGCATGTCATGCAATCTCACGATCTCATTTATGTACATACCGGCAAGACGTTCAAGTGAAAAGTTTTCTCGTATAGGCAAGAAATGAGCGGATTTGGTCAATCTATCTACGATGACCCAAATTGCATCTAAGCCTTGAGAAACTTTGGGAAGACCCGTCACGAAATCCATATTGATGTGTTCCCACTTCCATTCGGGAACCTCAAGTGGTTGTAATGGACCCTTAGGTACTTGATGCTCTGCCTTGACACGTTGACAAGTTAAGCACCTTGAGATAAACTCTGCAATCTCCCTTTTCATATTGTTCCACCAAAATGTATGTCGAAGATCTCGATAGATCTTGGTACCCCCTGGGTGGATTGCAAACGGCGTGTTGTGTGCCTCCATCATGATTTTATGCTTTAATTCAGGATCGTTAGGAACACAGAGTCGAGAGTTGACTCAAAGTATTCCTTTCTCGTCGATTCTTGCTTCGGGAATGGCACCTTCTTGTACTTTCTTTATCATGTTTATCAGTTCCGGATCGGTAGCTTGAGCAGCTTTAATTTTATCGATTAAAGCTGGTTCTACTCGCATGTGAGCAATCTTTGAGTGGGTCCCTGGTGTCTTTAGCTCTATCTCCATCTTTTGCAAGTCGTACAAAATACACTTTTGTGTTGTCAGCAGTGCACTTGTACTCGCATAAGATTTTCTGCTCAAAGCGTCAGCTACAACGTTCGCCTTTTCCGGGTGATACTGGATTGTGTGGTCATAATCCTTCAACAGCTCAAGCCAACGTCGTTGTCGCATGTTGAGTTCCTTCTGGGTGAAGAAATACTTGAGACTTTTATGATCCGTATATATATCCACTTTTTCTCCGTACAAGTAGTGTCTCCAGATCTTCAACGCGAAAACGACTGCTGCCAACTCTAGATCATGAGTAGGATAATTTTTCTCATAATCTTTGAGTTGTCGAGAGGCATAGGCTATAACCTTTCCATGTTGCATAAGGACACAGCCTAGACCTTTGCCAGAAGCATCGCTGTAGATAACAAATTCTCCTGATCCTGATGGTATGATCAGAACAGGAGCTGAAACCAGTCTCCTCTTGAGTTCTTGGAAACTTTTCTCGCATTCCTCGCTCCATATGAATTTTGTGCTTTTCCGAGTAAGCTGCGTTAATGGAGTGGCGATTCGAGAAAATCCTTCTACGAATCTCCGATAATAACCAGCTAGACCCAGAAAACTTCGGACTTCGGTTACTGTCTTGGGTTGTTCCCAATTTAGTACCGTTTCAATCTTCGCAGGATCGACTGATATTCCTTGACTAGAAATCACATGCCCAAGAAACGTGACCTCCTCAAGCCAGAACTCACATTTCTTCAACTTGGCATATAATTTGTTTTCACGGAGCTTTTGGAGTATCAATCTCAGGTGTTGTTCATGATCCTCGCGACTCTTGGAGTATATGAGGATGTCATCAATAAAGACAACCACAAAATGATCCAAATGTTCCTTGAATATCCGGTTCATCATGTCCATGAAAGCTGCGGGAGCATTAGTTAGTCCAAAAGGCATGACTAAGAACTCATAATGCCCATAACGAGTTCTGAAAGCAGTCTTTGGAATGTCCTCAGCTTTAACCTTTAACTGATGATATCCAGAACGGAGATCAATCTTTGAGAAATGTTGAGCGCCTTGCAATTGATCAAACATGTCATCAATCCGAGGTAACGGGTACCTGTTTTTTATGGTGACATGGTTCAATTCTCGGTAGTCAATGCACAATCTCATACTCCCGTCTTTCTTCTTCACAAATAGAACAGGAGCACCCCATGGTGATGCACTCGGACGAATGAAACCGGTATCCAACAATTCCTGTAGTTGGACTTTTAACTCTTGAAGTTCAATGGGAGCCATTCGGTATGGAGCTTTGGAAATGGGCTTGGTACTGGGTTCAAAATCAATATAAAATTCAATTTCACGGTTTGGGGGTAAGCCAGGAAGCTCTTCAGGAAAAACGTCAGGAAACTCATTAACAATGGGAATATCATTCAAGTTTGACGTATTTTTGTTCAAATCAGTGACATGAGCTAAAAAGGCTTGACATCCGTTTTTCAATAAACGAATGGCTTTATGGCTAGAAATAACAGTTATAGATTTCAATGGTTTAGTTGCTTGAATTTGCATGACAGGTTGATTAGGAATATGAAAACTAATAATCTTATGAAAACAATCAATTTTAGCATGATGGGTAGTCAACTAATCAATTCCTAAAATCACATCAAATTCATGCATCTCCAAAGAAATAAGGTCAACAGGTAATGTGAGGTTGTTGATTTGAACTAGGCAAGATTTATAGACAGTAGATGTAATGGTCATTTCTCCTAATGGGGTTTCAACTGATAAGTCAAAGTCCAAGTTTTTAAGAGTTAAGTTTAAACGCTGAGCACATGCAGGTGAGATAAAAGAATGGGTAGAGCCAGTATCTAACAAAGCGTAGACTTCACGAGAATTTATGAATAGCTTACCGGTTATCACCTCGTTCGAGTTTCGCGCCATTTGGGATGTCACAACAAAATCTCTCCCTTGAACTACAGATTTTCCCTTATCCGCGCTAGCTTTTGGTATCATCATTGCAGCTGGACTTGATTTTGTGGCAGGACAAAACCGCGCAAGATGACCCTCTTTCCCACAACTGTAGCACTTTTTGGACTGCTGTGTACAGTTTGGGCTGATGTGACCTTCCTGACCACACCTATAGCATCTCACTGGTGGTCGATCTTCTCTCCTTAAAACCGGGGTCAGTGCTGGTGCTGGTACTGGTGCTGGTGCCCTTCCATAATTATTATGGAATCTCTTTCTTTTGAAATTGTTTCCACTGGATTCTCCTCTTCTGTTATTTGATGTGGAATTACCACCGAAGTGTTGGTTACCTACTCGATGGTTCTCGTTCATGTGGTTGTTGTCATTCCTTTCTCTATGTTGCTCATTAACTCTTGGCTGCAATGTTTCATCTGTTTGCTCCACCCTTTGAGCCCTATCCACAACATCTGAATACAAACTAAATTTATGAGAGCTAAGTTGTTGACGAATTTTGAATCTCAAACCTCTTAGGAACATCCGACTCATTCGTGCTTCGTCATCCATAAGATGGGTGGCAAAGCGAGATAACTCGGCAAACTTAGCTTCATATTGGGAGACTGTCATGTTTCCCTGCTCCAGCTTAATGAATTCCACCTCTTTCATATGGCGGATGCTTTCTGGGAAATACTTCTCGTTAAACAGTTCTTCGAATTATGTCCAAGACATTTCAAGTGCTGAAGGTTGGATACGTTTTACCGCTTCCCACCAATGGTCCACCTCACCTCGTAACATAAAAGTGGCAAATGGCACCTTCTGATCATCAGCGCATTGTAAGACATCAAGTATTTTTGTCGTCTGCTTCAGCCATGCCTCCGCTTTGAGTGGGTCAGGCTTCCCGTGGAATTCAGGTGGTCCCAATTCTTTAAATTGCTTGACAGTGACCATCCTCAAATTACCAGCGTTTCTACCGTTATTATTGACTGGATTTCCTCTTGCCTGATTCTGTATGAACTGCATAAAATTTCTAAAGAATCCATCGTTCATCATGTTATCAGGAACACTATTTCCTGAGTTGGCAAGAGGATTGTTTGGGGCCTCTTGATTCTCGGCTACATTCGCTTCAGGCATTCCATAGTTAACCTCTTGATTTCCAGATGCCATACTAAACTGTTGTCACAAAATAATTGTTAGTTCAAACAAATTGACTCATCTCTTCATGTTCCTACATTCAAATCGATTCATTAGATAAAAAAAAAATCTAATTTAGGTAGGACACACTAGTAATTGATTCTATTCGTCTCTCCCCTCCTAGTTCTAACCCCAGATCTTCATTAAAGACCATATCCCTAAGCTCTGATGCCAACTGTGACGCCCCCAAATCTGGGCCCACACAACCCAAACTTGAGTCGTCAAAAGACTACAACAAAATTATTACAACAAAGCACAACGTACAACAATACAGTGTATAATAATACACAACTAAGTCTTCACTATTATTGCCACACTATTTTACAAAACGTGAAGACTATGATAGTTATTCCTCGGACCCTCACTCCATCCCCCGGCTAGACCCTGTTATGTTTTCATCTCCTGTTGAAAAACAATGGAACAAAAGAAAGGGTGAGCTCAAATAGCCCAGTAAGAAATATCATGACTAAGATAATGACGAATAAATTATCATTAGCCTTCAACAGTTAAGTTCTTGATAGAATACAACAGACTACAAGGAGTATATCAAAAACTGCAGTTAAATTCTTGAACAATGTTCATATCAATAATAGCAGCGGAATGAGCAATCTTTTAGAAGAATAATGCAGACTATAATGTCCACTCGGTTCTCTTTTTAGGAAAAACATCATCAACTTTTATCATCTGGAATATCTTTAGTCAAGATAATACAATTTCACAGTTCCTGATCATAATCATGCAGATTAACAGTTCATCTTTGCATTACGTGCCAAAGAGAACATCCACCACGTGTCATAAAAGACACCGAACAGATGTATCGCCTTTAACCTATTATATCGCCTTTAACCTATCATCTGTTCAACAATTATATCGCATATGTGCCCCCGGCCACAGATATTCACAACAACTTGATTTTGGATGATTAAAATGATATAAATGATGAACATAAGAAACAGGATAAACAATAAGTATCAGAAGTTTACTTTGTACAGATTCAAATAATGTCCAAATTGTCAACATGATGTGGAGTGAAATTTAAAAATGATATTCAAGATCCACAGTTCAGAATAACGATTACAGTTCAATAGAAAGGTTCACGTAAATAGGAAGGTTCAGTTGAAATAATGAAGTTCATCTATTATGGAGCATATAATATTTTCAGGAATTATAGAAGCAATAGTTCCATAATAAATTTCGATTTAGGAGTATGAAAGAAAATAATATCCCTTACCGTAGCAGGTTTGATTAACAAAAGGTGAAGGAAATTAATACAAAGGGTTATTCACCAACAGGCGGTAATCCGCTCCGTAAGGTTATTCCCACAAATTAATACATGGAAATAAATGACACATCTTATGAGTAAGAAAGAAACAATATTATTTTCGAGAATCAAATAATGATAATCCCTTACTTTAACACGTGACTGGATGAGGTTGATTAACTTGAACAGTACACGTACACTTATAGATCTTCACAAATACTCAAGATGACTTAAGCACACTTAGAGAGAACTTTCACAAGAAGTATTTAGAGAGAGAAAGAAAGAACAAGTAAGGAAGTTTATGAAAAATCCTTAAGTTAAGGCTCCTATTTATAGCCAAAAATCTTATCATTCCTTTAATCTAAACCATTCATTTAAAGATCATCTTTTAATCTACACCATCCATTTCAAATTTTATATTATCTTTAATCTACACCATTCATTTCATATCACCTAACTTTATATTATAAACAAATCAATTCAATTATTCAACAATAATTCACACTTTAATCTACACCATTCATTTCATATCACCTAACTTTATATTATAAACAAATAACTATATCAATTCTATTATTCAACAATAATTCACACTTTAATCTACACCATTCATTTCATATCACCTAACTTTATATTATAAACAAATAACTTTATCAATTCAATTATTATGACTAATTGTTATAAATACAGTATAGTTAGCTCTTAGATATCAAGTCAATTAATTAATGAAATACAATCATAATAGAGATAACAATAATGTAAAAGAAAGCATACGTTACTGTGTAATGACAATTATTGATTCAATAATGTGAATTACTGTGCATATGTTACTGTGACAATTATTAGGTTCAATAATTTTAAAAACAGTGCAGCAATAATTATTGACTCAATGATATAAAATACAGTGTAATGACAATTATTAAATCAATAATGCAAAATACTGTGTAACAACAATTATTGAATTGATAATATAAAATATTATGCAGTGACAATTATCGATGGAATGATGCGTAACAGTTACGGTGTCAATTATCAAACCAATAATATGAGACACTATGCAATACCGTGTGTTACAAAAAATACCATAAACTACCGTATGCTACTATTTTTTTATCACCGGTATTTTAACAGTTCCGTTGACTATTTTTATTTAAAAAGGTTATTTCTGTCGTTTTCTATATCTGACAAATATTCCGTTGTGGGGTCCACCAATAATTTGTTATTTCGGCGCCGTCGTACAGCACGAATATTCCCCGACCAAACGAATATTCCCCGACAAAGCGAATATTGTCCGACAAAATAAAATTTTCACATAACATCCTTAACTTTTAACTTGATCGATTTAACCACTTACTATTTCAAAAAAAATATATATGAAGAAAAAATAAATTTTGTATTTCATAAAATTCGGGGTCTTACACAAACCGTGACCATAACTATATTCCTATAAATCGACGTTCACGTGCCGACCGTCGCTATATCTCGTCGCCTTATCATAATTTTGTAGTGGTGAACCACTAAAGAGGGAAATAACCCATAATTTTTATTAATCAAAAAGCTAACATACAATGTAATGATGCAGTCCCTTTTATCAGAAGAGTTGATTACAACTAGAAAGGAAAGTTGAGTAAAAATTAAATACATAATTTTAATATGTAATGCCCCCAAAATTCTCGCACTAGCTACGACGAACTTTGTACGTTTAACTTCATACATTTATCAACTTAACCAATGATCCCATAATAATATTGGTTGAATTAGTCTTATTTTAGACTATACATTAAAAAAAATTGTAACTTAGTCCCTCGATCTTAACTTGATGTTGGTCTCTTTATTTATACAAGTATCAACTTGTAGTTCATCCGTATAAATGGATAACACCATTATAACGGTCTAATTTTAACCTTAAGATTTAAATATTCTATAATTTTTTATATTTCAAAATTCACGACATTAAATCATTAGGATGGTTTTTGGGAACAAAGAATCTGTCGATGAATGTTTGTATCTTCATCTGTGATAAATGTTTGCATCTTTATCCGTGACAAATGTTTATATCTTTGTCTGGTATAAAATTCTCTTTGTCCGTATAGAACATACCCAACTAGTTAAAAACCCTCACTCGAAACACATTTGGTTATAGTGATATCTCTTAATATCAATAATCTTACTTATCTGACATTCAGAATAGTAATAAAAAGTTTGTACTTGTGTCCGAGAAACCTAACGATGAATTTGACCAATTCACATTGATTAGTCCTATCTCGGATACTTATAGTACTCATAAGTCATTTATTAATCCACATCCAGAAAAATAGATAATTATCAATACTATGTTAAGTTTTAACAATTCTCAGTTATATCAAAAATAAAGACATAATAACATTCTGATGATAATTTATATCATTCATTTCATATTCGGCTACATGTTTGCTTTGTTCGTATTACAACAGTCATTATAACTTTATACAATTACAAGAAATAAAGCATGAAAAACTAATCTACGCTTCATCTTTATGTTCATGATCTTCTTAACGTTCATCTTTAAATTTGCAAATAAGTTTTATTCGCAAGAATGAGCACGACGGCTCAGCAAGTCTAACATATAGCATATACATAGTTTATGCTTTCATAAATACTTAAACATGCTTTTAACATATCATAAATATCGATTTAATATCACACATAAATCTCATTCCAACAATTTGTATCACATTGACATACAAAGTGTATAAATCATGTTCATAACTCTTAAACATAACACATAATAATGAGAAGGCTTGCAAACATCAGTTAAAGACCTCACATAACATCTATCTCATAACGAAATGACATTACACATATCATTTCTTATTTTAACAATACTACACAAGTATCACATAACAAAAGTTAGAAGACTTGCCTTGAAATCATTTCAGGGTTTCCTGGGAAATCATTAAACGTCTCTTGAAGTGCAAGCTTTAACTATTTCTTTGCACTTCCACATAACAACTCTCAAGAACTCACTTACAAATCTTTGATTATAACTTTAATGCTTAGAAATTAGCTTTGGAAAATGTAAGGAATGAATGTAGAACTAGCTCCCTATTTATAGAATTTTCAAGGCTAGGGCATTAAGGTCATGAAGATATTATTTCTAGGCTAAGTTAAAGCATTTTCTTGGAATATTCTTTTAGGGCTTACATCATCATTGTCTCATTGCTTACATCACCCAAGCATATTCTTGGAATATTCTTTTAGGGCTTGCATCATCATTGCGTCATGCTTACATCATCCGTATTTTCGTATAATTTTTGTATAATTTTCGTATTATGCGGTCTAACTAAATCATTTAGTCTTCTAGTTCATTTCTAACCAAGTTAGTTTATTTCCAACGAAATTAGTTCATTTTTAAGTCTTTTGGTATAATTTGCCTTTACTGATTTTAAAGTCTGACATTACTGAGTTTTGTTCTGTATAAACACTATTCTGTTAAGTGAAAAGTGCAATTGACTTGGCACGTTTTTTGTGAATAGTATTTTTGGCGACCATTTCTCAAAAAATGGTTAGACGATCAAAAAGTCGAAAAATATTTCGAAAAAAATATTTTTCATCTTATCCCTATTTCGTCCTATTCTTAGACATGCTTTTCAAAAAAAAAACTTTTATTGCTTATTACGCATCCGTGTTCCATACAAACACTTCCTTCAACGGAAACGTTCAAAAATACAAAAGCGTTTCCATTTGAATAGCATTTTAAGTTTTATTTTTGAAAAAATATCAGTAGCTCTCTGGTATCTAGTCCCCGTATAAATACTATATCGTCAAATGTTAAATGTTAAAAGTCAAAAGTCGAAAAGAAAGTTCAAAAAGACGATAAATATTTTTTCGTAAATCGTGTTATTTTCATCTTTTTCCCAAAAAAAATTATTGGTTCCCTGACATCTAAACTTCATATTAACGCTATGCTGTGAAATGTGAGAAGTCCTACAGATGAAAGGAACAGCTAAACGAATGAAAAATATTTTCTCATGAATAGTACTTTTTAATGTTTTTCAAGAAAAAAAACTTTTATTGACTATTCCGTGTTTTCAAAGCATGGGAATGATGAATTTTGAAACGAAATGTCAATTTGACCTACACATTTTCCTCGAGAGCCTGGATTATTTTTTAGGGTTTAGGTTTTCACTCTTTTTTTAATTTAGGTTTTTGCCTTAAATTGACTAATTAATTTATTAAGTGTTAAGGTTAACTACGTGAACCAAAACACAAAATCCTACACATAGAATAATTACATGACACATTTAAAAGCTTTATTAATCACATAACACATAGTTTTAGGTTAAAACCAGTCGTATACAATCGTATTTTTTTTTAGTCGTATATATTCTTTAAGATATCTCAAGGTATGCTTGAGCAATCGTTCTTTAAATTTTGAATTGAGAAATCTTTAATTAGATCATGTCATATCATACTTGAAATTTCTGCGATATTACATTCACCCCAACTTACAAGAATTTTGTCTTCGAAATTAACTTTACAATTAACTTTAGTCATTTAATATCATATATATAAGGTCTATAAATATTCAGGATATTACATTCTCTCCTCCTTATAAGAATTTTCTCCTTAAAATTATTCTCAATTTACTTGTGTGAATTTTCTTAATTCATCATTCTTACATTAATTTCCTAATACTTAAATTAGGTCTTAATAGGTTTAATTTAAAACTTTCCTTACACTAGGTTTTATACTTCTTATCATACTCAACTTTCAGTCTTACTCTTCTTTTATTTAGGATTCTTCTAAGTTATATAGTGGTCAATCAAGACCTTGACCTTTTTCAAAAACTATGGATGCCATATGACCCACAATTGTTTAACCGTCACCAGGACTGAAAAACACCATTCTTGTGTAGCAATCAAATAAGATTGAGAACACTCTATTTTATGTAACAATCAATTCAGATTGAGAACACTCATTCATAGTACTTCAGATGATCAGTCTGTTGTATCATATTATCGTTTTAAAGACGTGGTATGTTGTATCAATTGAAATCATATGTCCGTTTACTTTATCATATCCAAAGGCGTCTAGCCAAAAAAATTAGCATCGACTCATATTTAAACATTTCAAATCTTTTTAAAAATTGATTTCTAAGACTGTATACCGCACCTTGCAAAGTGCGTTGATAACTCATCATGTATCATCTCCACACCAGGTTCCATGGTGCGTTGACAAAAATTCATTTTTATTTTTCACATTAAAGCTGTCTAGCCAACACAATTAGCATAGACCTATGAATAACATAGCTAAAATTAATTTTATGACTTTATCACATCCACACCAAGTTCACTAGTGCATTTATGATAAATTCATTTTATCTTTTCAAAATAGCTCTGTCTAGCTTTAAAATTTAGCATAGACATAGCTCAAAAAAATTCCAATTCAATAATTGAATAATTCTTTTCAAAGGCACACAAGTGTGAATGTACGTATGAAGATCTAGCATAGCTAGAAGATTTTGGAATACCCTTAATTCTCTATCCTTTCCATTATTCTCTAACCATAACACAAGTTTTGCAAATATATAGTAATATAGTAAACTGGCTAGTTATTTTAACCACAAGAATAAATATATCAATTCCCCTTCTTATCAACACGAGATTGAAATGTCTCAGTGCATATCAGTTCATCAATATCCCACTGAATAGACAAATCGTAGCTGCATCTCATAGTCGGTTCGACTGACATATCATAGCCCCGGCCCAATCTAAGGGTTCGTTCACTCAGTAACTAACATACAAATATCTTTTAAAACTATAGTTTTGACGTAATAACTAATCAATATACATATAAGTGAAGAATTAACTTCTCATAATATATACAAAGAATTTGTTTCACACAAGATTTTGATTTACTTATTAATATAGCAAACTGAGTGTTTCCTCCACTCAAGAACTAATGAATCAGTTCCCCATCTCATCAACTCTATCCTCAAATGATCTCATTCAGTGTGTAACCTGCTTTGAGAACACTGATCATAAATCATTCATACTAACAGTGTAGTTAGATCAATTCTCTGAAACATATTAAACTATTTCCCATAGAAAAGAGTCGTTCTACTCAATTTTACTAACTTGAGTTTTCAATGGAAATCCCTACTCGTTTCTCAACTATGAATTTTCTCTAATTTATTCTTTTATCATTTACATTTCTTTATGAGTTTACTTTTTCACTTTGTCAAGTCCAATTATATATAATACCAAACATACCATTTCATTTTTGATGAAACAGTTTCACACCAAAAACTAATAAGATTATTTTATCTTATTGCTTGCTTTGAGAACTCTTTATGAGTCCATTTATATTCAAATATTCTCATAAAGAGATTATCTTTATTCATTATATTTTTTTCACATAATAGTTTATGCATTAAGATTTAATAAGATTTATGAATATCTTTTAATTATCTATAGACTCTTCATAAGTCCATTTAATCTTAATCCATCATATTATACTCTAAGGTACTTGTTACCTCGAAACTATAACCTACTGCTTTGATACTAACTGTAATGCCCCCAAAATTCCCGCACTAGCTACAGTGGACCTTGTGCATTTAACTCCATACATTTATCAACTTAACCAATGATCCCATAATCATATTGGTTGAATTAGTCTTATTTTAGACTATACATTAAAAAAAATTGTAACTTAGTCCCTGGATCTTAACTTGATGTCGATCTCTTTATTTATACAAGTATCAACTTGTAGTTCATCCGTATAAATGGATAACACCATTATAACGGTCCAATTTTAACCTTAAGATTTAAATATTTTATAACTTTACATGTTCCAAGATTCACGGCATTAAATCATTAGGATGGTTCTTGGGAACATAGAATCTAGCGATGAATGTTTGTATATTCATCCGTGATAAGTATTTGCATCTTTATCCATGACAAATGTTTCTATCTTTGTCCGGTACAAAATTCCCTTTGTCCGTATAGAACATACCCAACTAGTTAAAACCCTTACTCGAAACACATTTGATTATAATGATATTTTTTTATATCAATAATCCTACTTATCTGACATTCAGAATAATAATAACAAATTTGTACTTGGGTTCGATGAATTTGACCAGTTAACATCTATTAGCTCTGTCTCGGAAGCTTAAAGTACTCACATATCATTTACCAATCATCATCCAGATAAATAAATCATTATCAATACTATGTTAAGTTTTAACAATTCTAAGTTATATCAAAATAAAGACATAACAACATTCTAATGATAATATATATCATTCATTTAATATTATGTTACATGTTTGCTTTGTTCGTATTACAACATTCATTATAACTTTATAAATTACAAGTAATAAAGCATGAAAACCTAATCTACGCTTTATCTTTATGTTCATGATCTTCTCAACGTTCATCTTTAAATCTGTAAATAAGTTTTATTCATAAGAATGAGCACGACGACTCAGCAAGTCTAACTGTAACGACCCCGAAATTCGACCCATATTTTTACCTTAAATTTTGTATTTATGATACATTATCTTTCTTACGTCCAAATTTCGGTCCGTTAATAAATCTTCAATCCCTTCTTTAATCAAATAATTCGCTTTACCATCTTCAATTACTAAATTTTTCGGTATAAATTTTTCTTTTTCTTTTAATCATTGCATTAAAATATTTGGATATTTAAAATCCTTACATTTCGATCCTAGTCCCATGGATCGCAACCTTTACTTTCTCTTTTCTTTCTATTACAAATATCGTGAAGCTCAACATTTAAAGTTTAATATTGTATATATCCATACAACATTTTTCGTTTCATAAATCATAATTAAATCATTTAATAATTTCTATCGTAACAACTATCTAGTACAAATTACAGTTCAAAATTTAACTTTACTTATCCTGTCTGGATTCGACATATATAAACATATGAAACATCATTATAGAATTATTACATGTATCCACATTGAATATAATAAAACGTTTTCCCACCTTCTAGACAATTCATCCTTAACAATTATCTTTGTATCATAATTCACAATTCATAATAATCTCTATCCTGACTATCATCAAGAACAATCACAATTCATAATTTAACATTATTCGTTCTATCCAGATCCAATATATCTGTACATACAGCATATCAATATAACTTTGACAAATTATCCACCTTGAATCGTAATACAACATTTAATAATCACATTCACAACCTTTTAGGAAAATCCGTCTTTACATCATCTGATGTTTTTGAAATTTATTTCTTTCCTGCAAAAATGTATATTAAGCAAGTAATGAGCACAACGGCTCAGCAAGTTCAACAGTTTAAATTTCATGTAGCACATACCTTAACATGCTTGGTGTGTGTCATATATCATGTGCTTGTGCTTCAACTATAGCAATATATCTCATACATATTCATATTGTTGCACAAAATACACATTGTGGTCATATTAATCACGTATCATGTAACACATAATTTGTATGCAGTTAAATCAAGAATTACATATCATAACATTCTAACATTTAACATAAAAGGGACTGAAGAACTTGCCTGGATTGTTGAATTAATTAATTGATAGCTCACATTCTTTCTCGAACAACCTATGATCATAACATCGTCAGATAATAATTATTTATCCTCTTATGATATTAATTTAATTAATTAATATCATCTCTTGACCCATTATTAAATAATATGGTTAATTATATTAATCTCGTTCATTAATAAATTAATTTAACTTAATAACCAATGCCTTCACTACGGACAACCCGGCTTATCGGATAAAATTCAACATATCTGGTTGTCCAAAAATTTTATTTAAACATTTTCTAACCTTTAAACCCATTTGATTAATATTTAAAATATTTAAATATTAATCCTCAATATTTAATATTTTTATAAAAATATTAAATTTAATGCCCAAACATCATTTCTATATTTTTAGTATTTTTCTGTAATTTTTTATAATTTTAAAACAATTTTTAAACATTTATTTCAATTAAAAATCATTTCTGGGGGCATTTTGGTAATTTCCGCACCCATAGGGACTCATTCGGTATTTCCCGAAAAGCCCAGGGGCATTTCCGTCATTTCGGCAACGTTAGGGACAAATCCGGAATTTTCCGGAAAGTCCAGGGCCATTTCTGTAATTAACCGAGGGTCATGGACACGTTCGATAATATCCGGAAAGGCCAGGGGCATAACCGAACTTTCACCACGTGACCGACCGCGCAATGCGCGGCCCCTGCTTCGGACGACGCCAAACGACGTCGTTTTACCCTGTCGGTTCTTGACTTCCGCACAATGCGCGGCTGCCCTTCCTTCGCGCCAAGAAACGGCGCCGTTTCAACGCGCGCGACTGAAAAAAAATATGGTCCGCGCAACGCGCGGACCGGCCTTTCTTCTTCCTCAGCCTTTAACGCAAACAGTACACCAACTTAGAAATAAAAGCACCATTTTTTCTCAAAAATCTCAACCAAAACTATTCCAAAAATCATGTAAATCATAGATATACATCCAAAAATTATTTGGAATCATTATCCTATTTAATTGCTATTTTTTCACAATAATAATTTATTACTAAAAATACATAATAAATCAAATAATTTAATTATTATTTATACCTTTCAAGGCTTGGAGTTCTTCCTCTTGATGGCTCCAACCTCCTCTTTCATGGTGGTGGCTATGGGGTTTCCGGTGGGTGGCGGTGTCGGATGGAGGAGCAAAGAGAGGGAGTTGCGTTTTATTCTTTTTCTTTCCTTTCTTATTCTTGCTTTCTTTGTTTTCTTTTTATCCTTCCCACATATATATAAACCATCATGCATAAATAAGTTTTAAAACTTATCTCAAATCCACCGCCACGCCAACCAGCCTTCTCGAAAATTCCATAAAACATGAAAAATTAAATATTTAATTACATTACGTAATTATCTCGTGTAATAATTATTTTACATGATGTATGTAAAATAATTATTTTAACGTACCAAAATTCATAATATGATTTATCAATAATATTAACACCCTTTTTGGGTACTTTTCTTGACAAATTTTGTACACGCATAATGACATGCATGTAATTATTTAAGGTAATTAATACCTCCAAAAATCATAAAATAATTCATAGAACATATACGAATTATTTTTCGTAATTTTTCACTTCATTACTTGGACAACATGTTACACTAACATGTTCTCATTTCCGAAATATTTTCCTTCATAAAAGTCATAATAATTCCATTATACATAAACATAATTTTTACTAATTTAAAATATTCCTTTTTCTTATTTATTATTCAATTTCTTTAATATTCATATTAATTTCTTTATATATAAATTATATAATTTAATATTATATAATTTATATAATTACATTCTTCTTTTAAATAATTTCTTAATCTCCTCCAACTTTATTCCATTTAATCACCTTATATAAATTACATAATTATTCTTATATAATTTATATAATTATTATTTTCTTCATACCTTATTTTAATTTCCTTATATAAATTATATAATTTATTATTATATAATTTATATAATTACCTTTCCTTCTCCATTAATTTCTAAACTTCTTCCAAAATTCTTGATAAACTCTAAAATCGACAATTACAATTTTACAAACTTCCTCATTAGCTTTCCATGAATTCTTGGATTAATTTAATTATTAATCCCTTAATTTCTATAAATAATAATATTTATAATTATCAATTAAACATAACGTACATATATATAAAAATGTATATATATAAATATATACATATTTAATTCATGTCTTTCACATTATCACATATCCTTATTTAAAATCATACTTTTAAAATCATACTTCCTGTATTTTCACAATATTTTAATTGTACATTTTATTGTAGCCTTACCTGACATTCTTTTATTCCTCATAAATTGTTTTTAAACCATTTATTTACATTTTAATTATTTTAATTTCAACACAATTCATCATAATCTCTGCACAGATTTAATTTATCAATTAAATCACATCACATACCATAAATTACATAATATAATAATTAATTTAACAACCTTGATAATTTTATCAATTAAATTCTCATTTAATATTATTAAAGAAATCCTGAAAATTCGGATCCTCACATTCTTCCCCCCTTAACAGGATTCCGTCCTCGGAATCATAATTGCCGTACTAATCATACTTATTTTAATTATCGCACCTTATTATACCTTTATCTTGATGAATAACAATTAATTCCGTAATAATCATATTTTATTTCTTTAATATCCGTAACTTACAAAAATAATACCATAATTGTCATAACTATCAGAATATTCCATTCTTATTTCAATTCATAATTCCTTTGTAATATTGCATTTCATAATTCTCTAGAATTTTATTAATAAGACTTTAACTCATTTCTTGATGTACCTATCAAGATAGTTTCTCATTCTTCGAAAACTTTCTTTTTCTCTAATCATACTTATCCTTACTTAACCAACTTATTTCATACCTTCTATTACACCTCATTTATACTCTGTACATTCATCATTTTCTTCTTAATTCACATTCATAATCTTCTTCGTATTTCATAATTCATTCTTTACTACCTCCATTATTCAACATTAGGTTTTAATACTAACATTTACTTGATTTATCATAATCCTTATTTGGAATTATTCTAAAATTCCTGGGGTATCACATTCACCCCTCCTTCATAAAATTTCGTCCTCGAAATTTCTATGTACTCGTACTTCACAATTTCTTTACATTTATTCTATATATCTTTATTTTCTTCCTTTCTCGCAGTCATTGTACATTATAATTCTCTAATCCATCACATCTCATAATTTCTTTACTTCACAATTATTGCTTCCATTATCATTCACACTTAAATAATACTACCCCATCCTACCATCCAATCTTCATAAGAGTAGAGGAATTTAAAATTTTAAACAAAACTTTTTGTAGTATGCTGAATGAACATTTATCCCGGCTTAACAGTACTTCACTCCCAGAGTACGTCGTACTGCAAACCACTGACAGTGGGTTAGTCTGTCATTAAAGTAAACATGTACCCCGGTTACAGTACTTCACTCCCAGAGTACGTCGTACTGTAAACCCTGACAGTGGATCAGTCTGTCATTAAAGTGATGTATATTTAAATCCGTAATTTGGCACGTCAGCAGAACAATCTGTCATGCCCGTGTTTCTTAATCTTTTTGTTCATCTCAGCCTTAGAATCCATTCAAAAATAATTCGATTGGTTATAACTTTCAAAGAATTATGAATTCAATAAATATAATTTACAATTTGTCTAGCTGAATCAATAGCTTAGACTTATATTCCTTCAACGCTTGTCTAGCTAGATCAATTAGCATAGACTTTCTCTAACACTTTATAATCCGCAGAAATTTTTAAAACATTCATCATGTCAAAACTATTCAAAACGTATAGCCGAGTCAAATGGCAAAGACTTATAGCTTTGACATACTTTTATAAATCAAAATCATTTATGACTTCATGTTACCGCATCATTTTGACAGTCCGTTGAGGATTTCGTCGTTAATAATTCCTACACCATAAACCGTACTTTATGGTGTTGAATCATCTTATAACGAAATAGTACCGCACCGTCTCAACAACACGTTGAGCATTCCGTCATTCATCACATCTGCACCGGGCTAAAAGGTGCGTGAGTGATTCTTTTGAAATACATTTTGATGTAAAAACATTTTTGTCTAGCCGAGACAAGTAGCATAGACACTATTTAAATCGTTCAAAAATTTCATTTATATTTTTAAAACACATTCGTGTTAAATTAACTTGAGGCCAAAAATTTCGAAGTCTAGCAAAGCTAGAAGAGTGGGAATATCCTAAATTCCCTAACATTCACTTTTTTCTTCTTCACTTAAATATTTAATTTATTGCTAGGACTATTTTCATTTATCATATTAAAATTTCTATCTACTCCAACTTTTCTATTCCCCCGTATAGTTCATCAAACTTGCCACACATTATGAGTCCAGGAACTTACCACAAGAATATGAGTTTAGAAGCTTGTCCTAGCAATATGTAGTCTAAGAACAAATCAAAGACTATCCATATGCTAAGGGGCTCAAAACATACCATACGATTATGAGTCATGGACTTACCACATGCATGAGTTTTAAGAACTCGTGCCTAAACTTAATATTATCTATCTATCAAAAAAAACTCTTAGCGCGACTCTAACATTTCAATGATTATCACATAGTAACTAAGTAAACACAAATCCCCCGCCCATACAAAGGATTGTGCAACTCAGTCACCACATGAGTCCTCAAATGAAATTTCGTACCCAAGTTTTCTGCCCCCATATCATAACATTTCATTTTTGTCATTCATGCTTTATCTTTATCTGAATTCTTCTTGTACTATTTCATAGTACCATATCTCTTTATAGCAACCAGCTATACCTTTTGGACCTTTAACAGGTCTCTCTTTATTTCACATTGTCACTTAATCTCATCATGATCTTGCTTCACAACCTACTTCTTACTCGCTTCTCTTATCTCGTGATCGTATCGTAGTACGATCCTCTTACTGTTCTTGATCATATTATGATCTCTTCTTATACATTTTGGATTACCTTGTCATCTTTATTGTTTAAATCAGGTGTCCCCTGATTTTCTTTGAGATTCATCTTTGAATCATTTCTAATATTCTTTCAGATATATTCTTAATTGAATTTATGAATTTTCTTAATTCGTTTCATTCAGACCTTTCTTAACATCTTTATCTCTTTCTTATAATCTTATATCTTCCTTGCAATCTTTCATATTTCCTTTACTTTAGCCAATATTTGAGAACTATCTTTCTCAACTTACATCTTTTCCATCCTGATTTCCCCATGTTCATCAAACTTATCACGTATTTGGGCTCAGGAACTTACCATAATCATATGGTTGAGGAGTTTGTCCTAGTCAGGCCTTAGTCGCCCATTCGCTAAAGGGACTCCACCATACAATCATGAGTCACGAGCTTACTATACGCTTGACTTTTCAGAACACCCAACTAACCGTACTCTTTCTTACTTTAGGTTATAGCCTAAGGTATCATTTTCCTAAGGGTTATAACCTCAAGCTCTGATACCAACTGTAACGACCCCGAAATTCGACCCATATTTTTACCTTAAATTTTGTATTTATGATACATTATCTTTCTTACGTCCAAATTTCGGTCCGTTAATAAATCTTCAATCCCTTCTTTAATCCAATAATTCGCTTTACCATCTTCAATTACTAAATTTTTCGGTATAAATTTTTCTTTTTCTTTTAATCATTGCATTAAAATATTTGGATATTTAAAATCCTTACATTTCGATCCTAGTCCCATGGATCGCAACCTTTACTTTCTCTTTTCTTTCTATTACAAATATCGTGAAGCTCAACATTTAAAGTTTAATATTGTATATATCCATACAACATTTTTCGTTTCATAAATCATAATTAAATCATTTAATAATTTCTATCGTAACAACTATCTAGTACAAATTACAGTTCAAAATTTAACTTTACTTATCCTGTCTGGATTCGACATATATAAACATATGAAACATCATTATAGAATTATTACATGTATCCACATTGAATATAATAAAACGTTTTCCCACCTTCTAGACAATTCATCCTTAACAATTATCTTTGTATCATAATTCACAATTCATAATAATCTCTATCCTGACCATCATCAAGAACAATCACAATTCATAATTTAACATTATTCGTTCTATCCAGATCCAATATATCTGTACATACAGCATATCAATATAACTTTGACAAATTATCCACCTTGAATCGTAATACAACATTTAATAATCACATTCACAACCTTTTAGGAAAATCCGTCTTTACATCATCTGATGTTTTTGAAATTTATTTCTTTCCTGCAAAAATGTATATTAAGCAAGTAATGAGCACAACGGCTCAGCAAGTTCAACAGTTTAAATTTCATGTAGCACATACCTTAACATGCTTGGTGTGTGTCATATATCATGTGCTTGTGCTTCAACTATAGCAATATATCTCATACATATTCATATTGTTGCACAAAATACACATTGTGGTCATATTAATCACGTATCATGTAACACATAATTTGTATGCAGTTAAATCAAGAATTACATATCATAACATTCTAACATTTAACATAAAAGGGACTGAAGAACTTGCCTGGATTGTTGAATTAATTAATTGATAGCTCACATTCTTTCTCGAACAACCTATGATCATAACATCGTCAGATAATAATTATTTATCCTCTTATGATATTAATTTAATTAATTAATATCATCTCTTGACCCATTATTAAATAATATGGTTAATTATATTAATCTCGTTCATTAATAAATTAATTTAACTTAATAACCAATGCCTTCACTACGGACAACCCGGCTTATCGGATAAAATTCAACATATCTGGTTGTCCAAATATTTTATTTAAACATTTTCTAACCTTTAAACCCATTTGATTAATATTTAAAATATTTAAATATTAATCCTCAATATTTAATATTTTTATAAAAATATTAAATTTAATGCCCAAACATCATTTCTATATTTTTAGTATTTTTCTGTAATTTTTTATAATTTTAAAACAATTTTTAAACATTTATTTCAATTAAAAATCATTTCTGGGGGCATTTTGGTAATTTCCGCGCCCATAGGGACTCATTCGGTATTTCCCGAAAAGCCCAGGGGCATTTTCGTCATTTCGGCAACGTTAGGGATAAATCCGGAATTTTCCGGAAAGTCCAGGGCCATTTCTGTAATTAACCGAGGGTCAGGGACACGTTCGATAATATCCGGAAAGGCCAGGGGCATAACCGAACTTTCACCACGTGACCGACCGCGCAATGCGCGGCCCCTGCTTCGGACGACGCCAAACGACGTCGTTTTACCCTGTCGGTTCTTGACTTCCGCACAATGCGCGGCTGCCCTTCCTTCGCGCCAAGAAACGGCGCCGTTTCAACGCGCGCGACTGAAAAAAAATATGGTCCGTGCAACGCGCGGACCGGCCTTTCTTCTTCCTCAGCCTTTAACGCAAACAGTACACCAACTTAGAAATAAAAGCACCATTTTTTCTCAAAAATCTCAACCAAAACTATTCCAAAAATCATGTAAATCATAGATATACATCCAAAAATTATTTGGAATCATTATCCTATTTAATTGCTATTTTTTCACAATAATAATTTATTACTAAAAATACATAATAAATCAAATAATTTAATTATTATTTATACCTTTCAAGGCTTGGAGTTCTTCCTCTTGATGGCTCCAACCTCCTCTTTCATGGTGGTGGCTATGGGGTTTCCGGTGGGTGGCGGTGTCGGATGGAGGAGCAAAGAGAGGGAGTTGCGTTTTATTCTTTTTCTTTCCTTTCTTATTCTTGCTTTCTTTGTTTTCTTTTTATCCTTCCCACATATATATAAACCATCATGCATAAATAAGTTTTAAAACTTATCTCAAATCCACCGCCACGCCAACCAGCCTTCTCGAAAATTCCATAAAACATGAAAAATTAAATATTTAATTACATTACGTAATTATCTCGTGTAATAATTATTTTACATGATGTATGTAAAATAATTATTTTAACGTACCAAAATTCATAATATGATTTATCAATAATATTAACACCCTTTTTGGGTACTTTTCTTGACAAATTTTGTACACGCATAATGACATGCATGTAATTATTTAAGGTAATTAATACCTCCAAAAATCATAAAATAATTCATAGAACATATACGAATTATTTTTCGTAATTTTTCACTTCATTACTTGGACAACATGTTACACTAACATGTTCTCATTTCCGAAATATTTTCCTTCATAAAAGTCATAATAATTCCATTATACATAAACATAATTTTTACTAATTTAAAATATTCCTTTTTCTTATTTATTATTCAATTTCTTTAATATTCATATTAATTTCTTTATATATAAATTATATAATTTAATATTATATAATTTATATAATTACATTCTTCTTTTAAATAATTTCTTAATCTCCTCCAACTTTATTCCATTTAATCACCTTATATAAATTACATAATTATTCTTATATAATTTATATAATTATTATTTTCTTCATACCTTATTTTAATTTCCTTATATAAATTATATAATTTATTATTATATAATTTATATAATTACCTTTCCTTCTCTATTAATTTCTAAACTTCTTCCAAAATTCTTGATAAACTCTAAAATCGACAATTACAATTTTACAAACTTCCTCATTAGCTTTCCATGAATTCTTGGATTAATTTAATTATTAATCCCTTAATTTCTATAAATAATAATATTTATAATTATCAATTAAACATAACGTACATATATATAAAAATATGTATATATATAAATATATACATATTTAATTCATGTCTTTCACATTATCACATATCCTTGTTTAAAATCATACTTTTAAAATCATACTTCCTGTATTTTCACAATATTTTAATTGTACATTTTATTTTAGCCTTACCTGACATTCTTTTATTCCTCATAAATTGTTTTTAAACCATTTATTTACATTTTAATTATTTTAATTTCAACACAATTCATCATAATCTCTGCACAGATTTAATTTATCAATTAAATCACATCACATACCATAAATTACATAATATAATAATTAATTTAACAACCTTGATAATTTTATCAATTAAATTCTCATTTAATATTATTAAAGAAATCCTGAAAATTCGGATCCTCACACTAACATATAGCATATACATAGTTTATGCTTTCATAAATATTTTAACATGCTTTTAACATGTCATAAATATCAATTTAATATCACACATAAATCTCATTCTAACAATTTATATCACACTGATATACAAAATGTATAAATCATGTTGATAACTCTTAAACATAACACATAACAGTGAGAAGACTTGCAAACATCAGTTAAAGACTTCACATAACATCTATCTCATAAAAAAATAACATTGCACATATCATTTCTCATTTTAACAGTACTACACAAGTAGCACATAGAAAGAGTTAGAAGACTTGCCATGAAATCATTTCAGGGTTTTCAGAGAAATTGTTAAACGTCTCTTAAAGTGCAAGCTTTAACTATTTCTTTGTACTTCCATATAACAACTCTCAAGAACTCACTTACAAATCTTTGATTATAATTTTAATGCTTAGAAATTAGTTTTGAAAAATATGAAGAACTAGCTCCCTATTTATAGAAATTTTAAGGCTAGGTCATTAAGACATTACTTCTAGGCTAAGTTAAAGCATATTATTAGAATATTCTTTTAGGGCTTGCATCATCATTGCATCATTTCTTACATCACCCTTACATATTCTTGGAATATTCTTTTAGGGCTTGCATCATCATTGCATCATGCTTACATCATCTGTATTTTCTACATATTATTTTCATATATTTTTCTTATAATTTTCGTATTATGCGGTCTATCTAAATCATTTAGTCTTCTAGTTCATTTCTAACCAAGTTAGTTCATTTCCAACGAAATTAGTTCATTTTTAAGTTTTTTTGTTTAATTGGCCTTTACTGATTTAAAAGTTTGACATTACTGAGTTTTGTTTCATATAAACACTATTCTGTGAAGTGAAAAGTGCAAAACATTTGGCACGTCTTTCGATAAATAATGTTTTTAGCGACCATTTCTCAGAAAATGGTTAAACGACCAAAAAGTCAAAAAAATTATTTTTCGTCTTATGCCTATTTCGTCTTATTCCTGGACACGTTTTTCGAAGAAAAAAAAACTTTTATTGCTTATTACGCATCTGTGTTCCATACAAACATTATATCCTTCAACGGAAACATTCAAAAAATAGAAAACGTTTCTATTTGAACAGCATTTTACGTTTTATTTTTAAAAAAGTATCAGTGGCTCCCTAGTATCTATTCCCCGTATAAATACTATATCGTGAAATGTAAAAAATCAAAATATCGAAAAGAACGTTCAAAAAGACAATAAACATTTTCTCGTAAATCGTGTGATTTTTGTCTTTTTCCCAAATAATTTTATTGGTTCCTTAACATCTAAACCTCATATTAATACTATGCTATCAAATGTGAGAAGTATTACAGATGAAAGGAACAGTTAAACGAATGAAAAATATTTTTTTTGTGAATACTGCTTCTGTCATGTTTTTCAAGGAAAAAAAATTTATTGACTATTTCGTGTTTTCAAAGCATGGGAAGGATGAATTTTGAAACGAAATGTTAATTTGACCTACACGTTTCCCTCGAAAGCCTAGGTTATTTTTTAAGGTTTAGGTGTAAGACCCCGAATTTTATGAAATATAAAATTTAATTTTTCTTCATATATATTTTTCATGAAACAGTAAGTGGTTAAATTGACGAAATTGAAAGTTAAGGATGTTATGTGCAAATTTTATTTTGACGGACAATATTCGTTTTGTCGGGGAATATTCGTTTTGTCGGGGAATATTCGGGTCGTACGACGGCGCCGAAATAACAAATTATTTGTGGACCCCACAACGGAATATTTGTCGGATATAGAAAACGACAGAAGTAACCTTTTTAAATAAAAATAGTCAACGGTGTTAACTGTTAAAATACCGGTGATAAAAGAATAGTAACATACGGTAATTTATGGTATTTTACTGTAGCATGCGGTACTCTACAGTAGCACACGGTATTGCACAGTGTCTCATATTATTGACACCGTAACTGTTACGCATCATTTCATCAATAATTGTCACTGCATAATATTTTATATTATCAATTCAATTATTGTTGCTACACAGTATTTTGCATTATTGATTCAATAATTGTCATTACACTGTATTTCATATCATCGAGTCAATAATTGTTGGTACACTGTAGTTTAAAATTATTGAATCTAATAATTGTCACAGTAGCAAATACACTATAATTTATATTATTAAATTAATAAAAATATGTAACGTGTTTCTTACATTATTGTGGTAACATTATTTTATATGTTGGACTCACAGGAAGAATAAATAAATAAATAAATAAATAAATAAAAAATAATTAATTTTACTATTTGAAATAGTAACGTGAATAGTGACGTGAATAGTGACGTGAATAGTACGTGAATAGTAAGAAACATGTGGGACCCATTGTGGGGCCCACATGAAATGTGAGAAATGTGAATTTGCTGAAGTGGGTTGGTGGAGGCTGCGCAGCAGCCTCTGTTGAATATTTTTCAGCCCACCTACCACGCATAGTAACTTATTTTCTCCTATAAATAGCTTGCTCAGCTGAATAGAAAAATCACACCTAAAACATAAAAATTTTCTATAAGAATTTTATGAGTTTTCTCTGAGAATAGTAAGGTTATTTTGAGAGTTTGAAAGCCAAAAGGAGTGTAGGAATTTTTCAAGTAAGTGTTTTATTAAAGAGTAGTAATTTCATAAATTCCTATTTTTCACGGTATTCACAAATCTTCCTTTAGAAGACTCTTCTTTGAGAAGATTCATTTTTAAAAGCTTTCTTTGGAAGATTTATTTTGGAATATTATTTTTAAAACTATTTAAAAGTAGTTATATTATACTACAAAAATTATGTTAAATATATATAATTTTGATAATTCATATTATACGAGTTATCATACACTTTGAAATTTATATGTGGAAATTACTAATTTTATTAAAAATATATAGGTTGATCAACCTCATTTAAATCAATATCCAGTCACGTGTTAAGGTAAGGAATATTATCTTCTTTCATATTCTAACTTACTATGGTAAGGAATATTATTCTTTTCACACTCTTAAATTTACTGTGGTAAGGAATATCATCTTCTTTCATATTCTAACTTACTACGGTAAGGGGTATCATTCTTTTCATCATCATAAATGGATATTATTTTCTTTCTTACTTGAAGGGATTATCATTCTTTGATTCTCGAAAATAATATCGTTTCTTTCTTGTGGCATTTACTTCCATGTATTAAATTGTGGGAATAACCTTACGGCGCGGTTTACCGCCTATTGGTGAATAACCTTTTGTATTCATTCCTTATTAATCTTTGAGAATAACCTTACGGTGCGGATTATCGCCTGTTTGGTGAATAACTCTTCGTATTCAAATTGATGGGAATAACCTTACGGCGCGGATTATCGCCTGTTTGGTGAATAACTATTCGTATTCAAATTGATGGGAATAACTTTACGGTGCGGATTATCGCCTGTTGGTGAATAACCCTTTTTATTTGTCTCGTGTGGAAATAATTTGTCTACACGAATTATCACATGACACTTTTATTCCATATTCGTAAGTGATATCATTTTCCTTTATACTCATAAGGGATACCATCTTTTTCATCTTCCATTATTCAAACTTACTATGGTAAGGGATATTAATTCCCTTCACCTTTTGTTAATCAAACCTGCTACGGTAAGGGATATTATTTTCTTTCATACTCCTAAATCGAAACTTATTATGGAACTATTGCTTCTATAATTCCTGAAAATATTATATATTCCATAATAGTTGAACTTCATTATTTCAACTGAACCTTCCTATTTACGTGAACCTTTCTATTGAACTGTAACCGTTATTCTGAACTGTGGATCTTGAATATCATTTTTAAATTTCACTCCACATCATGTTGGCAATTTGGACATTATTTGAATCTGCACAAAGTAAACTTCTGATACTTATTGTTTATCCTGTTCTTCTGTTCATCATTTGTATTACTGTTATTTGTATTAATCATCAAGAATCAAGCTGTTGTGAATATCTGTGGCCGGGGGCACAGATGTGATATAATTGTTGAACAGATGATAGGTTAAAGGCGATATACTAGGTTAAAGGCGATACATCTGTTCGGTGTCTTTTATGGCACGTGGTGAATGTTCTCTTTGGCCCGTAGTGCAAAGATGAACTGTTGGTTGGTATGATTATGACCAAAGGCTGAATCTGGTATAATCATGACCGTTGGTGCTTTATTGAATATCTTTGGCCCGTAGTGCAAAGATGAACTGTTGATTGGTATGATTATTACCAAAGGCTGAATCTGGTATAATCATGACCGTTGGTGTTATATTAAATGTCTTTGGCCCGTAGTGCAAATATGAACTGTTGATCTGCATGATTATGATCAGGAACTGTGAATTTTTATTATCATGACTAATGGTATTTCAGATGATAAAAGTTGATGATATTTTTACAAAAAAGAGAAGCGAGTGGACATTATAGTCTGCATTATTCTTCTAATAGATTGCTCATTCCGCTGCTATTAGTGATCTGAACGTTGTTTAAGAATTTAACTACAGTTTTTGATATAAACCTTGTAGTCTATTGTATTCTATCAAGAACTCAACTGTTGAAGGCTAATGATAATTTATTCGTCATTATCTTAGTCATGATATTTCTTACTGGGCTATTTGAGCTCACCCTTTCTTTTCGTTCCATTGTTTTTCAACAGGAGATGAGAACGTAACGGGGTCTAGCCGGGGAATGGAGTGAGAGTGCGGGGATAGCTATCATAGTCTTCACGTGTTATAAAATAGTGTGGCAATAATAATGAAGACTTAGTTATGTTGTATTATCCACTGTATTGTTGTACGTTGTATTTCATTGTAATAATTTTGTTGTAGTCTTTTGACGACTCAAGTTTGGGCTGTGTGGGCTCAGATTTGGGGGCGTCACAGTTGGTATCAGAGCCAGGTTATGGTCTTTAATGGAGATCTGGGGTTAGAACTAGGAGGGGAGAGACGAATAGAATCAGTCACTAGTGTGTCCTACCTAAATTAGATTTTATTATCTAATGAGTTGATTTGAATATAGGGACATGAAGTGATGAGTCAGTTTATTTGAACTAACATTTATTTTGTGACCACAGTTAAGTATGGCATCTGGAAATCAGGAGGTTAACTATGAAATGACCGAAACAAATGTAGCTGCAAAACAAGAGGCGACGAATAATCTTCTTACAAACTCAGAGTTAAATCATTTGTCTAAGGCAAAAATTATGCGTGTTCTATCCAGTAAGGATGAAGGTGAAAGTTCTGCTACAGTCGTTCCAGATCCATTATTAGAAGCAATTAAAGGAAGTAATGAACTTGCGGAAATTATTGCCTTTAATTTACTCACTAATTGGGAGAGTCATATCACCTGGTTATGCTCTATAACAAAGGATCAGAATATATGGACTTTTCATATTAGTCTTTGGGATTTATGGTGTTCCAGCTATGAGTCTCAAGATTATTTAAAAATGATGTTTCTATACTTTTGGGCGTTACAATTTAAAGGAATTCAGGTTAAGTTAGTCATTATCGTGGAAACTGCAGTCTATCGAAAATACTATTCTTACAGAAATCATTGGTACGTTACTACTGATGAAGTTGAAGAATCCGAGAAACAGTTCGTTAGAGAATTATTTAGTGGTATTCCCATGGTTGAAATACGTGAAGATCCGAATGAAGTACTCGGGATTCGATTTGACGATAACAGTCAAGAAACCGAATGAGGTGATAACCGGTAAGCTATTCATAAATTCTCGTGAATTCTACGCTCTGTTAGATACTGGCTCTACCCATTCTTTTATCTCACCTGCATGTGCTCAACGTTTAAATTTGACTTCTGAAAACTTAAATCTTGTCTTATCAGTTGAAACCTCATTGGGAGAAATACCTATTACATCTATTGTCTATAAATCTTGTCTAGTTCAAATCAACAACCTCACAGTACCTGTTGACCTTATTTCTTTGGAGATGCATGAATTTGATGTGATTCTAGGAATTGATTGGTTGACTACCCATCATGCTAAAATTGATTGTTTTCATAAGATTATTAGTTTTTATATTCCTAATCAACCTTTCATGCAAATTCAAGCAACTAAACCATTGAAATCTATAACTGTTATTTCTAGCCATAAAGTCATTCGTTTATTGAAAAACGGATGTCAAGCCTTTTTAGCTCATGTCACTGATTTGAACAAAAATACGTCAAACTTGAATGATATTTCCGTTGTTAATGAGTTTTCTGACGTTTTTCCTGATGAACTTCCTGGCTTACCTCCAAACCGAGAATTTGAAATCTGTATTGATCTTGAACCCCGTACTAAGCCCATTTCTAAAGCCTAACACCAAATGGCTCCCATAGAACGCCAAGAGATGAAAGTTTGATTATTAGATATCGGTATCATTCGAGCGAGGAATACGAGAAGAGTTTTCAAGAACTCAAGAGGAGACTTGTTTCAGCTCCTGTTCTGACCATTCCATCAGGATCAGGAAAATTCGTCCTATATAGCGATGCTTCAGGCAAAGGTCTAGGTTGTGTCCTTATGCAACATGGAAATGTTATAGCTTATGCCTCTCGACAACTCAAAGATTATGAGAAAAAGTATCCTACTCATGATCTAGAGTTGGCAGCAGTCGTTTTCGCGTTGAAGATATGGAGACACTACTTGTACGGAGAAAAAGTGGATATCTATACGGATCATAAAAGTCTCAAGTATTTCTTCACCCAGAAGGAACTCAACATGCGACAACAACGTTGGCTTGAGCTATTGAAGGATTACGACCACACAATCCAGTATCACCCGAGAAAGGCAAACGTTGTAGCTGACGCTTTGAGCAGAAGATCTTATGCGAGTACAAGTGCACTGCTGACAACACAAAAGTGTATTTTGTACGACTTGCAAAAGATGGAGATACAGCTAAAGACACCAGGGACCCATTCGAAGATTGCTCACGTGCGAGTAGAACCGGCTTTAATCGATAAAATTAAAGCTGCGCAAGCTACCGATCCGGAACTGATGAACATGATGAAGAAAGTACAAGAAGGTGTCATCCCCGAATCAAGAATCGACGAGACAGAAATACTTCGAGTTAACTCTCGACTCTGTGTTCCTAACGATCCTGAATTAAAGCATAAAATCATGATGGAGGCACACAACACGCTGTTTGCAATCCACCCAGGAGGTACCAAGATGTATCGAGATTTTCGACATACATTTTGGTGAAACAATATGAAAAGGGAGATTGCAGAGTTTATCTCAAGGTGCCTAACTTGTCAACGTGTCAAGGCAGAGCATCAAGTACCTAAGGGTCCATTACAACCACTTGAGGTTCCCGAATGGAAGTGGGAACACATCAATATGGACTTCGTGACGGTCTACCCAAAGTTTCTCAAGGCTTAGATGCAATTTGGGTCATCGTAGATATACTGACCAAATCCGCTCATTTCTTGCCTATACGAGAAAACTTTTCACTTGAACGTCTTGCCGGTATGTATATAAATGAGATTATGAGATTGCATGGCATGCCAGTTTCCATAGTTTCTGATCGAGGTCCTAGATTCACTTCACGATTTTGGATCAGTCTACAGAAAGCTATGAGCACTGAGCTACGATTCAGTTCTGCATACCATCCTCAGACGGACGGACAATCAGAAAGGACGATCCAAACCCTCAAAGATCTTTTGAGACTTTGCGTACTAGATTTCAAAGGAAGTTGGGATAAGTACTTGCCATTGGTGGAATTTTCTTACAACAACAGTTACCAAGCAAGTATAGGCATGGCTCCATTCGAGGCTTTATATGGACGCAAGTGTCGCTCTCCAGTATGCTAGAATGAGGTAGTAGAAGCAAAACTGTTGAGACCCGAGTTGGTACGCTTGACAACAGAAAATATCCAAATGATCCGACAACGAGTACAGACCGCACAAGAACGACAAAAGAGTTATGCTGATCTTCATCGGAGAGATGAAAGTTTCAACGTCGGAGATCATGTATTCTTACTTGTTTCTCCATGGAAAGAAGTTACGAGATTCGGAAAGAGAGGAAAGCTTAACCCTCGATTTATTGGCCAATTTGAAATCCTCGATCGAATAGGAACCGTAGTCTACAGACTAGCCCTACCACCAAGTATGTCTCGCATCCATAACGTTTTTCACATATCTATGTTACGTAAATATGTGAAGGACCCAAACCACGTCATTGAGTTAGAAGCAGATGTTATAGCAGATGATTTAACATACGAGGAGGTACCTGTTAAGATCCTAGATAAGAAGGAGCAGATTCTACACTCAAAGGTTATACCTCAAGTTAAGGTTTTATGGAGGAACCAAGATATTGAGGAAATGACCTGGGAGCTAGAATCCGAGATGAAATCTAAATATCCTTACCTCTTCGAAATGTCAGGTACGTCAATTTCGGGGACGAAATTTCATAAGGAGGGGAGGTTGTAAGACCCCGAATTTTATGAAATATAAAATTTAATTTTTCTTCATATATATTTTTCATGAAACAGTAAGTGGTTAAATTGACGAAATTGAAAGTTAAGGATGTTATGTGCAAATTTTATTTTGACGGACAATATTCGTTTTGTCGGGGAATATTCGTTTTGTCGGGGAATATTCGGGTCGTACGACGGCGCCGAAATAACAAATTATTTGTGAACCCCACAACGGAATATTTGTCGGATATAGAAAACGACAGAAGTAACCTTTTTAAATAAAAATAGTCAACGGTGTTAACTGTTAAAATACCGGTGATAAAAGAATAGTAACATACGGTAATTTATGGTATTTTACTGTAGCATGCGGTACTCTACAGTAGCACACGGTATTGCACAGTGTCTCATATTATTGACACCGTAACTGTTACGCATCATTTCATCAATAATTGTCACTGCATAATATTTTATATTATCAATTCAATTATTGTTGTTACACAGTATTTTGCATTATTGATTCAATAATTGTCATTACACTGTATTTCATATCATCGAGTCAATAATTGTTGGTACACTGTAGTTTAAAATTATTGAATCTAATAATTGTCACAGTAGCAAATACACTATAATTTATATTATTAAATTAATAAAAATATGTAACGTGTTTCTTACATTATTGTGGTAACATTATTTTATATGTTGGACTCACAGGAAGAATAAATAAATAAATAAATAAATAAATAAAAAATAATTAATTTTACTATTTGAAATAGTAACGTGAATAGTGACGTGAATAGTGACGTGAATAGTACGTGAATAGTAAGAAACATGTGGGACCCATTGTGGGGCCCACATGAAATGTGAGAAATGTGAATTTGCTGAAGTGGGTTGGTGGAGGCTGCGCAGCAGCCTCTGTTGAATATTTTTCAGCCCACCTACCACGCATAGTAACTTATTTTCTCCTATAAATAGCTTGCTCAGCTGAATAGAAAAATCACACCTAAAACATAAAATTTTTCTATAAGAATTTTATGAGTTTTCTCTGAGAATAGTAAGGTTATTTTGAGAGTTTGAAAGCCAAAAGGAGTGTAGGAATTTTTCAAGTAAGTGTTTTATTAAAGAGTAGTAATTTCATAAATTCCTATTTTTCACGGTATTCACAAATCTTCCTTTAGAAGACTCTTCTTTGAGAAGATTCATTTTTAAAAGCTTTCTTTGGAAGATTTATTTTGGAATATTATTTTTAAAACTATTTAAAAGTAGTTATATTATACTACAAAAATTATGTTAAATATATATAATTTTGATAATTCATATTATACGAGTTATCATACACTTTGAAATTTATATGTGGAAATTACTAATTTTATTAAAAATATATAGGTTGATCAACCTCATTTAAATCAATATCCAGTCACGTGTTAAGGTAAGGAATATTATCTTCTTTCATATTCTAACTTACTATGGTAAGGAATATTATTCTTTTCACACTCTTAAATTTACTGTGGTAAGGAATATCATCTTCTTTCATATTCTAACTTACTACGGTAAGGGGTATCATTCTTTTCATCATCATAAATGGATATTATTTTCTTTCTTACTTGAAGGGATTATCATTCTTTGATTCTCGAAAATAATATCGTTTCTTTCTTGTGGCATTTACTTCCATGTATTAAATTGTGGGAATAACCTTACGGCGCGGTTTACCGCCTATTGGTGAATAACCTTTTGTATTCATTCCTTATTAATCTTTGAGAATAACCTTACGGTGCGGATTATCGCCTGTTTGGTGAATAACTCTTCGTATTCAAATTGATGGGAATAACCTTACGGCGCGGATTATCGCCTGTTTGGTGAATAACTATTCGTATTCAAATTGATGGGAATAACTTTACGGTGCGGATTATCGCCTGTTGGTGAATAACCCTTTTTATTTGTCTCGTGTGGAAATAATTTGTCTACACGAATTATCACATGACACTTTTATTCCATATTCGTAAGTGATATCATTTTCCTTTATACTCATAAGGGATACCATCTTTTTCATCTTCCATTATTCAAACTTACTATGGTAAGGGATATTAATTCCCTTCACCTTTTGTTAATCAAACCTGCTACGGTAAGGGATATTATTTTCTTTCATACTCCTAAATCGAAACTTATTATGGAACTATTGCTTCTATAATTCCTGAAAATATTATATATTCCATAATAGTTGAACTTCATTATTTCAACTGAACCTTCCTATTTACGTGAACCTTTCTATTGAACTGTAACCGTTATTCTGAACTGTGGATCTTGAATATTATTTTTAAATTTCACTCCACATCATGTTGGCAATTTGGACATTATTTGAATCTGCACAAAGTAAACTTCTGATACTTATTGTTTATCCTGTTCTTCTGTTCATCATTTGTATTACTGTTATTTGTATTAATCATCAAGAATCAAGCTGTTGTGAATATCTGTGGCCGGGGGCACAGATGTGATATAATTGTTGAACAGATGATAGGTTAAAGGCGATATACTAGGTTAAAGGCGATACATCTGTTCGGTGTCTTTTATGGCACGTGGTGAATGTTCTCTTTGGCCCGTAGTGCAAAGATGAACTGTTGGTTGGTATGATTATGACCAAAGGCTGAATCTGGTATAATCATGACCGTTGGTGCTTTATTGAATATCTTTGGCCCGTAGTGCAAAGATGAACTGTTGATTGGTATGATTATTACCAAAGGCTGAATCTGGTATAATCATGACCGTTGGTGTTATATTAAATGTCTTTTGCCCGTAGTGCAAATATGAACTGTTGATCTGCATGATTATGATCAGGAACTGTGAATTTTTATTATCATGACTAATGGTATTTCAGATGATAAAAGTTGATGATATTTTTACGAAAAAGAGAAGCGAGTGGACATTATAGTCTGCATTATTCTTCTAATAGATTGCTCATTCCGCTGCTATTAGTGATCTGAACGTTGTTTAAGAATTTAACTACAGTTTTTGATATAAACCTTGTAGTCTATTGTATTCTATCAAGAACTCAACTGTTGAAGGCTAATGATAATTTATTCGTCATTATCTTAGTCATGATATTTCTTACTGGGCTATTTGAGCTCACCCTTTCTTTTCGTTCCATTGTTTTTCAACAGGAGATGAGAACGTAACGGGGTCTAGCCGGGGAATGGAGTGAGAGTGCGGGGATAGCTATCATAGTCTTCACGTGTTATAAAATAGTGTGGCAATAATAATGAAGACTTAGTTGTGTTGTATTATCCACTGTATTGTTGTACGTTGTATTTCATTGTAATAATTTTGTTGTAGTCTTTTGACGACTCAAGTTTGGGCTGTGTGGGCTCAGATTTGGGGGCGTCACATTAGGGTTTAGGTTTTAACTCTTTTTTCAATATATGTTTTTGTCTTAAATTGACTAATTGATTTTATTAAGTGTTAAGATTAACTAAGTGAATCAAAACACAAAATCCTATATGTAGAATAATTACATAACACATTTAAAAGCTCAATTCAAGCTTTATTAATCACATAACACATAGTTTTAGGTTAAAAGCTGTCGTATACGATCATATTTTTTTGAATCGTATATATTCTTTAAAATAGCTCAGGGTATACTTGAACAATCGTTCTTTAAATTTCGAATTGACAAATCTTTAATTAGATCTTGTCAGCTCATACTTGAAATTTTTGGGATATTACATAATCCCTAAAATTACACCATAAATCTTCCTAATTGATGCTAGTTTAAAATCCCTACTATAGAGCGTAATCTTCTTAATCGATAAACTAATTCCTAGTATCATGCATAAAATATTTGTAATTATTAAAATTGTGAAAATTAGAATTTATGGTAAGTTAATTCAAATTAATTAAATATATCCCCCCACCATTCTCTTCCACTTGAAAAAAACTAGTTTACATTTAGAACTTAAAATCTTCTATGTGAAAGAAAAAGATATTTGGAATATATTTGCTTTTCAACTTCCTTTGTTAAAATTCCACCCTAGTACAACAATCACCATATTAGCTTCAACCATCAATCTATTCATGAGAGTCATCCTAATCAAATTAAAATTTCTAGCTCCAACAAAATCAACATATTCATGTAAATCTTTGTTCCAATAATCCTTTTGAAAGTATTTTTCTTCTTGTGATTCTTCGTATGAATAATATATACTATCATCCTAATTTGTAGTACACTCTCATTTCAAGGAATATTCAAATTTCAAATAATAATGTAATTTCATTGTCGTCGCCATTAGAGGCAATGAATAAATAAAGAGGTTTATTGATTCAAATTCTGGATTGTTGCATTCCTTCACGCCAATTCTTTGCTTTATCCTCAAACTTGTTCTCTACAATAATTAACTTTATAATCATCTAGAATCAACACATAATTAAAATAATTATCCAAGTTATCGGCCCAATTACATAAAGTACTCAAAGTCCCAATATCTCTTATCGCCATTAAACTCTTCAATGTCTTCGTAATCAATTATTGAAGGCAAAAAGTTATTAAAATTCCACTATCGTCTTTCCTCTTGAGCATGAAATGATTCAAAATGGTCTGCACCTCATGATCGCCTTCACTAGAGTGACCAATTATATTTATGTTATCATTCATATTAGAAAAGAGCTCTAATAATAACCGAAGACAAAAGCTGTTGCGAGCTAGATATCGTTCTAGCGCCGACATAACTTAAAATTCACCAAGTAATTAACCTTAAAATCCACTAGGCAGCCTTGAATTCACAAGAAAAATATAAATTCTAAATTCCACCAAAGAGAGAAAAATAACCAAAAGATAATTTTTACTAATAAAAACCTAACTTACAAAGTAATAGTTCATGCCCTTTATAAGAAGCATTGATTACAACTCAAAAATAAAAGTTAGATGAAAATTAAATACATAAATTAAATCTCAAAGCTTATGCCTAAGATCAACCTAATTAGTACTAATTTAAAATCCCTAACATAAAACCTAATCTTCTTAATTGATAAACTAATTTTTAAAATCATGCATAAAATATTTCTAACTACTAAAAATCTAAAAAGAATAAATTTACACTAATTAAATTTAAATTAACACAATATCAGTTGTAATCCGACTCTTATACCAACTAACACAAGATAAAAGCGAGTAAGGGATATATATCATTCTAGTGTCGACGTAACCTAGAATCCACTAGATAAATAAATCTAAAATCCACTGGGTGAGCCCTTGAATTTACAAGATAAATATAATTATGGAATGAGATAAATAACCTAAAGATAAATTTAATTAATAGTTCGGACACCTTTACAAGAAAGGTTGATTACAACTCAAAAAGAAAGTTAAATGAAAATTAAATACATAATTTAAATCCCTAAGATTATGCCCAAGATCTTCCTAATTGATATTACTTTAAAATCACTAATATAAAGCCTAATCTTCCTAATTGATAAATTAGTTCCTAAAATCATGCATAAAATATTTTTACCTACTAAAAATCTATAAATTATAAATTATAAATTACATTAATATTCAAATTAATACAACATCTTCGTCCCATCATATTTGGTGCATCTACAACTTGAGCCATCAATGAATCTGAACTATGATCAATAAAGTATGTCCACAAAGACCGACCATGAAAACTCCCTGGTCATCCAGCATTGGGAAATAGGATTGCTGTCCCATTGGTGATTTAGAAATCTGAAAGTAATATAAGAATGAGCAATATCGTGAAATAACTAAAATAAGATGTAGGAGGTATTTGATCTATATTTTTGTTTTAGAAAATAAGCAGTTCATGTGATGTAACATTAATTTTGCTTTAGAAATTTAATCTTATTTTTTTGGTTGCGGGGCTGGGGGGAGGGAAAAGGTGGTTGTTGGGAGAGTTGAAGATATTCAAAACTTTGAATGTCTAGTTGTCCAATGATATTCATTTATCGACCATCAAATCAAATGTATTTGATTTTGAAACTTCTCCTCAACCTTATTTATTTCTCACACGACCAAAAAAGATGTCAAGCGGTGATTAACAAATGGGAATGAGCATGAAAGTCAATAATTTGCAGAAACTCAGAGAGCCTTCCTGTTACTAACCTTACAAAATAGGGAGGGATTTGATTAGGGAGACTGCTCATATAATTCTTGAAGCTGGCTGGCCTTTATAAAACTTATATTGAACTTGATCTTCTAAACTCTCCTCCAAGCTCTACAGAACACAGCAATTGCAATTCCCTCATTTAGGATGAAGAAACTGGAACATCCTTTGTAAGTTCTAACGAGTGTCAAAACCATATCTCGTACATCCTCTTCAACCACCTAATCATTCTAGAAAATGGAACAAGTAATCAGCATAACAAACTATAAGCGGAGCATCTTATGTTCATCCATTTATATAAAACGTAATATCAAATTACGTACTAGGAATGCGGGTACCTATAGAAACCTACAAAGTAGTCATCACAAAAATAAATAAAACTCCTACGCTATACAGCCTGAGCTTCAAATATTTGTTCCTTGGATTCTAATCCTGGAAATTGTCCAATATCATATCCTTCAAGTGATTGAAATTCATTCTGCAAACCAACAGCAAACTCATCTGGACATGCCCCACCACTTCGGAAGTAATCTGCAATCTGCATTTGGAGATTCAGTTTTATTAAAATTTCACACCAATTACTCAACTCAAATTAACTCAGTGATGTATAATATCCTAAATTAGTTGGGTTATGCTGAAAATGAATCTCATACGTAAGAGTAAAAGAAGAAAAACTAAAAAGCTAAAACAAAAATAAATAAATAAAGAATATAATAAATTAAAACAAAATAATAATTTAAAACAAAAGAATAGAAATGAACTAAGATGAGTAAAATAAAAACAACCCCACATATATGGGAAATAAACACATGCAAAATTAAATTTCATTCCTAGTAATTATGATTTTTCCTCTTTTTATTTGGGAACTATATCCCATTTTCAGTTTCATAGAACACTTTTTCTTGGGATTTTCATTTTTTTAGGAATCTCGCAGATTTGCATTCTAATGAGATGGTATCTCTACTTATCTTGCTTGATTATGTCCAACTTAGATGTAAGACTGAAGAAAAGATCACAATAAGGGACCTACTCTTGCCGAAAAATAGGAGAAGATCAAGACTTTGATTTAGACAAGGAAGATTCTGACAATTCACTAGATCAGGCATCTTGCTTAGCTGATGTAAGAAAATCATGATCTTATTCAGTGGATTCTAGTACAGCAGAAAGTACTTCAACCAAGCATTTTCAGTTACGAAAATAAATTATACATTGCATTAGTTCACGAATCATTATAAGAATTCTATCAACTTTTAGCGTAAAAATTCTGATCGTTAATACTGATTAGTTTCGTTAAGTTCAAATCAATGTATAGCTTTAGAAATTTTCTTCACCCCGAATGAGGGTTTATTATGTATTTACCAGCATGCAGCCTTTTGTCTACTACAACCTATTCAAAGCTTCTGTCGGTGCTCTAGATAAGGAGTAGGTGAGTGAGTGAGTCCTCACTGACCTGAGGGATTTTGATCACCTAGCAGGCCTTTTATTTGGTAGGTAACATCGCTAAAGCGTATCGTCAGATTTGGAACATAATTTGCATTTAGAAATGATGTCAAGTAGGGATAGTATACTTGCCTTCTTCGCGACTACTCAAGTCATTCGAAATAGAACACCTATCCAAGAATTCATTATGATGGTATGAGTTATCAATTTAGTAAAAACCCAGATTATGCACACATCCTAACTTCTTTTTTTCTTGTTATTTTATATCCAATTCAAACAACTTAACTAACTAGACTTATATGTCCCTTAAGCTTGTAAAATGACTCGGATACCTTTCTGTAATTTACATTTTAGGTAAATGCATCAATTACAACACATGCAACATAAATATTTAGATATCATTCAACGAATACTTTATGCATTTCAACTCAAAGCATAACATAATTTAATTTATAATTTCTTTCTTTTCCATAATTCCGGGATTACAACAATTTTTTATTTATTTTCTTATCATAGAAAACACTTAAAATAGGCTTTACGATCGATTCAAATTCAAAATAAGTTTTCTTGCGCGTATTAAAATTCCATTTCACCTTAAAGTGGCGGCATTTGTCTTTTAAGTGAAGTCATTGCCTCATATGACTCCTCTTATTTTACGATAATCCAAACTGCAACTCCATAGAACCCTTAGAACCATGCACCAGTCACCATCACTATCCCTAAACCTTCACCTATCGTTATCTCAATCGTACCCTTTTCTGTAAGTAATGTAGCCCATGATCCAAGGGACTTGCAACCAGTAGATCATGTTGTCCCTACCTTCCAACCAACGTTGCTTCTGTCGGCCTTTCTGTGCAACAGTCCTTCCTCCTTTCTTCAGCACAACAAGGGGTAATACGGCGAGTCCGTTTAACAGGCTCAAAGATGTACCAGCCAAGTCAGCTCGAACATATACAGTACGAGGGATTCACCCTTGCCTCGGATAGAAGAACAGCGGATTGAACAGGACAACCGGGAAAGATAAAGTTGCTAGTACCTAGTGAACTCATATTGGCCAAAGTGGAAGAAACATCCTCCTTTTTTTTGTTATTTAATCACATGTCGTAAAGAGTTGTGTGATGTTTCTTACATTCTAATCAATTTGATGTTTTCTTTGAAAAAAAAAGAAGCAACAATTTCATCTGATCTTAAATGCCAACAATCTAAGATTGCCTATTGGGCTTTTTCAACTTTGAATGTTAGGGAAGATAAGGAAAGACCACCCTTTTGCCATCTAAGAGGCCTGAAAAATGGAATCGAATACGAAGGAGAAAGGAAGAACCTTGCAAGTCCTAACCTTGTTTATGCTGCCAAGCTTAGCTCTGCAAAGATGTTCCACTCTGCATCCTATCGGATGTCCTTATCCTATTTCGGTTAAACCTATTCTCATACATAGGAATACCCTCGTTAGCTAGTTAGGGGAAGGACCAAAGGAATGAGCCTGCTCTGGGGTTGAGGAAATATTGTCGTATTGATGATTTTGGTGATTATTAACATGCTTTTCCAGCCCATTTCTTCCCACCTCCGGTCACATGAGCTTTCGAGAGCCCAATCTGGATTGAAACTCTTTTTATGTACGTCTTCAATAGGTTTTTTTTATAGTAGGAGTTATTCCTCTCTTAAGCTCCCTTTGTTGTTCCTACTCCTTTTTCATTGACTTTGTATATTTGGAAAGCCTCTACAAGGTCAACATTACTGTATAGTCTCCGGTTTTACAAAGATTAGATACTAATGATAGATCTCATACCCTATAAGCCCCTTTCTCCAGACATTTGTTTTATGTGCAGGTAAACTAATTAGACGCATTTTCATTTACTTCCAAATTGTCGTGTTTCTTGGGAATCACAACTCTCTCTTTGGAGTATCGTATATTTGTCGTGCTTTGGTAGAAGATAAGTTGTTAGCTCGCTTTGAAGGCTTTGGAAGCCAAAATATATGGAAGTGTGTTTTCTCAGTGTTACATGGAATTTGGATCAAGGTAAGGCCTATCTGTTTAGAGAAAGCTACTTACCTTTTAAGATGTTGAAGGATAAGATTATTTTTCTTGCTTCCCTTTGAAATTCTACTGGGGGGCCTTAAAGTACCTTTCTAACTAATTTGCATAGAGATTGGAGGAGTGCACTTTTTCAAGTGCTCACGTCGTCTTGTTTTTCATAGTCTGGTGAGGGTAAACTTTTCATCCCTGGATTATTGTATCTTTCTAAAAATAAAAAATAAAAACGAAAAACGAAAGAGTATTTCAGAACGTCATCTTCTAGAATGCTCAAGCTAATAAGGATCAAAGCACAACAGTGGATCAGCACATCTAACTCAACTTAGTTATACAGTTGGAGATGCAATACATATATATGACTAACTCAAATGTTACTCTAAAATTATATAAGAACAATTAAACAGACAAATCAGCACACTCACTCATGAAAGCAGATAAGAAGGGATTAAGGGACTTGCCTGATTAGCAAGAGCTATGCCGCTTAAGGCTGCAGCCTCTAAACTTGAACCAAGTAGCCAATCACCACATACACCGGCCCGCCCTTGCGAATCAAAGATGCAGGGTATACCGGGAGTATTGGTGGGAAGAGCTGCACCCCTTCATGTTTAGGAATTGTGAAATTAATTTCGGAAGAGGTTATATCAAATAAAAACATACATTTCACCTCTGGGGAAAATAAGAGAAAAGCAAGTTTCAACTCATAAATTTCTTTTCTTTTCTTTTAGAATCTGGTACCTTTCTCTGTTATTCAACACTCCTAATTTATTTGTGATATGTATAATATGCTATTTGTAAGTTAAAATGGTTGGTAAGACATATTCAATTTGTTTCCTCCAGCATTAATATGCATAGAAGCATTATTATAAAATGATCCTATTTTGAATTTGGTTCAAATTTGAACAGTGTGTAACTATGAGGGGACTGAAGAAAGACCCCACATTAAGTATGAGAAGTGTCCTAACCCGCCCCATGTGAATGTGTGAGTTTGTGAGTTTGTACATATAATGTGTTGCTAATGGAAAAGGATTCCTTGTGAAAAGAAAACAATATTGGCAGGAAGTACAGTAATCTAAAGACAGATTCACTTGGATCATGATGGGGACCACAGGTCAAAAGAAAAATAAAGATTTTTTACATTTGCTATTTTGAGTTTTTATTATGTTTAATACAAGAGTAATTGATGTAATTTATTTACCAGTAGGGATTTAGGACTTTTAATAGTGATTAGGGTTTTAATGTTAGTAAGGGTATATTAGTCGTTTAGTTATTTTATTATTCCCCAAGTAATATAAAGGTATGGTGTTTATATATAGGGAATTGTTATTTTCACAAGTAAAAATTGATATTTCCACAATATCTCTCTCATATAAGTGTAGGACCCATTTACTATTCATGTGAGAGGGACCTTATGGAACTATCATTTTTGCTTGTGAAAATATCAATTCTCTATATAAATCAACTATATAATTAAAAGTACAAACTTAGTTTCACCAATTTATGGTTTCTAAAAAAAAAAATTCAACCGTTTGCTTTGCTATCTAAATTAGTACAAGTACTATCCAAATTTCTAGCAATTAATTATATATTATCCAAATTTGTAAATTGTTCAAAAGAAGCCCTAAACTTTTAGGAAAAGGAAGATGTTTTTTGTTTTAATATCTCTAATAGAAAAAGAAAAGCTTCTAAAAGACTTTTTATTTTTGGTTCTTCCAATTTTATTACAAGATTTTTTGTCACAATTTTATGTAATTAAGAAATTTTATATGATATACTTTTATTATAACAATGTTACAAAGATATAAGATATCAATTTTTAACATTTTACACATTTTCATTATATTAATATTAGTCATGAATTTCATTATTAAATAAAATTCATTAAAATTAAAAAAAAAATCAAATCACATGATTAATTATACTAATAATATATGTACATTTTTTTAAAACATAATAAATATAAAATTAGTTGAGAAATTATAGTGAATTCTTTATTAACTAAATGTCATAACTAAATTAAAACTTATTAAATCTCGAGTTTCATAGTTCTATTTAGGGGTGCACACGGTCGGTTTGGTCGGTTTTTTGGGGAAAAAAATAACCAAACCATTTAAGTCGGTTATAAAAAATTAAAAACCAAAACCGTCCAAATTTTTACAACGTAATCGGTTATCGGTTTATTCGGTTTCGGTTAAATCGGTCGGTTTATTCGGTTATTCGGTCTAATATTTGATATTTATTACATGTTTGTTCATATAGATAAATGTTGACAAATTACATCATGTCTACATGCAAGTATATACATGACATCAAATGCCATATCAAATCAAATAATCAATTTGTTTTTATGTCTATTTAGTCAAACAAATAACCAGGATAGCCATTATAGCTCAGTGTCTCTAGAACTCAGATAAGGTAGCTCATTCAAAAAAGTTATTTTTCAAAAAAAATGTAAGAAAGATCACTCGGTGTATTGTCTTATAAAACCAAGCTACCAGTGGCAGAAGTCAATTTCGTAAGAAAATAAATAGCTGTGTCTGAACAATAAACCATCATAGATTCCTAATCCATAATTATATAAAATAAATATTTATTAGAAAAGTATATAAATTATATTATAATTTTAAATTGTTCGGTCGGTTTGGTCGGTTTCGGTTTTTTGATAAACCAAACCAAACCGGCCAAACTAGTCTCGGTTTTTTAGTTTTATAGTGTTCGGTTTTTTCGGTTTTATGTTTTTCGGTTTGAAATAGTAACGGTTTGGTTCGGTCCGGTCGGTTTTTCGGTTTTGGTCGATTTTGTGTGCACCCCTAGTTCTATTCAGACAATAATTTCAAGAAAATTTTGTCAATATAAACACTAATGTAGCGTTCCATTACAAACTCATATCATATTTAAATAATTATTTTTGCATAATCATAACTAAATAAATCTACACTTCATTCAAACATTTAGCTTAATAATTGATCGAAGGAACCAACAATAATCTAACAATCTACAGAGAAAACTAAACTTGCAGAGAAAGAAAAGATAAACTTAAAAATTAACTTCATTCATTTCATGCCTTTCTCTCAGTATGCAGCTCAGTATATATAACCACGAGCTTACAAAATCAATTATAACAAAGCATTGATAGTTGTTCAAAGCATTGAGTTGAGGAAGAGTAACTGAAGAATTAGGAGGGAAACAATTTATTTTTAAAAATAAATATTTAATAACTACAACTATCTTCTTAAATTAAATCAAACATTTACCCCACATTTAGTTAATTATCCTAATAATTAACATAATAAATCATTATTTATGTTGCCCGTGCTTTGCACGAGGTTGTGAACTTGTATTGATATAATCCGTAAAAGTTAATTACACCAGAGTTATTTTTCCATTGTTTTTCAATTATTTTTCATCCCCAAATATTGTCCTACATAAAGTGGTATCAGAGCTTAAGATTTCTCCATTAATTTCTTAATTTTGTGGGAGACCTTGGGTTTTAGAGTCGAAAAGAAAAAAAGAGAGAAAAACGTGATTATTGTTCACGGAGGTACTGCTCATCGTCAGAGTAACTGTTCACTTTTCAGTTACTGTTTGTCACGTGTTTGTTCATAAGAGACAAACAATAACAGTGGAGTTTTTTAACTTAGATTTAGCCTCGACTCATCAAATCCTAGCAGCCATTACACAACCAATAGCAATAGCAGCCCGGATTCATATTTTTAAGGGGGGGGGGGGGGGGGGAGAGAGGAAACGTTAATGAGGCTGCTGATTCCGCTAACTAGAGTGAAAGGAGGAGGATGAGGTGCAACCGCTATTTTTGTTTTGGCTGGAAAGGAAATAGATAATATCTCTGATAGAGGGTTATGATGACAAATCACATCTTGCACCCCAAAATTTCCTCTAGCATTTAAGTTTTAGCCCATAGTTTATAGACTTTTCAATTATACCCTTTCATCCTTTTAAATCAGCCCCTACACTTTCTGCATTCATACTTTAGCCCCTATTTTCTATTTTCATTTCAATTAGGTCTTTTAAGTTAACCAAAAAAATTTACAAAAGTTATATTTTATTTTTTTAAATTAGTGTCCCAATGTCTAGAGACACTAAAGAGTTGATTGCATAAGTAAAGGAGTATATTTGGTTTCTTGATAATGAAAGTGAACGAATCTGCCATCTTATTTATATATGTGGCTATAGTCACTCGAAACCAAAAAGAATTTAGATGGGCTATGATTGATGTACAAAACAGACTTTGAAAATTGGAAAATCAATATCAAGATGAGAAAAGAAAAGTTGAAGAAAAGAGATGTCAACAAGCTAAAGCAAAAGAACGTCGAAAGGTTGCAAATGAAATTGCTTCAATATGTTCATCTATGAAGGATGACATATCTACCATAAAAGATGGCCTTATTGACATGGTATCACATTCGAGCAAGGAAAGAGAAAGAGGATGTTCACAATTTCGAGGTTATAGACACTTACGACGTGTCTGTGGATGCTCCTAAAACTGTAAAAGTTGAACCAAAGAATAAAGATTGTGTGAACAACAAATTGATGAAAACTTTGACGTTACTTTTGAGTTGTTTGTCACTAAAAAGAGGACGGTTCGAGAAGTTGATCCAGTAAGCTAAGTTCATTTCGAGGAGTTCATCATTTATCCTAGCATGTTACAAAACCTGAGGTCGAGTTTTCTCTAACAATGGGAGAATGATGGAGACCACAAGGCAAGAGAAAGTTGTTGAAGATTTTTTATATTTATTATTTTGAGTTTTGATTATGTTTAATGTAAAAATAATTAATGTAATTTATTTATTAGTGAGGATTTAGGACTTTTAATAGTGATTAGGATTTTAATATTAGTAAGGGTATATTACTCGTTTAGTTATTTTATTATTCTCTAAATAATATTAGGGTTTTGAGTTTATATAAATGTTGATGTAATTCTTACAAGTTAATTACATTACAAAATATATTATTGATTATTGAATAGCTATGAGCTTTATCTGGGTGAGAAATTCTTGGGATGGTAATGTCCAGAACATCACCCAAGTAAAATATCCTTGGGGGTGAGGTGCAGAGCCTCTCCCAAGTTATTTTTCCGTTGTTTTTCAATTATTTTTCCTCTCCAAATATTGTCCTACATTAGATCAAAATAGAGATTACTTTTGGAATTAGGATATGATTATGAAAAAACCTAGGGGTTACTCTAGCCATCATAATGGCCTTGGCCTATTGACCATATAGGACCACCACCAATATAGGGAATAGGGAACCTATGCGAATATATGAGTTGATTTGACAAAACGTAGCTAACACCGGATAGACTCAGGTGAAACTATTAGGGAATTTGGCATTTTGGGTTGAGCCAAGCCAAATCAACCCAACCACTTGACACTCCTAATAAACTAATCTAGTATGTTTAGTGAGCTTAAGTCCTGTTTCTGATGGTGATGTGGATGCATTGGGAAGAATTCCAAATATTTAGGAACATTGTTTAAATTATATTATGTGCCCAGTGTAATTAGAAGCTGCTAGAGTAATCTAGAGGATTCTAAGATTATATGATTAATTTGATAGTGATTAGGAGCAGAATTATTCTAGAAGCATGATTGGTGATAATCATTTATCACTAATTGATTTATTTTCCATATTTAGCTTCGACACTTGCCTATATAAAGACTCTATATTGTACATGTTATGATATAGAATAACATTGTCTTCTAACATTCACATGGTATCAAAAGCCATGGTTTCCTAGATTTTTTTTTCCTTCTCTATCTCTTTTAATTTCTTTCTTCTTTTATTTTAAAAAATCACTGTTCACCATGAATAGTACCAGCACTGTTCATCATGAGCAATGTCTGACACTGTTCCTCTCGAGTTCCTATTCATCACTACAAGTACAGGTTCTAATTTATTGTGCTCTTCCGAAACATATGTTCGACTTGTTTCTTTACTTTTGAGGCAACGGAAAATGGTTAGCTCGTGTTTGGTTATATAAATTTTTTGCTCACTTTGGGTTCGAATTTGTTGGGAGTGTGAGGGGTTGTACATGTGATCGTTACCATCGTTTTATCGTTTTTTTCAGTCGTGATTATATTTTTATTGTGTGAAAAGATTTAGACAAATTTACTATAAGCGAGATGTCTAGCGTATTCGGTACTGTTATGAGCCAAATGTCAGACGATTCTAAGCAGTCCATAAGAGTGGTGTTGTCTTCCTCGAATCATCTTACTGATAAGAAATTGGAGGGAATCCATAACTATCAACAATGGCGAAAGATAGTGTTTGGCCCTACTTCGTAGAGAGCAAGTCGATCATTTAACAAAAGCAGATACTTCCGACGAGACTTGGAAGCTAGTTCATGCCAAAATTTTATATCAAATGATTAATTCCATGGGCAGTAAGATTGTTGATTTAGTTGATCATCTTGATACCGTAAACGAATTGTGGGAATACTTGAGGTTTTGTAGTTGGGCCAAAATAATCTTATTCGTATTTTTGAGGTTTCTCAAGATTTTTACAAGATTAATCATGATGGGCATACACATTCAATTTTCTGCAGATTATAGAAAGATGTATGAGGAGGTGAATTCATTGCTCCATATTACCGCTGATGTTAAAAAAATGCAAGAACAAATAGAGCAATTAGCTGTGATGGGGTTTCTTGGTGCTCTAGGTTCAAGATTTGAGATTGTCCGCTCACAAGTTCTTAGTAGCTCAACATTGCCATCTCTTACTGATACTTTGCTCTTATTTAACGTGGATCTTGTGAAACTCCTCATACAGTTGATTCATCTGACAAATCTGCACTTGTGGTTTCGCATGGCGAGGTGTTGCTCATAGTAGTTATGAACGTATGCATGGCAATCGTTTTGGAGCCCGTGGAGGTGGACGAGGTCGCAGAAGTAATTTTGAAGGTAGGGGGAGTAGCCAAATTAGTGGTCGAGGTCAAATTTCTAATGATATTGATCCTAGTAGAATTTGTTATCATTATGGAGAGTGTGGACACATTCAACCATTTTGTCGGCATCTTTGCAATCAGGGGCAGCCACGATTTGCAAATGCAGTTGTTAGTTCGAATACGGGAGTATCATCCTCTATATCCACATCTTCGACGGAGAAGACAATTACTATGACTCCAGAAGAGTATGTTGCCTTTACTCAATATCAGGTTCCCAGTAGTTATCATCTATGTCTATTTGCTACTCTGGTTCAAACAGGTAACGCTAGTGCTTGCTTCACCACATCCCATCCGTGGGTAATTGATTCTGGGGCATCTGATCATATAACAGATATATCTAGTAATCTTTCTGTTTTTCGTCCTACTTCCTCTATACCTAGTGTGACCATAACAGATGGTTCCATGTTCACTGTAAAAGTACTGGTCGTGCTAATCTTAGCCCCTCTCTTTGGCATCTACACTACATTTACCCAAATTTTCATATAACCTTCTTTCTGTTAGTAAATTGACAAAAGCTTATACTTGTTCTGTGACGTTTCATCCTGATTCTTGTGTTTTTCAGGATCTTATGACGAAGAAGATTGATAGAGGTCGTGCATCGAGGGGTTTACATCTATTTGATGAGTTAGTTTCTGCTCCTTGGACCATTGCTTGTTCTTGTGTCGCCTAACCTCTTCAAGTTTATTGTCGATTGGGACACCCGCCTTTGTCCAACTTGAAAAGATTGATGCCTTGTTTTAGTTCTTTATCTAGTTTAGAATGTGAGTCTTGTCAGTTTAGGAAACACCATCATGTGTCATACCCAGGGGTGTTCAAAATTTTCGGTTTTTTCGGTTTTTTACCGAACCGATCAGTATCGGTTTTTTCGGTACCGGTTTTTTTCGGTACCGGTTTTTTCGGTTTCGGTTTTTTCGGTTTTTTATATTTTTCGGTACCGGTAGCGGTATGGACATTTTTGAATTTCGGTTCGATTCGGTATACCGAAAGAACCGAATTACATAATATAATAATAAATTTATATTAATTATTATATAATTAATAATAATTATATATATTATTATATATAATAATAATATATATAATTAATAATAATTATATATATTGCTAATCGGTAAAAACCGAAAACCGAACCGAAAAAACCGAACCGAATTTGTACCGAACCGGTACCGAAACCGGTAATTCGGTTCGGTTTTCGGTTCTTGTTTTAATGGTAATTTCGGTTCGGTACCGGTTCGGTTTTTTACCGATGAACACCCCTAGTCATACCCTCCTAGGGTCAATAAACAATCTGCGCACCCATTTGAGTTAGTACATTTTGATGTCTAGGAACCTTGTCCTATAGTGTCACAACTAGGATTTCGATATTTTGTTACATTTGTTAATGACTATTTACGAATAAATTGGCTTTATTTAATAAAAAAATCATTCTGAATTGTTCTCCATTTTCTCTAATTAATTCAGACTCAATTTGGTCTCACAATCCGTGTATTGCGCAGTGATAATGCTCTAGAATATTTTTCATCTCCATTTTCTACATTCATAGCTAGTCATGGCATCGTTCATCAATAATCATGTATAGATACATCACAACAAAATGGTGTTATGGAGAGAAAAAATCGTCATCTTACGGAGGTTATTTGTGCTTTACTTTTTGATATCAGAGTACCAAACCCATTTTGGGCAAATGGTGTTTTAACCGCATGTTACTTGATTAATCGCATGCCTTCCGTTTTAGGAAGAAATTCCACACTCCGTCCCGTTTTCTTCTCAAGTTTTGTTTTCTTTGCCCCCACGCGTTTTCGGATGTGTTTGTTTTGTTCGAGATCATCGTTGTGGTTTGTCAAAATTAGATCATAAAACTCTTAAATGTCTGTTTGTTATTCTCGTACTCAAAAAGGTTATCGTTGTTACTCTCCTGAACTTGGGCGATACTTGGTTAGTTCTGATGTAACTTTTTTTGAGACAACATTTTCTTCACAACCTAATTCCATGTTTGATTTGAACGAAGAGTTGCCCACTTATATCATCAAGTCAATTGTTCCTTCTATGCCACACAATAAACCAGTTCTAGAGATCCAGTATGTGTATAGTCGTCGTCCAAAAACAGACATAACACCTCGTGATGACTCGGCTCCCACTTGTCTTTGTCGGCAAATCCTAAAGAATCATCCTCCGATTCAGAGCTATTTGATCTAGATAAACCAATTGCCCTATAGAAACGTAAACTAAGTTGTACCCAACATCCTATTTCCACTTCTCTTTCTTATTCCGGCATCTCTTCTACTCATCTTAAATGTCTCTCTACTATCTCTGTTCATCCTATTCTAAAAACTGTTAAGAAAGCACTATCGCATCCTGGTTAGAGGACAAAAATGGAAGAAGAAATGATTGCTATGGAGAAAAATGCTACTTGGGAGTTGGTGATACCTCCTTCGACTGCATCAATTGTTAGTTGTAAATGGGTGTACACAGTAAAGGTAAATCTTAATGGATCTCTAGCTATACTTAAAGCTCGACTAGTTGCAAAAGAATATGCTCAAGTTCAGGTGTTGACGACTTTTGCTCCTGCGCTAAACTGTCTTATGTGAGACAGTTAATTTCCTTGGCAGCTTCTCAGCACTGGCCACTACATCAACTTGATGTCAAGAATGCTTTCCTTCATGGTGATCTCAAAGATGCTGTGTATATGAAGCAACCACCTGGTTTTATTGCTCAAGGGGAGTTGGGCCTAGTTTGTGAACTGAAGAAATCATTATATGGGCAGAAACAATCACCACGAGCATGGTTTGGTAAATTTACAGGGGTGGTTCTCCAATTTGGGATGTTGAGATGTAATAGTGATCATTCTTTGTTTCACCGTGAAAGTACTACTGGAAGAATATTGTTGACTGTGTACGTGGATGATATTGCCATTACATAAGATGATAGTCGTGGGAGGAATTGGTGAACTGAAATCTTTTTTGATGAAAAATTCAAGACTACGGATTTGAAAAAATTAAAATACTTCTTGGGGATTGAGGTGGCAATATTGTAAAGGTATTTTCTTATCCCAACGTAAATATGTTCTAGACTTGCTGGAAGAAACAGGTTTGCTTGGATCAAAGCTAGTTAACACACCCATGGACACAAGCCAGAAGCTAATAACAGAAGAGGGGGATCTTCTGGAAAATCCAGAAAGGTATGAACAACTTGTGGGCAAACTCAATTATCTTACAGTTACTCGGCCAAACATTGCTTTCCCTGTTAGTATGGTCAGCTAGTTCTTATCTTCCCCTAGGTCCTCACATTGGGATGCAATTGTGAGGATACTAAAGTACCTTAAAAGTGCTCCAAGCCGTGGATTGGTATTTGGAGATCATAATCACATGAGAGTAGAAGGATTTTGTGATGCTAAATGGGAAGGGAGTCTAACTGATAAGAGATCTACTACAGGATATTGTGTATTTGTCGGAGGTAATCTTGTATTTTGTAAAAGTAAGAAGCAGAATGTTGTGTCTCAATCTAGTGCAGAATCCGAATATCGAGCAATGGCTCATGTCTCTTGTGAATTAATATCGAGAAATGGCTCCAGGCCGTGGATTGGTATTTGGAGATCATAATCACATGAGTAGAAGGATTTTGTGATGCTAAATGGGAAGGGAGTCCAACTGATAAGAGATCTAATACAGGATATTGTGTATTTGTCGGAGGTAATCTTGTATTGCGTAAAAGTAAGAAGCAGAATGTTATGTCTCGATCTAGTGCAGAATCCGAATATCGAGCAATGGCTCGTGTCTCTTGTGAATTAATATGATTGAAGCATTTATTAATTCAACAAGATAGTTCCTATGCAACTTTGGTGTGATAACAAAGCTGCACTCTACATTTGCTACTAATCTGGTGTTTCACAAGAGAACTAAGTACATCAAGGTCGACTGTCATTTTGTTCAGGAGAAAATACAACAAGAGATTATTTCTACAAGTCATGTGAAGACCGATGATCAACTTGCACGTGTTTACTAACGCTTTAAGGGCTACTAGAATACGTGATATTTGTAACAAGCCCATGATTGATGTATATTCTCTAGCTTGAGGGGTGTTAGATTAATCTAGAGGATTCTAGGATTATATGATTGATTTGATTAAAAGTGATTAGTGGTAAAATTATTCTAGAAGCATGATTAATGGTAATCATTGATCACTAATTGATTTATTTTCCATATTTAGCTTTGACACTTGGCCTATATAAAGGCTCTCTGTTGTACACTTTATGACATGGAATAACATTGTCTTATAGCATTCACAGAAGCGAGTGAAACTAGAATTGAAATAGAATTCTATAGTTGAAGTATGTTAGGAGTCTTAGAGTAATCAGGTATTTTTTGATTTAATTGTTTAGTTTATTTACATCACCTTATTTAGGGTACGTGTCTTACAAGAATGAGGGTTTCATATCCCTGTATAATCATTGTATTTCTCACTATTTTAACGAAAGTTGAATCACATTGAATTTTTAGAGAAAGCCTTGTGATTTCTGTGCTCCTACCTATTCCTTGCGTGGATAGGTCTTATTTTTCTATAATTCTTCTTGCTGTTTTGTATCAGATGGTTTGGGAAGATAACTACAGGAGGGCTTAAACAAAATAACGATCTGCTTTAGGGCATTTTGTAGCCTTTAGCAGTAAGCTAAGCTTAAGAATAACGATGCCTATTAATGATTGATAGCCTATGTGAAGTAAAAAAATAAGGAATCAAGCATGCACAAAAATCAGTCACTTAAAAAGATGATTTTCTACACCAAGTAATCACAATAAATATCACTGGATGTCATTTCATACCATAGTTGTACACGGGTGTAAAAGGGTCTCTGGAGTGAGCGTTTTGATAGTCCTAATGCAGCTTCAACACCCTCAAGCATGGCTTCCTTCACCCTCTCAGCAGTGGCAGATGGAATATTTTCCTGATAAACCACCATTAAATAATCAACCACACCAAGTTAAAAACCTCATAAATTTAAAGTAAGCCTTTTTAACAGAGTTTCTTTAAGACTATTGGTCATCAAGAGAAATTTTTGGGGACTCTCTGCAAAGAATAGGTACTCCACCTGCAGCCTCTTTATGACAAGGTCAATGGCAGGGTACTCTGCTCACCTCAAACCTCCCAAATATATTTTTAAGAGGAAAGTTATTGTTTTATTAGACAGAAGACTGAATACAACTAAAGAGGATAAGATGTCCTCCAACAACTAAAGTGGCTGTCGAAGCCTTCAAAGGACATTCCCAAAACAGAAAATTCTCTAGTAAGCCCCTTCAGCTGAAGTGATCTGATCTGCCCACAAGTTATACAAACATAAAACCAGGAAGACAGAATTTCTGTGGCCCACCCACATGTTCAAATAAGAAATCATATTAATTTAGATTGTTCAGCGGAAAGTGATCATACTTCTTCGAATAGAGGATTTAAGTTAATATAAGACCTACATATTTGGACACAGTTACATTAACCACTTAACCTGAAAGTCACCTGTGGAACTTTGTTTCGCTTTCCAAAAGCTGCTGTGCTGAAAAATGTCCAACAATGAGGCCCACTGCCCTTGGAATCCAATAGTTTTTTCGTATTGTTTGCCATCCATGAGACAGAATCAATTCCATTTACGAAAGCCCCTTCAAAAGGAGATCCAGCTGCATTGGCTGGCAATGGAAGAGGATCCTCAAATGCTGCGAGAAGGGCCCATATAGAACTCAATTCCAACCTCTGCAAAATTAGAAGTGAATTTTGAAACTTGAAGGTATATAAAGAAAGGGAGTGAAGATTATTGAAGCATAAAAGTACTCGGAATAATAATTATCTTTGGTCAATGGATACTAAAACTAAAACAAGCACTGGATTACCAGATTTGTGTGTACCTTCATTTGTCTTGCAACAAGTGGCAAGCCTGATGAAGCAAGTAATCGATTTGCACATTTTCCTAGTGGATTTACACAGTTAAAAATTATTTTAGTACAAAAGAATCATGCATATACAACCAGACACGGGAGTATAATAAAGCACAACTGTATGAAAAACAAAGAGGAAGATATAAACTTACAACTGCATAACAGAAACTAGTTCAACTACAATAAACTTATGAAACAATGCATGACCAAGATCAATCAAGACCAACTAGAAGCAAGCAATACCCATACAGTAAGGTCTATTATCTTACAAATGTGTCAGGAACGGGCAAACTGGGAAGGAGGGAATAATTAGTATATTCTCGAGTTAGTATATTTTGGATGCACATATAAGCACTTGGGTAGTTAGTTATCATGTGAGTAAATGATAGGGATAGTGGTGTGTTGGGAGAAATATTTTCAGCATGTGATATCTATCTATAGATGTAATGGAAAGAGTATTCCCCAAGTATGAAATTTATGCATTGTGGAATGAATTGAGGAATGAAGCTTTCAACTAGCTTCTCCTCCATTTCTATCTCTCTCTCTCTCTTCTTCCTCACGAACTCAGTGAGTAAACACTGAGTTTTCTATCCTTCTTCCTCCCAATTTCTCTCTATTCTCTCTCTAGTTCTCTGGTTTCTCTCTATTTCTATCTCTATATCTCTGTTTCTCTCTATATTCTCTGGTTAGGTACCAACAGGGTCCTGGCAAAATGTGTTAGTTTTTAGCGTACCCCTTCAAGAAACAAATTTTGATACTGCATAATTGGGTAATATAACATTTGGGGTGGAAATCTTGCGCAATCAAGAAGTTGACCTTTTTATGTAAATCTTCTCATATTTAAGATTTAAACAAGTTTCTAGCAGGAGTTTCTTATGCCTAATTTGCTTCATTTTTTATCTTATTGACCTAAGAATGTTCTAAATATTCTTTCGTAGGAAAGAATTTTCACCTATCCAGTCAGGTCCGACCCAAACGTCGTATAGGCTTGCTCAACCTTAGGTAGATTCTAATTGGGTATGCACTAAGAAACAATAAACTAACCAACCTAAAGCCCAACCTAATATAAAACATATTCTAATAACTCACACATAAACATGGTAGCAAGTTAAATTGTGAAATGTACATAAATAGAATCAATATAGAACCGGTTTATCATTTTAGTTTTAAGCATTATATACTGTGAAAGCTAGAATTTTATCTGGTACTTAAGCTAAATATGGGTTTTTTTTTATTGAGAATGAAACAGGAACTCATTGTCTTAGGTGTCCATCTTTTTATCAATCTATGTATGTAACTTTTTTTATTTTTAATTAGGAAATTGATATTTTCACAAGTGAAAATGTTAGTTTCACAAGTTTCTCTCTCATACGAGGGTGAAACTCACTTATTATTCATGGGAGGACCTTGTGGAACTAACTTTTTTACTTGTGAAAATATCAATTCGCTATATTTATTTATATTTATTGTGATATGAGTATTTGGAAACTGGAAACTCGCTACTGAAAATTGCCATATCATCTGGTCCGTTTTGAACTAGTCCAAACTAAGGAAATGATGGCAAACTAAGTCCAAATAATCCGAACTCATAAAAATAATCTAGAACTGGGAAATCAGCTACAAAAGGGATATGAGTTTTAAGGAAGAAAAGAAATGTATTGGAGGACTAACGTAATTATTCTGGTGAACTAACTAGCTTCAACTTATAGCACAATTTATAATTTGATAACAAAAAGGTTAATTTAAATTAAGTTCCTACTGTTTCCTAAAATTGCAAACAATATAATTACCAGAAAATAAAATTGCAAACAACGGAAATGAACTTGTAGCTCCTCTGGTATGGTTGTATGAAGCACAAACCATTCAATCATTACTCGGCCGGCTTTGATGGCCAATTACGATATTGATGACGTACATTCACAATGAACTCTACTATAATAATCTCAACAACACTACTTTTTTGAAGGGATGAACAATTTTACACCTTTAGCAAACCTTTACGAGGCAAATGGCTGTGGAGATCTTCTAGTGAAGTGACCTGCCTTGGGCAACCAGTTGTTGTCGCCATAGATTGTCGGGGATGGAGGACTGCAAAGGCTTCTTTTCAATATTGAACAGGTATGATTAATAATAACTTTATTATATTTCTAAATATGCATCATTTGGGGTTAGGAATGGTATGAGGAGTATCTTTTTCTTTGGTCAGTGGCTTCAATCTTTTCTGTATATCCGGTGTCTGGATCTGTTTGCCCTGCTTCAGTTGCAGATGAGTTTGTCCGTCTGGACAAAAAGAAGTCTTGGTCCTTTTGGAAGCCAAGTTTTTGCAGGACATTTTAGGACCCATAACATTGGAAAGAATATGTTTGGCATTTTTTGTACCTGGCCCTTTTTAGTAATACTAAGAAATGTTTCTCTTGAAAGGCAATTTGGTAATCTAATGCACCCCCTAGTTGCCTTTTTTGTCTGATCAGTGACTATTGGCATGATGTTCAAGATTGATAAGTTGAGCAGGCTGGGTAAAGATGGATAAAAGAGGTGTTCATCGGGTAGAAAATTTGATGATGGTGGTGGATATTGAATGTTTATGGTAGTGGTAATGGTGAATAATGGATGGATTATAGTTGTGGTGGTGGTTAGAAATAACATTTGAGAGTATTTATGACGTATGGTTGAAAGGTCGTGGAGTTAAATTCCAAATGATTATTCAATTGCTTGGAAGCATGTGATTGGATAATTTCCATTGAATTTGATTGTAATAATTGTCTTACAATTAAAAGATACACACAACAAAGTTTGGTAAACTAAACATCCTTTTCTAGATTTTAAAAGCCAATCCTAACAGGGTAATTCAAAGTTATTTCAGAACTGAAGAGGAGTTGAGCACATTAGTGGAAAAAATTCTATAAAAGAAAAAATTAAACACCTTGAAAGGAAAATGTTCGACCCAGTATCGTTTATATCTCTAATGCATAGCATGATGGCTCTAGAAAATGGTAAAAATTCTAATACTGCACTGAGTGGAGAAAGAAAAAACCCATCTACACTTGTAAGTTTTGGAAGAACATACATATAATTAAGATTTTAGAGATATGAGAAGACACTACATATAGAAAAACTTGAACAATAAACAAAGTTGGGAGAAAATATTCACCATTATGAGCAACAACAATAGCGTCGAACTGCCCACGAGGTTTTCCATTCTCACTTAAGTGCCACATTCCATTAAATGGCTCAAGTTTACTTATCCAACAAGGTCGCACCACATCAACAATACGACTCTGCACCAAGTGTCCAACATGTATTTAAGAACATCATCACGGTTGGGAAAGCTAGAAGTAGGAACAAGGAGAAACGAGATGCATAAACATAGCTATAAATTTATAAATTTAGTAATGTAAGCTAATTTCAGTAAGTTGAATCAAAACTCTGCATCAGAAGGAACAGCAGGGTGGCTAGTTACTTAAGTAGTTGACCACTCTTTTTGTTGAGACTGAAGCTAGACATATTGGAAAAGATAGGAATTATCTGACGTTCAAATAAATAACAGGTTTTAACTGAAACAACCATCTTGTTTTTCCTGATCATCAACTATAGTAGTTTTATTTTTGTATTCAACTGTAGCATTAAATTTAAAACTTGTAGGCCTTCCATGGGGATGGGTGTGGACTGATTGAGAAGTAAATCCCCCTGCTACTGGCTTGCGAAGCAAACCTTTGAGCAGAGGGTTGCTTCCAGTTCCTGTCAATGTTCAACACTGTCAGGCCACACTTTGATCCTGACTTGAATCTGCAGAGATAGAATAGCAAATAGAGGGATAGATAGAAGAATTTCAGGGAGGAAAGAGAGATTAGACAGATGGAATCAGTTTGGGGGAAGATAGAAGGAGGGAGATAGGTCTGAGAGCAAACTTGCTTCTCAGATTTTCATATATTTCATTACTTGAAAATAAAAGTTACAGGACTCTTCTATTTATAGACAAGATAGACATGCAGGAAAAGTAAAGTCTAAACTAAACCATATTCTTATATTTCACTACAAAATAACTATCACATGTGTTCACATGCTCACTCAAAAATGTATTACCTACTAGAATCTACTAATATATCCCTTGCTGCCCAAAATGCCCCTGCCTGACATTCCTTTGCCCTTAAAAGCATCCAATTCCTCATGGATAATATTGATTCTCTACTTTCAGTTTCGGTGGCTCTCAACACCTTTCCAGTATCAAAAACAAAAGTCAGTAACTTGTTTGGTTGAACCTTTCCATAGCTAAAGCTTGCCTAAATATTAGTTTAGCATGTCTTGGGTACTTGTGTTTCTTGCTATTCTGAATTTTCAGCAGCTCCATGAATTGTTCTTGAATGCTCTTTGTGGTTCTCTTGAACTTATCATAGTCTTCTGCAGCCTTCTTTATCGTTAGATAGGTATTTTTCTGTATAAGGGAAATAGAAGCTCTTGCCAAGATGCCATACACTTTAATGAACTGCTTGCAACATCTTTCCATCACTATAGGATACCCCAAACTCCTAGCTGGAAAAGGCATTGGTTCTTTCAAACTTCTTTCTTTCCTTCTTTGATCACCTGCTTTCATCTTGGTCTTTCTCACCAAATGGAGAGACGAAGCCAGGAATGGAGGGAGCATTCCATAGATTGTAACAAGATTAAGTATAACCCAAGAGCTCCTTTGGATTTTTTGAAGGGACTCATCATATGCTTCCTTCCAATTTTTCTGCATAAATTGGACTAGGAGACATCAAAATTCCTTTGGAGCTGTATACTTAACAACAAGAAGAAAGAGCTCAAATGATACAGTGAAAAAGAGTTTTGCTATGTAGAAATACTTGGCCTTCTCCATGAATGACTTATTTTCTGGTGGCTTCAAGTGTTTGGGTTTGTAGCAGCCAATGATTTGGCAACAAGAGTCCCTTCGCCATCCTTTACACAAATAGCACGAGTACCTTTAGTGCAGATTCATCTATATAGTGGTGAACATCCACATTAGTACATTTTGCATTTACTTTCATCTCCTTGCCAAACTTCTCCCTTCCGATGCATCCCAATGTAACTGGTTGCTCTAGGAACTTAAAGCATCCATTTACCAATCCTGATTGTTTTTTGTTCAGCTTGTCCAACAAGGGTTCCCATAGTGTTTAGAAGGGGGGACTTGGGAATCAGAAGATGAATTATAAGTTTCATCCTCCAACAGGTTGTTTCAGCCATAGTAGCAGGGAAGAGTGACTGAGGGGGCAAAGAAGTGCCATAATGTCTTGAGAATATAGCAGGTTGCTCTTTAGTAAAGACTCTCCAATGAAAATCTGCTTGGTGTAGCTCCTTGTCTTCTGCAGCCTTCTTTATCATTAGATAGGTATTTTTCCGTATAAGGGAAATAGAAGCTCTTGCCAAGATGCCATACACTTTAATGAACAGCTTGCAACATCTTTCCATCATTATAGGATACCCCAAACTCCTAGCTGGAAAAGGCATTGGTTCTTTCAAACTTCTTTCTTTCCTTCTTTGATCACCTGGTTGCTCTAGGAACTTGAAGCATCCATTTACCAATCCTGATTGTTTTTTGTTTAGCATGTCCAACAAGGGTTCCCATAGTGTTTGTGAGTTTCCTAACCCCCCCCCCCCCCCCCCCCCCCTCCCTCTTTCCTCTTAGAAAGCCTGCCCCAATCTTGGTCACTCATTAACACTAATGCAGATGGCTTTACTAGGACTGCCTCAATATCCTTTAAAGGCCACAAATTCGTATCAATTGCAAACTTTTGTCTCCTCCTTTTCCATTTGACCAATGACCACTTTAAATCATTAAAGTAGTTGTTCCCTCTATCCAAACTACTGAATATTTTGCAGTTTGGTACTTGGACATTTTGTTCTTTCCACAACTCCATATAACAAAACTCTTTGGCTCTTCTTCCATATCTTTGGTCTTTGGACTAGGCATTGGGTGTTAACAAACATGATTTGTGGGCAGTTGGTTTGGTGTTGATTTGGATGGACCTGGTAAAGTAGTGGGGTTGATTTGGATAAGAATGGAAATTGGGTTGGTTGACAAGATCTCCAACGGCCTTAGCAGGGTCAAAGGAAGGAAGAAGTAGACCAATGGCCTCATCAACATACCTAGGACAGATATAAGGGGAGGAGTTTGATTTACTAATTTCTGAATTTAAGTTTTGCATGGAGACTATTACTTTATCTCTCCAAGGATCAAGAGTTGCAGACCATTCCTTCTTGGACTGCTTTGGATGGCAAGCAACATTTGGAATGAATTCCATTTTCTCAATAAACTCTATGCAAAGCTTGGGACCCTGTGGAGCTGGAACTTCATCATTTTCTGACCAGGTTTGTAGCATGTGAGGCTGCTTAGATAGTTTCCTTACCAAGGAAACTTCCTGTTGCTGTTCTCAAAGTGCTAACACTACCTTCTCCTTCATGAATCCTTGCTCCACTTTAGGATCCTCATCAAATATAGGTTCCTAATCATACCAGAAGTTTTCATCAAATTTACATTGTTTATATTTGCCATTGAATTCAGCATTTTCATTAAACAAATGATTCCCTTCATATTGTGGTATCAAAGGTGGGTGGACAATCATAAACTAGAGCCTCCTCATTCTCAACATAATCATCATATATAGGGACTCTCTTTGGTTGTGGCTCCTCATCATATATAGGAGCTCTTTCATACATTGAATCACAAACATTCACCCTATCTACATCTTCGTCATCCTGATTATAGGCAGGAAAAGAAAGTTTCAAATGCTTAAGCTCAGCTCCAACATTTTTATCACTTCCCCAATTTTAAAAGCTAAATTCATGCCCTCTCCGCCTAAGCATCTCATCTTCTTCTTGCCTTCCTCTTTTTTTACCATCTCCTTGGCCAAAAGGATACGTAAAGTCACAGTCATTGCCAAAGGATTCTTTTCTCAGCATGCTTGTGATATTGAGGAATTGAAAATAGACTTGGAACAATTAAGTGTAAGAATTGAAAAATGTTAACTAGACCAACACAAGTCAATCTAGTTGAGAGCAAGGTCAAGTAGCACTATAAGAGGTGAAATGGATCTCTTATGAACATGTAAGGATCCAAGTTCCAAACTATGCACAAATCTGCTTATCACAAGCTCAAGGAGATCAATGAGAGTAGTAAAGCTAATGATCAAAGTTGGAGCACCAAAATGTTCACAACTCAGTTTAGGCATAAGCTTAACAAGGAATTAAGTTTGTGTAAAAGCTGAAAATAGCATAAACAGTGTATACAAAATGGAATGATGAACAAGGAAGACAAGTGCGAGAGCAAACTTGCTTCTCAGCTTTTCATATATTCAATCACTTGAAAATAAAAGTTAAGGACTCTTCTATTTATAGACTACGTATACTTGCAGGAAAAGTAAAGTCTAAACTCCATATTCTTATCCTTCACTACAAAATCATAATTTATCAGAGTAATTAATCAGATCGGCAGGGTAGAAGCAGTAGACGCCTCTTTTCCTCTTTCTTTCTTTTCTTTCTTTCCGATTCCTGTAGTCGGTTCGCCCTCTCGATTCACAAGACAGCGCGGCTATAACTAGCAAATGCGGTGGCGATGGAGGCAAAGGCAAGTTGGGCAGCGGCGCTACTATTTCACATGTACGACGTCACCTTGTCCTTCTCTCTCTACTTTGTTCCTTCGGCTGTTCTTCTTAGGATTTTTTTTTTTTGAAAAGACTGGAATTTGGGTTGCAGGTTATGGCTATGTGGTTGCGATTCTAGGGGATTCACGACTGTTGGTGGATGATTCTAGGTTTGGAATTTTTGATGGATTTCTGATTTTGGTGGGTTACAGCAGCTAGGGTTTGCGGCAAAAAAAATAGAGTTTGAGCTAGGGTTTGGGTGATAGCAGAAAGGTAGGGGATTATGGTTAGGCACTGATACCAGAATGATGGTGGAGGCACGGGTATACTGGACACACAGATGTCTCACACAGAGAATTTCATAAAACTCAAATAATAGTATAATTCAATCTATCAAAAATAATGGAATACATCCTTATTTATAAACTCCTATACAACTCTCATAACCTAAATTGGACTCTAATAACATAAATACAAATTAAATAAGGTAACTGCAACTTAAAGAAATTAAGATACAACTTCTAATTAAAATACAATTCCTCCTAATTGGGCGTCCAAAGTCTTATATATTGGTCAATTTGGTCCAACCAACTTTCACGCCGGGCTCGTCTAGAGAAAATTGATGGGGAGAGCCCCCACCCCCTCACTAAGGAGTTAACCAGATTTAGGCCAAGTCTCCCCAGCAGATCTTGAGGTTCTCGATTACCACCTCCCCCCCCCCCCCCCCCCCCCACCCCCCACCCCAACACTGAACAAGTAACAAAAATTAATAAAGAGTGACAAGAGAGAGAGAGGTTACATTAATTAGGCACAGTCAGCACGTCAACATTTACGGTTGGTACTATGGTTTATGATTTCTCCTTCACATCATTATCTGTGAGGTTTGACCCTATAGGATTTTATAAATCACCTAAGAATTAGCCCACTCTGTGCCCATTTACAACACATTCTAAACACCCAAAGCTGCAGTTTGTTACTAGGTGATCCATCATGCCTGCATAATTACTTGTGCAGGTTTACAGATTAAGAATTATATTATCACCAGCCCTATACATGTTATTACATTGGTATACTGTAATAATTTTTGTCTAGATTATCACAGTATTATTATTTTTATTATTATATAATAACAATGACAGTATGATTATGATAAGCAATATCATTACCACTGATAGAGAGAAACTAAAATAGATGGTAGCATAGTACAAACCATGAGAAATATAAAGAATTAAAATTAACTCACTTGAGACAGTATTGAATCTGCAAGTGGGCGCATCCCATTAACACCAATGTATCTTGGAGGGGAAGAAGGAAGCGGAACAAAATGACCACCCACTTCAAGCTCTCCTACTGTGCCCTGCCACTCTCGAACCAGACCATTCCTGGACCAGCCCTCAACCAGCTCAGCGAACAGAGAATCATTGACCGTGAAGAATTGAGCCGCATGATCAAATATCAGAGGCTGAGGATAAATAATTCTAGTCCCCATTCTTCCCCCCAATCCATGTAGACCCTATAAAAGCTAAATAGAGTGAGAATCACCAACTATAAACAAATTCTTCTGGTTAAGCATAAACGGTCTGTGACAGCAATCTCCAGGAAGTTACCTCAGCTAAATCCATTCCAAATATCAATGGCTACCTCAACAGAACGTGTCATGAAAATTCAAAGTTTCATTTGTGTTCAACTATTCCAACAATTAAAGCATGCATAAAAACGACCCAGAGTATGCATGAGCAATTATACAAACTACATCAACTACAAATACAAAAGGATGAATAAATTTTTAGTCTTTTAAAAAAAATAAACGAGTGTACACAGTTATCAAGAAGAAATCCAGCAGTTGCAATAAGATTTCGGAAAGAGAAATACCCTTAAGAGCACAACTCAGGTTCTAGGAAAGCTAGCAACTGGTAATGGCAGACAAGAAGCACATAGCAGCAACACTAGCAACGCATTTTTTTCTAAAAGATGATGACATGATGCAGTTCCTACAAACCAAGACCTAATGCTTTTTTTTTCCTGTCCATAGAAGCAAAATTTACACTCCTGTCCACCCCCAATCCCCAAAAGAATAAAAGAAAAATACAAAAGGGGGGAGGATAAATCGAGAGATAAAAAGATGATGAGGATTACACTGAAGAGTCACCACCAGCATAAACTTGCGTAAGACCACAGAGGAATTGCAAGATTCAAGTAATGGGGAGGATACATATTACTCAAACTAAACTAAAGAAACAAGACTATAATTTAACAGTGCCATCAAACTCTGACATCCATTGTCTGAGGAGACCATTTCAAGCTAACTCATAAGTACTGTCTAATCTTTCAGTGTCTTACACTACATAACATTACGCTACCACAAATCAATAAACTAAAGTAGATAAAATAGAAAGCAAACCACTCAATGGATATCATTTTACTTAGTTGAGATATCAACAAGCCTATTTCTAGCCTTTTGAAAAGATTCATGTTTTAGATAAGAGTGAAGACCATTTTATCCAAATATGGAATTACATAGGGGTACGTGCTTGAAATTATTTTGCTCAATTGGAAATTTTTCAAAAACTAGTTTCCGCTCTTGTTTCTCATTTTTCCAAATTGTGGAGATGGAGCAATGAACATATATTTCATAACTTGTGCACAAGAAAACATAAAGATTTCCATCAACAATTTATTTAATAGGACTGCAAAATATAGTTAATAAATAATAAGTTAAAAATTGCCTCAAACAACACAAGAAACAATTTCTTCAATATTCTAAAATGCCTTGCTGGATCTCAACAACAATGTGTCACTAATTAGGCAAATAATGACAAACTTCATTATGTGAGAGGGAGAGGGGAAAAGAGAGTGCTGACCATCATTTCTTAATCATTGGCCTCTAAATATTCTTGCCCTTGCAATCACTTATCTCCTTTAAACATTTGAAATTTTTCAAAAGCTTTATTAATGCATTATTAACTTAACCTACAAAATGAAGCTGCAACCTTTAACCTATAGCATGAAAATAGATCTACTTCCAAGACAAGTTACATCCTATTCTTGTTTTGGCTAAGAACAACGATCACTTGAAATAATCTTTCCATTTTGCAGCTGGTACCAGTTAGAAACACTTGCAATCAATAATTGGTTGATTTACCAACAGTGCTCACTCGTGTCATCACACCAACGCCAATAGTATTTTTATAACAAAATCAGTGGCTCTCTTGTTCTCCTATTAACCATTGAAAGAAATGCTGCTTCCATAAATACTGAATATGAACTATCCTAAGAATTCCTTTCCTTTTTCTTCTTTTTTTATTCTTCTTTTCATTGGATACAAGTAAATCTGTAGTAAAGTGTGCAAAAACAGAGCACAACCTGGGTGCAAAAATGGAGCACAACCTGAGTGCAAATGAAATATACAAGCAAAACCACCCAAATTTGTAAGCCGAAGTGCTGAACCATTTTAGAAGTTCTAAAAGAATAAGATATCTTCAATATCTTGGACATTATCAACGTGTGCTAATCGCCAAGCTTTCAAAACTGCTACTGATACTTGTCTGCACTCTCACCTGACCTTTCCATATAGTGTTCAGTGAACAGTAAATCATTAATTTACTCAGCTTGATACTCCAATTTAAGCATTTTACCTACCTTACAATCAGCTTAAGTGTTACTGCCAAGACTCTTCAGTAATTGTTAGCATATTCGATCAAGTCTCCACTAAACCCAACAAAAGTTATAAACTCCCATATGAAAGAAATAGTACAGTTTTATGAAACCTTAATATGGTCCTTGAGATGATGATGGAAATTGCGGAAGAATTTTATCGAGGACATGCAATAATGCTAAACAAATGGCAGATTTAATGGAAAGTACACCTGCCGGAAACATGGGAGGCTAAAAGGTACCTTGATAAGGAAACTTGTCAGAAAAAACTTAACCAACACTGAATTCTGATGGTAATATAAGAAACGATACATTAATTCCACTTCTTTGAATGATTCAAGGATGATAAGTTGCTCGATTTGTAATATATGAAAGACTTGTGAAATATGAAAAGAAGGAACAGGACTTAATGATACACAAAAAGTGCAGAATCATTCTCAACTTTAAATTCGTGGTTCATGCAATTAACATCAAAAGCAAGCATTACATTTTAATTTGTACCAAAAAGAAAAAAGCATATCATTTTAATCACCTAAGCCAACTGCTTAAATAAAAGAAGGGTAAATCATTAGTATTCTCTAATTTTATCAAAAAGAGTAAAGCAAAACAAGCAATCACTTTTCAGGTAAGATGGAGCTTTGACAAGGTGAGAAAGATATGGGAAATGAGAACCAATAAATAAATAAATACCAACATGATTTTGAGTTTTGTAAAAATCAGTTTTCAATTTTCATTGAAGGTATTATCTCTACTTTAATTTTTATTATTCCTTTCCTTTTTATTTCCCTATCCTCACCCTCCCCGGATTCAAGAAAGAGGCAAAGAGTAATATATTTTCTTCTAGACTAAAATCCAATTTGCACCCTAAACTTTTATTTTGAACTAAATGCACTCTATATTTTTAGCCCGAAAACAAAATGAACCCACCGGCACCATTTTCCAGCCAAACATTCACCAAAAGTGTTATTATGTTATTAAAACAGGGGTAATATGGTCTAAACACTACTGTTACATTTAGCATGAATGAGAATGGTTCATCCCATTCCAATAAAACAACCAAACAAAATTTTGTTTATTTCATAAGAATGAGTCATTCAATTCCCACCTTCATTCCTTCAATCCAAATGTAACATAAGATTTTAAATGATTATTTTAAGTATATATGCGTCTATATTATCGTTTTAATATAATTCATGTTTAGACCATATTATCCTGTTTTAATGACGTAATAAGACTTCCCAAGAATATTCGTCACAAAATAGTGCAGAGGGTGCGCTTTCTTTTTTCGCTAAAAGTATAATGTGCATTTAATTCAAAGTAAAGTTTAGGCTGCAAATTGGATTTTAGTCTTTCTTCTACAAAGTTATAAACTCAAACAAGGTATGTAATTTCATACTTCCTCCATCCCAAAACCTGAGTCCCACTTCCAAACAACCACGCATGTTCGGAAACATCAATATCACATCAAAATGGGACTCTAGTTTTTGGACAGAGGAAGTATAAAGCAAATGCCAATTGAGCGAGCAAACTCAAACAAGCTATCTGATTTCATACTCCCTCCGTCACAAAACAATAGTCCCACTTTCAATATCACGTATTTAAGATCCTATTTCAATTTGAAACAATAATCACTTCAAATGGGACTCTAATTTTGGGACAGGGGAAGTATAAAGCAAATCCAAATAACTACAATTAAACTGACCCACCGTATCAAAAACAGTCGATCGAATCCCCTTTTTCTCCAAATTAAGCGCGCAAAGCAGACCCGACATCCCTCCTCCGATAATGGCCACCACCGGGTCGTCGGATACCGGGGCAGTGAACTTAACCTGCTCTTGAATGAAGGTTTTCTTGAGAACTGACCTCCTGGAAGAACCATAAGATGATTTTCTGGGGTTTCTGCGAATGGGTTTCTTATGGCCGTTCATGGGGCTTTTTTGGGTGCAAATTACAGTTAAGGTTTTATGGGTTGGGGTGGTGAGAGAAGAGAGAGTTGAGGATTTTGGGGATTTGAAAGGTTGAAGAAGGAAAGGAGATGCAAGTATCAAGCTGTTGAAGGCGCTGCTCATGTTGGCTGTTTTGGTGGGAAAATAAAGGGAGGCGGAGCAGGTTATATGGATAACCAAATCTTATGTCATCTTGTTTCGGGTTGAAGTGCTTTTAGCTTATTTTTAAAAATTGGTCAATGACCCGTGCAAAGCACGGTATTTTCTTCAAATATTTTTTTGAGTGTTCTATCTAGTTTATAAAATTATTTATTTTATTTATATTATGCAATTTTTGTTGATACTAATGTGCTTTACTTTATTTTTTTATGTTATATAGAACGTATATAGTGTAGGTAATTTGTAATTTAACTTTTAAGATTAATTACGAAATATTTTATTTTATTTTTTTCAAGTTTAAAAATATATAGGTTAGGTGTTTTTTTAATTTGGCTTCTTCATCGGTGCGTTCTATTGTCACTACAAATGAAGGTATTTGGAAATCTTGCTTTCAAAAATTTCTTTTAATTGGATCTATCTGCATTATTATTAAATTATTGAGATTATTTATACGATTCATTATTTTTTTCAATAAATTGAAATTAAGAGATATATAAAAATACAGACCCAAATATAGTTTTAGAACTAAATACACACTCGCGCGTTGCGGTGAAATTATTCATTTTGTTGATTATAAATTTATATATACAATTAATAAATTAAACTATAATAAGAAGATGGTATATTTAAAAATTAAAATTTTATCCGACAAATATATAACAAAAATAACTCATATAATTTTGCTCCAATGTATAAAATTATGTAATCATTTAGTTTTATCAAAAAATACTTGATAGTCAACAATACATTGAATTTTTCAACTTCATTTGAGCAATACATTTTAAATGACAACCGTGAAAATTTTAGCTTTATGAAAGAGAATTAATTTTATTATATAACAGAAAATTATAAGAAATGGAGAATTATTTGTGGTGTGAATTGTAATGAAAGTATTAGTTTTTATTTATAAAGTGAATAAAAAAATTTAGAATTGGGTTCGTCAGGATAACCACAGTGACTTCTTTTGGAAGTGTTTCATACTGTTTAAGGAATGTTTCACCTCTTTCTCTTCTCCCCATAAAGTGGTGTACATCTCCGTATTTCTAAATAAGAGAAATACTTACGTTAGAAAATTAGAAGTATAAGAACTTTCATTAAATATTTTTGTATTGTATTCATTGCGGTTAGGCTACGTCTCATCTATCAAAATAGGAATAACATATATTTTTTATTAATCATATAAAATTTATAGGCCTTCCAGAAGATATATATAATTGATACATATTACATAACAATAATATAATCACAAACGACTATCTGTTTTAAATCAATTATGAGCACGTTTTGGGTCACTTAAAGTTTGATAGAAAATCTGTTTTGGGCTACTCTGTGTGTTTGCCATGTAAAAGAAATTTAATTATTAAATAAAATAAATATTAATTTTGAATTATAATATTATATAAAACAAATAAAATATTGTAAAACTTTGATAAGTGACTAGAACTAATACTTTTGATAAAATTATATCTAATTTAATGTTTAACCTTGAATACGATTCATATGTCATGTAGAAGACATTAAATATTGTTACATGTAAATATTTATATAGAGATGATGTAAGAAAATATTACTATTAAACACCAACATCCACCAAAAACAAAACAATAGAAAGAGAAGAGTGTGAACAAAAGTGTGATGGATTTAATGTAAAAGTATGCATTTATTTTAAAAGTTCTGATGAATAGAAAATAGGAATAATATTTTTATTATTAATTTTATAAATTTTATACGGCATAAATAAGACATATAAGATGGATACATAACGTTATATAGATTTGCAACTGTTGGGGTGTAAATATTTTTATCGTAACTCATTCTTTAAATATCTGATAAAGCAAGGCTAGGTGTAGGTATGGTACAGTCATACCTACGTTCATTAATGCGTACATGGGTGAGTGGAGGATGACTCACCATGGCGATATTTGTAAAGTTGTACTACTGGAAAGAGAGAAGGCAGATTGACTTTATGGGTGAAAGAGGCGATGACTGATTGTCGACGCCGGGATTTTCGTCGTTTCGTCTTTTAATTATAAAAGCCCTTTCCAATTTTAGCCTTTTGAATTAAATGTGATTTTGAAAAGGGTCGGCTTAATGTCGACGGATTTTGAAAGATCGATTTCTTTATGAGCCAATTGACTAGAGTCACCAGTTGGTATATTTGAAATGGATGTACCAACTCATCCGAATTTTGTTTTCGTAATCGCTGGCTCATATGTGACTCCGAATTAATTGGTCCGCAAACCGAGATTCATAGAGTTCGGGGGCTTTGCTTAAGCGAGGGGAAGGTGTTAGGCACCCCCCGACTTCCGTGAAACACAGTTACCGCAATCTCGATGTTTTTCCTATCCTTTTAAAATCCTAAAAATGTGTGTGTGTGTGTGTGTGCGCGCGTGTGCCTAAATGAATGTTTGTGGTGAATTTTGCATAAAATTTGTTTTGATTTTATATGGCAAATGTGTTTATCTGGAAAGCGTTTTAGACGTCCTTTGACCCAATTGACAAGGCTTTGCTTCATAATAAAGATTAATTTTAATTTCGCAAGCGATGAGGGTTTTTTATTAGGTGTCGTTTTCAGAGAATAATGTTTTTTAAACTTTTGTCAAATAGGAATCGAGACTATACATTGCCTTCTAACAGTAAAGTCCAATAAAAGTAAGGCAACTTCTAGGAACTCTTTAACCCTATGCACCAAAGTTTAATGAAAACGTTTGTCTATTTTTTATGAAATCATTTTTTATGATGTTTTCAAAACCCCTTTGTAGCCTTTCGTCAAACCAGATCAAAGTTCACTAAAACTCTTAATTTTAAACCTTGTGACTCTAATATCCTAATTTGATTGATTTTATGAAAATCTTTATCTTTTCATTCTCAAATTCCTTTTCTCGTGTCAAAAGAAAAAAACCAAGCATTAAAATAGCGTTGAGGCTATTCATGGGCATGTGAGTCATCCAAATAACCCCAAACGCCCACAATCACATACTTTATTATTATTACGGGGCCTTAACCCGATCACGATTCGGTGTCGCTTTAAGGCCCGATATTACAAATACACAGCAAGGGACCCTATACAAGAATTACATATGCCAAAACGTCCATCATCGGGATTCGATCACGAGGATCTCCTCCCTAGGCTCACAATCACTCACATCACTACACAGCCAATAATAAACCAAATCTAACAAGATTAAACATGGCTATCACATTACATAATTCAAATATGATAAACTCAACACTACGAACTACTCATTACCATAACGAACGATATATCACCGTACGGATATCATCGGGGCGTTAGGAGGAGTTACGTTCCGATGGAACCCTCGCTAACAACACCTAATCCACGGATCATCATCATCATCATAACAACAACTACATCAAATAACCCAATCACAACATTATGCTAACAATACAAACAATAAAAGGAAAACCCAAGAACACACCATTTTCACCTTGCAAAATGCCGATTAAAGCCTCTTATTTCACGAATCGGACAACACTACAAGAACAATCAACTAACTAGCAAGAGGAGATGAATTTTTCACTCAAATCTCACCAAGAACCGACCTCTTCTCTCTCCTCCTGCGCTCTTTCTCTCTCTAAAATCTATTTCCTTCTCTCTTTTCTTTTTTTTTCTCTCGGGTGGAAATGACAATGTATAGCCTTCCGCAGGCAGTTGCAGGTGCAACTGCGGCTGGTCGCAGGTGCATCTGCGGCTGAGCTCGCTAGCCGTCCGCGCCGAATCCTCGGCTACCGTGTGCCGCCCTCGAGCCGCGCACTGTCCCGTTTGTCGGTGGCCGCAGGTGCATCCGCGGCTGTTCGGCTCGCTTTTCTCGATTTTCGTGTCACGCGGTCTTAATTCGCCAATTTCTGCGGTATTATTTTGGAAGGCTGTTACCTGATGTATAAATTGCTCTTTGTGCTTGGCTTCCAGGGGCCGCTGCCCCTTTCCACCTCCACCAGTTCACCGGCGAGCTGGGCAGCCGTTCGCCCACCGGGGAGCGAGACCCCCGAACATCGTAAGCGTAGGGGGCATTAGTCGTCCGTCGTGTTCAGGTCAGGTTCTTCTGGATCAACTGTTTGTCTTGCCTCAAGTGACCTGATGCTCGTCGTTCGTTGTGGCGGCTTTGACAGTAAATCGTTGGGGTGGCTTCGTGTTGGGGTCCACCTTCCTTTTCACATGTCAGGTCAAATGACGATTTTGCCCTCCTGTCAGGGTTAGCACACAGGTGCAAATTTTGGGTGTCTACACTGATTATTAGAAGAGGCAAGAGAAAGAAGGACTGAGACTGGGATGCTGTCGCAAGCAACCAAAAATAAAATCTTACTTTTAAAAATATTAATGTAGAATCGAACCCACAGAGAGTAAATTGTTTTAATAAATCTAATGTTTTCAAAAATATCTAATTAAATAAGGGGTTTGGAATTAATTATTAACTAATTAAAATTCAAATAAACAAATAAAACTGAATAATAAATAAATATGAGAAAATCAATTAAAACAAACTTCAGTTCCTTAGTTCAGTATCCCCTTCTTTTAATCAACAAATTAATCAAGTTATTATTATCTTTTCCTTTAATTGAAATTAATAATCCTAGATAACCGACAATCGTCGAGCTACCCGAAATCCTCCTTAAATTATAAATCTAATGCAGCAATCGCTCACAAAAGACTATAACTATCATACAACCTAGAACTATCAGTCTAGATTTAATATAACAGTTGCATTAAAAATTAGAGAATTAGATTATTCCAAGCAACAATCTCAACATCGCGGACCATTTAACTTGCCATCTTGATAATCATAATAATATTCAAAAGTTTGTCCACAATCAAATATTATTAATTGCTACTTATGATCAGATAAAATATCGTTTGCTTAATATCAAATCTTAATCTAGCATATGACAAAAACTTAATTAATTCAACTGGCCAAATCAAATTAATCAAATAAATATCATCTAATCAATTAAAACAGATCATCAAAAATAAATCTCATGCATGAAGGAATAAATTATAAAACTCAATTAAAATATTAATTAAAAACAAGGTTCAACATCCCTTTGGAGCTAAAAAATAAAATTAATCAAACATAATAAAAATAATACCTACTAGTTGAAAAGCTCTCTCCAAGAAATTAGGAGAAAGATCTCCCAAAAACTTCATATCTAATAATGAGATATTGGCCCTCTATTTATAGGCCTCTAACTTGTCCAAAACCTAATAGGATTTACAATTAAAAATAAAAGAAAAAGAAAAATAATTATTATCCTAACCCTAGTTGGAATTAAAATCCAATTTGGAGTCAAAAAGTTGCAAAAATCCGAAATAATCTCGTTTTGGACAAATTCCACGCAACCAAACGCGTCCTTGACCCGGTCAACGCAGAAACCGCGTATTGCTGACGTCACCATGCCCGCCGGCTAAGCCGCGCATTGCGCGCGTCCCTGAAGACTAAACGACGTTGTTTCTGATAACTATCTGCCATCCGCGCATTGCGCGACCGTTGATCTGTTTCTATGCACGCCAAAACGACGTCGTTTTGTTTCGTTGGTTCTCCTTCCTCGCGCATTGCGTGGTCGGTCTCTTTTCATGTAATTACGATTTTACCATCAGCGTTGGTTAATTACCATATTGCCATCAAACTTTTGCGGATTTTCCAGATTTGTCCCCCAGCTTTATTTTTCCTACAAAAATAAATATAAAATAATTAAAAATAAATAAAAATAATATAAAAATCCTAAAAACACATAATAATAAATAAAACACCTAAAATACTAAAAATACATAAAAACACATAAATAAAAAGAAATATAAAAATACTATAAAATTACCTAAATTAACATAAATCAAATAAAATCCTATAAAACCTATTAAAACCAAAATAAGTTAAATAATTAAACATTTAAGCACTCAATAAATATAAAAACTAAGTATTAGGGAATAAAAATATCGTATAATTTAGTCCTATCAAATACCCCCACACTTAGCTTTTGCTCGCCCTCGGGCAAAACAAAAATTAAAACTATAAAATTAAAACTAATAACGAAACAACTTACTCAAGCAACAGATCAATATAAATTTCAACATCAGCCTCAAAGATTTTTTTAAATGATAACTCAAAGAAAGTTTCAAAACCATGCAAAATCTAGAACTTTAACATATTTATTAATGTAAGACCCCGAATTTTATGAAATACAAAATTTAATTTTTCTTCATATATATTTTTTTTGAAACAGTAAGTGGTTAAATAAACAAAATTGAAAGTTAAGGATGTTATGTGCAAAATTTATTTTGTCGGACAATATTCGCTTTGTCGGGGAATATTCGTTTGGTCGGGGAATATTCGTGCCGTACGACGGCGCCGAAATAATAAATTATTGGTGGACCCCACAACGGAATATTTGTCGGATATAGAAAACGACAGAAGTAACCTTTTTAAATAAAAATAGTCAACGGAACTGTTAAAATACCGGTGATAAAAGAATAGTAGCATACGGTAGTTTATGGTATTTTCTGTAGCACACGGTACTCTACAGTAATACACGGTATTGCATAGTGTCTCATATTATTGGTCTGATAATTGACACCGTAACTGTTACGCATCATTTCATCGATAATTGTCACTGCATAATATTTTATATTATCAATTCAATAATTGTTGTTACACAGTATTTTGCATTATTGATTTAATAATTGTCATTACACTGTATTTTATATCATTGAGTCAATAATTGTTGTTGCACTGTTTTTAAAATTATTGAACCTAATAATTGTCACAGTAACATATGCACAGTAATTCACATTATTGAATCAATAATTGTCATTACACAGTAACGTATGCTTTATTTTACATTATTGTTATCTCTATTATGATGTTATTTAAACAGTTGTATTTCATTAATTTATTGACTTGATATCTAAGAGCTAACTATACTGTATTTATAATAATTAGTCATAATAATTGAATTGATAAAGTTATTTGTTTATAATATAAAGTTAGGTGATTATTAGGTGATATGAAATGAATGGTGTAGATTAAAGTGTGAATTATTGTTGAATAATTGAATTGATTTGTTTATAATATAAAGTTAGGTGATTATTAGGTGATATGAAATGAATGGTGTAGATTAAAGTGTGAATTATTGTTGAATAATTAAATTGATTTGTTTATAATATAAAGTTAGGTGATTATTAGGTGATATGAAATGAATGGTGTAGATTAAAGATAATATAATATTTGAAATGGATGGTGTAGATTAAAAGGTGATCTTTAAATGAATGGTTTAGATTAAATGAATGATAAGATTTTTGGCTATAAATAGAAGCCTTAACTTAAGAATTTTTCATAAACTTCCTTACTTGTTCTTTCTTTCTCTCTCTAAATACTTCTTGTGAAAGTTCTCTCTAAGTGTGCTTAAGTCATCTTGAGTATTTGTGAAGATCTATAAGTATACGTGTACTGTTCAAGTTAATCAACCTCATTTAAATCAATATCCAGTCACGTGTTACGGTAAGGGATACCATCTTTTTCATCTTCTATTATTCAAACGTACTATGGTAAGAGATTATCATTATTTGATTCTCGATAATAATATTGTTTCTTCCTTACTCATAAGACGTGCCTTTTATTTCCATGTATTAAATTGTGGGAATAACCTTACGGAGCGGATTGCCGCCTGTTGGTGAATAACCTTTCGTATTCATTCCTTATTAATCTCTGAGAATAACCTTACGGTGCGGATTAACGCCTGTTTGGTGAATAACTCTTTGTACTCAAATTCTATTAAATTGTGGGAATAACCTTACGGAGCGGATTGCCGCCTGTTGGTGAATAACCTTTCGTATTCATTCATTATTAATCTCTGAGAATAACCTTACGGAGCGGATTGCCGCCTGTTTGGTGAATAACTCTTTGTACTCAAATTCTATTAAATTGTGGGAATAACCTTACGGAGCGGTTTGCCGCCTGTTGGTGAATAACCCTTGTATTAATTTCCTTCACCTTTTGTTAATCAAACCTGCTACGGTAAGGGATATTATTTTCTTTCATACTCCTAAATCGAAATTTTTATGGAACTATTACTTCTATAATTCCTGAAAATATTATATGTTCCATAATAGTTGAACTTCATTATTTCAACTGAACCTTCCTATTTACGTGAACCTTTCTATTGAATTGTAACCGTTATTCTGAACTGTGGATCTTGAATATCATTTTTAAATTTCACACCACATCATGTTGACAATTTTGGACATTATTTGAATCTGTACAAAGTAAACTTCCGATACTTATTGTTATCCTATTTCTTCTGTTCATCATTTATATCATTCTAATCATCCAAAAAAATCAAGCTGTTGTGAATATCTGTGGCCGGGGGCACAGATGTGATATATTTGTTGAACAAATGATAGGTTAAAGGCGATATAATAGGTTAAAGGCGATACATCTGTTCAGTGTCTTTTATGGCACGTGGTGAATGTTCTCTTTGGCCCGTAGTGCAAAGATGAACTGTTGTTTGGTATGATTATGACCAAAGGCTGAATCTGGTATAATCATGACCGTTGGTGCTATATTGAATATCTTTGGCCCGTAGTACAAAGATGAACTGTTGATGTGCATGATTATGATCAGGAACTGTGAATTTGTATTATCTTGACTAATGATATTTCAGATGATAAAAGTTGATGATGTTTTTCCTAAAAAGAGAACCGAGTGGACATTATAGTCTGCATTATTCTTCTAATAGATTACTCATTCCGCTGCTATTATTGATCTGAACGTTGTTTAAGAATTTAACTGCAGTTTTTGATATAAACCTTGTAGTCTATTGTATTCTATCAAGAACTCAGCTGTTGAAGACTAATGATAATTTATTCGTCATTATCTTAGTCATGATATTCTTTACTGGGCTATTTGAGCTCACCCTTTCTTTTGTTCCATTGTTTTTCAACAGGAGATGAAAACATAACAGGGTCTAGCCGGGGAATGGAGTGAGGGTCCGAGGAATAGTTATCATAGTCTTCACGTTTTGTAAAATAGTGTGGCAATAATAGTGAAGACTTAGTTGTGTATTATTATACACTGTATTGTTGTACGTTGTGTTTTGTTGTAATAATTTTGTTGTAGTCTTTTGACGACTCAAGTTTGGGCTGTGTGGGCCCAGATTTGGGGGCGTCACAATTAATCTTACTCTACTTAAGATCTTTTGTGTGTGTGTGAATCCAAATGTATTAAACTAATCAAAACTCGGATAAGTCTAGGTTATTAATTACCTTATAAAAGATATATAACAAAAGTCAATATATTTATTTTTCACATCACTCTTTGCTAATATAGACAAATATAAATCAGAAGATCAAAAGGTTTCAAACAATTATATACAGTAGGATTATTAATATGCATTCTTTTTTCAAATTTTTTTTTCATTTTTTTTCTTTTAATGGGTGCATTTTATGCTCCATCCCATTTTTTTCTTTCTTCATTTTTTTCACGGTGAGTGCATTTTATGCTCCATCTCACCAGCGAGTGCGTTTTACGCTCCATCTCGTTTTTTCATGTGTTTATGAGTGAGTGTGTTTTACGCTCTATCTCAACCCACCACATAATTTTTTCTTATTCAATAATAATCCTAGAAAAATTACCTAAATCATCTCCTCCAAATTATATTTTGTCTTATATTTCACTTTAAATAATGATCAAATAAGATATAGAGCTCAAAAATATCTTTCATAAGCATTTAACCATTTAAACTTTCTCTAAATTAAAACTAGCTCAAACAAATGGATATAAGTGCATAAAATTTTTAAAGATCTTAAACAAAGTAATAATCAATAAAAAGTCAAAATCCAGACTAAGCAAAAAATTATCATTTTTCCAAGAGTTATTAACATAAAAATCAAAATTTTATCATTGACTAAAAATTAAAAATTCAATTAATTCATTGCTCAAGTGACTCAACCCTAAAAATAAAATAAAAAAAAATAATAAAAATAAAATAAAAAACTATCCCATTTTCGTAGGAAACACGGTTACACTTAGCACGTGCAACAAGCCTTTAAACCCCAAGGTTACCCCAAATGGACGAGTTTTGTCTCGTGAGGGTTTGCAGTGAATATACCCACAAAATTCCAAAATTTGAAAATTTTAAAATTGACCTAAAAATAAAACAATTTTTTTAAAAAAAAAAATAAAATAAAACAAATTTTTAAAATTTCCTAAAAATAAAATAAATATTTAAAATTTCCTAAAAATAAAATAAATATCCTAAATCCCTTCCCCCACACTTAAAATTTACATTGTCCCCAATGTAAACTATAATGCAAAGAAATAGGCACAAATAACTATAAAAAGAAAAAGGAAAAGAAATGCAAATCTGATTTATTGGGTTGCCTCCCAAGCAGCGCCTTTGTTTATTGTCATTGGCTCGACAACAGGCCAAACCACTACGTCACTCCAATTTCATGTACGTTGCGTACTCCATCCATCACAACATTCCTCATAGGTAGATTACATCTCGTCTTTGAATGATATGATTGTTCCGGAATGAAATCAATGAATAATGAGAGGTTGGCCCTCTTCAAATCTTGTTTCGGCTCAATTTCTTCTTCTTCTTTTGTCAATCCCAAGCTATGCGTAATGGCCTCTTCCAGATTTTCCTCTTCATTGTCTGTCGTTTCTGGAGTTCCTTCATCTTTACCATTGCTCAACACAATTTCCTTGTCATCTTCCTCATAATCCACCATTGTGTGAAATGGTAATTCTTCAACACTTTGCACCTCCAATTGACTGACCGCAACTTTCAGTTGTTCCACTTGAATATTTATACGCTGAATATTCACATTTGTTTCAGTCATAAAATATTTAAACATATCTTCTAAAGACAAATTAGAGTTAGAAGATTGGTCCTGTTCTTGATCGTTGGGATATGTCTGATTGAACTGTTGGTAATCTGGTTAATGTTTACTTGCAGGTTGGTGCACTTGTGGATTCCCATAGCTGAAATTTGGACGATCCCACCATTCTGAGTAGTACGTGTTTGAATAGGGATCATAGTTCCCTTGCGGTCCAAGAAAACCATCTGCATCATTTACTTGTCTATAGGACTCCTTTCGAAGCATTGGACACAACTCCGTTAGATGTCCTACTATGGAACAAATGTGACGACCCCAAATCCGGGTTCCATAACCTCGAGTTTGGTTCTCACTATTCAACACATTACTAACAATTAAATACATACATTGCATTTAAATATCGCGGAATAATACATATTGGTTCCCTTCAAAAGGTTACAATACCAGGGTCTATCAACCTTAACATAATAACAGTTCCTATCACAAGGAATTACGAAAGGTTTAAAAACCGTAAATACATAATTAAAGATCTAATTAGCATGCATAAGCTAACTTAAGCTCTGGCTTTTCCTTTTCCTTTATCCTTCTTTGAGCAATCAGGATTATCTGAAAAATGGTTCATGATATAGCAAGAATGAGCAACTAGTTTGCTCAGCAAGTTTAGAACAATCATATAGATTTAATATATCATGAATGAATGGGAAAATATCATCAATGATTCAACAATAGATATAACAATTGTGAATGAAACAGGATTCAAATTTTAATAAACAGAATATTTGAATCTTAAAATGCTGAGTGGTCACTAAGGACCCTGAACTAACTAGGGTATAATAGAGTTTCCTCTGACCCTTTGAGTTGTTTGGTTTTCAAGGGGATCAGCCTATTCAACCCGCTGTATATGCATTACATTTAGTCACTGGCGCCCAAAGTCGGTTTCCCGACACAAAATTCCCTAATTTAGGGTTGTTCAATTCTCAGACTTAATATAAGAAATCCGCACCCAACAATGGTTTGGATAAGCTTTTAAAAGTATTCAAGTTATTGAATTTAGAAACGTAATGTCTAGCTGAATTATTAGCTTAAGACATTTTTAATACAGTTCATGAATCAAGAACTAATAAGCTTCAAATGCACTAAGTGCGATTGTATAAACAATATGGATGTGGAATAATTTTAAATAATTAAACCACTGCAAGCTTTATCAATAAATACAAGTATGGAAACTTGTTCAACGATAATAATTGAGTAGGGTTAGAGAACTTGCCTGTTTGCTCAGCTACAATAATTGTCTAGCTTTAACTAACTTGCTTTGAAAGACCTAACATTAATAAAGTCGGTCTAATAATTAGTACGGCGTATTTGCATAACTATACGCTTAATAACGAACTTATTTACCACACATAAGTACTAACATATAATTTACATTAGTCAAAACAATATTATTAACCTTATAGACACTTAATCATTTTAGGTTAATCATTTAATAAGTTAGAAAATATTTTTCTTAAGTGTTGGACACTTATTAAACCTTTAAACAACTTATTACAATTGTTTAATTAAATCATAATTAAATTCAATTTATTTTATTAACTCAATCTCTATTTAATTACTATTTAATATTGATTAAATAGAAATTAATTAATTAACTCTAGTTATTATTTAAAATAAATAATAACTAATTGTACTTACTTATTATTTAATTATAATTAAATAATAAATAATTATAACTTAGTTTTAACCTTCTTTAATTTAATGTTAATCAACCAATAATTAACCAAGTAATTAAACTTACTTATTATTTAATTAAGGAAATTAAATAATAGTTTACTAATCTTAATCCTCTTTCATTATTATTTAATGTCAATTAAATAATAATTAATTATTTAATTAATTTTAATTATTATTTAAGGTTAAATGATAATCAAATCATTCTTATTTATTATTTAAATTAAATAATAAATTATTACTCTAATAACTTAATTTCCATTAATCGTTATTTAATGCTAATTAAATAATAATTCATTACTTAATTATCCTTATTTATTATTTAATTATATTTAAATAATAAATAATTAATTTATAAATTTTATCTCTCTTTAAATATTATTTAATAGGCATTAAATAATAATTGCTAATTTATCATCTTTATTTATTATTAACATTTAAAATAATAAATAAATAATAATTTATTTAACTTAACCATGGTTTAGCTAACTAGATTAATATTTAAAATATTTAAATATTAAACTTAATGAAAAATATCCTCCCCAATATTATTTTTGTATTATTATTATTTTTGTTATAATTTTAATTTAGTTTTTAAATATTTAAATTAATTAAAATTAACCCGAATGGCATTTTCGTAATTAAGTTGAAAAACCGGACCGATGGCATTTCCGTAATTAATTCGAAAACTGAACTGAGGGCAGAATGGTAATTCTGCCGAAAAAAACACGGAGGGGCAAAATGGTAATTTTGCCGAAAAATAGTTTCTCGCGCATTGCGCGCGTAAGCCGCTGCAGGACCAAAACGGCGTCGTTTTTGAAACCCCGGAAATGGCCTCCGCGCATAACGCGCGGAGTAAAATTTCACGGACGCCAAACGACGTCGTTTGGCTCCGCGTCCTCGGTGAACAGTGGCAGCCGCGCATTGCGCGGAAAGCTTTAAAATTTTTTTCTTCCCGCAGAACGTGAACAGTGACCAGAAAATACCCACTTTAATAAAAATTATACCATCAAGTAAGCTTTAAATGCTCAATAAAAATCCAAAAAAATTACCAATCACCTTATATTAATTTATAACATGAAAAAATAATTTTTTCATGATTTAATATCATTATTTTTTTATAAAAAATTTTACATCATATAAACTACCATAAATCATAACTTTTTGTATATAACTCCATTTTGAGTGATTCAAACTTTGTTTTTCTCATGATTTAATGTTCTATAATATTAGCACATCAAACCTAAGTTTTATAAAAAATATTTTTGGACATAAATTCCAAAACTTGTTTACACACTATTAAATACATATTTTAGCATATAAAATATACCAAAATACAAACCAAGCATATTAAACTCAAGCATGGCATATATATTACCACTACACATTAATAACCATATTAACATGTTTATACTAACATGATGATTTATTTTATTTAAAAACAAAATTTCATTTAAAATAACCATTACCTTGATTTAATGGCTATTCTTCTTTTTCTCCCAAAGTATGTTGTGAAAGAAGATGACATGCACTAGCTTAGCACTCCTTCTCCTTCACTTGCTCTCTCTCAAAATATTTTGCTCTCAAACTCTCTTTAGCTTGGAAAATGGAAGAAAAAGAAATGACCAATACAAGCTCCTAAATTGTAAGTATACTTACAATTTGGAGAGATATAAAATCTATATCTATGAAAATTGCCATCATGAGATAACAATGATACTTACACAAGAAAGCTAGCCCATACTAAGTTGGTGAGGATTTTGTGGGAAAAGACTTTCCCAAAAATCAAAACAAGCAACCTTTAATTAAATAAATGAAAAATCAAATAATAATAATAATAATAATAATAATAGCAATACACTCTCTCTCCTCCTTCTTGGATTCACTCGGTTGGACTCTTCTTCATGTCCCAAAATTAGTGTCACAAGTCCACTTTTTAATAATTAATAGTTTTATTAAGTATTTTTCAAATGGGCCAATCATTGGGCTTTAAATTAAAATACCAATTGGGCTTCTATTAAATTGTTTGGGCTACTAAATTGTCAAATTTTATTATTCCCCACTTGGGCTACTAATTGACCCATGTTGGGCTAATTTAATAATTTACACATTAATTATTCAATCCATGATTAAATAAATAATTATATTGAATAAATAATTAAATATTCTAACCCATAAGTATTAAATTACTAAATGGACTAATAAATATTATTATTAATATTTCACATTATTTACATTAATTAATAATCATATTAATTAATTTATTATATTTAATTCACTCATTATATTCAATTTAATTGAATATTTAATTAATAGGAAACTTATCAATTATTTTGATATTAAAACTTTAGGGTTTGTTCACTAATTTAATAACATATTAGTGACCCCCTTTAATTAATTTTAGTAATTAATTACATAATTATTTAATCACATAATTAATTAATCACATAAAAAGATTTAAATAATCTCATAAAACTAACTCGTTGGAAATTAAATTAATATTTTAATTAATAAAAATGTGGAAATTCTAGGACATTACATTCTCCCCTCCTTATAAAAATTCCGTCCTCGGAATTGTAAAATAAGGTTACTCAAATAAAAACGGGTAATTTGTCCTCATTTCCTCCTCTAATTCCCACGTAGCTTCTTCAATGGCGTGATTCCTCCAAAGTACTTTGACAGAATGAATTATCTTATTTCTCAGTTTCTGTTCCTTCCTATCGAGTATCTGAACAGGAACTTCTTCATATGATAAGTCCTTTCCGACTTGAATTGGTTCATAGGAGATAACGTGCTTGTAGTCTGGTTTGTATGGCCGCAACACCGACACGTGAAACACATTGTGAATATGTTCCAATTCAGGAGGTAAAACTACCTCGTATGCTACTTCACCCACTCTTCTCAATATTTCGAACGGTCCTATGAACCTTGGACTCAATTTCCCCTTCTTTCCAAACTTGATCTTCCCTTTCCAGGGAGATACCTTAATGAACACAAAACTCCCCACCTCGAAGTCTCGTTTCTGTCGATGTAAATCGGCGTATTTCTTTTGACGGTCTTGAGCTGCTACTAGCCGAGCTCTTATTACCTTGATAATTTCTACCGTCTGTTGAACCAATTCTGGCCCCAACAGTCGGCGTTCTCCTACCTCATCCCAACATAGAGGTGTTCTGCATTTTCTGCCATATAAAGCTTCGTAAGGCGGCATACCTATGCTCGCATGATAACTGTTGTTATATGCAAACTCAACTAGTGGTAGATGGATTTCCCAACTGCCCTTGAAATCCATTACGCAGGCCCTGAGCATATCTTCCAATGTCTGAATTGTTCTCTCACTTTGCCCATCGGTCTGCGGATGATACGCTGTACTCATTCTCAACTGTGTCCCCAATCTCTCCTGAAGACTTCTCCAAAATTTTGACGTGAAGCGCGGATCTCTGTCTGACACAATCGATACCGGCACCCCATGTCTTGAAACTATCTCTTTGATGTACAATTTGGCCAACTGATCCAAACTGAACCTAATCTTGATCGGCAAAAAGTGCGCTGACTTTGTTAGTCGATCCACAATCACCCAAATTGCGTCATATCCCTTCTGTGTTGCTGGAAGTCCTACCACAAAATCCATTGTGATATGCTCCCATTTCCACTCAGGAATTTCTAACGGCTGTAACAATCCACTTGGTCTCTGATGTTCGGCCTTTACCCTTTGACAAGTTAGGCATCGGCTGACACATTCTGCAACATCCCTCTTTAAATTCGGCCACCAAAAATGCTGACGTAGATCTTGATACATCTTCGTACTCCCCGGATGTATCGAGTATCTCGTACTGTGGGCCTCTTGCAAAATTTCCTCTCGTAATTCAGGCACTAGCGGTACCCAAACACGATTTTCAAATCTCAGCAATCCCATGCTATCAATTTTAAACTTGACCTCTTCTCCATCGGTCATCCTCTTCCGGATTCTGTCACATTCCTCATCTTTGTCTTGAGCCTCTTTCACCCTATCTAACAAGGTTGGGCTCACCTCGACTTCTATTGACTCGTTTGGACTTCTCACTTCCAACTCCATTCGAGCCATCTCTTGAACCAATTGTTCTTGATCTGACAATATGAACAATTTCTCCCTGCTCTTTCTACTCAGAGCATCCGCTACTACGTTGGCCTTGCCGGGATGATATAGAATTTCACAATCATAATCTTTGATCAATTCCAACCATCTCCGTTGCCTCATATTCAGCTCCTTCTGTGTGAAGATATACTTCAGACTCTTATGGTCTGTGAATATCTCACATTTTTCTCTGTACAGATAATGTCTCCAAATTTTAAGGGCAAACACTACCGCTGCCAGCTCCAAGTCGTGGGTAGGATATCCCTTCTCATAATCTTTTAATTGTCTAGACGCATACGCAACGACTTTGCCGTTTTGCATAAGCACACAGCCAAGCCCCTTGTACGATGCATCACTGTAGACCGTAAAACCTCCTGTATCGTCTGGTAAGGTCAATACAGGTGCTTCACTAAGCCTTTTCTTTAACTCCTGAAAACTTTCCTCACACTTCTCCGTCCACGCGTATTTTACCGTCTTTCTTGTTAAGTTGGTCAACGGTGTTGCTATCTTTGAGAAGTCTTGAATGAACCTCCGATAGTAACCCGCTAACCCTAAGAAACTTCTTACTTCTGTCGGCGTCCTTGGTTGTTCCCAATTCATTACCGATTCAACCTTTGCCGGATCAACCGAAACTCCCTCCTTGTCAATAACATGACCTAAAAATTGAACTCTCTCCAACCAGAATTCACACTTTGAAAACTTAGCGTACAACCGCTCCTTCCGTAAAATCTCCAATACCAATCTTAGGTGTTCAGCATGCTCCTCCTCCGTTTTGGAATACACCAGAATATCGTCAATGAATACGACTACAAATTTATCCAAGTATTGCTTGAATATTCTGTTCATCATGTCCATAAATGCGGCTGGCGCATTCGTTAGTCCAAACGACATCACCAGAAACTCATAATGCCCATATCGAGTTCTGAATGCCGTCTTGGGTATATCCTCCTTCCTGACTCTCAACTGATGATAACCAGTCCTTAAGTCAATCTTTGAAAAGTACTTCGCCCCTTTCAATTGATCGAAAAGATCGTCAATTCGTGGTAACGGGTACTTGTTCTTAATTGTCACCTTATTCAGCTCTCTATAATCCATACACAATCTCATCGATCCATCCTTCTTCTTTACAAACAGCACCGGTGCTCCCCATGGAGAAACACTTGGCTGAATGTACTTATTGTCTAACAACTCCTGCAATTGCACCATCAATTCCTTTAGTTCTACCGGAGCCATCCTATATGGTGCTTTCGATATCGGTGTTGTCCCCGGTACTAAATCAATCACAAATTCTATCTCCCTGTCCGGCGGTAAACCCGGCAGTACATCTGGAAAAACATCCGTAAACTCCCTAACTACTGGTATTTGCTCCATCTCGGGACTCACCACTTGTGTGTCAACCACATGAGCCAAATACCCTACACAACCTTTCTTCAATAATTTCTTGGCCTGCATCATCGTCAGACAAGAAGACTGTCTTGACGATTTGCTGCCATAAAATACGACCTTAGACTTATTTGGTGTCTTAAGGTGTATGCACTTCTTCTGACAATCAATTATCGCCCCGTGGTTAAACAACCAATCCATCCCAAGTATTACATCAAATTCCCCCAGACGTATTGGAATTAGATTCACATTTAATTTCTGACCCCTGATTTCAGCACAACAATTTCTATGTATGTACTCTACCGGAATCACCTCTTTATTAGCAACTTCTATGTTCATTGAGTTTTCTAGTTTGTCCCTAGGCAACTCTAATCGTCTAGCGAAATCATCAGACACAAATGAACAGGTAGCACCCGAATCAAACAATACATAGGCATTTATATTATTGATCGGAATAATACCTGACACCACGTCTTTTGACCCCACGGCATCCTGTACCGTCATATTGAAAGTCCGGGCTGTCGGCTTGTTCTGTGGTACTGGTCCCCCGATAGCCAGTTTACTGTTATTGCCCTTGTAGCCGCTACCCCCGTCATTCTTCTTCTTAGGGCAATCCTTTATCAGGTGGTCAGATGCTCCGCAAGAAAAGCATCTCACTTTCTTTGGGAGGGGACAATTTGGAGAAATATGTCCCACCTGACCACAATTGTAGCACGTGTTCTTGCCTTTCCTGCACTCCCCGAAATGATTCTTTCCACAAATATTGCATGCTGGCTTTTTCTGAACACTTCCTTGTTGATTCCCCGAGTTCTTGTCATTACTGTTGTCCCATTTGCGCTTATTGTTGTTATTGTTATTATTGCCTCCACTGTTGCTGTTCTTGCTTCCCCCTTCATTTTTCTTCTTGTTTCTCTCCTGGTTGTACTTGGTTAATGCGTTGCTTCCTCCTTCAGCAATGATTGACTTCTCTAGCAAAGTTGCGAACGAGTCAATCTGCAGTACTGCTACCTTGTTGAATATCCAAGGTCTCAATCCATTCTCGAACCTCCTGGCCTTGCGTTCCTCCGTGTCTACCTGATGTGGAGCGAACCTGGCCAACTCATTAAATTTTGCCGCGTACTCCGGTACCGACATGTTCTCCTGTTTCAGTTCTAGAAACCTTACCTCCATCCTACTCTTCATACTTTTCGGGAAATAATTCTCGTCGAATATTTCCTTAAATTTCGTCCAGGGCACCACACCATCCCCAGCCCTATTCTGATTGGCTTCCCACCAGAAATTGGCTTCGCCCTTCATCATGTAGGTAGCAAAAACTGTCTTTTGCTCCTCAGCTACTCTTGCGATAACAAACGCCTTCTCTATCTCCTTTATCCAAGACTGGGCCTCTATCGGGTCCGACGTTCCCCTAAACTCTGGCGGTCCCACCGCCTTAAAATCTTTAAAATTCGCCAACTGATTTGGTGGTGGTGGCGGATTTGCTACTACAGGGTGGCGGTTTTGCATTGCCTCAGCTAGCATGTCGACGAAGTTTTGCATAGGGTCTACGTTGTGTCCCCCCGCGTCGTTGTTAACTGACTCTTCTACCCCCTGGTTCCTTGGTGGTTGTCTACGTGGCGGCATTTTCTGTTATAAACAAAAATTTACATTATTATACTGGTTTCATCTTTTTCATTTCATTATTTTGTATCTTAGACAATGTTTAGCTAAAATACAAGTAATTATTTCAACACGCATATAAACATAAATTCAACTGCATTTATACTCATATGCTAAAACAGGAGTGCGTAGCACTTTACATCAAAAGCATACTGCTATAAATGCTTCTATCCCAGAGAAGCTACAAAAGATGGGATCTGACATATCCTACAACTTCCTAGAGTTGGGATTTAGTGACATATTAACCCTCTAATAAAACAAAAGTTGGGTTCTACTGCATCTATTTACATACGAAATTAGAAAATAACTACTACTACTACTGACTGCGCATCCCCCTACGGATCGCGTCGTCATACTCCTCATCCCCGATGGCCATCACCACGCTCCTGCTGATGGTGTGCATAGACTGACCCTCCTCAGCTGGGTAGTAGTGCACCCTGCTCTGAAGCCTACCATATGAAGATCGGTAGACGTAGCTAAGTCTATCCGTCCTCACCCGCTTCTCGCGGACCTCCTCCTCTAGCTCAATTATCTGACCATAAGCGGCATCCCGCTGTCTCTCCATCTCTATACGGTCCTCTATCGCCTCCTGCCAGTGTGCACGGATGGCGGCCTTCTCTGCCTGAACCTGCTGAACCTTCAGCTCAGCCTCTGCCAACCTAGTCTCAACCACTGCTAATTTAGCCTGCAGCTCTACATCCTGCTCTACCAGCTGATGAGTTAGCACCGCAAAGTGCTCCACTGAATCCTCGTACTCCTGTACCTGATCCTCCAGTCCTACAATCCTCTCCTTCAGCTCTGCGTTCTCGCCAGAGAACTGATAAGCCGCATCCCTATACTGATCCTCCATGTGCTGGTGGGTCAGATTCTGCTCCTCTAGATGCTGGACCCTTGCCTCCAGCCCCTCGTTCCTATCGGTCAGTCCCTCTATGATGTCAGCGGCAGTGGTGCCCATGCCATCAGCTGACTCCTCCTCCTCAGACTCCTCTGACTCTGCCTCATCCTCACTGTAAGGCCTCATGACTCCGCCCCAGACGGGCTCCACACGATCCCCCTCCTCAGGATCTGACTCTGGCTCCTCTACGGGTGCAGCCACCAGCGGCTGTGCAGTATTCATATGGATATCAATATAGTCCTCCTCAGCAGTGCGACTCGACTGTCCGATCTCTGCCATCCTATATCATAAAACAATAACACACGTTAGTACAGCAATAAAATATATTCATTGATGAAATGAAATGATATTTTATCATGTACATCTCGGCTCGATGGATTTTCTCAATCCATCTCCAAAATTACACAACATGATGAATCTCCCCGATTCATCCCCTAACGCACTCGATATGAGTTTAATACTAAGGTTATAACTTAGGTTTCGCAAATCCTAACGTTTCTAACCTACAGCTCTGATACCAACCTAAGACGACCCCAAATCCGGGTTCCATAACCTCGAGTTTGGTTCTCACTATTCAACACATTACTAACAATTAAATACATACATTGCATTTAAATATCGCGGAATAATACATATTGGTTCCCTTCAAAAGGTTACAATACCAGGGTCTATCAACCTTAACATAATAACAGTTCCTATCACAAGGAATTACGAAAGGTTTAAAAACCGTAAATACATAATTAAAGATCTAATTAGCATGCATAAGCTAACTTAAGCTCTGGCTTTTCCTTTTCCTTTATCCTTCTTTGAGCAATCAGGATTATCTGAAAAATGGTTCATGATATAGCAAGAATGAGCAACTAGTTTGCTCAGCAAGTTTAGAACAATCATATAGATTTAATATATCATGAATGAATGGGAAAATATCATCAATGATTCAACAATAGATATAACAATTGTGAATGAAACAGGATTCAAATTTTAATAAACAGAATATTTGAATCTTAAAATGCTGAGTGGTCACTAAGGACCCTGAACTAACTAGGGTATAATAGAGTTTCCTCTGACCCTTTGAGTTGTTTGGTTTTCAAGGGGATCAGCCTATTCAACCCGCTGTATATGCATTACATTTAGTCACTGGCGCCCAAAGTCGGTTTCCCGACACAAAATCCCCTAATTTAGGGTTGTTCAATTCTCAGACTTAATATAAGAAATCCGCACCCAACAATGGTTTGGATAAGCTTTTAAAAGTATTCAAGTTATTGAATTTAGAAACGTAATGTCTAGCTGAATTATTAGCTTAAGACATTTTTAATACAGTTCATGAATCAAGAACTAATAAGCTTCAAATGCACTAAGTGCGATTGTATAAACAATATGGATGTGGAATAATTTTAAATAATTAAACCACTGCAAGCTTTATCAATAAATACAAGTATGGAAACTTGTTCAACGATAATAATTGAGTAGGGTTAGAGAACTTGCCTGTTTGCTCAGCTACAATAATTGTCTAGCTTTAACTAACTTGCTTTGAAAGACCTAACATTAATAAAGTCGGTCTAATAATTAGTACGGCGTATTTGCATAACTATACGCTTAATAACGAACTTATTTACCACACATAAGTACTAACATATAATTTACATTAGTCAAAACAATATTATTAACCTTATAGACACTTAATCATTTTAGGTTAATCATTTAATAAGTTAGAAAATATTTTTCTTAAGTGTTGGACACTTATTAAACCTTTAAACAACTTATTACAATTGTTTAATTAAATCATAATTAAATTCAATTTATTTTATTAACTCAATCTCTATTTAATTACTATTTAATATTGATTAAATAGAAATTAATTAATTAACTCTAGTTATTATTTAAAATAAATAATAACTAATTGTACTTACTTATTATTTAATTATAATTAAATAATAAATAATTATAACTTAGTTTTAACCTTCTTTAATTTAATGTTAATCAACCAATAATTAACCAAGTAATTAAACTTACTTATTATTTAATTAAGGAAATTAAATAATAGTTTACTAATCTTAATCCTCTTTAATTATTATTTAATGTCAATTAAATAATAATTAATTATTTAATTAATTTTAATTATTATTTAAGGTTAAATGATAATCAAATCATTCTTATTTATTATTTAAATTAAATAATAAATTATTACTCTAATAACTTAATTTTCATTAATCGTTATTTAATGCTAATTAAATAATAATTCATTACTTAATTATCCTTATTTATTATTTAATTATATTTAAATAATAAATAATTAATTTATAAATTTTATCTCTCTTTAAATATTATTTAATAGGCATTAAATAATAATTGCTAATTTATCATCTTTATTTATTATTAACATTTAAAATAATAAATAAATAATAATTTATTTAACTTAACCATGGTTTAGCTAACTAGATTAATATTTAAAATATTTAAATATTAAACTTAATGAAAAATATCATCCCCAATATTATTTTTGTATTATTATTATTTTTGTTATAATTTTAATTTAGTTTTTAAATATTTAAATTAATTAAAATTAACCCGAATGGCATTTTCGTAATTAAGTTGAAAAACCGGACCGATGGCATTTTCGTAATTAATTCGAAAACTGAACTGAGGGCAGAATGGTAATTCTGCCGAAAAAAACACGGAGGGGCAAAATGGTAATTTCGCCGAAAAACAGTTTCTCGCGCATTGCGCGCGTAAGCCGATGCAGGACCAAAACAGCGTCGTTTTTGAAACCCCGGAAATGGCCTCCGCGCATAACGCGCGGAGTAAAATTTCACGGACGCCAAACGACGTCGTTTGGCTCCGCGTCCTCGGTGAACAGTGGCAGCCGCGCATTGCGCGGAAAGCCTTAAAATTTTTTTCTTCCCGCAGAACGTGAACAGTGACCAGAAAATACCCACTTTAATAAAAATTATACCATCAAGTAAGCTTTAAATGCTCAATAAAAATCCAAAAAAATTACCAATCACCTTATATTAATTTATAACATGAAAAAATAATTTTTTCATGATTTAATATCATTATTTTTTTATAAAAAATTTTACATCATATAAACTACCATAAATCATAACTTTTTGTATATAACTTCATTTTGAGTGATTCAAACTTTGTTTTTCTCATGATTTAATGTTCTATAATATTAGCACATCAAACCTAAGTTTTATAAAAAATATTTTTGGACATAAATTCCAAAACTTGTTTACACACTATTAAATACATATTTTAGCATATAAAATATACCAAAATACAAACAAAGCATATTAAACTCAAGCATGGCATATATATTACCACTACACATTAATAACCATATTAACATGTTTATACTAACATGATGATTTATTTTATTTAAAAACAAAATTTCATTTAAAATAACCATTACCTTGATTTAATGGCTATTCTTCTTTTTCTCCCAAAGTATGTTGTGAAAGAAGATGACATGCACTAGCTTAGCACTCCTTCTCCTTCACTTGCTCTCTCTCAAAATATTTTGCTCTCAAACTCTCTCTAGCTTGGAAAATGGAAGAAAAAGAAATGACCAATACAAGCTCCTAAATTGTAAGTATACTTACAATTTGGAGAGATATAAAATCTATATCTATGAAAATTGCCATCATGAGATAACAATGATACTTACACAAGAAACCTAGCCCATACTAAGTTGGTGAGGATTTTGTGGGAAAAGACTTTCCCAAAAATCAAAACAAGCAACCTTTAATTAAATAAATGAAAAATCAAATAATAATAATAATAATAATAATAATAGCAATACACTCTCTCTCCTCCTTCTTGGATTCACTCGGCTGGACTCTTCTTCATGTCCCAAAATGAGTGTCACAAGTCCACTTTTTAATAATTAATAGTTTTATTAAGTATTTTTCAAATGGGCCAATCATTGGGCTTTAAATTAAAATACCAATTGGGCTTCTATTAAATTGTTTGGGCTACTAAATTGTCAAATTTTATTATTCCCCACTTGGGCTACTAATTGACCCATGTTGGGCTAATTTAATAATTTACACATTAATTATTCAATCAATGATTAAATAAATAATTATATTGAATAAATAATTAAATATTCTAACCCATAAGTATTAAATTACTAAATGGACTAATAAATATTATTATTAATATTTCACATTATTTACATTAATTAATAATCATATTAATTAATTTATTATATTTAATTCACTCATTATATTCAATTTAATTGAATATTTAATTAATAGGAAACTTATCAATTATTTTGATATTAAAACTTTAGGGTTTGTTCACTAATTTAATAACATATTAGTGACCCCCTTTAATTAATTTTAGTAATTAATTACATAATTATTTAATCACATAATTAATTAATCACATAAAAAGATTTAAATAATCTCATAAAACTAACTCGTTGGAAATTAAATTAATATTTTAATTAATAAAAATGTGGAAATTCTAGGACATTACAACAAATCTTACAAGCCTTCATTAGTTGTCTTCTACCTGCAGCCCATGCATAGATAACAGAAGTTAGTTCATCAACTTGTTGTTGAAGAGAAGAAATTTTTACCGCATTAAAATAATCATCGTTTTGGTTCCAAGCCATGATTTTCTCCTTCACCTGCACACTTAATTAAACTATGAAAAACAAAAATAAAATAAATAAATAAACTAGAAAAATAAACTACAAAGAAAACAAAAAAATAAATTAAAGCAAAACACTCCCCCGGCAACGGCGCCAAAATTTGGGATGCTGTCGCAAGCAACCAAAAATAAAATCTTACTTTGAAAAATATTTAATGTAGTAGTGAAAGTAAGAGTCGAACCGATAGAGAGTGAATTATTTTAATAAATCTAATGTTTTCAAAAATATCTAATTAAATAAGGGGTTTGGAATTAATTATTAACTAATTAAAATTCAAATAAACAAATAAAATTGAATAATAAATAAATATGAGAAAAATCAATTAAAACAAACTTCAGCTCCTTAGTTCAGTATCCCCTTCTTTTAATCAACAAATTAATCAAGTTATTATTATCTTTTCCTTCAATTGAAATTAATAATCCTAGATAACCGACAATCGCCGAGCTACCCGAAATTCTCCTTAAATTATAAATCTAATGCAGCAATCGCTCACAAAAGACTCTAACTATCATACAACCTAGAACTAAAGTCTAGATTTAATATAACAGTTGCATTAAAAATTAGAGAATTAGATTATTCCAAGCAACAATCTCAACATCGCGGACCATTTAACTTGCCATCTGGATAATCATAATAATATTCAAAAGTTTGTCCACAATCAAATATTATTAATTGCTACTTATGATCAGATAAAATATCGTTTGCTTAATATCAAATCTTAATCTAGCATATGACAAAAACTTAATTAATTCAACTGGCCAAATCAAATTAATCAAATAAATATCATCTAATCAATTAAAACAGATCATCAAAAATAAATCTCATGCATGAAGGAATAAATTATAAAACTCAATTAAAATATTAATTAAAAACAAGGTTCAACATCCCTTTGGAGCTAAAAAATAAAATTAATCAAACATAATAAAAATAATACCTACTAGTTGAAAAGCTCTCTCCAAGAAATTAGGAGAAAGATCTCCCAAAAACTTCATATCTAATAATGAGATATTGGCCCTCTATTTATAGGCCTCTAACTTGTCCAAAACCTAATAGGATTTACAATTAAAAATAAAAGAAAAAGAAAAATAATTATTATCCTAACCCTAGTTGGAATTAAAATCCAATTTGGAGTCAAAAAGTTGCAAAAATCCGAAATAATCTCGTTTTGGACAAATTCCACGCAACCAAACGCGTCCTTGACCCGGTCAACGCAGAAACCGCGTATTGCTGACGTCACCATGCCCGCCGGCTAAGCCGCGCATTGCGCGCGTCCCTGAAGACTAAACGACGTTGTTTCTGATAACTATCTGCCATCCGCGCATTGCGCGACCGCTGATCTGTTTCTATGCACGCCAAAACGACGTCGTTTTGTTCCGTTGGTTCTCCTTCCTCGCGCATTGCGTGGTCGGTCTCTTTTCATGTAATTACGATTTTACCATCAGCGTTGGTTAATTACCATATTGCCATCAAACTTTTGCGGATTTTCCAGATTTGTCCCCCAGCTTTATTTTTCCTACAAAAATAAATATAAAATAATTAAAAATAAATAAAAATAATATAAAAATCCTAAAAACACATAATAATAAATAAAACACCTAAAATACTAAAAATACATAAAAACACATAAATAAAAAGAAATATAAAAATACTATAAAATTACCTAAATTAACATAAATCAAATAAAATCCTATAAAACCTATTAAAACCAAAATAAGTTAAATAATTAAATATTTAAGCACTCAATAAATATAAAAACTAAGTATTAGGGAATAAAAATATCGTATAATTTAGTCCTATTAGAGACACAACACAGAAAAATACTACATGAGAGAAGGAGGATAAATTATCTTCTCCAACACATCAAATATTAGAATGGGGTACTCCATCTTGGTCACACTTCGGCACCCACCGATATACATAGAGTTGTAGTAATACCCAACGTGGGCACGCAAGCACTATTCATACACGTCGGTGGATGTCGAAGGGTAGTGATGTACACCACGTGTATGAAAAAATATTGTTGTCTCGTTACGGACCGTTGTATTGTAACACTTTCAATATCATTCTAGTGGATTTCTGGCGTATCACCCGTGGTTTTTCCCGATTTTGGTTTCCACGTAAATTATTGTGTTATTATTTTCAGTATTTGTTTGATCAAACATCTCTTATTCCAGCATGATTTGGGCTCTTCATTGATGATGTGTTTTGGGCTGGCCGACCTGGTGATTTCGGCCCACGTCCAAAATTTGACGTCAACATTGGTGCTAGAAGGAGGGCCTGACGGCCACAGTAATTTCAAATCACAAATTTCTTTTCGAATAACTTTTATGATGAACTAATTATCAGATTGAAGGAGTATACTATATCCAAAAGCTAAGTTGTTTTCATTTATTAAATATTATAATATTTATATCTTGATACAATTATACTTGTTTACTATATGAATATTATTCCAAGTAAAGAGTATCGCTGACAAGTTATTTTTTATGTAAAGAGAAGTTTAGGAGCCCGTGCACAAGTGGCGTTCCAGACTTCAGCAATCTTATTCAAGGAGTATGCGGCTCGGTGGGTTGGCCAGAAGGGGGCCGGTGGGTCGGCCGATGAACGTCGATGGGTCGGTCGGATGGTGCTCTTTGGGTGTGCCCGAGGGGGGTCGGGGGTCGGCGGCTGAGGTTGGCATCAGCGCTGGGATGTGATCTGTGGTCTGTCCGAGTTCGGCTCGGCGAGCTCGGGGTCGGCCGATGAGGGTCGATGGGTCGGTCGGATGGTGCTCTTTGGGTGTGCCAAAGGGGGGTTAGGGGGTCGGCGGTCGAGGTTGGTATCGGCGTTGGGTGTGGTATGTGGGCTGTCCGAGTTCGGCTCGGCGAGCTCGGGGCCGGCAGCTTAGTGGTGCCCGACAATAGAAGCTCGGTGGTTGGGGATAAAGCTCGGGTCTGAGGTTTGCAACATGAAGTCGGTGACGGGGTTGGCGGTTAAGTGGTTAACTTGGCATGTCGGGGGTTGGGTCTTCGTGGCTGGGTTGAAGCTTGGGATCGGCACCTCGTGGTCGTCTCGGCAACTTGATGGGGTCATCTGGCAGGGGTGGCTCACCAGGCAGAGGTGGCTTACCAGTGGAGCTGCTGCAGTTCGTAGGTTTCTCGGTGGCACTGTGACCTTGGGTTCGCAGCTCGAAGAGAGCTCGGTGGCTCGGTAGTCATCCGACAACGACTTGGCGGTAGGTAGTGCTCGGCATAGGTCGGAGCTTAGGCTCGGCACCTCGTGGTCAGCTCGGCGGTTTGGGTGGCTCAATGACTTGTGGGTCGGCTGGCGGTGGGAGTTCGACAGTTTTGGGGTGGCATTTTTGGTGGTGCTCGGAGGATAGGAAGAACTCAGTTGTTTGGGAGTTGGTGTTCGTTGCTCGAATGTGGATGTTTGGTAGCGAAGGGATGGGAGAAGGGTGTCAGAGAAGGGAGAAATAAAGAAAAGTAGGAAGAATTAAAAAATAAAAAGAAGAGAGAAAGAGAGAGAGTTGGTGAGTGAGGACAGATAAATAATTGAAGAATGAGAGAAAAAATTGATAAATATATATATAAATATATATGTATATATATAAAGGAATAGATTCGTAGCAGCTTGATGAGGTCAGCACTTAAAAGTTTGAAATAAACCTTTTGTATTTAGTCTCCTATTATAAATTTTTTATAACAGGAGATGTGTGGGGGTGTAAGTGTTTGGAGTAGTGACTCATATGTAAATTCTGGTAAAGTAAGACTAAGTGGAGAGATAAGGAGCAGACTCATTACAAAATAAAAGGGCGAAATAGAAGCTACATTTTCAAATTTTTCATAGTAGGGGTGCAACGACAGTTATAGAGCAGGAGGAAAAATTCTGGCGAAGGCACGGTCGAAAAGCAGAAGCAACGTGGCGACTATGGCAACATTGGGGAAGAAATCATAATTACAAGGAGAATAAGGAAGCAATTTTCAGTTTCATACCAGTACGATAGTTTCATGACAATGGCATTTGTGTAGAATAACAATAGCACAAATTTGAAATATCTTTATGGAGGCGTTGCACAGTAGGATGCAGTAGTGCAAAACCGGCAGTGCTGTGGTGGTACAAGCAGCAGGGTGGTGGCGGACAAAACAGAAGTCGACAGGGTCACGACATTATCATCAGAACTTGCCATTGAAGCTTTGATCGAATTATGATGAAACATGAAGATATAAGGTGGTCTCTCTTGAAGATGCAAGGCCGGACAACAGCCCCCCTAGGGGCCGGTAGCACTATATCGGTAAATTGGGGAATTTGACATTTGCATTGGGGGGAGTTTTCTTGGAGTAAAACATGGACAACTTGGGGCTTTGCACCCAATATTGGGACTCCCTCATAAAGTGTTGGTTATTCCCCCCTCTTTTCCCTAAATTTTGATTTTTCTTTTATTCCAAAGGTGATTATATAAACACCAATATATATATACATCAATATATATATATATATATATATATATATATATATATATATATATATATATATATATATATAACTAGCCATTACATGCATTCTATAGGGCTATTTAATGTACTATGTATTAACTTTCATTGGGCTACATAATTAATTATGTTTGGGCTCCCAATTTACATCTATTTGGGCTACTAGATTAAATCTTTTAGGGCTCCCTACAAATAAATTAATTGGGCTTGCTTAATAGTTAAATAGGACTAGTCCACTATTAATAAAAATCCTAGTGAAACTATAAATTATTATTATTAATATTTTACACATTAACATTAATTAATAATTACATTAATTAATTTACATAATCCAATTAGATTTGCTAGGAATCAAGTTAATTGAATTATTACATAACAAAATAATCTTATCAAGGTTGTGATATTAAATACTCTAGGTTGATCCATTAATTTAAATAACTCATTAAGCAGACCTTCCTTTAAATTATATGCCATATAAGCAAGTAAAATAGACTATCACACAATGATTTAATTTAATCGCATAAAAATTTAATTCATCAAAAATTAATTTTATTAATATAGGTTAGAATATTCTTGGTCGTTACATATTATCTGAAATTGCAATAAGAGATTATAAAGGTTGCGAATTCTGGAATGACAGAAAATGTTTGTATTTAATTGGTATCAAAGCGAGATTTTGTTAATTATATCATGGTTGAATGTTGCACAAATGAATAGGAAAGCTGTATTGTGATGCACCAGGTCTGTTGTAATAAGTACACAGATTTGGGGGCGTTACAGGTTGGTATTAGAGCTATTAGGTTATAAATCTTAGGTAAGAATACCTTAGGCTATAACTGGAGAGAGGATGATGAAGTAAGAAATAAATTCAAATAGAGTTTAAGTAATAAAAGATGAATTTTGAAAATTCGTAATTAAGTAAAGAAAAGATAAAAGATAGATATGAAATTATAAGAAGAAAAAGTGGAAGATCCAAAAGAGGATTTTGAAGAGATAAATGATGAATGAATAAAAAAAGGGTCATATAGTACCCGATTCGAGAAATATAAATGAAGATAGATGATAAGAAATATGTTATGATAAGATTTTGAAAAGCAAAAAAGAATGTTTTGAGATCGTAAAGTGATCTATAATAGACATTTAAAGATGAACTCATAAAGAGTTGTCGATTCTAAAGTATGGATTAAGGAAAATTCAGGTTAAACAAAGAAGGAGTTAGGTATTTGTTGGGTTTCAATTGATGACTTATGTTAGTAGCTAAGTTGGACAAACCTTTGTATAAGCAGGGGATTTGTTCTTGGTTTAACAACCACTTAGTCTACTATATTGATAATCGTTGAAATCTTGTGCCACACTATTCATTATATATATGGTGAGAAGGTGATTTTTTTCTAATATGCATATCTGATAGTTTTGCAAAGTTCTTAAAACTCATACTTATGGTAAGTTCGTGACTCATAATTGAATGATAAGTTTTTGAGCCCCTACACGTATGGACAATCATTGATTTGTTCTTGGACTACATATTGCTAGGACAAGCTCCTAAACTCATATTATTGTGGCAAGTTCTTGAACTCATGAGCGTGGCAAGTTCGATAAACAGTGTTTATGTTGCATTAGGGAACATGTGATAAAGTGAGATTTTAGAGTTTTTAATAATTGATAAAATTAGTAGAATCAGAAATAAATAGAATCATTAAGTAAGGGAGGAATGAAGAAACTGGTGATGGTTGAGGAATATGCCTATTCCAATTCTTCTAGCTATGCTAGATCTCAAAATTTCTTCAAAATGTGCTTGTAATCGCACCCGCATGCACTTTAAAATCTTTTGTTCCATTATTGAACTATTGAGTTTTTCAAAGTTTCGTTGTTCGAATATCTATGCTAATTGTTTCAGCTAGACAAAATTAATTTAAAAACATCAAATTTAATCTATTTTGAAACTTTGGTTTTTCAAATGGGGATGACAAACAAGAAACATCTGTGTGAGTTTTTTTTAGAACCATAAGTTATATGTGTATTTAAGAGTTTTAAAGTTGTTCCAAGTGGTTGGACTGGAAAAAAGAAACCAAAATTAGATTTATGATTTTTTGAAAGAAAACTAGAAATGTGGAAAATATGTTGAACGTCATTTTTCGGGCCCTTGTTCTCGGGTCTTAACAAAGCCATTTGAGCCATATCTTATTTTTTTTAAAATACTATGTTATAAGGACTAGTTACTGTCCAAATTTGAGCCTATTTTGATCAAGGGAGAAGAAATGATGAATTTTCAAAGTTGCTTGAAAAATCACAATCCAGAAAAAAAAATCTAGAAATGCAGGAGAGTGCCCCAGCGTTGGTTTTTACGCCCCCAGCGCTAAGCTCTCTTCCAAACAGCGCCCCAACGCTATTTGTAATTCAAAATTCAGTGCCTCGGTGCTATGTTCTAGAAAAATAATAATTTAGTTTTCTATTTTGATCAAGTGTGTCCCCAACTATGAAGCTTATGTGTATGAAATGTTAAAAATAAATGTTTGATTTAAAAATTAGAGTATGTGGTTAGAGAAACCAATATAAGGATTATGATAAGGTAAATTTGGCATGAGTTAAAGAAAACTAGTATAACGAATGATGAAAACCAAGGTAGTGAAGAGTTATATAATTATATATAATTAACTAAGGGATGTGCCGATGTTATTACACATGACGACAACACTAAGATGATAAATGGAAGATAAATCTTAAAATAAGATTAAGCTAAAGTCAAACTTTGACTAATTATCGAGTTGTCAATCTCACATACTGTGTGGGTCATACGGAGAATGCGAAATGCTAGCGTAAAGAACAAAGATAATCCAGGCAAATTTTTTAGAACTTGTGTTTATATGCTATGTGTAAATTTTCTGTAATATATGACATCCATGTGAACTTGTTTTAATGTGCACTCTGTGCAACTATTTGATAATTATTGTTGATATTCATTTGATGATTTAAATGGATTATTCTATGTGAACTTCATTAGTTACAGTTTTGAAGCATATAAAAATGCATAGGCATGAATAGCATGAAGTATGAGTAAACGTAAAGCATGAGTAACATATAGCATGATTAAGGACTTTTCTTCGAGTTTGGTTCACTAGAGCCACAAAGTGAACCAAAAGGTCAAACCTAAAGTGCAAGAATAAAATTAAATATAACCATTACACTTAAACCCAGGCTCTATTACAGATGGGTCTTCAAGCGCTCCTTGCTCTTTGGCTCCAATTCTTCAAAATAATTCTAACTAATCATATTACAAAATTATTTACAATAAATAAAAATCCAGGTTAGTAATTAAGGAAAAATACATATAAGGGAAATCGAATTTACATTAGAAAAGACGAGATACGTAGACCCCATTTATAAATATCCATTCATTTATACATCCACAAAAAAATAAATCCAATCATACTGGTCAATAGTCTATAATCAATTCATTTTATTATCATACATATCACCATACGTATCAATAAATAATATTCATCTCATAAAATTAAAACCATTTTATATATGCATTAATATCATTTAATGAGAAATTTAAAGTTGCATGAAATTCAATTTTATATTTAAAATAACTTTTTATTTTAATTATAAAACCATGTAAAAAAAACTCTTTATTTTAATTTTTCAAAAATACAAAAACTTTAAAAAAAACAGACAAAACAGCACCTCGCCACGCAATAGAGTCAGGTCTTAACGCAGCTACGTTAGAGACCCCACGCAGCTGCGTGACTAAGTGACGCAGCTGCGTCAGGGACTCCACGCAGCTACGTGACCGAGTGACGCAGTTGTGTCAGACGCTGCTGCCAGATCGCGATTTTTCTCAAAAAACGTAATTTTTAATTTTTTTCATCCAAAACACGATTTTTGGTAATTCTTTTCAAAATCCATGATTTTATACAACATATATACCCAATTAAATTGTTCTAAACATATACCCATACATATACATAATAAAAACAATTAATAATTTGCATAAAATTTGACTCTTGATGCCACTGTTGGTTTGTAATATCCATGAACATACAATCAAATTGCACAATAGCAGCGGAAGCATCATAAAATCATAATTTAAAATTTTGCAAACCATAACCAGAATCGACATTTATATACAATTATTAATTAACAAGAAGAAAATAGAGAATTATACCTTTGTAGATTCACATGTACGTGTTCAATTCCAATTCCTTCGTGTTCTCCTAAAATTCTACCAATTAGATTCCTTTGATCAACATTAGCCACCCAAGTGTTTGACCTCTAGAGGTGATCCACCAAGGAAGAATAAGAATTTAAGAATTGGGTGATGGAAAATGTGACGACCCCAAATCTGGGTCCCTCGAACCATAGGTTCGGTACTCACTATCCATCACTTGACAAACATTCATAAACTAAATCTTCAATAACTAGCAAAAAATAAACATAAATTCATAAACTAGTTGTTGAAAAGGATCTTAGTTTAGCTCTTTAACTTCATTCCTTGTTTCTTGTAGTCCTTGGTACAATTGCTTTCCACTTCGAGCCGACATTCTAAAAATAAAACAAACACAGAATAGTGTAATTCTTTTTTTATTTTACTTCAAGCATAAGTTATTGACTTAACCTTTAATCATTCATCTTTTAATCATTTAATTCTTGCTTCGATTTCCAAAATATTATTTAATAGAATGTAGTCATCACAAGCACATTTTATAAATACCTTATATTAATATGCTTCTCATAATACATTACACATCTTATAGCGTTATGCTATCTCTTTTCACATACATCCCCTAATACATAAGGTTAAATTAACATATCACATACCTAAAAAATTGGGATTAACAAAAGTTATCCCACATGTTACATGATAAGTAGGTTTTATACCTACTATTTCAATGCCAACTTGCTATAATTATCGCGTGTTCTCATTAGTTTTTATTACTGTTTATGCTTTTATGTCTATTTTGTTGATTTCATGCTCCATAGCTCATTTGTGGCATGTTCCGTCTATTTGTGGATAAACTGGCTTGTTTTGGACTAGAACATGTACGGGGGGGGGGGGGGGGGGGGGGGGGAGAAGTACAATATTTCAGGACAAAATGGTTCAATGTGGGAGAGATATGCGCGAAGATCGGATGCAATAGAAAATTGAGCACAAACTGCATAACTGGTGCATGGCGCAGCTGCACCCCATTCCTTCACAAATATTACGCAGCTGCGCCCTTCCTCTCTGTCAACTCTCTGCCTGCCATAAAGTGCAGCTGTGCCCCATCTCAGTACAAAAATGGCGCAGCTGCGCCGGTCGTTCGTGCCAAAATCCAGCAACTGACTTTTTGAACGAGCCAATTAAAATCTTCCTGTTACAGTGATCGTAAAGAAAGCTACTGAGGCTCTATATAACAGTATCCTCAGGAAGAGCAAAGCAGCTAGAAAAATTAGGTTAGAAGGAGAAAAAGAGAGCTTATTGTTCTTTCTTCATTGTTTCTTTGTTCTCTTTTTGCTCCTTTTGATCTATCTAGAGTAGTTAAGCTTAGGGCTAGGCTATGGAAGCTTGAAGCATTGTGTCAACCTTGGAACTCCATATTTGAAGAAGAGATACCAAGATTTGCATTTCTTAGCCTTTGTTGTCTCTTTCTTTTCATTTGTAGCTTCAATGTATGAACATTCGTGGATGATGGTTGTTATTTCTATTATGAACTAACTTCTTTTATGGGATTATAATGAAACCTAGGGTTTAGTTCATTCTGTTACGCTTTCGTGTTGTGCCTAAATGATTATGTATGGATTGTCTAATGTGGTTTGTTTTAATTGTTGAATTGCTTGATCACCAATTACCATGTTAACTCACACGGAACCGAGATGGGGAGTGTGAGTTTAGATCCGACCATGTTAGCTTGTGTTCATGATTTCACATGACGTTGGATTGCATGATTAGTGCTAAGGATAGACATATACCGAAGCACCATACGTAGTCTTTTGAAAACTTGTGCTTAAACCCGTTTTTCTCTAGGTCACATAGAAATATAGTGACTTAATTAACTAGGGTGTTCTTTCCCATTCTGTTGCCCTTTGGGTCGGATCTGGGTTGGTTTTGGGTATGATGCAACGAGAGTTGGTCATGCTTTGGTTTCGTGTTTTCGACTAACAATCCAAAATAATCAGTTAGGTGTAACTAGAAGTATCGCAGTTGAATGACACCCTAGGTGAAGTTATAATCCCATGCCTCCCTTGTCTATCTAAATCATTTGTTAATTAGTTGGCTTTAATTTTCACAACTTAAGATTTAACTCATAACTCATTGATTTGTTTGACCACTGTTTAAAGAAATCGAAATAGTTACAAAACTGTTGCTTGTTAGTTTAAAAACGATTCATAGTCCTCGTGGGAACGATACTTTACTTATTCTATATTACTTGTTGACCACGTGCACTTGCGTGTAAGTGTTGATTTGTCATGCATACGGTTTGGCACCAACATTACACAAAAGTTAGAAGTTACCTAACTTCTTTCTTACATACCATACAACACCCTACATGCATTAATAACTATATATATAATTATAGTCACATCATTTTGACCTCATTTCTTCAAATGAGCTAACTGCTTGTTCTTTTTCTGCGACTCTAACTTTAGAGCCTTTACTTGTTCTTTAGCTTTTATTCTCATATGGATTTCTTCCTACCATCTTTCTTGTCTATATTGATTACTAGACCAAAATCCCCTAACGTCTTCCTCCAACTCTCGCACTTCACCCTTCAGCTTCTTATTACCAACTATCAATTCCCTTTTAGTCTTCATTGCAAATCCATCCTAATATTCAATATTTTCTTCGGATGATTCCTTTGACTGAACAATGTTAGAGGTTACATCTTCTATCAACTCTTCACCCACTAGGGCTGTCATGGCCTCATATTCCTTCCCAGTTGATGGGAACATCTCTAAGTCCACCTTCTTCAGACATTCTATAACTGCCAACACCAATAACAAACACAACTTATTAGTACCTCATGCGAAAATAATTTATCACATAACACATAACTCTTTTTACTTGATGAATTTTTACAATCCATCTCTTAAACTCTTTATGAGTTTTCTTATATTTTCTACAGTTATAATCCTAAAGTTTTTTCCCACCTAAGGTTTATAACTTACAGCTTTGATATCAACCTGTGATACTCCCAAATCCGAATCCCTCAAACCACAGGTTCAGTGCTCACTATCTATCACTTGACAAACATTCATAAACTTAATCTTCAATAACTAGCGAAAAATAAACATAAATTCGTTACAAAATATACCTAATGTCTCGTCGGTGTTTTGTAGGAATTTTTAAGCTAGAAGGGCAAAGTGATAATTTCCATCCAGGATCATCAAACTTTTTAATCTTTGTCAAACTTAACTCATAAATATCCGACCATTTGTCTCTAATCATTTCACTTTTGATGTATCATACCTTATGTAGGTTTATAATACACCCTAGCTTGCTTCCGACCTTTTACATAACCCTTAACTTGATTTGTCTTAGTTTTAGGCATGATATATTATGCCTTTTATCGTTTCATTATACCTTGACATCCTTTAAATAGCTCATTCTTATCAATTTAGGGTTTATGTAACCCATTCTTATCATTCCATATCAAAATATAGCTTTTTAGAAGCTTAAAATTTTTTCAAAAACAGAGCAACTCGCCCCGACGCCGCCAGAGCTCGCTGAACAGTACATTGCGCGGCCAGCGCAATGTTTAGTGCAAAACATGGCGCCGGGGCGCCATGTTCAAATTCTGGAATCTGATTTTTGCACTACCTTTGCCGATTTTTAATTTCTTCATCTTACATCCAATTGAGCTGAAATTTGGACCACATCTAGACCTTACTACCTAGTATTTAAAAAAAATACTAATTGCCTCATTTGACTTCTTAAAAATAGAGATACACTACCCCTTAGGAGGGCTGTTCAACACGTTTCTATACTAAGAAATTTTTTCAGATTTTTAAAACTCAACTTTTGCAACTTTGTGATTTTTGGCCAATTGCTTTAAAACTTCGTTCCGACACTTGACATAGTTCACATAACCTATATATGACATGTCTAAAATTTCAAAACCGTAAAACTTCGCACGAGGCGACTTTTGTCCGTTAAAATCCATTTTGATTCGAAACGATCGATTTTGATCGTTCGAATCGCCAATTCATTCGAATTTAAATCCGTTGATTTCCAAATCGACTCTAACATGTGTAACAACATGAAAATGACTTATTTCACTTCATTTCACCTATAGTTCCTCAAAATTGCCAAAAATCACACTTTAGTGCCATTTTACTAATTTTTTCTAAACTTTCAATTTTCAAAACCTAAACTCTCTTGATAATTCAATCTCAACACACCACATAGGTAATCACCAACATATTTAATGACTTTATACGTCTCTATAACTTCCATATGCACATTCCAATGCACTTTACAGATTACGAATTGGTTTACACAAAAAGTATAGCCTAATATTTGATCTTTGCATACCAAATCATACTTCTCAATCCTCAAAGCATCTTATATGCTATCTAACAAAATATTATGCATGAATTAAACATGTTCACCACCTCAAGCTAGGTTTTCATCAAAACCATCAACTTAATACACAAAATCATTTCTTAAATCATGATTTTTAGCCTTAAATATGAACTTAAATACCATAGCACCTTTGTTCTACCACTTTGGAACTTAGGGTTTCATTATTAATCACATATATAAAGCATGTAACTTACATAACTCAAAAAATCAAACCATGTACCCCAAAGATACATGCATGGCTACCTTTAAACTAACATTTAATCTCATGAACATCAATTCTTAAAGCTTGAACATAATTGTACCTTCTTGGATGTCTAACTTCTTTTCATAGAGAGCTTCCTCATGTTGAGTACTTCATCTTTTATTCTTACTCCATGTTCAACCGAGCCTCCTAGCTCAAAATACTTCAAGCTTTTCTTTGCATCCATGGCTTCCATCTCTCTCTCTCTCTCCTAGGGCTAAAATTCAGCAACTCAAACATAAAATGAGAGTTATTTGCTTAGCTCAATGATTTATATGAGAATTAACTCATATGTGGTTAATTACATCTAACCATAGTTAACCCAACCAAGGGTATTTTAGTCATTTCGCATAATAAGTAAAGGACATTTTCGTCATTTCACCACTTGGGACATATAGGGACATAATAATTCATATTTAATCATTCCTTGTTACATTCTATCATTCAAACCACGTTTTATCTCATAATCTTTATTTAATTCCTCATAATCCTTATTTAGCATTTCTGTAAAATCCTGGGGTGTCACAACTTGCATGTTAATATCAATCGTCAAAACGACCGTCACATAACTTCTTTCTTACATACCATATAACACCCTATATGCATTAATAATTATATATATAATTATAGTCACCTCACTATGACCTCATTTCTTCAAATGAGCTAACTGCTTGTTCTTTTTCCGCAACTTTAACTTTAGAGCCTCTACTTGTTCTTCAGCTCTTAGTCTCGTACGACTTTCTTCCTTCCATCTTTCTTGTCTATATTGATTACTAGATTGAAGTCCCCTAACTTCTTCCTCTAACTCTCGCATTTCACCCTTCAACTTCTTATTACCAACTATCAATTCCCTTTTAGTCATCATTGCAAATCCTTCCCAATATTCCATACTGTCTTCGGATGATTCCTCTGACTGAACAACATTAGAGGCTACATCTTTTATCAACTCTTTACCCACTAGGGTTGTCATGGCCTCATATTCGGGTGCTACAACCATTCCTTCCCAGATGATTGGAACATCTCTAAGTCCATCTTCTTCAGACATTCTACAACCACCAACACTGTAACACCCCCAAAAATCCCTGCGCTTTCAATGCGGCGGACCTTGTGCGTTAATTTTGTACATCTATCGACTTAACCAATGATCCCATAATCATATTGGTTGAATTAGTCTTATTTTAGACTATAAATTAAAATTTTCTCTTAACTTTGTCCCTGGATCTTAACTTGATCTCAGTCTCATAAGTATACAAGTATCAACTTGTATTTCATCCGTATAAATGGATAAAACCATATATAACGGTCTAATTTTAACCTTAAGATTTAAATATTCTATAACTTTACATGTTCCAACATCCAAGGAATTAAATCATTAGGACGGCTCTTGGGAACAGAGAATCTCGCGGTGAATGTTTGTATCTTCACCCGTGATAAATGTTTGCATCTTTATCCGTGACAAATGGTTGTATCTTTGTCCGGTGCAAAATTCTCTTTCCGTACAGAACATTACCCAACTAGTTAAAACCCTCATTCGAAACATATTTGTTTATAGTGATAGCTCTTCATATCAATAATCCTACTTATATGGTATTCAGAATAGTAATAACGAGTTATACCTGGGTCTGAGGAACCTTAACGATGGATTTGACCAGTCAACATCGCTTAGTCCTGTCTCGGATGTACAGCACTCACAAGTTATTTATCGATCCTCATCCAGATAAATAGATCATTATCAATACTATGTTAAGTCTTAACAATTCTAGGTTATATCAAAATAAAGACATAACAACATTCTGATGATAATAATCTATATCATTCATTCAATATTCGGTTACATGTTTGTTTGTTCGTATTACAACAGTCATTATGACTTACACAAATACAAGTAATAAACATGAAAACCTAATCTATGCTTCATCTTTACGTTCATGATCTTCTTAACGTTCATCTTTAATCTGCAAATAAGGTTTTATTCGCAAGAGTGAGCACGACGGCTCAGCAAGTCTGACATTCAGCACATACGCAGTTTATGCTTTCATATAAACTTTAACATGTCTTGACTGAACATAATTCTCTATTTAATATCACATATAACTCACATTCTAACAATTTGTATCACATTGACATACAAAGTGTATAAATCATGTTCGTAACTCGTAAACATAAAACGTAACAGTTAGAAGGCTTTTAAACATCATTTAAAGGCTTCACATAACATCTATCACATAACAACATGACATTTCATATTTCATTTATCATTTTTACATTATTACAAAAGTAACACATAGCAAGAATTAGAAGACTTGCCTTGAAACCGTGTTAGGGTTTTCCCGGGAAATCGTTAAACGCCTACAAAAAGGGTTACGAGACCCCGAATGTTAGTTTATCAATTTTTCCTTTTGAATAAGTCTTATAATAACTTAATTAGACTATTTTCATTGGTGGAATCATTTGGAAAATTGGCTAACTCAACAACTCAAAATTTAGTGCTTCCACCCGAATGCCCCTTAAAATTTTCAACTTTGACGTCCTTTCCGGTAACTGCCAAAACTTTGTCATACAGAAACATTTTAAAGTGATTCTTGAGTCTAAATTGCTTAGAATTTCATGATCTACAACTTTCATTTAGGTTGCTAAGGCAGATTATGACTTTAAAATTTTGTAATTTTAGCAGAAAGGTCAGTATGCTTACTTTGATCAATATTTTTAGGGTTAACCATGTGAAACATGGTACCGCTTGCTTTAACTCTTTAAGAAATCATGTTGTAAGACTCAATATCACTTTATAACATAAAAATAATAAATCACAAACCTTCTCAAAGAAAGATTCATGACTTTTGCTCGTGAACACACGAAGAACGGATAAACCGTACATGATAACGACCATGTTATTGAGCTTTTGGTTTTCTTACTTGAAATAATTTGAGCATTATAACTGCTTATATAAGTTATTATAACACTTTATAGTTGACAAAATTTGGTCATTATAACGGCTTGTAAATTGAATTATAACAATTTATAAAAATGCTCAAGAACATACGCAAACGCGGAGAACGGATAAACCGTACATGACCACTACGTATGTTCATTGAGCTTTAAACTACGAATTAAAATTCGACATTATAACTACTGTAAAATGAAGAAGGCTCAAGAACACGTGAAGAACACGGAGAACGACAATCGTACATGGCTACGACTCGCGTTCTTGAGCTTTTAAACTACGAAAATTAATCGAACATAAAAACGACTAATGATTTACCTCTCGAAGTGCAAGCTTTAACTATTTCTTTGCACTTCCTTTGATTATAACTCACTAGAACTCTCTCTCATATTGTATATAGCTTTGATACAAGCATTTTTGCTTTGAAAATGAATGATCAAACAAGTGAGGAATGCTTGCTATTTATAGGTCATGCAAAGCTAGGGTAAAATGGTCATTAGTACAAGACTTCCAAGCTAAGCTAAGCTAAGGTTCACCACCCTTTTCCACTCCATTTGAACGACCATATCAGCCCATTTAATGCCATTAAATGCTAGAAATCATCACATTTTGGTGACACCACAATTGCCACATGTTAGCTTCCAATTGGTCCACCAATTAGCCTACCAAATGAATAGTTCTAGGGCTTGTTTAGTTGGTCATTTAATCATTTAATTGAGGGGTAGTCATGGTCATTTACCAAGCTTGATCAAGGTTATATTAGTCCTTTTGATAATCTAGCTTAGTTAGGATTAGGTTAATTAGCAATAAACCTAGGAATTTGATTATTCGATTAGGTTATTAATTCACCGATTAGATTAACTTGTAATTTAGGTTAATATTTAGTTTAATTAAACTTAATCCTATTTAGGTTTAGTTTAATTAATTGATAATTAGGTTAAATGGTAATCTAATTACCCTAACCTAGTTCGATTCCAACTAGGTTTAACATAACCTAGTTTCATTTCAACTAAATGTCATCTAACCTAGTTTTATATCAACTAGATTAGGTTAACTATTTCATAAGCTTAGTTAGTTTGTAACTAGGTTTAGTTCCTAGTTAGGTTCCTAACCCAGTTACATCTAACTCAGTTACATCTCAACAGAAATTAGTTCATCCTTAACTAATTCTAGTTCATTTCTAAGTCTTCCGGTTAAATTGACCTCAACTGATTTAAAAGTCTGATATTCCAGAGTTTTGTTCCGAATAAACACTATTTTGTAAAGTCGAAAGTCCAACAGACTTGGCACATTTTTCGGTGAATAGTGTTTTTGACTACCATTTTTCAGAATATGCTTAAATGATCAAAAAGTCAAAAAAAATATTTATTTTTGTCTTTTCCCTATTTCGTCTTATTGTCGACACACTTTTCGAGAAAATCTTTTATTGCTTATTACGCACCGGTGTTGCATACAAACACTGTATTCATCAAAGGTTTGATAAAAAACGAAAAGCGTTTTCGTTTGAAGAGCGATTTACGTTTTATCTTTGGAAAAATATCAGTGGCTCCCTGGTATCTATTCCCCGTATAAATGCTATATCGTGAAATGGAAAAAGTCCAAACGTTGAAAAGAACGTTCAAAAAGATGACAAACATTTTCTCGTAAATCGTGTCTTTTTCGTCTTTTTCTCAAGAAAAATTTATTGATTCCCTGGCATCTAAACCTCATATTATCACTATGTTGTGAAATGTAAGAAGTCCTACAGATGAAAGAAACAGTCAAACGAATAAAAAATGTCACCTCGTGAATAGTGCTTGTACACGTTTTTCGAGAAAAACTTTTATTGACTGTTACGTATTTTCAAATCGTGAAAAGGTTGAATCCTTAAACGGAATGTCAATTTGACATTCACATTTTGCTCGAGGGCCTAGGTTATTTTCTAGGGCTTAGACCCTAGGGTTAGGGTTTAGGTTTTAACTTTTTCCCCAATTTAGGTTTTTGTCCTAAATTGACTTCTGATTTTTAATAAGTGTTAAGGTTAACTACTTGAACCAAAACACAAAATCTTACACAGAGATAATTCATACAGCACATTTAAAAGCTCAATTCAAGCTTTACTAATCACATAACACAAATTAGGTTAAAGATTTTTAACCTTTTAGTTGTATACGATCGTAGTTTCTAGTCGTATATATTCTTTCAGATAGCTCAAGGTATACTTGAGCAATCCTTCTTAGGTTTTGAATTGACAACATTGCTTAGATCTTGTTAGATCACTTTTGAAATATTTGGGATATTACAAACACCAATAACAAACACAACTTATTAGTACCTCATGCGAAAATAATTTATCACATAACACATAACTTTTTGTACTTGATGAATTTTCACAATCCATCTCCTAAACTCTTTATGAGTTTTCTTATCTTCTCTACGGTCATAATCGTAAGGTTTTTCCCCACCTAAGGTTTATAACTTACAACTCTGATATCAACTTGTGAAGCTCCCCAAATCCGAGTCCCTCAAACCACGGGTTCGGTACTCACTATCTATCACTTGATAAACATTCATAAATAAAATCTTTAACAAATAGCGAAAAATAAACATAAATTCGTTACAAAACGTACCATCAATCTCAGGTTCCACTAATCTTAAATACATCACAATTACCTTATAACAAAAAGGTTTATAACATAAAAATAAAAACTAATTACTTCTACTCATTCGCCTTTCCTTTGCCTTTATACTCCTTAGATCACTCGGGCTTAGCTGAAAAATAGTTCATGATATAGCAAGGGTGAACAACTACTTTGCTCAACAAGTTTAAATAAACAATAAAGGATATATTATGAATGAAAAAGAATTAACTTTTGAAACTTCAACAATATTCAAGAAATGTGAAAACATGCAACTTTGAATTGATTTAACATACTTTTTTTCATGCTAAAAGGTCATAAGATCGTAAACATACATTTTGATTATTTGTAATACCTGTAGACATAAGACTGTCATTTCGTTTTAAAAATTAACAATCATTTCAATTGCAATATCTGAAGATAGGTACTCTAGGTGATCAGCCTATTGTATGTAAATATTGTGCACATTATAACCATCTAATTTTTTTTTTACCAGAATTGTTACATCCGACCGTAATTTTATCATTTCAAAATGATTTGTTCATTTCAGCTTTTTTCATCAGATTTCGCACCACAACAATATGGTTTGGACTAGCATTAACAATATTCAGATTAATGAATTTGATACATACATGGTTTAACTGAAACAATTGACATAGATATTTATCTTTAAAGAGTTCATAATAAGAACAAGCATATTAACACATGCAATATCTATCCAAAACAAATAGCATAGATATACCTCATTAAATAGTTTATTTTGAGAACCCGTCATTATAATTCATGCAATATGTAGCCGATATAATTGGCATAGATCTTTCTCTTTAAATAGTTCATGATAAGAACAATCATGCGAATGCACATAATTGCGAATATCAATAACAATATAGATATGAAATAATTCTTAATAATCATTTCATTATGTACTGCGAAACTAATTTCAACTTATAGATACTTAATATAATAAAAACAAGTATATGTAACTTGCATAATGAAACGAGTTTGGGTTTCAGAAGAACTTGCCAAATAAATACAAGTTAAGGTTCAGAGAACTTGCCTGTTCGTTGACTACTGCTATTTAACTTAAAATAACTTCCTTTGGGTAACCTAACATTCAACAATATTGATCTACCAATCAGCATATCACAAAATTTTATTATACAACACTTAAATCATATAACACATAATCATAACCTTTAATCACTTAATAGTACTATCAACCTTTGATAATATTTTAATCACATACGTATCATTTAAGAACACAACAATCATTTTTCTAATATTGTCACCATTCATAATATATTATTCTCAAACAAATATTATTAACCATTTAATAATATTTTAACTGTTTACTAATACTATTAACCATTTTAATAATATTTAAATATCAATATTATTAATCATTAATAATATTTTAATCACTTAATTATTTTAAAACAGTTAACATTATTAATCATTTAATAATGTCTTAGTCTTTCTAATAATATTATTTATTAAATAATGTCTTAATCCTTTATAAATATTATTAACAATTTAATAATATTTTACCCTTTTAATAATGTTATTAATCCTTTAATAAAATTTTAATCATTTGTTAATATTATTAATTATTTAATAATATTTTATTCACTTATTAATATTATTAACAATTTAATAGTATTTTAAATCCTTTATTAATATTTTATTCACTAACTAATATTATTAATCATCTAATAATATTTTAATCATTTATTCAATTGCTAATATTATTAATTATTTTAATATTGCTAATCATTTAATAATATTTTATTCACTTACTACTACTTTAATCATTTATTAATATTATTATCCATTTAATAATATATTAGTCACTTACTAATATTATTAACCATTTAATAATATTTTAATTATTTATTAATATTATTAATTATTTAATAATTTTTTATTCACTCATTAATATTATTAATCAATTTAATAATATTTTAATCACTTATTAATATTATTAATTATTTAATAATATTTTATTTATTTTCTAATATTATTAATCTTTTAATAATATTTTATGCCTTTACTAATATTATTATTTATTTAATAATATTTAAATTATTTAAATTTTGTATATTATTATTATTATATTAAATTATATTTTCTAACCTATTTTCTATTCAAAAGATCCGACCCGACCTGTTTGGATCTATCTGACTAGCTTGAATTAAATTATTTAGGACCACCGCTGCGGCGGTCCTTGCCAGGGTCGTGGCGGTCTCCCCTGAAGAATGTTTCACCGCTGCGGCGGTAGTACAACTTTTCCAACTTAAATATTGAAATTTTTTAAACTTTGATTACTTTGGTTCAATCTATCATAAAACATGCAATATATGATCAAATGATCTTAAATCTGTTTTTTAAAGTTCATAACATATTATTCTTTAAGTTTTCAAGAATCAATTAACTTACAAAAATATTTTTGACAACAAAATTAAAATCAACCAATTAGAGTTTTCAAAATGACCCTTTACTAAAAATCACACAACTTCTTCGTTTTAACTTAGTTTTCGTCGATTCAAGTTTTGTTACGATCGAAACTAACTCATCTAGCATACAAAACACAAAAATCACATAAATAATTTATATATCATAAGGCACACATAACCAACCTAGGTATGCAACTAGAGTTTTTAAACCAAATATGCTCATATGACATTTTCTTCCATTATTTTTCATATAATACATGGTAGAACACATATCTAGCATATTTAATCATAAATCATTCCATAAACAAGCTTGCTTAAACTCATACATAAAGAAAGTAACAAATAGGGTTTGAGAAACTTTTAAACCTTCTATGAAAACCCTAATACACCTTTATTCAAGTATTTTGACTCGATTAAATTTAATTCATTAACTGTCTCTTATCATCAACTTGGGTTTATAATATAGTTACCCATGTACATACAAGTATTCTCGTATTGGGTTATGTTTGCCTAATTTTAATAGGAATTTACACACAAGTATACACGATCCATAAGTAATATAATGATAAAGTCGAGTGTCGAACCCATAAGAAATTAAAAATAATTAATATCAAACACTAATTTATTATCAAATTAATCTTATTTAAACAAACACAATTTAATTATAAAATAAACTAATTAAAATTACTAAGTAAATTAAACTAATGAAAAGGATTAAATCAAATTAAAAATAATTAAGATTACAATTTTCTCTAATGCTTCATTTAAATCTCTCCACTTCCTTTTTAATTAACTTATTATGTAGAATTATTAACTAAGAATGCTTAACTATTTATTAACTTTTATCAAAAATTAATAAAAATACTTATTTCAGTTAGTTTTTTTTTATGGTTATACAAACCACTTAAAATAGACTCATTAAGAACAAACTCTCAACATGTTACATGCGGCATATAGATATATCCATCCTATATACTATCATGCAATTTTTTCTAAAAAGAATAAACACATTCACATGTTATCATATCTGAATTTAAACCTATAATCTACTTTTGATTTTATATAAAGCATGCCAATAATTAATCACAATTAATTAATACATTAACGCACAAAATAATTAATTAGGTCTAAACACTATAATTCATTCGTCAATTTCATATAGATTACCACATTAATTAATGTAAATAATTAAATACTTGAACACACAAAATATGATAAACGATTCAATTATAATCAATTTAATTAAAAAGAAAACAAATTAATTTAAACTATACATTAGGTTCAATTGCAATCTCAAATAAAAATTAGCCCCCATAAGTATATAATAAATTATCCATAAATAATTCAACATCTCAAAATTATGAAAATTAAAGGAAAAGAAAAGAAATCAAATATGTACTGATATCCGTCGTCACTTGGATCACAGTCTCCAATTCTCAAGTTATACCTTTAATTCTTGAATCATTCGCGTTGAATATTTGCTTCTAACCATGCTCCTAAACTACTCTAATATAATATTATGCTCTAAAACTATGTTAATAATTTGAAAATAAGAGCTACATAGTGTATTTATAGGAGTACAATAATAATCCTAAGCAATTATGAGAAAAAAATTCAATGCGGAATCAAATTAAAGCAAAAATTGCGAATAATTATGTTCTAGACAATTAATGCGCTTGCCAAACAGCCCCTTTGCTCCTTTTTGACTTGGTTAACACCTGGCCGCTCCGCGCATTGCGCATGCATACCCTAAATTTTCCACGAAACGACGCCGCAGTGTATCCGATTTTCTTTACTACCTTTCGTGCATTGCGCGGTCCTATTTGTCTTCTGGTCGTGCATCACCAAGCGACGTCGTTTGCCAGCTGTTTCTATCCAAGACTTTAACGTGCATGGCGTGGTCTACTGATCCTTACTTGCGTAATTACAATCTGATCCTTGCCAGTTTGTTGCTTATTACAGTTATGCCACTAGCACTTGCTAAATTTATAGTTTGCCACCAAGCTTATTTTTCCTAAAAAATAAAATATAAAATAAATATAAATAAATAAATAAATAGAAAAACAACAAAAATAACATAAACACTTAAAATTAACTAAATGACCTAAAATCAATTAAAATTCTTTAAAACTAATAAATAATTAAGCCTAAAAATATTAAATAAATATGAAGAAAATTCAATTATTAAATACCTCCAAACTTAACTCTTTGTTTGCCCTCAAACAAAACAAAAACAAAAATTAAGATTCTACTAAATAACCAAAATTACTTAAGCAATGAATCAATATGAATAAAATTACTAACCTCAAATATTTTTAAATGATAACTCAAATGAAATTTTAAAATCATGCAATGTCATAAATTTTAATATATTCATTAATCTTACTCTACTGCAAGACCCTTCGTGTGTTTGTGAATCAAAATGTATCAAAATAGTTAAAACTCAAATAAATTTATTTAATTAAAGGCCTCATAAACCATATTACATAATGAAAGAATTACAAAACAAAACTCTATAACTCACTTTTCACACTACTCTTCGCTAATAAAGGCAAAAATAAATTAAATGATCAAAAGATTTAATTTTTTTTCATATTACGTATAGGAGGATCATTTTTTTTTAAGTTCACCACATTCCTTTCCAAACATATTATTATATTTTTTTTCTTCATTCATCAAAAGTGAGTGCATTTTATGCTCAATCTCACTCTTTTTTTTCATGCACACGAGTGTGTTGTACACTTCATCTCGTTTTCTTCATATATTTATAAGTGAGTGTGTTTTACACTCTATCTTAACTCACCATATGACTATTAATTCAACTTGAAAAATATTAATTCTTCAAACAATCCTAGAACAATGTACCTAAATTATCTTCCCTAAATTTTATTATACATCATATTTCACTTCAAGTTATGATCAAACAAGTTATAAAATTCACAAATATCTACCACAAGCATATAACCATATAAACCTTCTCTAAGTTAAAACTAACTCAACACAAATAGATATGAGTGTATAAAAATTTACAGGATCTCAAATAAAATAATAACTAATAGATAGCTAAAATTCAAACTAACAATAATTTATCTATTTTTCAAAAGTTATTAAATTAAAATTAAAATTTATATCATTGACCAAAAAATTTAATTCACATAATTCATTGCCCAAGAGAGTCAACCTAAAAACTAAGTTACCCCATTTTCGTAGGAAACACGATTGCACTTAGTATGTGCAATAAGCCCTTAAACCCCAAGATTACCCCAAGTGGATGAGTTGTTTCTCGTGAAGATTTATAGTGAATTTATCCACAAAATTCCAAAATTTAAACTATAAAAAAAAACCTAAATTTTTTAAAATTTACCCATACCCCTAAACTTAAAACAGACATTGGCCTCAATGTATAAAATAAAGAAAATTAAAAATAAAAGACTCCCCTGAATATGTAACATTTTTTTCCTCATATGCTAAGCTTAGATTGCATTAGTAACCCGAAAGAAAACAAAAACAAAAATAAAAATAAATAATAAAAATAAATAATAAAAACTAAAAATTACTACTAAAAATTTTCTTTGCTAAAAATAAAAATAAAAACTAAAACTAAAATTTAAGTTGCCTCCCAATAAGCACTGTCGGCATAGAGATAATAACACATGGCATTTACAACACTATAGCGACGGTACTACCATCAGCGTAGAGATAGTAACACATATTATTTATAACCCTATAGCGACCACAATACCGTTGGCATAAGATTTTTTTCCCCTATTTGGCAAGTAGGTATAATATAAACCTGTTTATTTAAAACTTCATACATTAAACTTAAAAGTTAACCAATTTCAAATATTAATTATATAAATTCATTGTACATACATAGCCATAACAAGTGATTAGTTAAGTTTATCTGAAATTTAAGTTCTAACTAGCAATAAAAAAGATACTCTAATTCACCTGTAGCTTAAATTTACATAAAATTGACAAATACTTGACAAAAGGTGCCATGAAAATTAATAATCCTACTCACATTCTCTTGTAGCGTGTGTAGACGTATGGATCAGTAACATACTTGAACGAAAGGTGCATTAATAATCCTACTATATTTTACTTGTAGTTATAGGTTGTCCCTACAACAAAACACAAGATATACAAATAATTAAAATACTAGCAAATGATAAAAGCCAAGCTACATAGAAAATTAAGTAATAGAATAAAAAAAAAAATCAACTTAGAAGACATTTAATTAACATATGAAGGTTCATGCCAACCTCTTCCAGTAAAATCTTCAACAGAACTACTATTAATATTGTAAAACAAGCTGTCAAAAAAAAAATCCAGAGAAAAATAAAGATCAATAACAGGCATCATCAATTGCAATCAGAAATTGTTTTTTAGTTTTACAAATGCATTATTCTACAATTGTCTTTACATCTATATTATTAAGTCAGAAGGAGATTACCATTTATTTTAGGGTTAACTTTTTTTCTTTTGAAGCTATATATCATAATTTTGTGAAGAAAAAAATTACCCTTCAATTCATAAGCACAAGATAACTGCCCAGTTCTTAACTCACGCTTCTTCATTTTTTCCAGTTATTCCTAAAATAGAGGAAATGAACTCAACCAGTATTGCTAAAGCACTATTGTGCAAGATAGTAACTCCCACAGTCTGCTTCCACAGCCAATCTGAAAATGTTGTGGCCAGTTTCAGTATTTTATTGCTTACTTTTCATGATGAATATTTGTATTGGAAGATTTTGCAATTTTGAGATGTTTTTCCCAAATCCATCAACACTAAAAATTGTTACATTTAGCTTTAAAAATACAGCAAAATAAATACCTCTTGCAGTCTGCTTCCACAGCCACTCTAAAACTGCAAAAATATATGAATCAACATGTTGGAAAGCCTTCCACGCCAATTTCCTTCTAAACTGTTTATCAGCCTTGTTCCCTTTAAGAGATTTTAAAAGTTCAGGATAGTCTTGTGAATCAACAACGACCAAGACATCCTTGTGATTCTGTTCAATGAGTATGAGTTAGTTGAGATCTGACATAGATAGTAATACTAAAAGAACCACTAACACTAATGTTTTTCTTTAATAAAGCATCACATTAAAAGATGACCAAAAGAAAATCTTGTTGAGTATTTTAGAAAAAGTACTAGCACTTGGATTTAATAAGAGTAAAATAAACAGTGGTATGTTGGCATATTCCAGCCTGACATATTACAAAGTGTTATCCCTCATACTCGCAAATGATCCATAACCCAAAATCATAACACAAGAAAGGGGCACAATGTTACAGTTCTAAGTAGTAATATAGAATGGGAGGAAGCTCAAATAACAACAATTATAGAATCGCAATCAAATCATCACAATGGCTGGAAATAAAAACTAGTGATTATTTCTGTTACTATCTTTGGAATTTGGAACCAAGTACAAGTCAAAAGCCCTAAATGGCTTCTAGAATATCGTCAGCTAATGCATATAAAACACTACATCTCTAGAGCAATATTAGAGCTACTCATTAATATAGGTTTAATCTAATTTTGATGACCTTCATGGCTAAAGGCATCTAAGTTTACACCATCAACCCTTCACATATGCTTGAGATTAAAATTATCTTGTGAATGATTCATACCCCCATTAGTATTGTTCTTCTTTATCTGGTTGCAAGACATAACCGCAGAGCTGCGACCACCATAGAAATATGTTCAATGTGGGAAGTACTAACTGCATCGCATTTTCCATCCTGCAATATAAAATAACATCATCACTATGAATCTACACTTGTATTCTCTAAAACATAATAGAAAATGACATCACCATATATAAGCAAATATTACTTGGCTACTACACATATCAAAAGCTATATATCTACACGTGGTGGGTACCCATTTGAATCCCACCAGTTATTGAACTTGATCGGATCAGAGTGAATATTAACATGTCAAATTATTTAGCCTGGCATGCTTAAAGAATGGGAAAAGGGTGAACATGCAAAGACAGTTTGATAAAAATTTGTGCATCTCAATAATAATGCGTCAAAGGTTGTCCTTGAACCCCTGAGAATTTCTCACATTCAAAGGAAGGTTCCATTGTTTATTTGAAATTGTTCCTAAAATTTTGTACACTGCAATACAGTCTTTCAGCTTCCACTCCCCGACTGTTCCGCGTGCACCACTTCTGTTATAGTGCAAATGAAGAGTTTCAGTACTTATATATTATATGATAGCATACAAGCATCAATACCATCCAACATAGCAATTGAAAAACTATATAGATGCAGATTAATGAACTCGAGGCATTACTTTAACACTAGGTTGTTGGATGAATCTTTAATTAATGTGATCGCCTCAGCCTTCCTGTTTGGTTCTAAAAGATGCAGCATCTCTGCTACTGCTACTCTTTGCATCAAAGAATCTGCAAACGATTACTAGCATGTTAATGTCATAAGATAAAGGGGTGTGTGCAGAAGTACATATAAGATAAGATAAATATGACCTTTATGTTTCTCAAGGAAAAGGGTGTTTTCCTCAATGAGAGACTTTCCGTGCAACTGACTACAAAAGCAAAAAAAAAAAACAAAAAAAAAACGGGGCATTTACTATGCAGTTGTTTTTAATTACAGAATAATTTAATAGCATCGCTAGAAAAGAAGGTCGAAATCAAAGAAAGCCTCAAAGTAGGTTGCTCTGCTTCTGAGACTCCCCAAACGAGTTTCTCAGCGTTAATCACAGGAGCAGGCATGGCAGTCACCTTATGGAAGAAACGTATCTGCAAAAACCATAGTTTAAAACAAGATATGCAGAACAGTTGCGAATACACATATAGCAGATTGAAAAATTAAAAAGCAAATGAGCAATATAACAGTATAGGTGAACAATTTGTAGTTGTGTGTGATTATTGGACAGTTCTGATATAAATCGTCAATATGTGATTGAGATGATTAACAACAAATACAATTATTACCAAGCAGTGATGCGAATATGGGTTCTTAGCGTCCAACTGAACTAGCTGCTTTACACCCTACAGGGATGGGATATGAAGAGATGAGAAAAAGAGCAAAGTCGTGCAAAACTTTAAAGTAAACTAACAGCAAAATCTATGTAAAGTAACAAGATTCCAACAACCACTATTTAACATGTGGAAACATATATTAAAAAGAACAGCAGTACAGTATTGTTAGTACTCAAATAAATCAATTAAAAAAACACTTGCAAAATATTTCCTTTCTTTAAAGTGCAGTTTATCACCGTAATTTCTAGAGATTGACAAGAACAAGTTGAATTCATGAGCAAATTAAATGAGTAATCTATTGTGTGTCCAACTAAACCTGAGGCTATTTCTTTTAGTACTAAAACTCACAAAATTATAGTAGGCTCAGAAACGGGAGATATTTCCACACTAGACATTAACTCACCTGAAAGGAAAGCAAGATGTTATGCTTTCTCATATTTACATCAAAAGAAAGTAAATGTGTCTCTAAGGAATCAAGTGAGTGCTTCTTAAGTAACTTCAAGTACTTTGTAGCTTCCAATAAAGGATCTTCAACCTACATCAGTAATATCCACAAGTAAAAAATAAAAGCTCTAAGACAAATAAACACCAGCAATGGGGAGGAGGGTGTGGGAGAGACCTACAATAACTTTTCTCCGCGTGGATCCAGATCAACTGGTTTAACATGCCTAATTCCTCCTTAGTAGTACCACTCAAACATAATGAAGATCTTGAGCTATATACATGTACTATTAATTTCAAAAGAAATTCTTTTATTGTTATACTACAATCCTCAAGCGCCCTCCTTTATAGATTAGATTGATCCAAATTAAGCGATTATAATCCAGTTATCAACACTAATAATCTATGGGTGGAGTACTAGGATGAGCTCAAATCTACCATTAGACATTAAAAAAAAGGTATCAAAACATGTAAAAAGTTAAGTGGTGTTATAGTACATAAGAAGATACAGATCAGCAAAATTTTCCCACTAATAATTCCAATTTCATTTAACTAATTTATAATCAAATAGTTGACTACTACACTCTCTCCTCTTTTCATCACTTATATATTCATTTCTCTCTTTTCCATACTGTTAGGTGGCTCTCAAACTCAGCATGTTGTGTGGAAATCAGTTTACTAACAAAACCACGACTCAAATTCATTTAGACCTAGATAGGATTTAATAGAGCGCATGCATTTTAAGTTCTAAACTGGACTCCACAGAATGGGTGCGCTGGATGAAGTAAGACACTAAAAGAGAGAAATTCAAATCTTGCTCTGATGTTCAGAAATAAGAGCCCTTACCTATCAACCAGAGCAGTATACTGCACACAAAAATATGTCATCATTACAACAATATTATTGCGAAGTGGTGCAGAGTCCCTTTTTTCAAGTTCCTGTAGTAATTAATACATACCAAGAAATTGGTACTCAGAAATTAGCCAAATCTATTAATTGTTAACCAATAAATTTAGCTATTTATATTCTTGGGAAAAACTATAGCACTTAAAACTTATACTACTGATGAAATTTAGTAAATTGATATATGTGGATAGCATTACTTTTATTAATTATAGATATGCCATCATAAGATTAACCTTTTAGATATTTTATTCTTGATCATCACATGACGTATATATAATTAAGAAAATGTAAGTGATAAATTTGTTTACAATTAAAATCCAATATATTTCATGCAATGGTTGCAATTAATGTAGGGTTGATCCTTCTTTGAAAAGTTATCTTTTAAATTAAAGGAAAAAGTAATTTAGAATCATAGCATAGAAGTAATTGCTTGCGACAAACCACACCTCTATGAACAGAGGAATGTAACGCTTCACAAGTTTCCCATTAGCAAGGCAGATCTTGCCCATTTGCTAACCAAGCTTAATGTACAAGGAAGGTGTTGTTTACTTTATAGATATTGCTGACCCCTCAATAATTTATCAAATTTTGGGTCAGAACTTCCTGACGTGATAATTCTGTGTAAAAATGGAACAAGGGCTGTTGAGTTGAGTGAAGCTAACACATATAATAAGTAATGTATATCAACATATCACCCATTATGTTTCCTACATTTGGACTCCTTCCCTCTATGTGGAAAACCAAGATAACATACATATCGGGGGGGGGGGGGGGGGGGGGGGGGGGGGGAAGTAGTACAAAAACATATAGCAAAATGGGGACCCAAATGTATATGGTGTAGCACACCTTGAAATTAAAAACCTAATGGACCCAAAGTTCAGATACCATCTTATAGGAGTTGCATCCATGATTTGTTTCCTTGCTTTTGTAAATCACATCATGAAGGACATATATTATAAAGCTACCAAAAAAAATACAGACAATTATAAGGAAATAAAACACTTCATTTGAAGATAAAAGAATTCATAAATACAATAAAATAGAGTTTCATCATAGTTCTTTGAAGTAAAGAAAAATAAAATAAAAGGAGTTTATAAATATTCAGACCACAACAACATTTACAAGTGAGGCTTTTCCAGCATTTTGAAGCCCTATTAAAGAAAGCTCCATTTCTTGTTTAAAGAAAAGGATGTAAACATAAATAAAATACAGTGAGACCAAACAGTAAAGAGTAGAAATTTATTTAAATTATAATTACTAGTCTCCAATATGTTTTCATGAACATTAATCAAATCATCTAAAGTGACCAGTAACTCTAAAAATAGATCATTTAGACAACTACAATTACAATTCATTCTAAACCCCAATTACAATTTAATTTATCATTAAGACAACAATTAGGTTCTCAATCCCAATAAATAGTCAAAAATCAATCCCATTATACTCTAAAAAAAATACTAAATCAAAATTATAGAACCACTAGGAATTAAGCAGTCCTACCTAATATAGGAACAAAGATGAAATTAGTTACCTAGATCATCGCTGCATTTGGCGGAGCTGCAATCTAAGAAGCGAGAGGCGAGGTCATGGAAAGTGGAGGTGTTGGAGACAATGTCGTGACGAACGACGGTGAGCTAAGAGACGACGGCATCTCTGGTGGTGGCGGAGATAATGAGGCCTTCTGGATCATTCAAGGAGGCCTTGTGTCGAGAGCCGTTTAGCCGTGGGGTGGAGGGGAGGCAGAGTCGTTAAGGCGATTTGGGGTTTTTGGGTTAGGGCAGAGAGTGAGAGGCAGAGGCAGAGGCAGAGAGCGAGAAACTAAAGCCGTTCAGTGTATCTTTGGAATTAGACTGTACTATAGCGACGGTACTAGGATGACGGTACTACCGTCGTCTTATCTTTTTTAGTACCAAATAAATGGCGCAAGTCTTCGCGCTTAATCTATACCGACCAGATTATTTGCCTGTCGGCTTATGAGTCCTATAACAACGGTATTACAGTCGCCTTATGTTTTTTAGTCTTTATACCGATAGGATATAAATACCCGTCGGCTTAAGGGTCATATGACGATGGGCTTTAGCGGTGGTCACCATATCCTATCGCCGTATCGCCTTTTTCTTGTAGTGGTAATATTATTATTTAAGAAAAAATTGTAATGATGTAAGATTGCGTTATTGTTGTTAGTCAAGTTTTATATGTAATAAACACATATGTATAGTACAGAGATATGTAAACAGGTACAGGTATGATGCAGATGTATGTATACATGTATAAGCAAATAGGATTATGTATGGACAGTTATATATGATTGATGACTGTATTGAAGGTAAGTTAAGCAAAATCATAACATATGTGATTTTGGAAATATAATAGACTAGGTCATAATTTATTTGTATTTGATCTAAGTCTGGTACAAGGTAAACTGAAGGTTTTGATCCTGAGATAGGTAAAGAATATATGATTAAAAAAAATATGGATCGCATTATGGACAACTGAATGGTTTCAAAGATTAAATGTTAAGTTTTAACGCACGAGATTCCAGTTAATGTGGTTTAAAGTTAATGATTATCTTATCCAGTCATAATTGGACTTAATTAAAGGAATGTGGGATCTCAGGGTGTTACAGTTGGTATCATTGCTATTGGGTTATAGACCTTAGGTAATAGTACCTTAGGCTATGATTTTTGTATGGAAGAAGGAAATAGTAAGGAAATGAACTCTAGATGAGTTGAGTCAGTAAGAAATGAATTTTGGGAATTCAAGACTAAGAAATGATAAAGATATCTTAAGATAAGATAATGAGAAAAGGGCAAAAGGGCTATGAGATCCTAAGCGATCACAAATATAAAGGGACTCTTGATGAGTTGTGAAAAGTAAGATATGAATCGATAAAATTCATATCAGATCAAAGAAAGGTAAAGGAAAAGCTGAGTAAAGGAAAGTGAGGAATGTTAGGGTATGTGGGATTTTTCATTGAGGACTCATGGTAGTGGCTGAGTTGTGCACTTCCTTGTATGGGCGGGAATTTGTACTTGGTTTCACAACCACTTAACTTCCTATCGTGATAATCAGTGGAGGTCCAGTGTCTCGATATCGGTTATGTATGTTGAGAAGGTAATTCTTTTATTTTATATGTGCCTGATACATAGGAAGAGAGAAAGAGTAAGGTTAGTTACGTGTTCTTAAAATCCAAGCGTATGGTAAGTTCGTAACTCATGATTATGTGGTGGAGCCCCTCGGTGAATGGACAACTTTGGCCTAACTAGGACAAGCTCCTTAAGCCATATGATTGTGGTAAATTCCTGAGCCCAAGTGCGTGGCAAGTTTGATGAACAGTGGGGGGATATGAAAAAAGAGCTATAAGTTGAGAGAAATAGTTCTCAGATATTGACTAAGATTAAGAAAATAAGAAAGAGATATAGATTATAAGAAGGGTTTAAAGGAGTTGAGGAAAGAAAGAAGAGATTATTAGGATTAGGTAGGCAATCCACTCTTCTAGCTATGCTAGATCATCAATGATTTTTTTTTAAAATGTATTTATTCTCGCACGTTAGTGCATTGAAATGTTTTGTTCAAGTGTCGAAAGGTGATTTTTAAAATTTTATGATTCATGGTCTATGCCAATTGATTCGACTAGACAAAGTTATTTTGAAAACTTCAAAATGTATTTATTAAATCATTGTCACACTATTGAATATGGTGTGGAATGATAAAATGGCAGGATTCTCAACGTACTGCAAAGATAGTGCGGTATTATGAAGCCTTTTCAAAAAAAAATTCTTGGGTTTCAGTTTTGAACCAATGATGGCATTTATTTGAAAAGTTCAAGTTGAAATGAATAAGTAGTTTAATGATGTGAGTTTACGCCATTTGTTTCGGCTAGACCGTTTTGAAAAGAAATGAGCAAATATTTTTAAACCAGAAATGGATAAAGAAATATGTTTTTAAAGGCTGAGGTGAACAACCCTGAAAAGGAGATATATTATGTGGGTTGGTTAACGTAGTTCAACCCAAAGGAAAAGGAAAATGTTGTGCACAACAAACAGCGGTACGATAGGTTGATCACCTAGCGTACCAAAGGGCCAAAGGACATAGAGTGGCGTGGTTGCGTCATGAACTTATGTTCCTGGTCTTTATGACCACTGAGTATTATCAGTCTTTGTGATTGTTAATATTCTTAACGAGTTCATTGGTCTTTGTGACCCCTTAGCAAAAGAAAAGAAAAAGTTTTGTTTTAAAAGCAAAAGTTTTATGTTTATGGAAAAGATAATCCTATTTATTCATACGGCTTCACAGTTATTGAACAATTGTGAAGATTCTTGAAAGACATTTCAATTTTCTAGAATGAATGCTAGAAAGGGGTAAGATGGGTAGAGAGAGCAGAGAATGTAAAGGTTAGTTGAAAACCTAGTTGAGATGAAATGAATGCAAAGAAATATGTATGCTGTAAATGAGCAAGATATCGATACACAGTAATTTCGAGGACGAAATTTTTTGAAGGAGGGGTGAATGTGACATACCGAATTTTTACAGTATTTCCAATTGAGGATTTTGATTAATTTAAGTAAAGGTTAGCAGCTAAAACTTGGTTTGGATGCATATGAGGTATTATTATGTGATTAAATTGAATTATTATGTGATAAATGTATTAGAAAGGACCAGTGTGGTTGAAATAGTAAAGAGAAACCTATGTGGACGAATATAGAAAGATGAGTTAAGTTAGAGAATTATGGAAATGAGTTTAAGTTATGAGAATTAAGAACGAGCTTTATGAATGAGCCTAGAGAGGCGAGGGTATGAGAATGACAAGGAAAAGTATGGCAGCATATACGGAAAGGAAGGAACTGTATGATCTAATCGATTTATTAAGGATTTATGGAATAATAAGTTAATGATTGTGAATATTTGTAGTTATTAACAAATTGATATTATTGATTGAAATAAGATAAGCAATTATACGATGTGTAAAGACAAAAAGATAATACGCGCAAAAGTGAGTAGAAGGAATGTGGGTTGCCTGTATATTAAAAATTGGCTTATGTGTGTGAAATGAATAAGTGAATGGACGTTAAAGTCGTAATTATGATATTATGAGTTTAAAAGGATATAAGACAATGAAATTTGGTAATTCGATTGAGGTTCGCATCCCGAGGAAGCGGTTTATGGAAAAAGTGAGTATAACGACTAGTTGAGATGTCGGAAAGTAAAGTTTATGGAATATGGAATCGAGACAGTTCGTAGGAAAATTATGAAGTTAATAACATGCAAACTGACAATTATTATGGATAATGATTATTATGTAATGAAATTCAATTTTCAACGTGTGACAAGTGTTATGGGACGAGCCAACTGTGAAGAATTTGATGGTGGAATAAAGTTCAAGCATAATAAAACAAGTTTGGATCAAAATAGATTTGAATTGGATTAAAAATGATTAAGTTAGGATTTATTAGAGATTAAATTCTCTAGATTTTTTGTAACAATGACTATGTTGCCCTTGAAAAGTGATGAAATGACTATGGTATCCTAGAATGGACTAATGACCATTATGTCCTTAATTAGCCATGGGAATTGACATGTATGACCTTGACCATGCATGGTTAGCTAACTGCTGTTGAGTTTATTATTGGAGATATACATACAACATGTGTATGTATATCATTTGTAAGTAATAAGCTGGTTTACTTAGCTTCATTTTTGTGTACACCATCTAAGTTGCTAAGCAAGAGTTCTAAGAGAGAAAACAGAGAAAAGAAGCTAGGGCTTGCACAAAAGCCATGAAAGATTTATGGAAAAGTGAGCAAGAGAAGGAGCACAAGTCATCAAAATGGATCATCAAGCTCTTAGCAGGTTTTATTAAGAAGAAAGAGAGCAACATGAGGTATAATGATGTTTAATGCCTTAATACTTTGTATTTATGTGTTCTAAGTGCTTAAAGTTGGGATTTATGTGAAGCCATGCAAGTATTAATGTTTAAATGTGTAAGTTATATGAGATTATGTGTTAAGAAGGTGATTCATGTGAAAACCTTAAGAGTTGAAGTTGAGGATACAGATTTTTTCTGCAAACATGCTTATGCTCATGTATAGAAATCATGATTTATAGATGATCATGTGTTAATTATTAAGAGTTTTGATGAAAACCTAGTTAAATATGTTGAGCATGATTGATACATGAAAAATCTCATGTTAGATAGCATACAAGAGGCTTTGAAGATTAAAAAGCATGTTTTGTTCAAGGAAATTCAATATTAGGCTATGAATTGCATGTAGCCCGAATCGTAATCTGTAAAGTGCATTAGAATGTGCATATAGAAGTTACATGAATACACAAAGTGGTTAAATGTGTATGTGGTAGCCTATGTGGTGTATTGAGTCCAAGAATTAAAGTTGAGTTTAAGGTTGAAATTTGTAAAGTTGATGAAATGCCATCAATATGTGAATTTTGGCTATTTTTGGAAATTGAAGGCCAAATGAGTCCAAACAATTAAGTTTAATATTAATATATGTGTTAGAGTCATTTTGAAAGTTATTTGGCGTCTATGGCGATAATTGAGAGTTTTAAACGTTTTAAAACGTTCGCCGACGCCTAAATCGAATCATTTTGAAAAATGAAATCATTTAAAAAGTTTGAAATATTTTGAAGGCCCGTACAAGTTAAATATGTGTTATATCTGGTAAATTGTGTGTTGGTATTAAGTTTTTCAAAAAATGGGCCAAGAATAGCATAAGTGTTGAAAAATGGAAAATTTGGAAATTTAAATGAAAATTCAACCTTAAGGGTGATTTTTGGTAATTTTGAAGAATTAAAGGTGAAATGAAGTCACATGACTTAGTTTTATGTTATTACATATGTTTAGGTTGATTTGGAAATCAATGAATATAAATTTGAGCAAAAAGGCGATTCGAACGATCGAAATCGATCGTTTCGACTCTAATGGATTTTTACGGACAATTCTCGTCTCGTGCGAAGTTTTATGGTTTTAAAAGTTTGGACATGTCATATATGACCTAAGTGAACTATGTCAAGTGTTAGAATGGAGTTTTAAAGCATATGACCAAAAATTACAAAGTTGGAAAAATTGAGTTTGAAAGTTAAAATTTTTCTAAGTGTTGGAAATGTTTTGAACAATCCTTCTATGGGATAATGTATCAATGATTTTAATGAGCTAAATGTGGCAAATAAATTTTTTATAAAATACTAGGTAGTGAGGTATAGATGTGGTCCAAATTTGGGCTCATTTGGATATAAGATGAAGGAGTTAAAAATCAACAAATGTAGGGCAAAAATCAGAAATTGTTGTTTCTGAACACTTGGTCGGGGCTAGATGTTTTGTACTAAACATCTAGCCGGGGCACAATGTTACTGTTCATGACTGAGGAGATTTCGCGACCAGCGAAGTCTTACGGCCCTGGGGTGAAGTTTCTGTGCATTTGAAATTTTTTTAAGCTTCCAAAAAGCTATATTTTAATATGGAATGATAGAAATGAGTTATTTAAACCCTAAAATTGATAATAATGGTCAAATTAAAGGGTGTTACGGTATAATGATATAATGATTGGCATAATATAGCATGCCTAAAGCTAAGCCAAAGTGTGTTTTAGGTTATGAAAAACGTCAAAAGCAAGCTAGGATGTATTATTAACCTACATAAGGTATAATACATCATATGTGAAATGATTAGAGACGAATGGTCGTGTAATTATGAGATAAGTTTGATGAATTATATTAAGTTTTATGATCCTATATTGATGTATAAGTTATGTATTGACAGATGGCGCTCAATGTAGCAAACCGATGCGAGGAAAGATAGAAAGGCCAAGCGAGACAGTACATGTTAAGTTAAATAAAGCATGCCAGACTAGTTCTTCAGACTAGAATGTACTAATTGTTCTATGTGAACTATGTGATAGTTGAAATGTGCACTCCGTGCAACTACGTGTGCTAACTGTTAAGTGAAATGTGTGACATTAAGCATAACATGTTAAGGTAAAGGATGCATGACGCATATTATGAACTGCGAGCATGTAAAGTATTATCTGATTAACTTGCTGAGCTTTATGCTCATTCTTGCTATGACCTAACATTTCAGGTAAGGTACGAGAATGCTGGAGGATTCTGGTTAAGCTAAAGGTAAATGATTGATGATGGAATAGATAAGCGTGAAACAAACCTGTTAAATGTAATTGTATTATGTACAAGTGACAAATGTTTGTGAATCCGTTGGGTTTGTGTTGTATGTATGTACACTACAAGAAAATAGGTCTATGGCGACGGTATAGACCCGTCGGTATAGGTCCAAAAACCGTCGTCATATGATATAGTGACGGTATTCCTTTAGCGAGTCATATTCAGTGAACTTATTCTCTAATAAGCACATACATACTTGTTTTAGTGGCTCTACACTAATGATTATGAGTCAATCACCCTCTTCATAAGAGCAAGCATAGTATTACTAATCTATCTGGATTCACTAATTTCTATTGTAGTGATTCCACAATTATGAACAATTTTATTTTTAAGCTATCTTGAATTTAGATCTTATTAGTATGATCATTATCATGATTCTAAAATATTGCTTAACAATTATGGGTTTATCACAATTAATATCAACAATTAAATACGGATAAAGAAAATACATTTGTATAAATAATATTTTATTAATAAACGAATAATTTTACAAAGTATATGTAATATCACATCAAATATGATTGACTTGTGTGCATACTACTTTCAATTCCAACTTAGAATATCAATTGTTTAGCAAATTGGTTAATTTTGGTGAAGGCTTCTTACATAGCTTATAAGATTTTGAACTTGGTTTGCTCAAGAGAAATGAACTGAATGATGGAGACTTAGAATTTTGGAATGGACTGAATTGGGACTTAGAATTTGTTCTGAATTTAGGCCTAGATGACTAAACGTAAGAAGGAAATGAATTTACTAAAGTTCACTTGCATTGTAATGGAGAATATACAATTAACCAGCTTACTCATTCCCCACTCAATCTTGCAAAGGATAATTCTAGACTTATCCAAAAAAATACCCGCTAACTTTACTCCAAAAAAGACGAAAGAGTATGACCCCACTTTATTTGTATTTTGTAAATGAGATGGGGCCATACTCCTTTATCTTTTATGAAGGTAAGGCTTATGGGTACATTTTGAGGGTAAGTGTAGAAACACCCTCTTACAAATGCTAAGTGTAACTCTCACAGAGTTGTAACTTGACACCTCACACTCCACTACACTCAAGCACACTCATATGCAACGTATATGCATTCTATAATCTCTTACATAAATGCATTATAAACATATACCTTCCAGCACTTCTTTAGCTAATCAAAATATTATGTAATACATATCAAATAATATATTATATACCTATCTACAAATATACACACACACACACACACACACACACGTAATATATATATATATATATATATATATATATATATAGATATATATATATATATTTTTTATATTACCCATTCCATACATTATAATTATAATCAAAATTTAATAATTATGCATTTATAAATACATACAATCTTATTTATAATTTGATAAAATTATACATTTCCTTATACATAAGATTATTTTACTAACTATGGAATTGATTCATAAATAAATGAACACTTTTAATGTAACTAATCACTATTTTAAAATGTTTAATATTAATCATTTTAAATGACTCATTGGAATTATATAATCAATATTATATAATTAAATTGAATTAATTTCTTCATTCCATAACTTATTTCAAACAATTAAACTATATATTTTAATTAATATATTTAATCCCTTATTTAATTATTAGTCTAGCTGACAAATTTGATTTCAATATTCATAGTGAACCTCAAAAAATAACCAAACACATTCCGTTGGACATAATATTATGCACTAGACTAACATTCGCGATACGTCTACTATTGTAACGTAATACCATTAGCACGTTAAATAATTTTTTTATTTAATTAAGTAAAATATTAATTCACACATTAGGCTATTTTTCGCATTACATTCATATTATAAGTAATATCATTATCATAATTAACCAAATAAGTTCCTTTATTTAATTAAATAATATATACTAATCCATAATTTAATTGAGTACATTTTGTATAACGAATCAACTTAATTAAAATAGTTAATATTCCACGTATTAACTATTTTTATTTACTCATTTAACTTGTACAATTAAATTGTATAATTAAATGTAACTATCTCATTCGTTCCATAAATTGTTCTCAAATAATTTATTTAATATATATATTAAAGATATTGATTTAATATATATTAATTCATTAAATTGAATTATTAATTTAATTTACCATTTTGGTTCCAACATATTTAGTTCATATTGAACCTTATCTCCAAAATAAGTATTTAATTTTTATTTCACTTGGTGTAATATTAATTATTAGGCCATACATCGCGTTACATTTAATTATCGAAACACACACACATATTTTCTCATTTAATTAAACAAACTTCTTTATTGAATTAATCAAAATATACTAATTAAGTTACTAATTTAATTTACTATTTAGGTACCAATATATATATATATATATTGAACCTTCTTTCCCAATGAATGTAACACAATTAAGTATATTTGCGTTACATACAATTAATGTAACATAATATCACTTTCTCATATAATCAAATAACTTATTTATTTAATTATTTATAACAAATATATTCATCTATTAATATTTAAATAAATGAATTAAATAAACCATTCATGAGATTTAATCTACTCACATCGCGTTGCCTCACTAAGCTTAATGATCAAGCTGTATTTTCTCATATATTAGCTTTAACGACCCAGATTAAATTATACAAATTAATCACTTGATTTACTGGATGTGGTAGATCATTTGTTATATCTATATAGTCTTAAGGATTATGACAAAGTATAACTCATTATACACAAGATACTATGATAATCTCAAGTCCAAGGATCATTTGTACTGCTATTACATTAGGAACTCCTATTGACAAACAAGTAAAACTCTATTAGGTGTTTCTTAATCAAGTCATGTTCAGTGAACTTATTCTCTAATAAACACCTACAAACTTCCTTTAGTGTATCCACACAAATGATTATGAGGTTAATTATCATCTTCATAAGAGCAAGCATAGTATGTACTAATATATTCGGATTCACTAATCCCCATTTTAGTGATCCCATGATTAGGAATATTTTAGTTTCGAGCTATCTAGAATTTATATCTCATTAGCATAATCAATATTATGATTATAAAAGTATTGCTCCAAAAATATGGGTTTTTCCATTTCATTAATGCAATCAATCATAAATAAATAAATATGCTTTGAAATAAATAATTCTTTTATTAATAAACGAATAAGATTATAAAGTATATGCTTATCATATCAACATATGATTGGCTTGAGGGCATACTACTTTTAATCTCCCACTTGCACTAAAGTCAATCGCCTTGATATCTAATATCCATATTCTCGAAGTGACGATTGAGTCGTTGCTGAGATAATACTTTAGTAAATAGATCTGCTATATTATTTTGAGAGTCAACTCGCTCCATGGTGACATCTCCTATTTCAATGATTTCTCTAATCAAATGAAATCGATGCAAAACATGTTTGGATTTTTTTTATGAGACCTGGGTTCCTTAGCTTGTGCAACAGCTTCTGTGTTGTTATAAAATAAAGACACTGGTCCTCCTTGAATGCTAGGAACCACTCTAAGTTCGGCGGCGAACTTCTTCATCCAAACAACTTCCTTTACACCTATGTACTCTGCCTCGGTCACTGAATCGATAATTGTTTGTTGCTTAGAACTCTTCTAACTCACTGCGCCACCTTTTAAGGTAAACACATAATCTGAAACGAATTTGTTATCATCTTAGTTAATATGAAAACTTGAGTCTGTATAGACCTCTAGTTTTAAATCCGACCTACTGTAAACAAGAAATACATCCTTAGTTCTTTTTAAGTACTTTAGGATTTTTTCTCTACTTTTCAGTGTGCTTCTCCAGGATTCAACTGATATATGTTTGTCATGCTAAGTGCATAAGCCACATCTAGTCTAGTACATATTAAATCCTATTACCGAAGCATAAAGTATCTTACTCATATGGTCTCTCTCTTTAGGTGTCTTTGGGGCCTGATTCTTGGAAAGATGTATTCTATGGCTCATCGATATAAGTCATCTTTTAAAAAATTTCATGTTAAACCTCTTTAATATCAAATTAATGAACCTTTCTTTGGTCAAACCGAGTATTCTTTTAGATCTATCTCTATAGATCTTTATCCCCAAAATGTAGGATGCTTCTCCCAAGTCCTTCATGGAGAAGTGTTTAGACAATCATATTTTAACTGACTGTAGCATTGGAACATTATTCCCTATCAGTAGTATATCATCAACATATAATACTATGAATGTAACAACACTCCCACTAACCTTCTTGTACACACATGGTTCATCTTCGTTTTTGATAAAATCAAACTCTTTGATTATCTCATCAAAACATATGTTCCATATTTGAGAAGCCTGCTTCAATCCATAAATAGATCATTGTAGCTTGCAGACTTGATTTGTTCAATTTCTATAAACAAATCCCTCTGGCTTTATCATATACACATCTTCATTAGGTTTTCCGTTCAGAAATGCCGTCTTCACGTCCATTTGCCTAATCTTAGAGTCATAATAAGCTGCAATTACAAGCAAAATCTGAATGGACTTAAGTATAGCTACTAGTGAGAAGGTTTCATCATAGTCAACTCTTTGTCTTTGTTTAAAACCTTTTGCAACCAGTCGGCCCTTATAGGTCTCTACCTTGTCGTCTGCTCTAGGCTTTCTCTTAAATACCCTTTTTGTAAGACCCCAACTTTTATGAAATACAAATTTAATTTTTCTTTATATATTTTCTTCTGAAACGGTAAAGGGATAAATTGACATAAGTTAAAGTTAAAAAAATATTTTGTACAAATTTTATCTTGTCGGAGAATATTCATTTTGCCGAGAAATATTCGTTCTGTCGGGGAATATTCGATTCGTACAACGGCGCCAAAATAACCAAACATTGGTGGATCCCACAACAAAATATTGTCGGATATAGAAAACGACATAAGTAATCTTTTTAAATAAAAATGGTAAATGGTACTATCACTTTTAATTGTTAAAAAATCTGGTGGTAAAGGAATAGTATAACACAGTATTGTACAGTAGCACACGGTATTGCACAGTGTTTCATATTATTGAATTGATAAAGTGACTATTGTAAAATATTGACTTTATTGAACCAATAATTGTCACATGCACAATAATTCATATTATTGAACTGATAATTGTCACAGTAGTATATGCACAGTAATTCACATTACTGAATCAATAATTATCATTAAACAGTAACGTGTTTTTTCTTTTATTTATTTTCTGTATTATTGTTATCACTATTATAATGTTGATTTAACTGTTGTATTCCATTATTAGTTGGTATTTTTACTTGTATTGTGAGTATCTAACTCAGAAAGACAACTACACTATATTTATAATAATTGGTTATAATAATAAATAATTGTAAATAATTAGTGAATTATTGTTGAATAATTGAATTTATAAAGTTATTTATTTTATATATAATGTTAATTGATTTATATAAAGTTAATTGATTTTTATATAAAATTAATTAATTTATATAAAGTTAATTAATTTATATATAAAGTTAATTGATTTATATGAAGTTAATTATTTTATATATAAAGTGAATTATTTTATATATAAAGTTAATTTATTTATATAAAGTTAAATTATTTTATATATAAAGTTAATTTATTTATATAAAGTTAATTATTTTATATATAAAGTTAATTATTTTATTAAGATATGAAATGAACGGTATAGATTAAAAGAAATTTGAATGAATGGTTTAGATTAAATAAATCTTAAAAGGTGAAATGTGTGGTATGAATTAAATATTATCTTGAAATGAACGGTTCAGTTTAATTTAGGAAATCTTGATTTATGATAAGATTTTTGGGCTATAAATGGAGGCCTTAACTTAAGAAATTTTTATAACTTCATTGTTTATTCTTTCTTTCACTCTCTAAAATATTATTTTGTATAAGTTTTCTTTGAGTGTGCTTAAGCTATCGTGTGTATTTGTGAAGATCAGTAAAAGTTATTCAAGTAAGTCTATTCATAATAGTTAGTCAAGTAACTACACATATCACACGGTGTTTATAAATCTTCATTTAGAAGATTCATTTTAAAAAACTTTCTCTCGAAGATTCTTTTGAAATAATATTTTTTTATAATTATTTTGAAGTTTATTATATTTTATTCTGTACACTAAATAAATTTTTACTATCAAATCACTTTTGATGATTTCATACGAATTCGTATATATCGTGAAATTTATATGTGGTAGTTACTAATTAAATTATAAATATATAGGTTGATCAACTTCATTTAAATCAATATCCAGTCACGTGTTAAGGTAAGGAATATCATTTTTTTTCATACTCTTAAACTTACTCTGGTAAGTATTGTTCGGTAAAACTTCTTGAAATGATTATATGCTCCTTAATAGTTTGCGTTTCATTTAATATCATTTCACGTGAACCTTCCTATTTACTTGAACCTTTTTTATTGAACTTCAACCGTTATTTTGAATTATGGATCTTGAATGTCATTCTTGAATTTGAGTCAACATTATGTTGACAATTTTGACATTATTTGACTCTGAACAAAGTAAAATTGTAAACTTTCGATATCTTTTGTTTATCTTGTTATTCTACTTTTTTTGTTCATCAATATATCATTGTTATTTATTCTAATCGTCAAAAATTAAGATGTGGTGAATATCTTTGGCCTGAGTGCAAAGATAATATAATTAGTGAATATCTTTGGCCCGGAGTACAAATGATAAGATAAAGACGATATAATGGTGGTGTGTCTTTTAGGGCACGTGGTGAATATTCTCTTTGGTCTGGGGTAAAAAAGAACTGTTGTTGGTAGGTATGATCATGACCAGTGGTGTTTTAGATGATAAAAGTTGATGATATTTTTCTGAAAAAGAGAAACCAGTGGACATTATAGTCTACATGATTTTTCTAATGGATTGCTCATTGCGCTGCTATTATTGATCTAAAACTTGTTGTTTATTATATTCTATCAAAAACTCAACTGTTGAAGGCTAATTATAATTTACTCATTGTTATCTTAGTCATGGTAATTCTTTATTGGGCTATTTGAGCTCCCCCTTTCATTTGTTTCATTGTTCTTCAGGAAATAAGAAAGTAGCTGGGTCTAGCCGGGGAATGGAGTGAAGGTCCGAGTGATAGTTGTAGTAGTCTTCACATGTTGTGAAATAGTATGGCAATATTAGTGAAGATTTAGTTGTATATTATTGAGCTTTGTATTTTTATACTATATACTGTTTTTTTAATAGTTATCGTGTATTTTTGGCGTCTCAAATTGGGCTCTGTAGGCCCAGATTTGGGGGCATCACATTTGGTATTTGAGTTTAGGGATATGATCTTTAATGGAGATCTTGGGTAGAAGTAGGAAAATAGAGATGAATAAAATTAGTCATTAGTGTGTCCTACCTAAATTAAATTTTGTTATCTAATGAGTTGGTTTGAATGCGGAGATAAGAAGAGATGAGTCAATTTGTTTAACTAACCTTTATCTTGTGACCGCAGTTAAGAATGACTTCTGATAATCAGGAAATGAACTATCTAATGCCCTAGGCAAATGTAGCTGAGAACCAGGAAGCTACAACTAATCCTCCTACATCTTTGAAAAATAATGTGGGTGACCATGTAAATTATGATGGTTTCTTTAGAAACTTCATGTAATTCAGGCAAAATCAGACGAGGGGAGCTCTTATTGGTGGAAACGCTGGTAATTCGAGGACGCTCACTGTTAAGCAGTTTAAGGAGTTGGGACCACCTGAATTATTAGGGAAACTGGACCCACTCAAGGTGGAAGCATGACTAAAGTAGATGACAAAAATATTTCATGTCTTACGATGCACTGATGATCAGAAGGTTTCATTTTCCACCTTCATGTTACGAGGTGAGGCGTACTATTGGTGAAAAGCGGTAAAATGTATCCATCAGTCAACACAATAGATGTCTTGGATAGAATTTCAAGAGTTGTTTAATGAGAAGTACTTTCCAGAAAGTATCCTCCACGTGAAGGAGATGGAGTTCATTAAACTGGAGCAGTGGAACATGACTGTCTCGCAATATGAGGCCAAGTTTGCTGAGTTATCCCAATTTGTGACCCATCTGGTGGACGACGAAGCATGAATGAGTCGTATATTCTTATGAGGTTTGAGACTCAAAATTCGCCAACACCTCAGCTTTCATAAATTTTGTTTTTATTTAGATGTTGTGGATAGGGCTCAAAGGGTGGAGCAAGAAAATAAAATATTATAGCCAAGAGTCAATGACCATCAAAGAGAGAGAAATAACGACAAAAATCATCGGAACGAGAACCATAGAGGAGGTAATCAACATTTCGGTGGTAATTCTGGCTCAAATAACAGAAGGGGGGAATCAAGTAGGAACAACTTCAAGAGGAAGATATCCCACAATGATTATGGAATGGCACCAGCATCAGCACCAACACCAACACCGATACCAATTTCAAGGGGAGGAAGGGGAGGAGATCGACCACCAGTAAGATGCTACCAATGTGCTCAGGAGGGTCCCATTAGCCCGAATTATACTCACCAAACCAAGTTATGTTACGGTTGTGGAAGGGAATGTCATATTGCTAGATTTTGTCCTATTACAATATCAAATCTAGCTACAATGATGGCTCCAAAAGCTAGCACGGAGAAGAAAAAATCTGTAGTTCAGGGGAGAGCTTTTGTTGACACATCCCAAATGGCTCGAAACCCGAACGAGGTGATAACCGGTAAGCTATTCATAAATTCTCCTAAAGTCTATGTCCTATTAGATACTTTTTCTACTCACTCTTTTATGTCACCTGCATGTTCTCAATGATTAAACTTAACTCCTGAAAATTTAAACTTTGACATATCAGTTAAAACTCTATTAGGAAAAATAGCCATTACATCTACTATATATAAATCTTACTTAGTTCAAATCAAAAGCCTCATATTACCCGTTGACCATATTTCTTTGGAAATGCATGAATTTGATGTGATTTTAGGAATTGATTGGTTGACTAACCATCATGCTAAAATTGATTATTGTTAAAAGATCATTAGTATTCATATTCCTAATCAACCTATCATGCAAATTCAAACAACCAAACCATTGAAATCTATAACTGTTATTTTTAGCTATAAAATCACTCGTTTATTAAAAAATGAATGTCAAGCCTTTTTAGCTCATGTAATTTATTTGAACAAAAACATGTCAAACTTGAATGACATTCCTATTGTGAATGAGTTTTCTAATGTTTTTTCTTATGAACTTCCTAGCTTATCCCCAAACTGTGAAATTGAATTATGTATTGATCTTAGGTAGCGTCCCCGAAATCCCATCATATTCTAATGGTGATCTCGTGTGTTAAAACATAATCTTTATCCTTAAAATCATATGATACAAACATAATACAGTTCATAAATCTGTTTATTAAAACTTACATTCATTATCTGTCTCAGAATCATAACCTTTACATTCTATATATTAGAACTTAGATCATAAATACATAAATCATGACCTAGTCTATTACATTTCAAAATCATATATCTTATGATTTATCTTAACTTAACCTGTGAATACCGTCATCATGCATAATTATCTGTACGTACTCCTGTTTACGTACATTTGTACCATACATGCGAGTTTATTACATATAAGACTCGACTTACAATGATACATTAGTCCTATATCATTTCAAACTTTTCTGAATAAATCTTACATACATCACATCCCCAATGGATTTACAAATCATACAACTCATTATTAACGACAAAGTTTAATATTCTAAAACTATAACGTCAATTAACTCATACTTTTGTAGGTTTACATTTATCTGGCTGGGTTATTACATTTCACAATTACATATACCAAATCCTTTATGCTCTTCTAAACATTTATCATTCCTTACCCTTTAGCTTTATTGGAACCTCTGGCCTTCTCGTACTTTGCCTGAAATGTCAATTTAAGCAAGAATGAGCACGACGACTCAACAAGTTTAATAGTTAACACCTTTCATGCTCGTAGTTTATATACATGTGTCATACATTTCTTACTTATGCATTTTATCCAATGCATCCTATCTATCATGCTATACAATTTCTGTAATGACCACGAATTTCATTAGTCATTGTAAATATACTTAATAAATATTTAGCAATGAAATTAAACTTTTTGTATTAATTAATTGTGCATTAGATAATTAAATAAATGTACTTATGTGCTTGTATATTTATTTAAAGAATTAAAGCAATGTGTATAATTAATTAAAGCAAATCTAATTGGATTATATTTTTAAATCCAAATGAGTTGATAAACTAGGTTAAAGATATTAACCTAGTAGCCCATGTATGTAATTTAATTACTAGCCCATGAAATTAATTAAACAAGCCCAATGCTTGATTTAATTAAATGTAACCTAGAATAATTAATGTAAGCCCAATGTGTTATTTAAATTGAGCCCAAACAATTTAATTGAATGAGCCCAATGGAAGTTATTCCCAAACCCAATGTGGAGCCCAATAGGAGGTCAAACTTTGGTCAATATATACATATATGTATATATATATATATAGATGTATATATGCACATTTTAGCATTAAAAATAAAGGAAAAATGGCTTGAAAAAGCCAATTTGCTGAATTTTTGAGGGCCCCACTTGGATAACTTGATTTCCTAGATTGCTTGAAAATCCATCCATGTCATAAGTTGGTCAACAACTCTAGTCATTCCAAAAGTCTATCAACTAGTCATTCAATCAAATAGTAAACTAGTTTAGCCTTTAATTTCACCAACATGGGTGAATTAGTAAGCTAATGGAGGATTAGTGGTGGGCTATAAATAGAATGCTCCACACTTGGTATTGGTTGTTAGTTCATTTGCTAGACATTTTCTAGAGAAAAGAGAGAGAGCTTTTGTGAGTTAAAAGAGAGATACACTTGTGTTTGTGTGAGGAAAAGCTAGAGGAAGCCTAGGTGTATGTCCACTAGCTACACAACTTACTTTGGTAGAAGGAGAAGAAGAGCATTCAAGACTTCAAGGTTTAAAAGTGCTCTCAACTTCATCTTATTTCATTTTTGTAGTCTAGAAAGCTTTTGATCGGTTAAAAATCTATTTTTAACCGATCAAAACTCGTTTTGATGATCTAGAAGTATGTAACTATGTAATATATGTATATTCATAGATCTATGTGTTTATAACATGTTTTGGTATGTTAGAAATACATAAAAATGGTAGAAAAGTTCATAACAAAATTTTACCGGTAAACCCTAACTATGCATGCTAGGTTTATGGTTGTATTTTGAAATGTACAAATCGGAAATTGGATTTATATGGCTAGAAAGCTAGATCTATGAGTTTTAAAGAAAAACCCTTTTTGAACCTTTCACAAATATTGAATAACAAAGAAGTTATAGCTTTAACCACAAAAGATGTCGTTTTTAAACCCTAAGTGGTTCGATCCGTAAATTTCGTGTAAAACGTTTAAAAATGTGATTGAACCATGGAATATTATAAAACAAGAAGTTACAAGGTTAACAAAACTGAGTTTGTGTCATTTGGACATATAGATCACATTTTATTCAAGTTTGAACCAATAAAACCAAGGATTTGTGAAGTTAGTTTTCACCTTATCCTTGTGAGCCGTTTTTAGTCCACTTCCGTTTGGAATTTGGATTTGTGATCTAAATAGAAATTGTAGAGGGGGAAATTATGATGAGAATGGACTCAAGAATCACCCCAAAATGTTTTAAAATGAAGAAGTTATGGCTGTCGGAGCGTCGGAGGGTCAGGCAGTCCCCAAACTAGGGTTTCGGAAATTATGTACCACCGCCGCAGCGGTGAAAACCACCGCCGCAGCGGTGAAACATTCTGCCAGTGACCTATTTTAGTGGTCCGGGTCGGTCCGGGTCGGGTCGGGTCGGTCCGGGTTGAGTTTTTAATGAAAATTTAAGTTGAAATACATGTAAAATGAGTGTATTTCAATACTAAACCATATATGTAAAGTTTATTAGTGACTTAATGATATCTAAATGTATAAAATAAAGACTTAAGTTAACACAATTAAAAGGTTAACTAGTGGTATTGTTTGAACAATATTAAAATATTATTAAATGATGAATAATATTAAGTATATGATTAAAAAGATATTAAATGATGAATAACATTGTAATTGTGTAAAATATTATCAAATGAGTAATAATATTAGATGATGATTAAAATATTATTAAAATAATTAATAATATTAATAAGGGAATAAAATATTATTAAATGATTAATAATATTAAATAATGAATAAAATATTATTAAATGATTAATAATATTAGATACTTAATAAAATATTATTAAATGATTAATAATATTAGGTAATGAATAAAATATTATTAAATGATTAATAATATTAGATAATTAATAAAATATTATTAAATGATTAATAATATTAGATACTTAATAAAATATTATTAAATGATTAATAATATTAGATATTTATTTGAACTATATTAAATAATTAATATAAGTTCCTTGTGTTTGAAATATTATCAAGTAGTGATAATATTTCCTAAGTGTTTAGTTACCCATAATTAATCAATTATGTGGTTCGTAAGGTTTATAAAGGTCATTATACTTACAAGTATATGATACTAATTTAAGATCAAACTGATTTAATTGTTAGGTCCGTTCAAAGATTGTTAAATTAAGTTGGTTAGCAGTAAACGACGCACGAGGCAAGTCTTCTACCTTTAACTTGTACTTATTGTTGCAATTATTATTCAACTTTAATTACTTTGAGCAATTCAATTATTGTTGAGCAAGTATCTACACTCGTAGATATTTGACAGGCCTTTGAGTGAATTAATTATCGAAAATTACTTCACATCATTATTGATTATTGTATTCGCACATAGTGCTTTTGCAAACTGTTTAAGAACGTCTAAGCTAATTGTTTCGGCTAGACAAATGCATGTTAAATTCATTTAGTTGAATATTATAAAAGCTTATCCAAACCATTGGCTGGTGCGGATTCTTACAGTAAGACTGAGATAGAACAACCCTAGTTAAAGGGGATTTTTATTTGTCGGAGACCCGACAACGCGCAAGAAAACTAAATGTGATGCATATACATAGGACATGAGAGGACTGATCCCCTCAAGTGTCCCGTTATTTTAACAAGGAGTCAGACATTGTATGTTTGTTCTACCTTAGTAGCAGTTCATGGTCATTAAAGACCACTCAGCAGTAAAGAGTCAATTCCTTCTTTTATTGAACATTGATTCTTGTTATCTTTCACAATTGCTATTGTTGAAACCTTGAAGTTATTTCCCTTCATCATGATATATCGTATGATTGTTGTTTATAAACTTGCTGAGCCATTTAGTTGCTCATTCTTGCTATATCATGACTATATTTCAGCCAATCCCGAAAGCTCTAAATCGGACAAAGGCAAGGGGAAAGCGAATGCTTAATTTTAGTAGTTGCATGCTAGTTTAAATTACTGTTATGTAATTACTGTTGTAAATCTTTTGTGTTTTCCCTTAAGATATGTAATGTTTAAGATTAAGGTAATAGACCTTGGGAAGTGTAGCCTTTTGTTAAGGAACCTTTTGTATTATTCCGCGAAGTTTGAATACAATTTATGTATTTCATTGTTGTTAAGTATTGTACAATGAGAACCAAACCCGAGGTTAAAGAACCCGGATTTGGGGTCGTCACAGGTTGGTATCAGAGCTGTAGGTTAGAAACGCTAGGATTTGCGAAACCTAGGTTATAACCTTAGTACTAAACTCTTATCGAGTGCGTTAGGAGATGAATCGGGGAGATTCATCATGTTAAGTATTTTTGGAGATGGATTGAGAAAATCCATCAAGCTGAGATGTACATGATAAAATATCATTTCATTTCATCAATGAATATATTTTATTGCTGTACTAACATGTGTTATTTATGTTATTGTAGGATGACGGAGATAGGCCAGTCGAGTACTGCGGTAGATAAGGTGATCTATACGGATATCCCTATGGATATCGCACAGCCACAGGTGGCTGCACCAGTCGAGGAGCCAGAGTCAGATCCCAAGGAGGGAGATAGAGAGGACGCTGTCTGGGGCGGAGTTATGGGGCAGTACAGTGAGGAGGAGGCCGATACTGATGATGATGAGGATGAGGAGCCAGCTGAGTATGTTGATGGCATGTGCACTGTCGCCAGTGACATCATCGATACTCTCACTACGGCTAACGATGAGCTAGAGGAGAGGGTTCAGCACCTAGAGGAGCAGAACCAGATCCACCAGCAGACAGAGGAGCAGTACCGAGATACGGCTTATATGTTCTCTGGCGAGAACATAGAGCTGAAGGCGAGGATGGCCGAGATGGAGGCCAGGTTGGTAGCCGCTGAGCTGAAGATTCAGCAGACAGAGGCAGAGAGGGAGGCCATGAGGGGCCAGATGCAGCAGGCAGTTGAGGATAGACTAGATATGGAGATCCAGCGTGATGCAGCTCACGGACAGATGGTAGAGCTGGAGGACGAAGTTAGGGAGAAGAGGGTGAGGATAGATAGACTCAGTTACGTCTATTGCTCATCCTTTGGTAGATTCCAGAGTAGGGTGCACTATTACCCTGCTGAGGAGGGCCAGACCTTGCACACCATTAGTAGGGGAGTGGTCAGGGCCATTGGAGATGAGGAGTACGACGATGCGGTTCGTCGAGGGATGCACCGTTAGTTGTATTATTTCCTTTATTTATGTTGTATGTACATAGATGCAGTAGAAACCCAACTTTTGTTTTGATAGAGGGTTAGTATGTTGTAAATCCCAACTCTATGAAGTTGTGGGATATGTTAGATCCCGTCTTTTGTTTTAACTATCGGGGTTAGCAGCGTTTATAGCAGTATGCTTATGATGTAAAAGTGCTACGCACTGTGTTTTAGCATATGAATATAAATGCATTTCCGTTTATGTTTATATGTGTCGAGATGATTATTTGTGCTTTAGTTGAAATTACTTAAGCTACAAAACGAAAGTAAAAAGATTGAAACAACTTTAATTAATTAAATTTTCTTTATACAGAAAATGCCGCCACAAAGAAGAAATCAACGACTACCCCCACCACCACCCGAAGAGTCAGTGAACGCAGGAGGGGTACCACCAAACCCTGTCCAAGAGTTCGTAGAAATGCTAATGGGAGCATTTCGCGGACGCAACGCAGAGGCTACTGGAGCAACAAACCCTGCCGCTCCACTAGCAACCTTTAAAGACTTCAAACTGATAGGACCACCCGAGTTCAAAGGGACCACGGATCCTATAGAAGCACAGACCTGGATAGAGGAGATGGAAAAAGTCTTCGAGGTCGCACGAGTAGCGGAGGAGCAAATGATCTCATTTGCTACCTTCATGATGAAAGGGGAGGCCAGTCACTGGTGGAAGGCCAATAAGAGTAAAGCAGGGGCGGGAACAATCGCATGGGTGCGATTCAAGGAGGTATTCTTGGAAAACTACTTTCCAGAGAGTACACAGGCTAGGATGGAAGTCAAATTCCTAGAGCTGAAGCAAGGTAACTTGTCCGTATCCGAATATGCCGCCAAGTTCAATGAATTGGCGAGATTTGCTACACATCAGGTGGACACTGAGGCGAGACGCGCCAGACGGTTTGAGCAGGGGCTGAAACCGTGGGTTTACAGTCGGGTAGCTGTTCTCCAGATCACAAACTTTGCAACATTGCTGGAGAAAGCTATCATAGCTGAAGGAGGGAACGAAGCTTTAAACAAGCACAACCAGGAACGGAACAAGAAGAAGGGTGAAGGAGGAAACCGAGAGGGTAGCAGCGGGGGCAGCAACTCGAACAAACGCAAGTGGAATAACAACAGCAGTTCGAGGACACCCCAGGGAAGTGAATCCAAGAAGGCCAGCAAATGCAGCCAGTGTGGGAAGAATCACTCTGGGGAGTGCATGAGGGGAAAGAACGTCTGTTATAACTGTGGGCAAGAGGGGCACATCGCTCCTAATTGTCCCACACCTAAGAGGAAGGGTTGTTTCGCCTGCGGGGCCATGGACCATCAATTTAAGGATTGTCCAAAGAAGAAGAATACCGGGGGAAGTTCGGGCTATAGGGGAAGCAACAACAACAACAACAACAACAACAAACTGACCATTGGAGGGTCGGTGCCACAGAATAAACCAACGGCACGGACTTTTAACATGACGGTGCAGGATGCCGTTGAATCAAAAGACGTGGTGTCAGGTATTATTCCGATCAATGATATAAATGCTTATGTATTATTTGATTCGGGTGCTACCTGTTCATTTGTGTCTGACGAATTCGCTAGATGGTTAGAATTGCCTAGAGAAAAACTAGAGAACCCAATGAACATAGAAGTTGCTAATATAGAAGTGATTGCTGTAGAGTATGTACATAGGAACTGTTGTGCTGAAATCAGGGGTCAGAAGTTGAGTGTAAATTTAATTCCAATACGTTTGGGGGAGTTTGACGTTATACTTGGAATGGATTGGTTGTTTAACCATAGAGCTTTCATTGATTGTCAAAAGAAGTGTATACACCTTAAGACACCGAATAAGTCTAAGGTCGTATTGTATGGCAGCAAGTCGTCTAGACAGTCACCATGTCTGACGATGATGCAGGCCAAGAAACTGTTGAAGAAAGGTTGTGTAGGGTATTTAGCTCACGTAGTAGACACACAAATGGTGAATCCCGAGATGGAGCAAATACCAGTAGTGAGGGAGTTCATGGACGTGTTTCCAAACGAACTGCCAGGTTTACCGCCAGATAGGGAGATAGAGTTTGTAATTGATTTGGTACCGGGGACAACACCAATATCAAAGGCACCATATAGGATGGCCCCGGTAGAAATGAAGGAGTTAATGATCCAACTACAGGAGTTGTTGGATAATAAGTACATTCAGCCAAGTGTTTCTCCATGGGGAGCACCTGTGTTATTTGTAAAGAAGAAGGATGGATCAATGAGGTTGTGTATGGATTATAGAGAGCTGAATAAGGTGACAATTAAGAACAAGTACCCGTTGCCACGAATTGACGATCTTTTCGATCAATTGAAAGGGGCGAAGTACTTTTCAAAGATTGACTTGAGGATTGGTTATCATCAGTTGAAAGTCAGGAAGGAGGATGTACCCAAGACGACATTCAGAACTCGTTATGGGCATTATGAGTTTCTGGTGATGTCGTTTGGACTGACGAATGCGCCAGCCGCATTTATGGACATGATGAACAGAATATTCAAGCAGTACTTGGATAAATTTGTTGTTGTGTTCATTGATGATATTCTGGTGTATTCTAAAACGGAGGAGGAGCATGCTGAACACCTAAGATTGGTGTTGGAGATTTTACGGAAGGAGCAATTGTACGCTAAGTTTTTGAAGTGTGAATTCTGGTTGCAGAGAGTTCAATTTTTAGGTCATGTTATTGACAAGGAAGGAGTTTCAGTAGATCCAACGAAGGTTGAAGCGGTGATGAATTGGAAACAACCAAGGACGCCGACGGAGGTAAGAAGTTTCTTGGGGTTAGCGGGTTACTATCGGAGATTCATTCAAGATTTTTCAAAGATAGCAACACCGCTGACAAATTTAACGAGGAAGATGGTGAAATACGTATGGACGGAGAAGTGTGAGGAGAGTTTTCAAGAACTAAAGAAAAGACTTAGTGAAACACCTGTATTGACTTTACCGGATGATACGGGAGGTTTTACGGTCTACAGTGATGCATCGCACAAGGGACTTGGCTGTGTGCTTATGCAAAACGGCAAGGTCGTTGCGTATGCGTCCAGACAGTTGAAGGATTACGAGAAGGGATACCCTACCCACGACTTGGAGCTGGCAGCAGTAGTGTTTGCCCTTAAAATTTGGAGACATTATTTGTATGGAGAGAAATGTGAGATATTCACAGACCATAAGAGTCTGAAATATATCTTCACACAGAATGAGTTAAATATGAGGCAACGGAGATGGTTAGAATTGATCAAAGACTATGATTGTGAAATTCTATATCATCCCGGCAAGGCCAACGTAGTAGCAGATGCTCTAAGTAGAAAGAGCAGGGAGAAATTGTTCATCTTGACAGATCAGGAACAATTGGTTCAAGATATGGCTCGAATGGAGTTGGAGGTGAGAAATCCAAATGAGTCAATGGAAGTAGAAGCGAGCCCAACCCTATTAGATCGGGTGAAAGAGGCTCAAGATAAAGACGAAGAATGTGTCAGAATAAGGATGATAATGACCGAAGGAGAAGAGGTCAAATTCAAGGAGGATAGCATGGGATTGCTAAGGTTTGAAAATCGTGTTTGGGTGCCGCTAGTGCCCAAACTACGAGAAGAGATTTTGCAAGAGGCCTACAGTACGAGATACTCGATACATCCAGGGAGTACGAAGATGTATCAAGATCTGCGTCAGCATTTTTGGTGGCCGAATTTAAAAAGGGAGGTCGCAAATGTGTCAACCGATGCCTAACTTGTCAAAGGGTAAAAGCCGAACATCAGAGACCAAGTGGATTATTACAGCCGTTAGAGATTCCTGAGTGGAAATGGGAGCATATCACAATGGATTTTGTGGTAGGACTTCCAGCAACACAGAAGGGATTTGACGCAATTTGGGTAATTGTAGATCGACTAACAAAGTCAGCGCACTTTTTGCCGATCAAGATTAAGTTCAGTTTGGACCAGTTGGCTAAACTGTACATCAAGGAGATAGTTTCGAGACATGGGGTGCCGGTATCGATTGTGTCAGACAGAGATCCGCGCTTTACGTCAAAATTTTGGAGAAGTCTTCAGGAGAGATTGGGGACACAGTTGAGAATGAGTACAACATATCATCCGCAGACCGATGGGCAAAGTGAAAGAACAATACAGACTTTGGAAGATATGATCAGGGCCTGTGTGATGGATTTCAAGGGCTGTTGGGAGAACCATCTACCATTAGTTGAGTTTGTATACAACAACAGTTATCATGCAAGCATAGGCATGCCGCCTTACGAAGCATTGTACGGAAGGAAGTGCAGAACACCTCTATGTTGGGACGAGGTAGGAGAACGCCGACTGTTGGGGCCGGAATTGGTTCAACAGACGGTAGAAATTATTAAGGTAATAAGAGCTCGGCTAGTAGCAGCTCAGGATCGTCAGAAGAAGTATGCCGATTTACATCGACAGAAGCGAGACTTCGAAGTTGGGAGTTTTGTGTTCATGAAGGTATCTCCCTGGAAGGGGAAGATCCGATTTGGAAAGAAAGGGAAGCTGAGTCCGAGGTTCATAGGACCGTTCGAGATACTAAAGAGAGTGGGTGAAGTGGCGTACGAGGTAGCCTTACCTCCTGAACTGGAGCATATTCACAATGTGTTTCACGTATCAGTGCTGCGACTATACAAGCCAGACTACAAACATGTCATATCCTATGAGCCAATACAAGTCGAGAAAGACTTATCATACGAGGAAATTCCGGTCCAGATACTAGATAGGAAAGAGCAGAAATTACGGAATAAGGTTATACATTTTGTCAAAATCCTTTGGAGGAACCACAACGCTGAGGAAGCTACGTGGGAGCTTGAAGAAAAGATGAGGGCTAACTATCCGCATCTGTTCGAGTAGTTTAAATTTGTAATTCCGGGGACGGAATTCTTATAAGGGGGGGAGAATGTAATGACCACGAATTTCATTAGTCATTGTAAATATACTTAATAAATATTTAGCAATGAAATTAAACTTTTTGTATTAATTAATTGTGCATTAGATAATTAAATAAATGTACTTATGTGCTTGTATATTTATTTAAAGAATTAAAGCAATGTGTATAATTAATTAAAGCAAATCTAATTGGATTATATTTTTAAATCCAAATGAGTTGATAAACTAGGTTAAAGATATTAACCTAGTAGCCCATGTATGTAATTTAATTACTAGCCCATGAAATTAATTAAACAAGCCCAATGCTTGATTTAATTAAATGTAACCTAGAATAATTAATGTAAGCCCAATGTGTTATTTAAATTGAGCCCAAACAATTTAATTGAATGAGCCCAATGGAAGTTATTCCCAAACCCAATGTGGAGCCCAATAGGAGGTCAAACTTTGGTCAATATATACATATATGTATATATATATATATAGATGTATATATGCACATTTTAGCATTAAAAATAAAGGAAAAATGGCTTGAAAAAGCCAATTTGCTGAATTTTTGAGGGCCCCACTTGGATAACTTGATTTCCTAGATTGCTTGAAAATCCATCCATGTCATAAGTTGGTCAACAACTCTAGTCATTCCAAAAGTCTATCAACTAGTCATTCAATCAAATAGTAAACTAGTTTAGCCTTTAATTTCACCAACATGGGTGAATTAGTAAGCTAATGGAGGATTAGTGGTGGGCTATAAATAGAATGCTCCACACTTGGTATTGGTTGTTAGTTCATTTGCTAGACATTTTCTAGAGAAAAGAGAGAGAGCTTTTGTGAGTTAAAAGAGAGATACACTTGTGTTTGTGTGAGGAAAAGCTAGAGGAAGCCTAGGTGTATGTCCACTAGCTACACAACTTACTTTGGTAGAAGGAGAAGAAGAGCATTCAAGACTTCAAGGTTTAAAAGTGCTCTCAACTTCATCTTATTTCATTTTTGTAGTCTAGAAAGCTTTTGATCGGTTAAAAATCTATTTTTAACCGATCAAAACTCGTTTTGATGATCTAGAAGTATGTAACTATGTAATATATGTATATTCATAGATCTATGTGTTTATAACATGTTTTGGTATGTTAGAAATACATAAAAATGGTAGAAAAGTTCATAACAAAATTTTACCGGTAAACCCTAACTATGCATGCTAGGTTTATGGTTGTATTTTGAAATGTACAAATCGGAAATTGGATTTATATGGCTAGAAATCTAGATCTATGAGTTTTAAAGAAAAACCCTTTTTGAACCTTTCACAAATATTGAATAACAAAGAAGTTATAGCTTTAACCACAAAAGATGTCGTTTTTAAACCCTAAGTGGTTCGATCCGTAAATTTCGTGTAAAACGTTTAAAAATGTGATTGAACCATGGAATATTGTAAAACAAAAAGTTACAAGGTTAACAAAACTGAGTTTGTGTCATTTGGACATATAGATCACATTTTATTCAAGTTTGAACCAATAAAACCAAGGATTTGTGAAGTTAGTTTTCACCTTATCCTTGTGAGCCGTTTTTAGTCCACTTCCGTTTGGAATTTGGATTTGTGATCTAAATAGAAATTGTAGAGGGGGAAATTATGATGAGAATGGACTCAAGAATCACCCAAAAATGTTTTAAAATGAAGAAGTTATGGCTGTCGGAGCGTCGGAGGGTCAGGCAGTCCCCAAACTAGGGTTTCGGAAATTATGTACCACCGCCGCAGCGGTGAAAACCACCGCCGCAGCGGTGAAACATTCTGCCAGTGACCTATTTTAGTGGTCCGGGTCGGTCCGGGTCGGGTCGGGTCGGTCCGGGTTGAGTTTTTAATGAAAATTTAAGTTGAAATACATGTAAAATGAGTGTATTTCAATACTAAACCATATATGTAAAGTTTATTAGTGACTTAATGATATCTAAATGTATAAAATAAAGACTTAAGTTAACACAATTAAAAGGTTAACTAGTGGTATTGTTTGAACAATATTAAAATATTATTAAATGATGAATAATATTAAGTATATGATTAAAAAGATATTAAATGATGAATAACATTGTAATTGTGTAAAATATTATCAAATGAGTAATAATATTAGATGATGATTAAAATATTATTAAAATACTTAATAATATTAATAAGGGAATAAAATATTATTAAATGATTAATAATATTAAATAATGAATAAAATATTATTAAATGATTAATAATATTAGATACTTAATAAAATATTATTAAATGATTAATAATATTAGGTAATGAATAAAATATTATTAAATGATTAATAATATTAGATAATTAATAAAATATTATTAAATGATTAATAATATTAGATACTTAATAAAATATTATTAAATGATTAATAATATTAGATATTTATTTGAACTATATTAAATAATTAATATAAGTTCCTTGTGTTTGAAATATTATCAAGTAGTGATAATATTTCCTAAGTGTTTAGTTACCCATAATTAATCAATTATGTGGTTCGTAAGGTTTATAAAGGTCATTATACTTACAAGTATATGATACTAATTTAAGATCAAACTGATTTAATTGTTAGGTCCGTTCAAAGATTGTTAAATTAAGTTGGTTAGCAGTAAACGACGCACGAGGCAAGTCTTCTACCTTTAACTTGTACTTATTGTTGCAATTATTATTCAACTTTAATTACTTTGAGCAATTCAATTATTGTTGAGCAAATATCTACACTCGTAGATATTTGACAGGCCTTTGAGTGAATTAATTATCGAAAATTACTTCACATCGTTATTGATTATTGTATTCGCACATAGTGCTTTTGCAAACTGTTTAAGAACGTCTAAGCTAATTGTTTCGGCTAGACAAATGCATGTTAAATTCATTTAGTTGAATATTATAAAAGCTTATCCAAACCATTGGCTGGTGCGGATTCTTACAGTAAGACTGAGATAGAACAACCCTAGTTAAAGGGGATTTTTATTTGTCGGAGACCCGACAGCGCGCAAGAAAACTAAATGTGATGCATATACATAGGACATGAGAGGACTGATCCCCTCAAGTGTCCCGTTATTTTAACAAGGAGTCAGACATTGTATGTTTGTTCTACCTTAGTAGCAGTTCATGGTCATTAAAGACCACTCAGCAGTAAAGAGTCAATTCCTTCTTTTATTGAACATTGATTCTTGTTATCTTTCACAATTGCCATTGTTGAAACCTTGAAGTTATTTCCCTTCATCATGATATATCGTATGATTGTTGTTTATAAACTTGCTGAGCCATTTAGTTGCTCATTCTTGCTATATCATGACTATATTTCAGCCAATCCCGAAAGCTCTAAATCGGACAAAGGCAAGGGGAAAGCGAATGCTTAATTTTAGTAGTTGCATGCTAGTTTAAATTACTGTTATGTAATTACTGTTGTAAATCTTTTGTGTTTTCCCTTAAGATATGTAATGTTTAAGATTAAGGTAATAGACCTTAGGAAGTGTAGCCTTTTGTTAAGGAACCTTTTGTATTATTCCGCGAAGTTTGAATACAATTTATGTATTTCATTGTTGTTAAGTATTGTACAGCGAGAACCAAACCCGAGGTTAAAGAACCCGAATTTGGGGTCGTCACAATTTCTAACATAATCTCATGTATCGCATTTAATAGTTAATCATATAGTTGCATGAAGTGCACATTTCAAACATAATTATGTCACATAATCTATCAAGTAGTTCACATAGAACAGTTATTACATTTCAACAAGTTCTGAAAAACTTGCCTATTAACCATCAATAAACTTAACTTTTACGCTCCTCGAACGTCTTTCATATTCCATTATGTTGGTTTGCTAATCCGAACTCTATCTGTCAATATATAACCTGTATATCATTACAGGATCATAATACAGTCCATAATTTTTTTCAACTTAATTCATAATCACTAGACCACTAGTCTTTATTCATTTCACATTTGATGTATTACACCTTACATAAGTTAATAACACATCCTAACTCATTAACAACCTTTTACACCAACATTATCATGTTTTTACTTAGCTTTTGGGTATGCTATATTATACCATTCATTGTTAAATAACACCTTAACACCTTCTACATTGACCTTTTTTATCCATTTAAGGTTTACATAACATATCTCCATCATGTCACATCAAAACATAGCTTTTTGGATAAATAAAAAAATTCAGGTACAGGACACTACGCCCCGACGGTGACTGAACTCGCTGGGGGCAAATTCTTCTTTGTTGACTTCGCCCCGGCGCAGTGTGTAGTGCAAAACACTGTGCCTAGGCGCACTGTTCAGAAATTAGGAAAATGGATTTTTGCACTCACTTTGCTGATTTTTAAGTCCTTCATTTTACATCCAATTAAGCTAAAATTTGAATCATAGCTAGGTCTTACTATCTAGTAGTTTACAAAAATACTACTTAACTCATTTGTCTTCTTAAAATTATCAAAGCAATAGCCCGAAAAAAGGCGTTTAAACTCATTTTTACACTTAGACTTATTTTCAACATTTCTCGTCAAGTAGTGATTTTTGGCCATTCACTTCTAACATTCATTTCAACACTTGTCTAGACCTTTCAAACAACTTAACTTTGCACACGACATTAATTGTACGTAAAAACTCATTTTCGGCAATCATATATATATTATATATATAATCCGAAACTTTGTTGCGTAGACAATCCGAATTGCATCAAAATCAAAGTCACGGACGTAATTCATATTCAGTAAAATTAATAATTTTGTACAACAAATTATGCCCATTAAATTATTCTAAATATATACTCATACACATATGAAATCAAAACAATTAATAATTCGCATAAGTTTGGCTCTGATACCACTGTTGGTTTGTAAAAATATGACATACATATAATCAAATTATATAAGCGCAACGGAAGCAATAAAAATCAGATTTTAAAATTTTTGTACAAACCAATAACCCGGATCTTTCTTATGCGACTATTATTAATTGAGGAAGGATAAAAGAATTTATACCTTTGTAGAACCAAGCTTCCACGGGTACAAGTTCATCTCCCTTTAATCCTTCACGTTCTTCTTCAAATTCACCGATTAGATTCCACGGATCAATGTTAGCTCCCCAAGTGTTGAGCCTCTAGAGGTGATCCACCAAGAGATCTATGAATTAAAGAAGTGGATTATGGTTTCTCCAAACCATGGGTGGCTAGCCCTAATTCTCTCTCTCTCTAACTCTTAGATCTAGAGAATTATGGAGTACTCTCTCTCTTCTAATGAAAGAGTGTGTAACCTTGATCTATGATAAGACTCATCTTATTTATAGATCTAGTCAACCCTCCTAAACTATTTAGGATTAGGGTTTTAATTTAATTCCCAATTTAATTAGGAACTAAATTAATTAATTACAATTCCTAAACCATTTAGGAACTTAATTATTTAATAATGAGAGTACTTCTTATTAATTAATTACTAAACCATTTAGTAACTTAATTAATTATTATTATAATTATAATTCCAAAACTATTTAGGAACTTAATTATTTAATAATAATATTACTACTTATTAATTAATTCCTAAACCATTTAGGAACTAAATAATAATACTAGTAGTAATAATAATAATAGTAATAATAATAATAATAAGACTCCTCTTATTAATTTATAATTAGTATTTCTAAAATACGAAATTATAAATATTAAGCTATTTAATTTATTCTATCACCATAGTATAAATTAAATATACTTAATTTATTATTACGATTATGCCATCCACTTCTAAAATAAATATTACTCTTTTGCGGTGTGACCCTTTAGGTTCTCCATATTAAACCGGTTGTATAATAAATAAATTAGAACAATTCTAATTCATTTATTACGAATTAACTCTTTAATTCAGAATAAATAATTATTCCACAATAAGGGTAAGCCCCCTTAGCGATTAGTCGACTTTCCAGATAATATAGATTTCAACATTTAATCGTAAAAGAACCTTTCAGTAAATAGTTACCGTACAATTCAATCCTTCTACCATACAATGTCCCAATCAAATATAAGACATGGAATTTCTGTCAAGTCTTATTCATTTGATTATATGCATTTCAATTCACAAATACACAACTCTAGTTAATGTAAATTAGAAACTCCTTTCTAATTCCATTCAACCCTGGCCAGGGATTTCTGAGTTGTCACTTATTGAATCGCATAGGGCATTCTCTCCCTTTACTGGAAGTAGTAGATCCTTTGTTGATCATTCACCTATCTCCATGTGTACCTTATTATACCCAAGCATATCCTTTGATATACCAATAGGTCTTAAGGAATATGTCAAAGTATAACTTAGTACACACAAGATACTATGATGATCTCAAGTCCAAGGATCACTTGTACGACTATCACATAAGGAACTCCTATTGACAGACGAGTAAAACTCCATTAGGTGTTCCTTGAGCGAGTCACGTTCAGTGAACTTATTCTCTAATAAGCACCTACATACTTGCTTTAGTGTCTCTACACAAATGATTATGAGATCAATCATCCTCTTCATAAGAGCAAGCATAGTATGTACCAATCTATCCGGATCTACTAATCCCCTTTTTAGTGATCCAACGATTAGGAACAATTTTAGTTTTGAGCTATCTTGAATTTAGATCTCATTAGCATGATCCTCATCATGGTTCTAAAAGCATTGCTCAAAAACTATGGGTTTATCCATTTGATTAATTCAAGTAATTAATCATGAATAAAGAAATGCCTTGATACTTTTATTAATAAATGAACAAGATTACAAAGTACATGCTTATCACATCAAATGTGATTGGCTTGAGGGCATACTATTTTCAATCTCCCACTTGCACTAAAGCCAATCGCCCTTTGGTATCCCTATACCATTCTTCTCTAAGTGGCGTACAAATTGCTTAGTAAATGCTTTAGTTAATGGATCTGTAATGTTGTTCTAAGAGTCTACCATCTTTATGGTGTCGTCTCCTTTTCAATGATTCATCTAATCATATAAAAGTGCCGCAACACATGTTTGGATTTCAGATGAGACCTAGGTTCCTTGGCGAATTAAACTCCTTTAATGTTAGGAACCATTATAAGTTCTGTAATGAACTTGTTTAACCAAACAATCACCTTTGCAGCTTCACTTATAGTTATTTACTATGTCTTTGTCTCTAAATCAGCAACTCTTTGCTGTTTGGAACTTTTCCAACTCACTGCAGCACCGTTTATGGTAATCATATTACCTGAAACGGATATGTTGTTATCTTGGTTAGTCTGAACAAACTTGAGTTTGTTAAACCCTCTAGTTTTATATCAGACCCATCATTAGAAACTCTTTTCTAATATTCTTCTCCAAAATTGAACTGATAGCTGCTTATTATACATAAGCAATATCAAGTCTAGTACATTTTAACGAATCAATGTACGTCCCTTGGGTTAAGCCGAGCATCCTTTATGATCTATCTCTATAGACCTTTATCCTAAATAGAATGTTAGGACGCTTCTCCCAAGTCCTTAATGGAGAAGTTTTAGACAACCACATCTTTACTGATTGTAGCATCGGTATGTCATTCCTTATTGATATTATATCAACATATAATACTAGGAATGTCACAGTGCTCCCACTAACCTTTGTACACACTTGGTTCATCCTCGTCTTTGATAAAATCAAACTTTTTTGATTGTCTCATCAAAACGGATGTTCCATCTTCGAGAAATTTGCTTCAATCCATAATTGGATCGTAGTAGCTTTCATACTTGATTTACTCCATCATTATGGAGACAAATCCTTTTGGTTGTATCATACATACATCCTTTTGTATAGTAAGCTGTAACTGCAAGTAAAATCCGAATGGATATATGCATTTTCACTAGTGAAAAATTTCATCTTAGTCAACTCATTGACCTTGTTTGAAATCTTTTTACCACTAGTTAGGTCTTATAGGTCTCCACCTAGCCATCTGCTTTAGTCTTTCTCCAAAGACCCATTTTGGATTTTATGGTCATCAGCCATTTCTCTTGAGTATCTAATACTCATACCTCATCGTATATATTTGGATCATCATCCACTATGATGCGTACCTTATCATCATCCGCTATGATGAATCCATACCATTAAGGTATCTTCGGTACTAAACCAGATTTACGACTTGGTTGTGGTACAATAGGTTTATCTACTTGTACAGATTCCTTCGCTTGATCTGTAGTGTTTTGTGGTTCTTGAACTTCTTCAAGATCTATTTTACTCCCACTAACCCTTTAAGGAAAAACTCATTTTTCCTATAAGGCAGCGTGTTTCAAACAAACACCTTTTAGTTAGTCGGATTATAGAAGTGATACCCTAAACTTTCTTTAGGATATCCCACAAGTTTACACTTATTAGATCATGTCCCTAGCTTATCTTTGTCAAACCTTTTGACATAAGCTGAACAATTCAAATCTTAACATGCTTAAGACTTGGTTTCCTCCCTATCCATGACTTATATGAAGTCTTAGGGACGGAATTTGAAGGTATCTTATTTAGTAGATATGCGATCGTTTCTAGAGCATAACCCTAGAAGGATACTGGAAGATCGATAATACTCATTATGGATCATCACCATGTCCATTGTGAGAATACCATTTCGCTTAAGATGATCTAGAAACTTACTGCTTTAAGTATTCCCTTCTCGATCTAATCGAAGAACTTTAATACTTTTGGCATTTAGTTTCTATACTTCACTTTTGAATTCTTTGAACGTTTCAAACGATTTGGATTTATATTTCATTAAATACATATATCAAAATCTAGAATCATTAGTGAAAGTAATGAATGAATACCCTCCTCTTGCATTTGTTGTCATAGGTCGCACACACCACTGTGTGTACCATCTCTAACAACTCCGTAACTCGCTCTCCATGTCCACTAAATGGAGATTTAGTCATATTATCCATGATACAAGATTCACAAGTTGTATTTGATTCATAATCAAAAAGCTTTAAAAGCTTATCTTTATACAACTTGTTTAGTCTTGTTTCATTAACGTGACCGAGTTAACAGCATTGTATGAAGGTATGATTCATATCATCTTTTTGATTTTAGTTTGTTCAATTTGAAATAATTTTTCATGTAAGTCAAGTATACAAAATCCATTAAGTAATCAACCAGTTCTAAATAAAACATTATCATTATAAACAGAACAACGATTGTTCATTATTATAATGTCAAAAACCCTTCCTTGTCATCACATGGAACTGAAATAATGTTTCTAAGAACTGGAATATAGTAACAACTTACTAACTTAATAGGCTTTCCCGTAGGCAGTGCTAAACTATAAGTTTCCATGGCTAATGCAGCAACCTTTGCTTCATTCCCCAGCACAGGATTACTTATCCTTTGTTTAGCTTTCTACTTCTGTTTAGTCTTTGCAACGACTTGCATATGTGAGACCACCATCCGGTATCTAATACCTAAGTAGAAACTTGACTTATAGAAAGTTTTATTTTATTGTGAACAAATCTATATCTGTACCTGAAGCTTCATTAAACTTCTTCTACTTAACTACTACAACTCTCTTGCAGTTGTTCTTCCAGTGTCCCAGCTTATCGCAATGAAAGCAAACTCCTTTGCCCTCGGGATCACTTTTATTTATGTCCTTTGTTTAGCCTTTCTTTTGCCTTCTACTCTTTCTGACTCCTCAGAAATACCTTTGACCATCTTCCTCCGCTTAGAAGATTCATCTACGAGTAAGACTTGGTTTTTCTAGGAAGGAAAGTGACTCTCAACAGTCTTCAACATATTTAAGCAAATCAGTTAAACTGACATCTAGCTTAATAATGTATGAAGTTCACAACAAATTGTGAATTAGAGTCAGTGAGTGATGCAAGATCGAATCTTGACTCAACTCTCCATCCTTGACAAAACTGGTTGTCCTAATTGATCAATCCAATTGATCATCTTTAGGACATGTGTCTTTTACTGTAGTGCCATTGGTTATTATAGATCGAAAGAGCTCCTTAGATATCTTATATCTAGTTGAACTACTTTGCTCACCATACAACTATTGAATGTGCAGCAATATAGTAGGTGCATCCATTTTCTCGTGTTGACGCTGTAACTCGATACTTATGGATGTGAGCATGATGCATTGAGCCACCTTTACATCATCTTGCCATTTCATAAAATAGCAATCTCTTTCTTAGAGGTTTAGTGTGACGCCCCCAAATCTGGGCCCACACAGCCCAAACTTGAGTCGTCAAAAGACTACAACAAAATTATTACAACAAAGCACAACGTACAACAATACAGTGTATAATAATACACAACTAAGTCTTCACTATTATTGCCACACTATTTTACAAAACGTGAAGACTATGATAACTATTCCTCGGACCCTCACTCCATTCCCCGGCTAGACCCTGTTATGTTTTCATCTCCTGTTGAAAAACAATGGAACAAAAGAAAGGGTGAGCTCAAATAGCCCAGTAAAGAATATCATGACTAAGATAATGACGAATAAATTATCATTAGTCTTCAACAGTTGAGTTCTTGATAGAATACAATAGACTACAAGGTTTATATCAAAAACTGCAGTTAAATTCTTAAACAACGTTCAGATCAATAATAGCAGCGGAATGAGTAATCTATTAGAAGAATAATGCAGACTATAATGTCCACTCGGTTCTCTTTTTAGGAAAAACATCATCAACTTTTATCATCTGAAATATCATTAGTCAAGATAATACAAATTCACAGTTCCTGATCATAATCATGCAGATCAACAGTTCATCTTTGCACTACGGGCCAAAGACATTCAATATAACACCAACGGTCATGATTATACCAGATTCAGCTTTTGGTCATAATCATACCAAACAACAGTTCATCTTTGCACTACGGGCCAAAGAGAACATTCACCACGTGCCATAAAAGACACCGAACAGATGTATCGCCTTTAACCTATTATATCGCCTTTAACCTATCATCTGTTCAACAAATATATCACATCTGTGCCCCCGGCCACAGATATTCACAACAGCTTGATTTTTGGATGATTAGAATGATATAAATGATGAACAGAAGAAATAGGATAACAATAAGTATCGGAAGTTTACTTTGTACAGATTCAAATAATGTCCAAATTGTCAACATTATGTGGAGTGAAATTTAAAAATGATATTCAAGATCCACAGTTCAGAATAACGGTTACAATTCAATAGAAAGGTTCACGTAAATAGGAAGGTTCAGTTGAAATAATGAAGTTCAACTATTATGGAACATATAATATTTTCAGGAATTATAGAAGCAATAGTTCCATAATAAATTTCGATTTAGGAGTATAAAAGAAAATAATATCCCTTACCGTAGCAGGTTTGATTAACAAAAGGTGAAGGAAATTAATACAAAGGGTTATTCACCAACAGGCGGCAATCCGCTCCGTAAGGTTATTCCCACAATTTAATAGAATTTGAGTACAAAGAGTTATTCACCAAACAGGCGGCAATCCGCTCCGTAAGGTTATTCCCACAATTTAATAGAATTTGAGTACAAAGAGTTATTCACCAAACAGGCGGCAATCCGCTCCGTAAGGTTATTCCCACAATTTAATAGAATTTGAGTACAAAGAGTTATTCACCAAACAGGCGGCAATCCGCTCCGTAAGGTTATTCTCAGAGATTAATAATGAATGAATACGAAAGGTTATTCACCAACAGGCGGCAATCCGCTCCGTAAGGTTATTCCCACAATTTAATACATGGAAATAAAAGGCACGTCTTATGAGTAAGGAAGAAACAATATTATTATCGAGAATCAAATAATGATAATCCCTTACCATAGTACGTTTGAATAATGGAAGATGAAAAAGATGGTATCCCTTACCGTAACACGTGACTGGATATTGATTTAAATGAGGTTGATTAACTTGAACAGTACACGTATACTTATAGATCTTCACAAATACTCAAGATGACTTAAGCACACTTAGAGAGAACTTTCACAAGAAGTATTTAGAGAGAGAAAGAAAGAACAAGTAAGGAAGTTTATGAAAAATCCTTAAGTTAAGGCTTCTATTTATAGCCAAAAATCTTATCATTCATTTAATCTAAACCATTCATTTAAAGATCACCTTTTAATCTACACCATCCATTTCAAATATTATATTATCTTTAATCTACACCATTCATTTCATATCACCTAATAATCACCTAACTTTATATTATAAACAAATCAATTTAATTATTCAACAATAATTCACACTTTAATCTACACCATTCATTTCATATCACCTAATAATCACCTAACTTTATATTATAAACAAATCAATTCAATTATTCAACAATAATTCACAGTTTAATCTACACCATTCATTTCATATCACCTAATAATCACCTAACTTTATATTATAAACAAATAACTTTATCAATTCAATTATTATGACTAATTGTTATAAATACAGTATAGTTAGCTCTTAGATATCAAGTCAATAAATTAATGAAATACAACTGTTTAAATAACATCATAATAGAGATAACAATAATGTAAAATAAAGCATACGTTACTGTGTAATGACAATTATTGATTCAATAATGTGAATTACTGTGCATATGTTACTGTGACAATTATTAGGTTCAATAATTTTAAAAACAGTGCAACAATAATTATTGACTCAATGATATAAAATACAGTGTAATGACAATTATTAAATCAATAATGCAAAATACTGTGTAACAACAATTATTGAATTGATAATATAAAATATTATGCAGTGACAATTATCGATGAAATGATGCGTAACAGTTACGGTGTCAATTATCAGACCAATAATATGAGACACTATGCAATACCGTGTGTTACTGTAGAGTACCGTGTGCTACAGAAAATACCATAAACTACCGTATGCTACTATTCTTTTATCACCGGTATTTTAACAGTTCCGTTGACTATTTTTATTTAAAAAGGTTACTTCTGTCGTTTTCTATATCCGACAAATATTCCGTTGTGGGGTCCACCAATAATTTGTTATTTCGGCGCCGTCGGACCAAACGAATATTCCCCGACCAAACGAATATTGTCCGACAAAATAAAATTTGCACATAACATCCTTAACTTTTAACTTTATCGATTTAACCACTTACTGTTTAAAAAAAAAAAATATCTATATGAAGAAAAATTAAATTTTGTATTTCATAAAATTCGGGGTCTTACAACCTCCCCTCCTTATGAAATTTCGTCCCCGAAATTGACGTACCTTACATATCGAAGAGGTAAGGATACTTAGATTTCATCTCAGATTCTAGCTCCCAGGTCATTTCCTCAGTATCTTGGTTCCTCCATAAAACCTTAACTTGAGGTATAACCTTTGAGCGTAGGATCTGCTCCTTCTTATCCAGGATCTTAACAGGTACCTCCTCGTATGTTAAATCCTCTGCTATAACGTCTGGTTCTAACTCAATGACGTGGTTTGGGTCCTTCACATATTTACGTAACATAGATATGTGAAAAACGTTATGGATGCGAGACATACTTGGTGGTAGGGCTAGTCTGTAGGCTACGGTTCCTATTCGATCTAGGATTTCAAATGGGCCAATAAATCGAGGGTTGAGCTTTCCTCTCTTTCCGAATCTCGTAACCCCTTTCCATGGAGAAACACGTAAGAATACATGATCTCCGACGTTGAAATTTTCGTCTCTCCGATGAAGATCAGCATAACTCTTTTGTCGTTCTTGTGCGGTCTGTATTCGTTGTCGGATCATTTGGATCTTTTCGGTCGTCAAGCGTACCAACTCGGGTCCCAACAATTTTGCTTCTCCTACCTCATTCCAACATATTGGAGAGCGACACTTCCTTCCATACAATGCCTCGAATGGAGCCATGCCTATGCTTGCTTGGTAACTGTTGTTGTAAGAAAATTCCACCAACGGCAAGTACTTATCCCAACTTCCTTTGAAGTCTAATACACAAAGTCTCAAAAGATCTTCGAGGGTCTGGATCGTCCTTTCCGATTGTCCGTCCGTTTGAGGATGGTATGCAGAACTAAAACGTAGTTCAGTGCCCATAGCTTTTTGTAGACTGATCCAAAAGCGTGAAGTGAATCTAGGATCTCAATCAGAAACTATGGAAATTGGCATGCCATGCAATCTCACGATCTCATTTATGTACATACCGGCAAGACGTTCAAGTGAAAAGTTTTCTCGTATAGGCAAGAAATGAGCAGATTTGGTCAATCTATCTACGATCACCCAAATTGCATCTAAGCCTTGAGAAACTTTTGGAAGACCCGTCACGAAGTCCATATTGATGTGTTCCCACTTCCATTCGGGAACTTCAAGTGATTGTAATGGACCTTTAGGAACTGGATGTTCTGCCTTGACACGTTGACAAGTTAGGCACCTTGAGATAAACTCCGCAATCTCTCTTTTCATATTGTTCCACCAAAATGTATGTCGAAGATCTCGATACATCTTGGTACCTCCTGGGTGGATTGCAAACGGCGTGTTGTGTGCCTCCATCATGATTTTATGCTTTAATTCAGGATCGTTAGGAACACAGAGTCGAGAGTTGACTCGAAGTATTCCTTTCTCGTCGATTCTTGCTTCGGGAATGGCACCTTCTTGTACTTTCTTTATCATGTTTATCAGTTCCGGATCGGTAGCTTGAGCAGCTTTAATTTTATCGATTAAAGTTGGTTCTACTCGCACGTGAGCAATCTTCGAGCGGGTCCCTGGTGTCTTTAGCTCTATCTCCATCTTTTACAAGTCGTACAAAATACACTTTTGTGTTGTCAGCAGTGCACTTGTACTTGCATAAGATTTTCTGCTCAAAGCGTCAGCTACAACGTTCGCCTTTCCCGGGTGATACTGGATTGTGTGGTCATAATCCTTTAACAGCTCAAGCCAACGTCGTTGTCGCATGTTGAGTTCCTTCTGGGTGAAGAAATACTTGAGACTTTTATGATCCGTATAGATATCCACTTTTTCTCCGTACAAGTAGTGTCTCCAGATCTTCAACGCGAAAACGACTGCTGCCAACTCTAGATCATGAGTAGGATAATTTTTCTCATAATCTTTGAGTTGTCGAGAGGCGTAGGCTATAACCTTTCCATGTTGCATAAGGACACAGCCTAGACCTTTGCCAGAAGCATCGCTGTAGATAACAAATTCTCCTGATCCTGATGGTATGGTCAGAACAGGAGCTGAAACAAGTCTCCTCTTGAGTTCTTGGAAACTCTTCTTGCATTCCTCGCTCGATATAAGTTTTGTACTAGAACGAATGATACCGATATCTAATAATTAAACTTTTAACTCTTGGCGTTCTATGAGAGCCATTCGGTATGGGGCTTTGGAAATGGGCTTGGTACCGAGTTCAAGATCAATACAAAATTCATTTTCACGGTTTGGGGTAAGCTAGGAAGTTCCTCAGGAAAAACGTCAGAAAACTCATTAACAATGAGGATATCATTCAAGTTTGACGTGTTTTTGTTCAAATCAGTGACATGAGCTAAAAAGGCTTGACATCCGTTTTTCAATAAACGAATGGCTTTATGGCTAGAAATAACAGTTATAGATTTCAATGGTTTAGTTGCTTGAATTTGCATGACAGGTTGATTAGGAATATGAAAACTAATAATCTTATGAAAACAATCAATTTTAGCATGATGGGTAGTCAACCAATCAATTCCTAAAATCACATCAAATTCACGCATCTCCAAAGAAATAAGGTCAACAGGTAATGTGAGGTTGTTGATTTGAACTAGGCAAGATTTATAGATAGTAAATGTAATAGGTATTTCTCCCAATGAGGTTTCAACTGATAAGACAAGATTTAAGTTTTCAATAGTCAAATTTAAACGTTGAGTACATATAGGTGAGATAAAAGAGTGGATAGAGTCAGTATCTAATATGGCATAGACTTCACGAGAATTTATGAATAGCTTACCGGTTATCACCTCATTCGGTTTCTTGACTGTTATCGTCAAATCGAATCCCGAATACTTCATTCGGATCTTCACGTATTTCAACCATGGGAATACCACTGAATAATTTTCTAGCAAACTGTTTCTCGGGTTCATCAACTTCATCAGTAGTAAGGTACCAATGATTTCCATTAAAATAGTATTTTCGATAGACTGCAGTTTCCACGATAGTGACTAACTTAACCTGAATTCCTCTAAATTGTAACGCCCAAAAGTATAGAAACATCATTTTTAAATAATCTTGAAAATCATAGCTGGAACACCATAAATCCCAAAGACTAATATGAAAAGTCCATATATTCTGATCCTTTGTTATAGAGCATAACCAGGTGATATCACTCTCCCAATTAGTGAGTAAATTAAAGGCAATAATTTCCGCAAGTTCGTTACTTCCTTTAATTGCTTCTAAGAATGGATCTGGAACGACTGTAGCAGAGCTTTCACCTTCATCCTTACTGGATAGAACACGCATAATTTTTGCCTTAGGCAAATGATTCAACTCTGAGTTTGTAAGAAGATTATTCGTCGCCTCTTGTTTTGCAGCTACATTTGTTTCGGTAATTTCATAATTAACCTCCTGATTTCCAGATGCCATAATTAACTGTGGTCACAAAATAAATGTTAGTTCAAATAAACTGACTCATCTCTTCATGTTCCTACATTCAAATCGATTCATTAGATAAAAAATAAATCTAATTTAGGTAGGACACATTAGTGATTGATTCTATTCGTCTCTCCCCTCCTAGTTCTAACCCCAGATCTCCATTAAAGACCATATCCCTAAGCTCTGATGCCAACTGTGACGCCCCCAAATCTGGGCCCACACAGCCCAAACTTGAGTCGTCAAAAGACTACAACAAAATTATTACAACAAAGCACAACGTACAACAATACAGTGTATAATAATACACAACTAAGTCTTCACTATTATTGCCACACTATTTTACAAAACGTGAAGACTATGATAACTATTCCTCGGACCCTCACTCCATTCCCCGGCTAGACCCTGTTATGTTTTCATCTCCTGTTGAAAAACAATGGAACAAAAGAAAGGGTGAGCTCAAATAGCCCAGTAAAGAATATCATGACTAAGATAATGACGAATAAATTATCATTAGTCTTCAACAGTTGAGTTCTTGATAGAATACAATAGACTACAAGGTTTATATCAAAAACTGCAGTTAAATTCTTAAACAACGTTCAGATCAATAATAGCAGCGGAATGAGTAATCTATTAGAAGAATAATGCAGACTATAATGTCCACTCGGTTCTCTTTTTAGGAAAAACATCATCAACTTTTATCATCTGAAATATCATTAGTCAAGATAATACAAATTCACAGTTCCTGATCATAATCATGCAGATCAACAGTTCATCTTTGCACTACGGGCCAAAGACATTCAATATAACACCAACGGTCATGATTATACCAGATTCAGCCTTTGGTCATAATCATACCAAACAACAGTTCATCTTTGCACTACGGGCCAAAGAGAACATTCACCACGTGCCATAAAAGACACCGAACAGATGTATCGCCTTTAACCTATTATATCGCCTTTAACCTATCATCTGTTCAACAAATATATCACATCTGTGCCCCCGGCCACAGATATTCACAACAGCTTGATTTTTGGATGATTAGAATGATATAAATGATGAACAGAAGAAATAGGATAACAATAAGTATCGGAAGTTTACTTTGTACAGATTCAAATAATGTCCAAATTGTCAACATGATGTGGAGTGAAATTTAAAAATGATATTCAAGATCCACAGTTCAGAATAACGGTTACAATTCAATAGAAAGGTTCACGTAAATAGGAAGGTTCAGTTGAAATAATGAAGTTCAACTATTATGGAACATATAATATTTTCAGGAATTATAGAAGCAATAGTTCCATAATAAATTTCGATTTAGGAGTATAAAAGAAAATAATATCCCTTACCGTAGCAGGTTTGATTAACAAAAGGTGAAGGAAATTAATACAAAGGGTTATTCACCAACAGGCGGCAATCCGCTCCGTAAGGTTATTCCCACAATTTAATAGAATTTGAGTACAAAGAGTTATTCACCAAACAGGCGGCAATCCGCTCCGTAAGGTTATTCCCACAATTTAATAGAATTTGAGTACAAAGAGTTATTCACCAAACAGGCGGCAATCCGCTCCGTAAGGTTATTCTCAGAGATTAATAATGAATGAATACGAAAGGTTATTCACCAACAGGCGGCAATCCGCTCCGTAAGGTTATTCCCACAATTTAATACATGGAAATAAAAGGCACGTCTTATGAGTAAGGAAGAAACAATATTATTATCGAGAATCAAATAATGATAATCCCTTACCATAGTACGTTTGAATAATGGAAGATGAAAAAGATGGTATCCCTTACCGTAACACGTGACTGGATATTGATTTAAATGAGGTTGATTAACTTGAACAGTACACGTATACTTATAGATCTTCACAAATACTCAAGATGACTTAAGCACACTTAGAGAGAACTTTCACAAGAAGTATTTAGAGAGAGAAAGAAAGAACAAGTAAGGAAGTTTATGAAAAATCCTTAAGTTAAGGCTTCTATTTATAGCCAAAAATCTTATCATTCATTTAATCTAAACCATTCATTTAAAGATCACCTTTTAATCTACACCATCCATTTCAAATATTATATTATCTTTAATCTACACCATTCATTTCATATCACCTAATAATCACCTAACTTTATATTATAAACAAATCAATTTAATTATTCAACAATAATTCACACTTTAATCTACACCATTCATTTCATATCACCTAATAATCACCTAACTTTATATTATAAACAAATCAATTCAATTATTCAACAATAATTCACACTTTAATCTACACCATTCATTTCATATCACCTAATAATCACCTAACTTTATATTATAAACAAATAACTTTATCAATTCAATTATTATGACTAATTGTTATAAATACAGTATAGTTAGCTCTTAGATATCAAGTCAATAAATTAATGAAATACAACTGTTTAAATAACATCATAATAGAGATAACAATAATGTAAAATAAAGCATACGTTACTGTGTAATGACAATTATTGATTCAATAATGTGAATTACTGTGCATATGTTACTGTGACAATTATTAGGTTCAATAATTTTAAAAACAGTGCAACAACAATTATTGACTCAATGATATAAAATACAGTGTAATGACAATTATTAAATCAATAATGCAAAATACTGTGTAACAACAATTATTGAATTGATAATATAAAATATTATGCAGTGACAATTATCGATGAAATGATGCGTAACAGTTACGGTGTCAATTATCAGACCAATAATATGAGACACTATGCAATACCGTGTGTTACTGTAGAGTACCGTGTGCTACAGAAAATACCATAAACTACCGTATGCTACTATTCTTTTATCACCGGTATTTTAACAGTTCCGTTGACTATTTTTATTTAAAAAGGTTACTTCTGTCGTTTTCTATATCCGACAAATATTCCGTTGTGGGGTCCACCAATAATTTGTTATTTCGGTGCCGTCGGACCAAACGAATATTCCCCGACCAAACGAATATTGTCCGACAAAATAAAATTTGCACATAACATCCTTAACTTTTAACTTTATCGATTTAACCACTTACTGTTTAAAAAAAAAAATATCTATATGAAGAAAAATTAAATTTTGTATTTCATAAAATTCGGGGTCTTACATTTAGTCTACAACGTTTGTAGGAATAGACAAATTAAGGACATTTGCTAGCTTTTCAGTATTGAGATTTTTTCTCAAATTTGTTTAATCAATCCGAACAATTCGGTTCGATTAATTGTTAGCATCCAATATGCTATGCAGTGTTAGTGAATTAAACATAGCAATATTCTTTAAGTGAATTAATAACAACATTAACATGCATTCATTTTATTAATTACCAAAATAAATTAGGTCTTTATTTAAAATGGTGTCTCCCACTATTTTCATCAAACTATATTACCCTCCTTATATAGTTCGGCAAATCTAGTTAAAGATTTGCTAGTGAGAATAAGGATCCTATTTCAAATGTATATAGCCTTGTGTGACACAACAAACGATATATAAATAAATAGGTAGACAACTCTTGTCAATTACATTAACATGTAACTCCTTTTATTTTGCCTCTTAGATTATTATGATCATGTGTGACACATCCAAATCAAAATTATCCAAGTTAAGTCCAACCTAGCATTTTCTTATATTAGAAGAGAAAAAGACCGTCCTTGTGTGACACAACAAAACAGTAATGTTCAATTCTTTTTATAAACATCAAACGTGATAAAACAACATCTCAAAAAATTAATATAAGCCTTGTGTGACACAACAAACTTATAATGATTATTTGATACTCTATCGTTTTACCATGCTAGAAGGCGACGTTCGATATTTTTAATAAATATCTTTGAACGTTACAACTTAATATTATGAGTAGTAGAATAAATAAATTAGAACAATTCTAATTTTATTTAATTGAATTAAACTCCTTTAATTCATGAATTAAACATTTTAATTCATTTTATAAATAATATTTATTCTACATCATGAGGGGTTTATTAATATTAATTGTCTCATCTTGTTTAGCGCACATGCACATATATATATAAAATACGCGTCATATTAATTAACATGCGAAGCATGTTTGATAATATATAATATATATAAATAAGTATGCACATATAGAATACTATATTCTACTTGGATTGATTATGGACTTTTATTCTAGTTTGGTTTATTCGAGCCACCAAATAAACCAATTGGTCAAACCTAGGGTGCAAGAATAAATTAAATTAAATGTAACTATTACATTTAAATTCGGGCTCCATTACAAATGGGTCTTCATGCGCTCCTTGCTTCTTTGCTCCAATTCTTCAAAATAATTCTAACTAATCCTATTACAAATTATTTACAATAAATAGAAACCTTGATCAACAGTCAAGGGGAAGTACATAGGAGGGAGATAGAATTTTACATAAGAAAAATTAGAAAGACGAGGTCCGCAAACCCCATTTATTAAAACCCATTCATTCATGCATTTAATTAAAATTAAATCCAATCACATTGGTCAATAGTCCATAATCAATCCCATTTATTATCATATATATCAACATATATATTAATAAATAATATTCATCTCATGAATTAAATAAATCATTCCATATATGTATTGGTATCATTTAATGGGCAATTTAAAGTTGCATGAAATCTAATTTCATGTTTAAAATAAACCATTTATTTTAATTATAAAATTATTTAAAAATAAACTATTTATTTTTATTATTTTAAAATTACCCAAAATAAACTCTTTTATTTTGAAATTTTAAAATCTATATAAAATTATCAAACTGTTTAGATGATTAATATATATTATAAATATATCATATATATTAATAATATATATATTACTAGTCGGTTAATATATATATAATATACACCAACTAGGTAATAATTATATATATATATCCGAAACCTTTTGCTTTGGTTCCAAATCCGGAAAATTTGCTTTAATATAATATATATATATACCAAACCGTGCGGCATGCTTTTGTTGCTTTGGTTCTTTATTAACAATCTGAAACATGTCCAATTGCTTTATGAATCTAACAAAACCGTGGCTGCCTTTTACAATTTATATATATATATATATATATATATATATATATATATATGTATAATACCGAAACTGTCATGATAATATATATATATATGTATAACACCGAAACTGTCATGATAAAGCCGAAAACAGTTTAGCAGTTTTTGCAAAGTGACATAAAATTCGGGACAATCCATTCATTCACATCTCAATTCCGAAAGTGCTGCTTGGATGTTACCGAATCCATGCTTTCCAATTACCGAGCATGCCTTACAAATTATATCATATATATATATATATATATATATATATATATATATATATATACCAAAAACTATTTTCGGCAATCATATATATATTATATATATAATCCGAAACTTTGTTGCGTAGACAATCCGAATTGCATCAAAATCAAAGTCACGGACGTAATTCATATTCTGTAAAATTAATAATTTTGTACAACAAATTATGCCCATTAAATTATTCTAAATATATACTCATACACATATGAAATCAAAACAATTAATAATTCGCATAAGTTTGGCACTGATACCACTGTTGGTTTGCAAAAATATGGCATACATATAATCAAATTATATAAGCGCAACGGAAGCAATAAAAATCAGATTTTAAAATTTTTGTACAAACCAATAACCCGGATCTTTCTTATGCGACTATTATTAATTGAGGAATGATAAAAGAATTTATACTTTTGTAGAACCAAGCTTCCACGGGTACAAGTTCATCTCCCTTTAATCCTTCATGTTCTTTTTCAAATTCACCGATTAGATTCCACGGATCAATGTTAGCTCCCCAAGTGTTGAGCCTCTAGAGGTGATCCACCAAGAGATCTATGAATTAAAGAAGTGGATTATGGTTTCTCCAAACCATGGGTGGCTAGCCCTAATTCTCTCTCTCTCTAACTCTTAGATCTAGAGAATTATGGAGTACTCTCTCTCTTATAATGAAAGAGTGTGTAACCTTGATCTATGATAAGACTCATCTTATTTATAGATCTAGTCAACCCTCCTAAACTATTTAGGATTAGGGTTTTAATTTAATTCCCAATTTAATTAGGAACTAAATTAATTAATTACAATTCCTAAACCATTTAGGAACTTAATTATTTAATAATGAGAGTACTTCTTATTAATTAATTACTAAACCATTTAGTAACTTAATTAATTATTATTATAATTATAATTCCAAAACTATTTAGGAACTTAATTATTTAATAATAATATTACTACTTATTAATTAATTCCTAAACCATTTAGGAACTAAATAATAATACTAGTAGTAATAATAATAATAGTAATAATAATAATAATAAGACTCCTCTTATTAATTTATAATTAGTATTTCTAAAATACGAAATTATAAATATTAAGCTATTTAATTTATTCTATCACCATAGTATAAATTAAATATACTTAATTTATTATTACGATTATGCCATCCACTTCTAAAATAAATATTACTCTTTTGCGGTGTGACCCTTTAGGTTCTCCATATTAAACCGGTTGTATAATAAAAAAATTAGAACAATTCTAATTCATTTATTACGAATTAACTCTTTAATTCAGAATAAATAATTATTCCACAATAAGGGTAAGCCCCCTTAGCGATTAGTCGACTTTCCAGATAATATAGATTTCAACATTTAATCGTAAAAGAACCTTTCAGTAAATAGTTACCGTACAATTCAATCCTTCTACCATACAATGTCCCAATCAAATATAAGACATGGAATTTCTGTCAAGTCTTATTCATTTGATTATATGCATTTCAATTCACAAATACACAACTCTAGTTAATGTAAATTAGAAACTCCTTTCTAATTCCATTCAACCCTGGCCAGGGATTTCTGAGTTGTCACTTATTGAATCGCATAGGGCATTCTCTCCCTTTACTGGAAGTAGTAGATCCTTTGTTGATCATTCACCTATCTCCATGTGTACCTTATTATACCCAAGCATATCCTTTGATATACCAATAGGTCTTAAGGAATATGTCAAAGTATAACTTAGTACACACAAGATACTATGATGATCTCAAGTCCAAGGATCACTTGTACGACTATCACATAAGGAACTCCTATTGACAGACGAGTAAAACTCCATTAGGTGTTCCTTGAGCGAGTCACGTTCAGTGAACTTATTCTCTAATAAGCACCTACATACTTGCTTTAGTGTCTCTACACAAATGATTATGAGATCAATCATCCTCTTCATAAGAGCAAGCATAGTATGTACCAATCTATCCGGATCTACTAATCCCCTTTTTAGTGATCCAACGATTAGGAACAATTTTAGTTTTGAGCTATCTTGAATTTAGATCTCATTAGCATGATCCTCATCATGGTTCTAAAAGCATTGCTCAAAAACTATGGGTTTATCCATTTGATTAATTCAAGTAATTAATCATGAATAAAGAAATGCCTTGATACTTTTATTAATAAATGAACAAGATTACAAAGTACATGCTTATCACATCAAATGTGATTGGCTTGAGGGCATACTACTTTCACTAACCACATAGTATATAACTTTTATCTTTTAACTTAAGCGTTCAAGTTTACAATGCTAACATCATTACACATACATGCTTACACATAACACGTATCAAATAGGTTGGGCATTCATGGCATAGGTCCATGCATCTTAGTTCAAGACATGGCATTTTATTTCGAAAGTCACCTAAATTAGGTTTATTATATCATTTCCTTTTATCTTAGGTTCAATTTATATGTTACAATAATCATGTAGGCCAAATAGATCACATATAGGCATGCATGACAACCACATAGCAAACACATGAAAAATCACACCTCTTGAAAACAGCAGGGTCGAGCGCAACTGCACTGGACCCAAGCACAGCTGTGCTGGGCGCATCGCAGGTGCGCTCTAGTTTAAAAATCCGACAGAAGGCCTGGGACCAACTGCGTTCATCATGACCGCAGGTGCACCCTAGTACAAAATTCGGACAGAACAGACAAGCGCAGCTGCGCTCACCTTGAGCACAGGTGCGCTCGACCCAGATTCCAGAATTTTGCAATTTTTTTTGACTTTTGATGTTCAAAATCATACAAGCAATCTTAGATCCATATATACTTCATGCAAATCCTTATTTCTTGACTTCTAGTATGCATTTCTTGACTTACTTCCATCACAAAACATGCTTGACGTTATTAAGTTTTGAAAACCTTTTTCATACCATATAACACATAACTTGAATCTTTTCAATGCAACAAGCTTCATTGATAATCACATAATACACATGCTTGACTACTATGAACCTTTGAAACCCATTTTGGCATACTAGGGTCTTAATGTTAGAGTTGATGCCCTAGAGACTAATTATTTGATATAATTGCTTAACATTTTTTGATATTATATTTGATTGCATAAATGGATTATTTTATTATGATTTCATTTACTGCGTTATATAAACGTTAGCATAATAAAAGTCTTTAGAATAGTGATACGAATTATATAGCTTCAAGTATGTGACTTGAATATGAGATTATATAATTACAATTAATATCATTGCTCTTAAATGTCCCTAGTCGAGTATCATTGTTAATGGGACAACAATGATGCATTGAGACTAGTATGTGGATTGACTGATGGCCAAATCTCATTGGTCATAAATATATGAGATATTTGAGTCAATGCATAGGTATATGTTAGAGAACAATGTACTGGACAGACCCACCATGAGAATTCTACATGGAGCATTATGCAAAGTGTCATAAGAAATTCTCATAGTGACAATAATGTAATGATCCTCCGACCTGAAGTCACTATATTATTACATGAGAATTTGTGTACTTTGATATCATCAAATGTCACCTTTAATAGGGTGGACAATAAATGTGATTATTGGGTACATCATGAATCGTGTGAGGAATATGAGTGATATAGATGGAATTTAACCCTCTTATATATTAGGGGTGATATCCATAGGCCTTTTGATTGAGTAGGACTATGAAATGCATGACCATGCTCAAATATTGATTTGTTTCATATAGTCTACTCATTGATCAAGAAAACTCAGATTAAATTATGAAGAGTATGACACATTCCATGCCTCGAGTTTAATCTAGGATATAAGGTTAAAAGGATTAAATTACTTTGAAACATTGGTCACGAAAAGGTTGTATCGAATCACCGATCTTATTATTATTTGAGTAACAGTGATGCATTACTAGATGCCACTCGCTGTTTATAATTTTATAATATGATTTTAAAATTATTGTCGATATAATAATAACCTATTGGGTCACACACTTAGAACGTATTTAAAAGGGAATTAATTTAAATTGTAAGTATTTTAAATATGTCAATATGATTGATAGTATTTAAAATTACGAATTTAAATTAATAGGATAATTTGTATATATGTATATTAATTAAGACTTAATTAAAATATAATATATATAAATTTGAATTTTATTTTTCTAATTAAATTAGGTTTTGGTTAATTCCTATTAACTACTATATATATGATATATTAGTAGTCTAAAAAAATCACGTAAGGAAAAACAAAAAACCCTAGCCGCTTTCAGAAAGAGGCTAGAGAGAAAAATAGTTCAGAAATTCTGATCTTGGTGGCTAGTACCGCAGATCCCTTTCGCTGTAGATCGTGTGACGGTTCGCGGAGCGTTCGTGTGGATACCATAGAGACGCAGTCGCTGGATTTCGTTGAAGATTAGAAGCCGTTTCAGAATTTCATCATCTCCTGTTCATCTCAGATAATCGGTAAAATAATCTAAACCTCTGAATTAATTTGTTTTCGCTTGGATCCTGTCTTAGGGTTTCGAAAAATTTTAAATTCCGCTGCTTTCACTGTGTCGAAACCCTAACTCTTTACACATAAATGACCATTATTTAGTTTTGGAAAACATGCACTTGAATGGTAAAACCTTGAAACTTGCTGCAGTAGAACTTTCATCACTCATCTATTGTACATGCATTAACTCCTAGCTACTCATATAAGAATATAAACCTCATTGACATAAATCCTCATCAATACTTCAGTAATTCACTCATGAGAGCACATGCATGTATTCTATGGATTCAACATAACACTTACAACATATTAAGGAAATCCTCTGTTTTGAAAACCATTCTTTAAATAACAACATTTAGAAAACTGTTTTAATGAGAACCTTTATCAAACACCTAGTATGCATGTGTTGATCTATAGCACATTGACATACATATAAATATATATCAAAAACCCCAGCCATAGCACCATATTTATATCACTGGGCCCTTCATAACCCCCAATGCACAGCAATAACCAACTCCCACAACACAAGAATCAACATAAAGATGGCATAAATTACACCAAGAACTAGGAGTTATAATATAGGATTACTTTTAACCTTAATAGTGTATCGAAATAGAAACAAGCTGCTGAACTTCTTTCTTTCTCTTTGAATTTTTGTGGGCCCTCCTTCTTCCTTTCAAAAGAATTCTCTCAGATATTGCACTTAGAAGTTTTGGTGAAGGTTTGAAAGACTAAGGCTGGTATTCTATAGAAGTATACTCTACTTCTCAGCTGAATCATTACAACTTAAGCCTCAAAACCAGCTCTAATGTAGCACTCCATTGTTGCAACATAGAGCAACCAAAATGCTCTGCCCATGGCTCTTCTTGGTTGCCAAAAATGGTACCTTGGGTAGGCCACCTACCATGCATAACAGTTCTAGCAATGATGGCAATTCACGCGCATTCTTGTTCCTAAATTTGTCTACTTGATTTTGTCCCAAAATGTGTGGCATGGCTGATGGTTTTTACACTTCAAATAAGTTAAGTGATTGGGCTGCTAAATTTCTTTAGTATTTGGGTAAATGATTAGTCTCAATTTAACTAATGCTATATACCAAATGTATTGGGCTGCTGAATTCCTTTAGTATTTGGGTTTAGTTAATTAGGACATGGGTTTTAAAGTGAAGCAATAAGGTTGGGCTGCTCCAACATTAAGTTTGGGGCTTGGGGTTGCTAGGGTTTAATTAATTAAAGCTTGTTCTAAAAATAAGTCCATTTGGGCTTATATAATAAAATGACATCCCCAAACACATTCATTTAATAGTTGAGTTTATAAAATTATTATTGGACCTTTCTCCCATAATCCCAATTGATCAATTTAATTAGTTAATTAAATGATAACACGTCCAATTAAGTTCACTATTCGAATTATAACTGAAGAAATTAAATAAGTCAAATCACGTGGTCACAACCTTTGTTCCGTAATTAAATCAATTTATTCAATTCATTAGGTACAAATTAATGTAACGCATTATTTGCAATCATCACGTAACATTCTTAATTTAAACCCATGTATATATATAATATATAAATTTATATATATACACCACATAAGCACACAAAATAAGTTTGCATAATTTTTTTCAAAAAAAAAATAAATTTATAGCGAATTTCTTGTCATTACATTATCCCCCCTTTATAAGGATTCCGTCCCCAGAATCATAAGCACAAGGTTACACAAAGAGATAGGGATAATCTTTTTGTATCTTTTTCTCGAGTTCTCACGTAGCTTCCTCAACATTGTGGTTCTTCCAAACGACCTTTACAAAAGGTATTATCTTATTTCTTAAAACTTGTTCTTTTATGTCAATTATCTGAACTGAAACTTCTTCATAGGTCAAATTCTTTTCAAATTGGATCGGTTCATATTCTATCACATGATTGTAGTCTTGTTTATAAGGCCGTAAAATTGACACGTGGAAAACATTGTGAACATTTCCAAAGGTAAAGCTATTTCGTAAGCCACATCTCCTATCTTTCTTAACACTTCGAAAGGTCCTATAAATCTCGGACTTAGCTTTCCTTTCTTACCAAATCTTATCTTTCTTTTCCAGGGAGATACCTTTAGAAACACATACGACCCTATGTTGAAATCTCATCTCTGTCGATGTAAATCGACGTACTTCTTTTGTCTGTCTTGTGCTGCAACTAGCCTTGATCTTATCACACTGACAATTTCTGTTGTTTGTTGAACCACTTTTGGCCCCAATAATTTGCATTATCCCACTTCATCCTAACACAGTGGAGTTCTGTACTTTCAACCATATAGAGCCTCGTAAGGTGGCATTCCGATACTAGAATGGTAACTATTATTATAGGCAAACTCGACTAGCGGTAAATGATCATCCCAATTACCCTTGAAGTGTAACGACCCCGAAATTCGACCCATATTATTACCTTAAACTTCATGTTGATTAAACATTATTTCCTTAACGTCCGAATTTCGGTTCGTTAATAAATCTTTAATCCCTAACTGTAACGACCCCGAAATTCGGCCCATATTATTACCTTAAGCTTCATGTTGATTAAACATTATTTCCTTAACGTCTGAATTTCGGTTCGTTAATAAATCTTTAATCCAATAATTGATTTTAAAATCAACAATTATCAAATTTCCGTATAAACTTTTCTTTTTCTATTTCTCAATTCAATCCTTGTATTAAAATATTTGGATATTTAAAATCCTTCCATCTGGATCCTAGTCCCTGGATCGCAACCTTTACTTTTTCTTTCTTTTTCACGTATTATAAAGCTTATCATTTAAAATTTACTATTATTTATTTTCATACAAATATTCCATGTTGCGTCATTTGTAATCCAACATATAATAATTTCTATCGTAATAATTATCCTGATCAATCACAGTTCATAATTGAACTTCTATCATATCCAGATTCAACTTATATATACATACAATTTATCACAGTAAATTAACAAATTTCTCACATTGAATTATAATATTAACAATATAACAATCACGTTTTCTACCTTCTAGGCAATTCATCTCAACTTAATCCGATATTCCTGAAACTTATTTCTTTATCCTGCAAAAGTTTATTTTAAACAAGTAATGAGCACAACGGCTCAGCAAGTTCAACAGTTTATATTTCACGTAGCACATACCTTAACATACTCAGTGTGTGTTATACATCATGTGCTCGTGCTTCTATTATAGCAGTATATCCCACATCATTGCACAAAGTACACATAGTTGTCATGTTAACCACAGATCACATAACACATAATTTATATGCATTTAAACAAGTATTTACATATCAACAATTAAATGACTGAAGAACTTGCCTGTACGTCCAATTACTTAATTAATAGCTCAAACCCTTTACTCGATCAAGCTATGATCATAAAATAATCAAATAATAATTATTCATCTCTTTATGACATTAATTTAATTAATTAATATCATCTATAACGTAATTAACCTTACCCGACGATTTATTTTAGGGTACTGGGTCAATTATTAACTTATCTGATTAATTATATTAACCTCGTCCCTTAATATCTTAATTTAACTTAATATAAAATACCTTCATTGCGGACAACCCGGACCATTGGATAAACTTTAGCATATTTGGTTGTCCGAAAATTTTATTTAACCATTTTCTAAACTTTAAACTCATTAGATTAATATTTAAAATATTTAAATATTAATCCTCAATATTTAATATTTTTACAAAAATATTAAATTTAATGCCCAAACATCATTTCTATATTTTTAATATTTTTTTATAATTTTCTGTAATTTTTAAACAATTTTTAAACATTTATTTCAGTTAAAAACATGTTCTGGGGGCATTTTGGTAATTTCCCGCGGCTTTAGGACAAAACCGGTATTTTTCGGAAAGTCCAGGGGCATTTTCCTAATTTTCGCGGTCAAAGGACATGCTGGGTATTACTGTAAAAGACCAGGGGCACGCTAGTAATTTCCAGCCGTGCCGGTCGCCCGCACAATGCGCGACGACTGTTTCTACCGACGCCCAAAACGACGTCGTTTCCCAGCCGTTTCCAAAAATTTCCTCCGCGCAATGCGCGGCTCCCCCTTCCGCGTGCCAAAAATGACGTCGTTTTTGGCCCGCGCTTCTGAACTGCCGCGTAATGCGCGGACAGTCCCTTAATTCCTCCTTCTTCTCCTTCGCAACAGTAACCAACTTGCACAACAATTATCCACTTTTGTTCCTTATTTTTACAACATAAATACCCCAAAAATTATATAATTCAAACATATACATCTCATAATTATTTAAAATAATTATTATAATTATTTATTAATTTTCTACACAATTTATTTTATCACCAATAAATATAAAATAAATCAAATAAATTAATTTATACCTTCTAAAATCCTTTCCTTGAAGCTTAGAATTCATCCTCATGATGGCTCCAATATCTTCTTTTCCTTCTTGTAGCCATGGTGGTCGGTGGTGGCTAGGATGGTGGTGTTCGGTTGGAGAAGGAGAGAAATGTTTTGCATGTTTGCTTTGCTTTATTTCTTTTTGTTAGTTGCTTTCTATTTCTTTCTTTTTCTTTTATAACCCACCAACACTTAACCAAATTTTAAAACAATTAAGTTCCACCGCCCATCTCTCTCACATAACCAACTTGGATGTTTCCAGATAACTTTCACGCAAAACTTAATTATTTTAATACATTACGTAATTATATCGTGTAATAAATATTTTATATAATGTATATAAAATATTTATTTTAATTCACTAAAAATCATCATTTGATTTATAAATAATATTAATACCACTTTTGGGTACTTTACTTGACAAATTTTGTATACGCATAATACCATGCATGTAACTATTTGAGGTAATTTACACCTCCAAAAATCATAAAATAATTCGTATAACATAAAAAATTATTTTTCATAATTTTTCACTTCGTTACTTGGACAACATGTTACACTAACATGTTCCCGTTTCCAAAGTATTATCCTTCATAAAAGTCATAATAATTCTATTATACATAAATATAATTTTTAATAACTTAAAACATTTATTTTTCTTATTTATTATTCAATTTCTTTAATATTTACAATAATTTCTTTATATATAAATTATATAATTTAATATTATATAATTTATATATTTACATTCTCATTTCTTAAATAATTTCTTAAATTCCTCCATAATTATCAATTAATCAATAATTTCACATTTATTAACTCTCTCATTATTTTAATTCTCTTATATAAATTATATAATTTATCCTTATATAATTTATATAATTATAATTTCCTTTAAACATCACTTTAATTTTCTTATATAAATTATATAATTTATTATTATATAATTTATATAATTACATTTCTTCTCAATCAATTTCTAAATTTGCACCATAATTCTTAATTAAATCAAAAATCAAAAATTATAATTTTATTAACTTCCTTATTCACTTTTCATTTAAAATTGGATTAATTTAATTATTAATCCTTTTACTTTCATAATTAATAACATTTATAATTATCACTTAAACATATACATTTATATATATATATATATATACAATTTCTAAATATCAATAATTTCATTAAAGTTTCTCTTATTTTCCATAAATTGTTTTTAAACAATTTATTTATTCTTTAATTATTTCTATTCAATCACCATTTATCATTATCTTTATACCGATTTAATTTGTCAATTAAATCCCTTCACATATGTCGACGCCGGGATTTCGCCGTTTCGTTTTTTATTATTAAAATGCCCTTTTCCAATTTTAGCCTTTTGAATTAAATGTGGTTTAGAAAAGGGTCGGCTTAGTGTCGACGGGTTTTGAAAGATCGATTTTTTTATGAGCCAATTGACCAGAGTCGCCAGTTGGTATATTTGAAATGGATGTACCAACTCATCCGAATTTATTTTCGTAATCGCTGGCTCATATGTGACTCCGATTAATTGGTCCGCAAACCGAGATTCATAGAGTTCGGGGGCTTGCTTAAGCGAGGGGAAGGTGTTAGGCACCCCCCGACTTCCGTGAAACACGGTTACCGCAATCTTGATATTTTTCTATCCTTTTTAAATCCTAAAATGTGTGGTTTGCGTGTGTGTGCGTGCGTGCCTAGATGAATGTTTGTGGTGCGTTTTGCATAAAAGTTCGCTTTTATTTTTATATGGCAAAAGTGTTATCTGGAAAGTGTTTTGGACGTTCTTTGACCCAAATGACGAGACTTCGCTTTTTATAAGAAAGATTGATTTTAATTTCGAAAGCGTTGAGGATTTTTTATTTAGATGTCTTTTTAGAAAACAATAGTTTTAAACTTTTGTCAAATAGGAATCGAGACTATACATTGCCTTCTAACAGTGAATATAAATAAATCGAGGGCAACTTCTAGAACTCTTTAACCCTATGCACAAAGTTTAATGAAAACATTTATTTACTTGCAAAATCGTTTTTTGTGACGTTTTAAAACCAACTAAAGCCTATTCATCAATTATGGATTAAAGTTTACCAAAACACTTAACCTTTAAACCTCGTGAATCTAATATCCTAAATTTGCTTGATTTTTATAAAATCTTCATTATTTGCCTTATTTTGAAAACCATTTTTTCGTGTCGTAAATTAAAACAAGCATCCACAACGTGTCGGGGCCATCCACGGGCATGTGAGCCATCCAGACAACCCCAAACACCCACAATCACATATTTCTTATTATTATTACGGGGCCTTAACCCGAACACGACTCGGTATCGTTTTAAGGCCCAATATTACAAAAATACACATCCATGGACTCTACATCACGATTACATATGCCCAAAACGTCCATCATCGGGATTCGACCGCTAGGATCTCCTCCCTAGGCTCACAATCATCCAAATAGCTACATAACCAATAATAAACAAATCTAACAAGATCTAGACATTGGCTAACACATTATATAACCCAAATATCGCCCAAATCAACATTACACATTACTTATCACCATAACGAACGAACAAATCACCGTACGGATGTCATCGGGGCGTTAGGAGGAATTATGTTCCGATGGAACCCTCGCTAACAACCCCTAATCCACGGATCATTATCAATATATAACAATAAACTATATCCAATAACTCAATCACAACATTATACTAATAACAACACAAAAAAACCCAAGAACACACTTCTCTTTTCACCTTGCAATAAACCAAACGAAGCTTTATATTCCACGAAATGAGCCTAACCACAAGAGTATACAACTATCTAGCAAAAGAACAAGAATTTTCACTCCATACAAGCCAAAACCGAGCTCCTCTCTCTCTCCCTCGCGTATTTCTCTCTCTCTTTTTCTTTCTCTTTTTCTTCTCTTCTCTTCTCTCGGGTGGAAAATGGCCGCATATAGGCTTCAGCAGGCAGCCGCAGATGCATCTGCGGCTGGCCGCAGATGCATCTGCGGCTGCCTGCTGTGGCCGCCTGGCCGCCGCCTCGGCTGCCGTGTGCCGTTCTCGAGCCTCGTGCCTGTCACTTCTGTCGGTGGCAGCGGTTGCATTCGCGGCCGTCCGGCTTGCTTTTTTGATTTTCGTGCCACGCGGTCTTAATTCGCCAATTTCCGCGGTATTATTTTGTAAGGCTGTATTTTTGCAGTCCGGAAATCCCTGGAAAACGTGCCATATTGTTCTGGGAGGCCAGTTCGGAGGGCCGCGACTTGATATGGAATTTGATAATTATGCTTGGCTTCCAGGGGGCGCTGCCCCCTTTCCACCCCCGCCAGCTCACCGGCGAGCTGGGCAGCCGCTCGCTCACCGGGGAGCGAGACCCCCGAACATTGTAAGCGGAGTGGCCATCAGTCGTCTTTTGTGGTTGGCTCAGGCTTTTCTGGATCCATTGTTCGCCCTGCCTCAAGTGATCGGATTCTCGTTGTCTGTGGTGGCGGCTTTGATCGTAAATCGCTGGGGTGGCTTGGTGTTGGGGTCCACCTTTCTTTCCGCATGTCAGGTCAAATGACGCTTTTGCCCTCCTGCCAGGATTAGTAGAGAAGTGCAAAATTTGGGTGTCTACAACATACATTAAACCACATAAAATGATAATTAATATAACAACCTTGATAATTTTTATCAATTAAATTCTCACTTAATATTATTAAAGAAATCCTGGAAATTTGGATCCTCACATGAAGTCCATAACACATGCCCTCAACATATCTTCTAGTGTCTGAATTATTCTCTCACTCTGTCTGTCTGTTTGAGGGTGGTAAGTAGTACTTAACCTCAACTGCGTTCTCATACGTTCTTGAAAACTTTTTCAAAAATTTGATGTGAATCGCGGATCTCGATCTGACATGATCGATACCGGGACTCCATGCCTTGAGACTATTTTTTTGACATATAGCTTGGCTAACTGATCCAAGTTAAATTTGATCTTGATCGGCAAGAAGTGTACTGACTTCGTAAGTCGATCCATAATTATCCAAATCATGTCATATCCTTTCTGAGTCGTTGGGAGACCTACCGCAAAATCTATTGTTATGTACTCCTACTTCCACTTTGGAATTTTCAATGGCTGCAACAATCCACTTGGCCTCTGATGTTCTGCCTTAACTTTCTGGCAAGTTAGGCACCTACTGACACACTCTACTACTTCCCTCTTCATATTGGGCCACCAAAAGTGTTGACGAAGATCTTAGTACATCTTCGTACCGCCTGGATGAATCGAGTACTTTGAACTATGTGCTTTCTTTAGAATATCCTCTTTTAGTTCGGGCACTGCTGGTATCCACACTCTACCTTTAATTCTTAGTACTTCATCCTTATCCAGCCTGAACTTAGTATCTTCTCCCTCGAACACCCGTTTCTTTATACTTTTGCGTTCTTAATCTTGATCCTGAGCTTCCTTTACTCGGTCTAATAAAGTTGGGCAAGTCTCCATCATAAATAGTTTTTCTTTCGACTCCTTTAGATACTTCACTTCTATTTTCATTTTCTCCATTTCTTTGATTAACTCCTCCTAAGCTGTCAACGTTTCTAACTTTTCTTGACCATTCCTACTTAAGGCGTTGGCTACTACATTGGCCTTTTTGGGATGGTATAGAATCTCACAATCATAGTCCTTGATTAATTCCAACCACCTTCTCTGCCTCATATTCAATTCTTTTTGAGTGAAAATATACTCCAGACTTTTGTGGTCTATGTATATCTTATATCTCTCTTCATATAAATAGTGTCTCCATATCTTTAAGGCAAAAACTATAGATGCCAATTCCAAATCATGCATAGGATATCCTTTCTCATAATTCTTCAATTGTTGTGATGCGTACGATATTACCTTTTCGTGCTACATTAACACACAACCAAGCCCTTTATGCGATGCATCACTATAAACCACGAAGCTACTCTTATCATCTGGCAATGACAATACTGGTGCCTCATTCAATCTCTTCTTGAGGTCCTGAAAACTCTCTTAACACTTTTCTGACCATACAAATTTCACCACTTTCCTTGTCAAATTTGTCAGTGGTCCTGAAAACTTTGAGAAATCCTTTATAAATCTCCGGTAGTATCCTGTTAATCCTAAGAAACTCTTTATTTTTGTCGGCGTCCTCGGTCGTTCCTAATTTATTACCGCTTCCACCTTTGCTGGATCTACTAATATTTCCTCCTTGTCAATGACGTGTCCCAAAAACTGCACTCTTTCCAACCAAAATTCGCACTTTGAGAATTTCGGTATAACTGCTCCCTCCTCAAAATTTTCAATACTACCCTTAAGTGTTCGGTATGATCCTCCTTTATCTTGGAATAGACCAGAATATCATCAATGAACACTTCCACAAACATATCCAGATAATTCTTGAACACCCGGTTCATCATATCCATGAAAGCTGTTGGCGCATTTGTTAATCCAAATGACATTACTAGGAACTCGTAATATAATGACCATAACACGTCCTAAATGTTGTCTTTGGTACATCCTCCTTTCTGACCTTCAACTGGTGATAATTGGTCCGCAAATCAATTTTCAAAAAATAATGTACCCCATTTAGTTGGTCAAAGAGGTCATCAATTCTAGGCAACGGGTATTTGTTCTTGATCGTCACTTTGTTCAACTCTCTGTAGTCGACACAAAGTCTTAACGATCCCTCATTCTTTTTCAAGAATATCACCGGTGCTCTCCATAGAGACACGCTCGGTTGAATATACTTTTTCTCTAACAGTTCTTGAAGTTGAACCATCAACTCTCTCATTTCCACTGGAGCCATTCGGTATAGTGCTTTAGAAGCCGTTTCCGATACTAAATCTATTACGAATTTGATCTCCCTATCAGGCAGAAGACCTGGTAACTCTTCTAAAAAATACATCCGTAAACTCATTCACAACTGGTATTTGTCCCATTTTCGATTCCGTCATTTGGGTATCAATAATGTGGGCTAAATAGCCTTCATAGCCTTTCCTTAACATTCTTTTGGCTTGCATCATCATCAGATAAACAGACTGCATTGGCGACTTACTACTATAAAACACTACCTTAAACTTATTTAGGGTCTGAAGGTTTATACATTTCTTCTGATAGTCAATTATTGTCCCATGGTTATACAACCAATTCATTCCCAGTATTATGTCGAATTCTCCTATTCGAATAGGAATTAAATCCATGGACATCTTCTCAGCCCATATCTCTAGGCTATAGTTTTTATGAACGTGACATACGGGAATTACTTCCTTATTTGCAACTTCTATGTTTAGAGGATTTTCTAATGGTTCCCGCAATAAGTGTAACTATTGAGCAAATTCCTCAGATATAAATGAACAAGTAGCACACTAATCAAATAATACATAAGCCATTATATTATTGACGGGAAGGTACCTGACACAACTTCTTTTGATGCCAAAGCATCCTGCACTGTCATGTTGAACGTGCGTGTTGTTGATCAGTTGAATTGGGTTGGTCCACTAATGGTGAGCTTTTTGCTGCTGTTCCCCTTGTTTCCACTAGCTCCTTCCATTTTCTTTTTCGGGCAATCCATGATCTGATGATGTGACGCCCCCAAAGTCGGGTCTCAAATATCCGGATCCAATCATCACGATCCAATACAAACATCCACCTCTAAACAACATACAATAACTAAATGCGGAATAATAAACATATGTTGTTCATTCAAAAGATGTTACCAGTCCCAAGATACGGTAACCTTACCTTACACAAAAGTACATAAATACCCTTAATAAAGTACTTAGGGTTTACATCATAAAACAAGTAATTTTAGCTAGACAAATAAACTAAAGACTGTCTCTTGAAGTCTATCACTTCATCTTTCCCTTACCCTTGTTCTTTCCAGAAGTCTCGGATTCCACTGCAATAAGGTTCATGATATAGCAAGGGTGAGCAACTAGTTTGCTCAACAAGTTTAAATAATAAAAGAAACAATATATCATGAATGAAAGGGAATAGCTGAAACAATTCAACAATATGAATAACATAAGCAGGAATAATGATTTGCTTTTAGAATCAAGATGGTCAAATAGACTAGGAACTATAAACTTCCCTGGAGTCAATAGCAGGTTGAGCCAATGGTTACTACCAAAAATATGTACCCGAGGGGATCAGCCTCAGAACAATATGTGTATGCATAACATTTAATTTTCGTGTTTTGTACCTGATATTAGATACATGGTATGTAAGACCCCGAATTTTATGAAATACAAAATTTAATTTTTCTTCATATATATATTTTTTTGAAACAGTAAGTGGTTAAATCGATAAAGTTAAAAGTTAAGGATGTTATGTGCAAATTTTATTTTGTCGGACAATATTCGCTTTGTCGGGGAATATTCGTTTGGTCGGGGAATATTCGTGCCGTACGACGGCGCCGAAATAATAAATTATTGGTGGACCCCACAACGGAATATTTGTCGGATATAGAAAACGACAGAAGTAACCTTTTTAAATAAAAATAGTCAACGGAACTGTTAAAATACCGGTGATAAAAGAATAGTAGCATACGGTAGTTTATGGTATTTTCTGTAGCACACGGTACTCTACAGTAACACACGGTATTGCATAGTGTCTCATATTATTGGTCTGATAATTGACACCGTAACTGTTACGCATCATTTCATCGATAATTGTCACTGCATAATATTTTATATTATCAATTCAATAATTGTTGTTACACAGTATTTTGCATTATTGATTTAATAATTGTCATTACACTGTATTTTATATCATTGAGTCAATAATTGTTGTTGCACTGTTTTTAAAATTATTGAACCTAATAATTGTCACAGTAACATATGCACAGTAATTCACATTATTGAATCAATAATTGTCATTACACAGTAACGTATGCTTTATTTTACATTATTGTTATCTCTATTATGATGTTATTTAAACAGTTGTATTTCATTAATTTATTGACTTGATATCTAAGAGCTAACTATACTGTATTTATAACAATTAGTCATAATAATTGAATTGATAAAGTTATTTGTTTATAATATAAAGTTAGGTGATTATTAGGTGATATGAAATGAATGGTGTAGATTAAAGTGTGAATTATTGTTGAATAATTGAATTGATTTGTTTATAATATAAAGTTAGGTGATTATTAGGTGATATGAAATGAATGGTGTAGATTAAAGTGTGAATTATTGTTGAATAATTAAATTGATTTGTTTATAATATAAAGTTAGGTGATTATTAGGTGATATGAAATGAATGGTGTAGATTAAAGATAATATAATATTTGAAATGGATGGTGTAGATTAAAAGATGATCTTTAAATGAATGGTTTAGATTAAATGAATGATAAGATTTTTGGCTATAAATAGAAGCCTTAACTTAAGGATTTTTCATAAACTTCCTTACTTGTTCTTTCTTTCTCTCTCTAAATACTTCTTGTGAAAGTTCTCTCTAAGTGTGCTTAAGTCATCTTGAGTATTTGTGAAGATCTATAAGTATACGTGTACTGTTCAAGTTAATCAACCTCATTTAAATCAATATCCAGTCACGTGTTGAGGTAAGGGATACCATCTTTTTCATCTTCCATTATTCAAACATACTATGGTAAGGGATTATCATTATTTGATTCTCGATAATAATATTGTTTCTTCCTTACTCATAAGACGTGCCTTTTATTTCCATGTATTAAATTGTGGGAATAACCTTACGGAGCGGATTGCCGCCTGTTGGTGAATAACCTTTCGTATTCATTCATTATTAATCTCTGAGAATAACCTTACGGAGCGGATTGCCGCCTGTTTGGTGAATAACTCTTTGTACTCAAATTCTATTAAATTGTGGGAATAACCTTACGGAGCGGATTGCCGCCTGTTTGGTGAATAACTCTTTGTACTCAAATTCTATTAAATTGTGGGAATAACCTTACGGAGCGGATTGCCGCCTGTTGGTGAATAACCCTTTGTATTAATTTCCTTCACCTTTTGTTAATCAAACCTGCTACGGTAAGGGATATTATTTTCTTTCATACTCCTAAATCGAAATTTATTATGGAACTATTGCTTCTATAATTCCTGAAAATATTATATGTTCCATAATAGTTGAACTTCATTATTTCAACTGAACCTTCCTATTTACGTGAACCTTTCTATTGAATTGTAACCGTTATTCTGAACTGTGGATCTTGAATATCATTTTTAAATTTCACTCCACATCATGTTGACAATTTGGACATTATTTGAATCTGTACAAAGTAAACTTCCGATACTTATTGTTATCTTATTTCTTCTGTTCATCATTTATATCATTCTAATCATCCAAAAATCAAGTTGTTGTGAATATCTGTGGCTGGGGGCACCGATGTGATATATTTGTTGAACAGATGATAGGTTAAAGGCGATATAATAGGTTAAAGGCGATACATCTGTTCGGTGTCTTTTATGGCACGTGGTGAATGTTCTCTTTGGCCCGTAGTGCAAAGATGAACTGTTGTTTGGTATGATTATGACCAAAGGCTGAATCTGGTATAATCATGACCGTTTGTGTTATATTGAATGTCTTTGGCCCGTAGTGCAAAGATGAACTGTTGATCTGCATGATTATGATCAGGAACTGTGAATTTGTATTATCTTGACTAATGATATTTCAGATGATAAAAGTTGATGATGTTTTTCCTAAAAAGAGAACCGAGTGGACATTATAGTCTGCATTATTCTTCTAATAGATTACTCATTCCGCTGCTATTATTGATCTGAACGTTGTTTAAGAATTTAACTGCAGTTTTTGATATAAACCTTGTAGTCTATTGTATTCTATCAAGAACTCAACTGTTGAAGACTAATGATAATTTATTCGTCATTATCTTAGTCATGATATTCTTTACTGGGCTATTTGAGCTCACCCTTTCTTTTGTTCCATTGTTTTTCAACAGGAGATGAAAACATAACTGGGTCTAGCCGGGGAATGGAGTGAGGGTCCGAGGAATAGTTATCATAGTCTTCACGTTTTGTAAAATAGTGTGGCAATAATAGTGAAGACTTAGTTGTGTATTATTATACACTGTATTGTTGTACGTTGTGCTTTGTTGTAATAATTTTGTTGTAGTCTTTTGACAACTCAAGTATGGGCTGTGTGGACCCAGATTTGGGGGCGTCACAGTTGGCATCAGAGCTTAGGGATATGGTCTTTAATGGAGATCTGGGGTAGAACTAGGAGGGGAGAGACGAATAGAATCAGTCACTAGTGTGTCCTACCTAAAATAGATTTTATTATCTAATGAGTCGATTTGAATGTAGGAACATGAAGTGATGAGTCAGTTTATTTGAACTAACATTTATTTTGTGACCACAGTTTAGTATGGCATCTGGAAATCAAGAGGTTAACTATGGAATGCCTGAAGCAAATGTAGCCGAGAATCAAGAGGCCCCAAACAATCCTCCTGCCAACTCAGGAAATAATGTTCCTGATAACATGATGAACGATGGATTCTTTAGGAATTTCATGCAGTTCATACAGAATCAAGGAAGAGGAAATCCAGTCAATAATAACGGTAGAAACGCTGGCAATTTGAGGATGGTCACTGTTAAGCAATTTAAAGAATTAGGACCACCTGAATTCCACGGGAAGCCTGACCCACTCAAAGCGGAGGCATGGCTAAAGCAGACGACAAAAATACTTGATGTCTTACAATGCGCTGATGATCAGAAGGTGCCATTTGCCACTTTTATGTTACGAGGTGAGGCGGACCATTGGTGGGAAGCGGTAAAACGTATCCAACCTTCAGCACTCGAAATGTCTTGGATAGAATTCGAAGAACTGTTTAACGAGAATTATTTCCCAGAAAGCATCCGCCATATGAAAGAGGTGGAATTCATTAAGCTGGAGCAGGGAAACATGACAGTCTCCCAATATGAAGCCAAGTTTGCCGAGTTATCTCGCTTTGCCACCCATCTTGTGGATGACGAAGCACGAATGAGTCGGATGTTCCTAAGAGGTTTGAGATTCAAAATTCGTCAACAACTTAGCTCTCATAAATTTAGTTTGTATTCAGATGTTGTAGATAGGGCTCAAAGGGTGGAGCAAACAAATGAAACATTGCAGCCAAGAGTTAATGATCAGCATAGAGAAAGGAGTGACAACAACCACAGGAACGAGAACCATCGAGGAGGTAACCAACACTTCGGTGGTAATTCCATACCAAATAACAGGAGAGGAGAATCTAGTGGGAACAATTTCAAAAGAAAGAGATTCCATAATAATTATGGAAGGGCACCAGCACCAGTACCAACACCAGCACCGACCCCAGTTTTAAGGGGAGAAGATCGACCACCAGTGAGATGCTATAGGTGTGGTCAGGAAGGTCACATCAGCCCAAACTGTACACTGCAGTCCAAAAAGTGCTACAGTTGTGGGAAAGAGGGTCATCTTGCGCGGTTTTGTCCTGCCACAAAATCAAGTCCAGCTGCAATGATGATACCAAAAGCTAGCGCGGATAAGGGAAAATCTGTAGTTCAAGGGAGAGCTTTTGTTGTGACATCCCAAATGGCGCGAAATTCGAACGAGGTGATAACCGGTAAGCTATTCATAAATTCTCGTGAAGTCTACGCTTTGTTAGATACTGGCTCTACCCATTCTTTTATCTCACCTGCATGTGCTCAGCGTTTAAACTTAACTCCTGAAAATTTGGACTTTGACTTATCAGTTGAAACCCCATTAGGAGAAATGACCATTACATCTACTGTCTATAAATCTTGCCTAGTTCAAATCAACAACCTCACATTACCTGTTGACCTTATTTCTTTGGAGATGCATGAATTTGATGTGATTTTAGGAATTGATTGGTTGACTACCCATCATGCTAAAATTGATTGTTTTCATAAGATTATTAGTTTTCATATTCCTAATCAACCTGTCATGCAAATTCAAGCAACTAAACCATTGAAATCCATAACTGTTATTTCTAGCCAAAAAGCCATTCGTTTATTGAAAAACGGATGTCAAGCCTTTTTAGCTCATGTCACTGATTTGAACAAAAATACGTCAAACTTAAATGATATTCCCATTGTTAATGAGTTTCCTGACGTTTTTCTTGAAGAACTTCCTGGCTTACCCCCAAACCGTGAAATTGATTTTTATATTGATCTTGAACCCGGTACCAAGCCCATTTCCAAAGCTCCCTACCGAATGGCTCCCATTGAACTTCAAGAGTTAAAAGTCCAACTACAGGAATTGTTGGATACCGGTTTCATTCGTCCGAGTGCATCACCTTGTGAAGAAGAAAGACGGGAGTATGAGATTGTGCATTGACTACCGAGAATTGAACCATGTCACCATCAAGAACAGGTACCCGTTACCTCGGATTGATGACATGTTTGATCAATTGCAAGGCGCTCAACATTTCTCAAAGATTGATCTCCGTTCTGGATATCATCAGTTAAAGGTTAAAGCTGAGGACATTCCAAAGACTGCTTTCAGAACTCGTTATGGGCATTATGAGTTCTTAGTCATGCCTTTTGGACTAACTAATGCTCCTGCAGCTTTCATGGACATGATGAACCGGATATTCAAGGAACATTTGGATCATTTTGTGGTTGTCTTTATTGATGACATCCTCATATACTCCAAGAGTCGCGAGGATCATGAACAACACCTGAGATTGATACTACAAAAGCTCCGTGAAAATAAATTATATGCCAAGTTGAAGAAATGTGAGTTCTGGCTTGAGGAGGTCACGTTTCTTGGGCATGTGATTTCTAGTCAAGGAATATCAGTCGATCCTGCGAAGATTGAAACGGTACTAAATTGGGAACAACCCAAAACAGTAACCGAAGTCCGAAGTTTTCTGGGTCTAGCTGGTTATTATCGGAGATTCGTAGAAGGATTTTCTCGAATCGCCACTCCATTAACGCAGCTTACTCGGAAAAGCACAAAATTCATATGGAGCGAGGAATGCGAGAAAAGTTTCCAAGAACTCAAGAAGAGACTGGTTTCAGCTCCTGTTCTGACCATACCATCAGGATCAGGAGAATTTGTTATCTACAGCGATGCTTCTGGCAAAGGTCTAGGCTGTGTCCTTATGCAACATGGAAAGGTTATAGCCTACGCCTCTCGACAACTCAAAGATTATGAGAAAAATTATCCTACTTATGATCTAGAGTTGGCAGCAGTCATTTTCGCGTTGAAGATCTGGAGACACTACTTGTACGGAGAAAAAGTGGATATCTATACGGATCATAAAAGTCTCAAGTATTTCTTCACCCAGAAGTAACTCAACATGCGACAACGACGTTGGCTTGAACTGTTAAAGGATTATGACCACACAATCCAGTATCACCCGGGAAAGGCGAACGTTGTAGCTGACGCTTTGAGCAGAAAATCTTATGCAAGTACAAGTGCACTGCTGACAACACAAAAGTGTATTTTGTACGACTTGCAAAAGATGGAGATAGAGCTAAAGACACCAGGGACCCACTCGAAGATTGCTCACGTGCGAGTAGAACCAACTTTAATCGATAAAATTAAAGCTGCTCAAGCTACCGATCCGGAACTGATAAACATGATAAAGAAAGTACAAGAAGGTGCCATTCCCGAAGCAAGAATCGACGAGAAAGGAATACTTCGAGTCAACTCTCGACTCTGTGTTCCTAACGATCCTGAATTAAAGCATAAAATCATGATGGAGGCACACAACACGCCGTTTGCAATCCACCCAGGAGGTACCAAGATGTATCGAGATCTTCGACATACATTTTGGTGGAACAATATGAAAAGAGAGATTGTGGAGTTTATCTCAAGGTGCCTAACTTGTCAACGTGTCAAGGCAGAACATCAAGTTCCTAAAGGTCCATTACAATCACTTGAAGTTCCCGAATGGAAGTGGGAACACATCAATATGGACTTCGTGACGGGTCTTCCAAAAGTTTCTCAAGGCTTAGATGCAATTTGGGTGATCGTAGATAGATTGACCAAATCTGCTCATTTCTTGCCTATACGAGAAAACTTTTCACTTGAACGTCTTACCGGTATGTACATAAATGAGATCGTGAGATTGCATGGCATGCCAGTTTCCATAGTTTCTGATCGAGATCCTAGATTCACTTCACGCTTTTGGATCAGTCTACAAAAAGCTATGGGCACTGAACTACGTTTTAGTTCTGCATACCATCCTCAAACGGACGGACAATCGGAAAGGACGATCCAGACCCTCGAAGATCTTTTGAGACTTTGTGTATTAGACTTCAAAGGAAGTTGGGATAAGTACTTGCCATTGGTGGAATTTTCTTACAACAACAGTTACCAAGCAAGCATAGGCATGGCTCCATTCGAGGCTTTGTATGGAAGGAAGTGTCGCTCTCCAATATGTTGGAATGAGGTAGGAGAAGCAAAATTGTTGGGACCCGAGTTGGTACGCTTGACGACCGAAAAGATCCAAATGATCCGACAACGAATACAGACCGCACAAGAACGACAAAAGAGTTATGCTGATCTTCATCGGAGAGACGAAAGTTTCAACGTCGGAGATCATGTATTCTTACGTGTTTCTCCATGGAAAGGGGTTACGAGATTCGGAAAGAGAGGAAAGCTCAACCCTCGATTTATTGGCCCATTTGAAATCCTCGATCGAATAGGAACCGTAGCCTACAGACTAGCCCTACCACCAAGTATGTCTCGCATCCATAACGTTTTTCACATATCTATGTTACGTAAATATGTGAAGGACCCAAACCACGTCATTGAGTTAGAACCAGACGTTATAGCAAAGGATTTAACATACGAGGAGGTACCTGTTAAGATCCTGGATAAGAAGGAGCAGATCCTACGCTCAAAGGTTATACCTCAAGTTAAGGTTTTATGGAGGAACCAAGATACTGAGGAAATGACCTGGGAGCTAGAATCTGAGATGAAATCTAAGTATCCTTACCTCTTCGATATGTCAGGTACGTCAATTTCGGGGACGAAATTTCATAAGGAGGGGAGGTTGTAAGACCCCGAATTTTATGAAATACAAAATTTAATTTTTCTTCATATATATATTTTTTTGAAACAGTAAGTGGTTAAATCGATAAAGTTAAAAGTTAAGGATGTTATGTGCAAATTTTATTTTGTCGGACAATATTCGCTTTGTCGGGGAATATTCGTTTGGTCGGGGAATATTCGTGCCGTACGACGGCGCCGAAATAATAAATTATTGGTGGACCCCACAACGGAATATTTGTCGGATATAGAAAACGACAGAAGTAACCTTTTTAAATAAAAATAGTCAACGGAACTGTTAAAATACCGGTGATAAAAGAATAGTAGCATACGGTAGTTTATGGTATTTTCTGTAGCACACGGTACTCTACAGTAACACACGGTATTGCATAGTGTCTCATATTATTGGTCTGATAATTGACACCGTAACTGTTACGCATCATTTCATCGATAATTGTCACTGCATAATATTTTATATTATCAATTCAATAATTGTTGTTACACAGTATTTTGCATTATTGATTTAATAATTATCATTACACTGTATTTTATATCATTGAGTCAATAATTGTTGTTGCACTGTTTTTAAAATTATTGAACCTAATAATTGTCACAGTAACATATGCACAGTAATTCACATTATTGAATCAATAATTGTCATTACACAGTAACGTATGCTTTATTTTACATTATTGTTATCTCTATTATGATGTTATTTAAACAGTTGTATTTCATTAATTTATTGACTTGATATCTAAGAGCTAACTATACTGTATTTATAACAATTAGTCATAATAATTGAATTGATAAAGTTATTTGTTTATAATATAAAGTTAGGTGATTATTAGGTGATATGAAATGAATGGTGTAGATTAAAGTGTGAATTATTGTTGAATAATTGAATTGATTTGTTTATAATATAAAGTTAGGTGATTATTAGGTGATATGAAATGAATGGTGTAGATTAAAGTGTGAATTATTGTTGAATAATTAAATTGATTTGTTTATAATATAAAGTTAGGTGATTATTAGGTGATATGAAATGAATGGTGTAGATTAAAGATAATATAATATTTGAAATGGATGGTGTAGATTAAAAGATGATCTTTAAATGAATGGTTTAGATTAAATGAATGATAAGATTTTTGGCTATAAATAGAAGCCTTAACTTAAGGATTTTTCATAAACTTCCTTACTTGTTCTTTCTTTCTCTCTCTAAATACTTCTTGTGAAAGTTCTCTCTAAGTGTGCTTAAGTCATCTTGAGTATTTGTGAAGATCTATAAGTATACGTGTACTGTTCAAGTTAATCAACCTCATTTAAATCAATATCCAGTCACGTGTTGAGGTAAGGGATACCATCTTTTTCATCTTCCATTATTCAAACATACTATGGTAAGGGATTATCATTATTTGATTCTCGATAATAATATTGTTTCTTCCTTACTCATAAGACGTGCCTTTTATTTCCATGTATTAAATTGTGGGAATAACCTTACGGAGCGGATTGCCGCCTGTTGGTGAATAACCTTTCGTATTCATTCATTATTAATCTCTGAGAATAACCTTACGGAGCGGATTGCCGCCTGTTTGGTGAATAACTCTTTGTACTCAAATTCTATTAAATTGTGGGAATAACCTTACGGAGCGGATTGCCGCCTGTTTGGTGAATAACTCTTTGTACTCAAATTCTATTAAATTGTGGGAATAACCTTACGGAGCGGATTGCCGCCTGTTGGTGAATAACCCTTTGTATTAATTTCCTTCACCTTTTGTTAATCAAACCTGCTACGGTAAGGGATATTATTTTCTTTCATACTCCTAAATCGAAATTTATTATGGAACTATTGCTTCTATAATTCCTGAAAATATTATATGTTCCATAATAGTTGAACTTCATTATTTCAACTGAACCTTCCTATTTACGTGAACCTTTCTATTGAATTGTAACCGTTATTCTGAACTGTGGATCTTGAATATCATTTTTAAATTTCACTCCACATCATGTTGACAATTTGGACATTATTTGAATCTGTACAAAGTAAACTTCCGATACTTATTGTTATCCTATTTCTTCTGTTCATCATTTATATCATTCTAATCATCCAAAAATCAAGTTGTTGTGAATATCTGTGGCTGGGGGCACCGATGTGATATATTTGTTAAACAGATGATAGGTTAATGGCGATATAATAGGTTAAAGGCGATACATCTGTTCGGTGTCTTTTATGGCACGTGGTGAATGTTCTCTTTGGCCCGTAGTGCAAAGATGAACTGTTGTTTGGTATGATTATGACCAAAGGCTGAATCTGGTATAATCATGACCGTTTGTGTTATATTGAATGTCTTTGGCCCGTAGTGCAAAGATGAACTGTTGATCTGCATGATTATAATCAGGAACTGTGAATTTGTATTATCTTGACTAATGATATTTCAGATGATAAAAGTTGATGATGTTTTTCCTAAAAAGAGAACCGAGTGGACATTATAGTCTGCATTATTCTTCTAATAGATTACTCATTCCGCTGCTATTATTGATCTGAACGTTGTTTAAGAATTTAACTGCAGTTTTTGATATAAACCTTGTAGTCTATTGTATTCTATCAAGAACTCAACTGTTGAAGACTAATGATAATTTATTCGTCATTATCTTAGTCATGATATTCTTTACTGGGCTATTTGAGCTCACCCTTTCTTTTGTTCCATTATTTTTCAACAGGAGATGAAAACATAACAGGGTCTAGCTGGGGAATGGAGTGAGGGTCCGAGGAATAGTTATCATAGTCTTCACGTTTTGTAAAATAGTGTGACAATAATAGTGAAGACTTAGTTGTGTATTATTATACACTGTATTGTTGTACGTTGTGCTTTGTTGTAATAATTTTGTTGTAGCCTTTTGACGACTCAAGTATGGGCTGTGTGGACCCAGATTTGGGGGCGTCACATGGTACTCCCTTATAATAGGGAGGTGTTCATAATAGTCCAAGAATTCACATCTTCAATGATTTGGATAGCTTTTAAAATCTTTAACATAAATGTCTAGCCGAACAATGACTTAGACCTACTTTGAACAGTTATTTAAACAATAGAACGTTAAATAAAGTACAAGTCAAAGACTGTACAAAATCAAGTGCACCAAGTGCGAATAACAACAACATCGATGTAGAATAATTGTAAAGTAATTTAAACCACTTAAAGCATGCTTGGAATTATAATTTAAGCTTAAATAAATAACTTGCTCAATGAAATGAGTTTAGAGATAAGGAACTTGCGCAAAATAAAGTTCAAAGTTAGGAAACTTGCCAGTCTGCTCTGCTACAACAACCTAACTTTAATTAAATGGCTTTGAAGGACCTAACATTAATCAAGTCGGTTTAACAATTAGTACTGCGTATACTGACATGTTTGTACGCTTACTATGAACTTATCTAACAAATAAGTTTAACATATAATTCACATCATTCGACATACTAACATAATCCCTACGTAAACACACTTAGGTTAATGATTTAATAACTTATGAGTATTCATCCTAAGAATTAAATACTTAAGGAACCTTTAAACAATTTAATCCAATTGTTGAATTAGTGAGTTATTAAGTACGTTATATTTAATTAACTCTTATTTATTTAATTACCATTTGTTCTTAGTTAAATAGTAATTAATTAACTACCTTTAGTTATTTTTTAATTATAAATAATAACTAATTAGTCTAACATAAGTAATTAGTTTATTTATTTTAATGCTTCTTAAGATTAATTAGATAATAATTAATTATTTAATTTTATTATAATTTTCTTTAATTATTATTTAATTTTAATTAATTAATTAATTAATTAATTAATTAATTAACCTTACATCTCTTTCATTAATATTAATTAAATAGTAATTAATTACTTAATTATCCTTATTTATTATTTAATATAAATAAATAATAAATAATAAATTATTAAATTATTAACTTTATTTATCTTTAGTTATTATTTATTAAATACATAATAATTAATGACTTCTAAAATCTTATTTTTCTTTAATTATTATTTACTATTAATTAAATAATAATTAATTATTTATTTATCTTTACTTATTATTTAATGGTTAATTACATGACAATTAATTAAAAGATAAATCTTATTTATTTTGGATTGTCATTGATAACCAAAATCAAAAGTTTTCTGTTCTCTTATCGTCGGGTGAATAGTCACTCAACGATTTGTATAGTCTGCCTTAGCAGACTTACTCTACAAATCAAATGGTCTGCCTCAACAACTTAGTCGACGATCAAAAGCAGTTCTACGACCGGAGTGATCTCACCCTACGATCACTCTATAATGGCCGAGACCTGGCCGAGGCTACACTATGATAGCCGAAGGCTTTGGCCGAGGCCACTCTACGATAGTCGAAGTCTTTGGCCGAGGTCACTCAACGAAAGCCGAAGGCTTTGGCCGAGGCCACTTTACGCTGGCCAAAGGCTCTGGCCGAAGGCCACTCTGCGATAGCTGAAGGCTTTGGTCGAGGCCACTCTATGCTAGCCGAAGGCTCTGGCCGAAGGTCACTCTACGATAGTCGAAGGCTTTGGCTGAAGACATCCACTTTACAGTTACCACTACTGGATACTTTACTCACAACTTTTTGATGGCTTCCTTACTATATCTCTCACTCACTACACCCCCTCTATAATTAGGAGCTCACAATGACTCTCTTGCATCAATATTGAATAACTCAGCAAGCTTTTCCAAGAGAAAACCTGGTCTCTATTTATAGGAAATTATTACCCGTTGGTTACTGAGGTTTAGGTGGAAACTTTACCAACCCATCTTTCAGCCATACCCAGAAATCACCACTTTAGGTTGTACTCGGTAGAGTAGGGTCGCTAACTAAGCTCAGCAGATTGTACACACACGCAAAGATAAATTATTAGATTAGTCGTTAATAGTAAAAGACCCCATGTTGGGTCACCTCTGATTTGGGACAATATACTGACTTAACTGCCCAGCAACCCATACACTCAATTAGCTATTCTCTCTCCTCCTATTCCACTGTAGGTTTGGGGATTTGTGTCCCAAAAGATTATCACATGTTAACTCTTTTAATAAATAATAAGTTACACAATTAATTCCAAGTGAGCTCATGCTTTGGACTTCATTTAATACCCAATGGACTCCTATTAAATGACTTGGACTATTATTTAATCAAGTCCATTTAATTTAACACCAGCCATTAAATATAACCCAATGATTGAATATTTAATTTAATTGAATATTTAATTAATGACAACTTATCAATTTTTTTGATATTAAAACTTTAGGGTTTGTTCACTAATTTAATTAAACTATTAGTGGCTCCCTTTAATTAACTCTAGCAATTAATCACATAATCATTTAATCACGTATTTAATTAATCACATAAAAATATTTAAATAATCTCGTAAAACTAACTCATTAGAAATTAAATTAATAATTTAATTAATAATGAAGTGAAAATTATAGGTCATTACAGATGACCCAAGTCACCTCAGACAAAACATCCTCTGCTTAACTTCGGAGTAAGACATTTGGGAGTGATGTGCCCCTCTTCCTGTCCGCACCGAAAACATATGTTCTTTCCTCGCACACATACCCCTTGGTGACTTTTCCCGCAATTGCCACAGACTTCGTTCTTCTACTTGAACTCCCCTGGCTTTCTTCCAGTATTGGTGTTGCTGTTGTTCCACTTCTTTTTATTGAAGTTGCTTCCACCGCTACTCCCTTCTTTATTTTCGCTATCAAACTTATTTCCCTTCTTCTCCTGATTGTACTTAGTTAGCGCATCGCTGCCTCCTTCCGCTATTATTGCCTTCTCTAATTTTCTGTGAAGGTACGAATTTGTAACATCGAAACCTTACCATAGAGCCACGATTTTAGCCCCCGCTGTGATATCCCGAATAATTACGGGGTTAGTAAATATGATTTTAGATGAGCAATGAGATAATAGAGTACGATGATCCTTAAATATGAAAATGAAGAAGAGATAATTTCGAAATAAAGAATTAACTAGTTAAGAAATTTGAATTGTCTAATGAATGAGAATGGAAGCTAGGAGGAATAATTAATGAAGTTAATCATATGAAAAATGATTTAAATTATTAAAGTTTGAATGCTGACCTTCAATGACAGTACTAGTGGTTTTGATTAATTAAGCTTATGTTATTAATTAATAAAGCTTAAATGATTAACATTGTGTGACAAGGTTAAGAATTGGAATTAACAAAGTGATTAACTTAATTATAAGGATAGAAAGAGAAAATCCAATAAATTGATTAAGGTTATTCGAAAATAAGAATTTAAGCTAATTAATTTAAATTAACTGGACTAAGTGAGGAAGAATGAATATAACTGGTCTAATTAAAGAAAAGTTAATTAAAGCTTGGGTTGTAAAATAACCAAGTTAATGGGTAAGCCTTATTTGACATTATGAGAGGCCAATTAAAATGTATGAGAATTAAGCCATAGGAAATAAAATAAAATAATAGAATAATAGAATAATTCACATATTATGAAAAATATTGAGCAAGAATGGAAATATTAATTTTCACAATTTAATGTGGCTATGGATATTACTTAACCATGTTAGAATTACTTGTAGGGAATTATAAAAGTATATGGGGATATGTATAAGTTAGTTTGTTGGGAGAATTATGTATGACTATGGTTAAGGAATAACCATACTTGAGTTAAATGTAGAAATGGTGTGAAATGACTAGAATGCCCAAGAATAGATAATAACCAATGTGTAATTCAAATGTGGTTAATGACCGATGCGTAAAAACTGTAATGACCACGAATTTCATTATACATTGTAATTATAATTAATATATAATTAGCAATGAATTTAAAATTTTTGTACTAATAAATTGTGCATTAGATAATAAAATAGATGTACTTGTTCGTGCATATATTTAATTAAAGAATTAAAGCAAGGGTATAATTAATTAAAGCAAATCTAATTGGATTATAATTTTTAATCCAAATGAGTTGTTAAACTAGGTCCAAGATATTAACCTAGTAGCCCATGTAATTAATTTAATTACTAGCCCATATAATTAATTAAACAAGCCCAATGCTTATTTTAATTAAAGTTAGCATAGTTATTTAAATGCTAGCCCAAAGTGTTAATTAAATTGAGCCCAAACCAATTCAATGGATGAGCCCAATATATTAATTTCCTAAGTCCAACATGGAGCCCAATAGGAAGTCAAAAATTGGTCAACAATTGAACCCATGTATAGATATATTTGTATATGCATAAATACACATTAAAAGCTAGAAAAATAAAGGAAAAATGGCATGGAAAATACCATTTTGCTGATTTTTTTTTTTTTTGTCCCACTTGATGTTGCTTGATTTGCTAGATTGCTTCTCTTTTACACTAGATCAAAGTTGGCCAACAACTCTAGTCAATCAACTAGTCAATCACCATGTCAATCCATCAAATAGTAAGCTTGATTAGCCTTTAATTTGACCAACATAGATGAATTAGTGAGTTAATGGTGTGTTAGTAGATGGCTATAAAAGAAACACTCCACACTTGTTCTAGGTTGGTTAGTTCATTGCTAGAGAATTTTCTAGAGAGCAAAGTGTGAGCATTTGAGAGTGTGAGAAAATATTGAGAGCAAAATACTAAGATAGGAGAAGGAGTTCTTGGTTCATGCCTTCAAACCTCATCACCTATTTTGGAAGAAAAAGAAAGATAGCCATTAAAACAAGGTAATGATTATTTTAAATGTAGTTTGTTTTTAAATTAAATAAATCATCATGTTAGTATAAACATGTTAATATAGTTATTAATGTGTAGTTGTAATATTTATGTTATGCTTGAGTTTAATATGTTTGGTTTGTATTTTGGTATATTTTATATGCTAAAATATGTATTTAATAGTGTGTAAACAAGTTTTGAAATTTATGTCCAAAAATATTTTTATAAAACTTAGGTTTGATGTTCTAATATTATAGAACATTAAATCATGAGAAAAACAAAGTTTGAATCATTTAAAATGGAGTTATACACAAAAAGTTATGAGTTGTGGTAGTTTATGTGATGTAAAAATTTTTATAAAAAAATAATGATATTAAATCATGAAAAATTAATTTTTCATGTTATAAATTAATATAAGGTGATTGGTAATTTTTTTTGATTTTTATTGAGGATTTAAAGCTTACTTGATGGTATAGTTTTTATTAAAGTGTGTATTTCTGGTCACTGTTCACTCTCTGCTGGGAGAAAAAAATAAAAACTCTGGCCGCGCAATGCGCGCCACTGTTCACTGCCTGACCGCGAGCCAAACGACGTCATTTGGCATAAGAAGTAAATTACTCCGCGCATTCGCGCGGAAGCCAGCAGACGGACTTCAAAACGGCACCGTTTTGGGCCGTAAAAATCGGAAACGCGCGCCATGCGCGGTAAGAAATTTTCTGCGAAATTACCAAATTGCCCCTCCGTGTTTTCTTGGCAGAATTACCATTCTGCCCTCGGTTCAGATTTTGACTTATTTACGGAAATGCCATTCGGGTTAAATTTAATTAATTTAAATATTTAAAAACTAAATTAAAATTATAACAAAAATAATTATAATACAAAAATAATATTGGGGAGGATATTTTTCATTAAGTTTAATATTTAAATATTTTAAATATTAATCTAGTTAGCTAAACCATGGTTAAGATTAATAAATTTATTATTTATTTATTATTTTAAATGTTAATAATAAATAAAGATGATAAATTACCAATTATTATTTAATGCCTATTAAATAATACTTAAAGAGAGATAAAATTTATAAATTAATTATTTATTATTTAAATATTATTAAATAATAAATAAGGATAATTAAGTAATTAATTATTATTTAATTAGCATTTAAATAACGATTAATGGGAATTAACTTATTAGAGTAATAATTTATTATTTAATTTAAATAATAAATAAGAATGATTTGATTATTATTTAACCTTAAATAATAATTAAAATTAATTAAATAATTAATTATTATTTAATTGACATTAAATAATAATTAAAGAGGATTAAGATTAGTAAACTATTATTTAATTTTCTTAATTAAATAATAAGTAAGGTTAATTACTTGGTTAATTATTGGTTGATTAACATTAAATTAAAGAAGGTTAAAACTAAGTTAATAATTATTTATTATTTAATTATAATTAAATAATAAGTAAGTACAATTAGTTATTAATTATTTTATATAATAACTAGAGTTATTTAATTAATTTCTATTTAATCAATATTAAATAGTAATTAAAAAGAGATTGAGTTAATAAAATAAATTGAATTTAATTAAACAATTATAATAAGTTGTTTAAAGGTTTAATAAGTGTCCAACACTTAAGAAAAATATTTTCTAACTTATTAACCTAATATGATTAAGGGTTTATAAGGTTAATAATATTGTTTTGACTGATGTAAATTATGTGTTAGTACTTATGTGTGGTAAATAAGTTCATTATCAAGCGTATAGTTATGCAAATACGCCGTGCTAATTATTAGACCGACTTTATTAATGTTAGGTCTTTCAAAGCAAGTAGTTAAAGCTAGACATTTATTGTAGCTGTGCAGACAGGCAAGTTTTCTACCCTTAAACTTGTATTTATTGTTGCAGATATTTTTCAACCGTATTTACATTTCAATTATTGTTGAGCAAGTATTCTACACCCGTAGTTACTTGACAGACCTTTGAGTGAATTAATTATCAAAAATTACTTCACATCATTATTGATTATTGTATTCGCACATAGTGCTTTTGCAAACTGTCTAAGAACGTCTAAGCTAATTGTTTCGGCTAGACAAATGCATGTTAAATTCATTTAATTGAATATTATAAAAGCTTATCCAAACCATTGGTTGGTGCGGATTCTTACAGTAAGACTGAGATAGAACAACCCTAGTTAAAGGGGATTTTTATTTGTCGGAGACCCGACAGCGCGCAAGAAAACTAAATGTGATGCATATACATAGGACATGAGAGGACTGATCCCCTCAAGTGTCCCGTTATTTTAACAAGGAGTCAGACATTGTATGTCTGTTCTACCTTAGTAGCAGTTCATGGTCATTAAAGACCACTCAGCAGTAAAGAGTCAATTCCTTCTTTTATTGAACATTGATTCTTGTTATCTTTCACAATTGCTATTGTTGAAACCTTGAAGTTATTTCCCTTCATCATGATATATCGTATGATTGTTGTTTATAAACTTGCTGAGCCATTTAGTTGCTCATTCTTGCTATATCATGACTATATTTCAGCCAATCCCGAAAGCTCTAAATCGAACAAAGGCAAGGGGAAAGCGAATGCTTAGTTGTAGTAATTACATGCTAGTTTAAATTGCGGTTATGTAATTACTGTTGTAAATCTTTTGTATTTCCCTTAAGATATGTAATGTTACAATTTAAGGTTAATAGACCTTGGGAAGTGTAGCCTTTATATAAGGAACCTTTTGTATTATTCCGCGTAGTTTGAATACAATATATGTATTTCATTGTTGTTAAGTATTGTACAGTGAGAACCAAACCCGAGGCTAAAGAACCCGGATTTGGGGTCGTCACAGGTTGGTATCAGAGCCGTAGGTTAGAAACGCTAGGATTGCGAAACCTAGGTTATAACCTTAGTACTAAACTCTTATCGAGTGCGTTAGGAGATGAATTGGGGAGATTCATCATGTTGTGTATTTTTGGAGGTGGATTGAGAAAATCCATCGAGCCGAGATGTACATGATAAAATATCATTTCATTTCATCAATGAATATATTTTATTGCTGTACTAACATGTGTTATTTATGTTATTGTAGGATGACGGAGATAGGCCAGTCGAGCACTGCTGTAGAGGAGGTGATTTATACGGATATCCCTATGGATACCGCACAGCCACGGGTGGCTGCACCGATCGAGGAGCCAGAGTCAGATCCCGAGGAGGGAGATAGAGAGGACGCTGTCTGGGGCGGAGTTATGGGGCAGTACAGTGAGGAGGAGGCTGATACTGATGATGATGAAGATGAGGAGCCAGCTGAGTATGTTGATGGCATGGGCACTGTCGCCAGTGACATCATCGATACTCTCACTACGGCTAACGAGGAGCTAGAGGAGAGGGTTCAGCACCTGGAGGAGCAGAACCAGATCCACCAGCAGACAGAGCAGCAGTATAGAGATACAGCTTATATGTTCTCTGGCGAGAACATAGAGCTGAAGGCGAGGATGGCCGAGATGGAGGCCAAGTTAGTAGCCGCTGAGCTGAAGATTCAGCAGACACAGGCAGAGAGGGAGGCCATGAGGGGCCAGATGCAGCAGGCCGTTGAGGCAAGGTTAGATATGGAGTTTCAGCGTGATGCAGCTCACGGGCAGATGATGGAGCTGGAGGAGGAGGTTAGGGAGAAAAAGGTGAGGATAGATAGACTCAGTTACGTCTATCGCTCATCAGTTGGTAGGATCCAGAGTAGGGTGCACTATTACCCTGCTGAGGAGGGCCAGACCTTGCACACCATCAGTAGGGGTGTGGTCAGGACTATTGGAGAGGAGGAGTACGACGATGCGGTTCGTCGAGGGATGCGCCGTTAGTTGTATTTTCTTTATTTATGATGTATGTACATAGATGCAGTAGAAACCCAACTTTTGTTTTGATAGAGGGTTAGTATGTTGTAAATCCCAACTCTATGAAGTTGTGAGATATGTTAGATCCCGTCTTTTGTTTTAACTATCGGGGTTAGCAGCATTTATAGCAGTATGCATATGATGTAAAAGTGCTACGCACTGTGTTTTAGCATATGAATATAAATGCACTTTCGTTTATGTTTATATGTGTCAAGATGATTATTGGTGCTTTAGTTTAAAATACTTAAGCTACAAAACGAAAGTAAAAAGATTGAAACAACTTTAATTAATTAAATTTTCTTTATACAGAAAATGCCGCCACAGAGAAGAAATCAACGACTACCCCCACCACCACCCGAAGAGTCAGTGAACGCCGGAGGGGTACCGCCAAACCCTGTCCAAGAGTTCGTAGAAATGCTAATGGGAGCATTTCGCGGACGCAACACAGAGGCTACTGGAGCAACAAACCCTGCCGCTCCACTAGCAACCTTTAAAGACTTCAAACTGATAGGACCACCCGAGTTCAAAGGGACCACAGATCCTATAGAAGCACAAACCTGGATAGAGGAGATGGAAAAAGTCTTCGAGGTTGCACGAGTTAGGGAGGAGCAAATGACCTCATTTGCTACCTTCATGATGAAAGGAGAGGCCAACCACTGGTGGAAGGCCAATAAGAGTAGAGCAGGGGAGGGAACGATCGCGTGGGCGCGATTCAAAGAGGTATTCTTGGAAAACTACTTTCCAGAGAGTACAAAGGCTAGGATGGAAATTAAATTCCTAGAGCTTAAGCAGGGTAACATGTCGGTATCCGAATATGCCGCCAAGTTCAATGAATTGGCAAGATTTGCTACACATCAGGTGGACACGGAGGCAAGACGCGCCAGACGATTCGAACAGGGGCTGAAACCATGGGTTTACAGTCGGGTAGCTATTCTCCAGATCACAAATTTTGCAACACTGTTGGAGAAAGCTATCATAGCTGAGGGTGGAAATGAAGCTTTGAATAAGCACAATCAAGAACGGAACAAGAAGAGAAGCGATGGGGGAAACAGAGAGGGTAGCAGCGGGGGTAGCAACTCGAACAAACGCAAGTGGAATAACAACAGCAGTTCGGGGACACCCCAGGGCAGTGAGTCCAAGAAAGCAAGCAAATGCAGTCAATGCGGGAAGAATCACTCAGGGGAGTGCATGAAGGGAAGGAATGTTTGTTACAACTGTGGGCAAGAGGGGCACATCGCTCCTAATTGTCCCACACCAAAAAGGAAAGGAGGTTGTTTCGCCTGCGGGGCCATGGACCATCAATTTAAAGATTGTCCGAAGAAGAAGAACACCGGAGGGAGTTCGGGCTATAGGGGAAGCAACAGCAACAACAACAACAACGCCAAACTGACCATTGGAGGGCCGGTGCCACAGAACAAACCAACGGCACGGACTTTCAACATGACGGTGCAGGACGCCGTCGAATCAAAAGACGTGGTGTCAGGTATTATTCCGATCAATGATATAAATGCTTATGTATTATTTGATTCGGGCGCTACCTGTTCATTTGTGTCTGATGAATTCGCTAAGCGGTTAGAATTGCCTAGACAAAAACTAGAGAACCCAATGAACATAGAAGTTGCAAATAAAGAAGTGATTCCTGTAGAGTATGTACATAGAAACTGTTGTGCTGAAATCAGGGGTCAGAAGTTGAGTGTAGATTTAATTCCAATACGCTTGGGGGAGTTTGACGTTATACTTGGAATGGATTGGTTGTTTAACCATGGAGCTTTAATTGATTGTCAAAAGAAGTGCATACACCTTAAGACACCAAATAAGTCTAAGGTCGTATTTTATGGCAGCAAATCGTCAAGACAGTCATCTTGTCTGACGATGATGCAAGCCAAGAAATTATTAAAGAAAGGTTGTGTAGGGTATTTGGCTCATGTGGTTGATACACAAGTGGTGAGTCCCGAGATGGAGCAAATACCAGTAGTTAGGGAGTTTATGGATGTTTTTCCAGATGTATTGCCAGGCTTACCGCCGGACAGAGAAATAGAATTTGCGATTGATTTAGTACCGGGGACAGCGCCGATATCAAAGGCACCATATAGAATGGCTCCGGTAGAAATGAAAGAGTTGATGGTGCAATTACAGGAGTTGTTGGATAATAAGTACATCCAGCCAAGTGTTTCTCCATGGGGAGCACCGGTGCTGTTTGTAAAGAAGAAGGATGGATCGATGAGATTATGTATGGATTACAGAGAGCTGAATAAGGTGACAATTAAGAACAAGTACCCGTTGCCACGAATTGACGATCTTTTCGATCAATTGAAAGGGGCGAAGTACTTTTCAAAGATTGACTTGAGGACTGGTTATCATCAGTTGAAAGTCAGGAAGGAGGATGTACCCAAGACGGCATTCAGAACTCGATATGGGCATTATGAGTTTCTGGTGATGTCGTTTGGACTGACGAATGCGCCAGCCGCATTTATGGACATGATGAACAGAATATTCAAGCAGTACTTGGATAAATTTGTTGTTGTGTTCATTGACGATATTCTGGTGTATTCTAAAACGGAGGAGGAGCATGCTGAACACCTAAGATTGGTGTTGGAGATTTTACGGAAGGAGCAGTTGTATGCTAAATTTTCGAAGTGTGAATTCTGGTTGGAGAGAGTTCAATTTTTAGGTCATGTCATTGACAAGGAAGGAGTTTCAGTAGATCCAGCAAAGGTGGAAGCAGTGATGAATTGGGAGCAACCAAGGACGCCGACGGAGGTAAGAAGTTTCTTGGGGTTAGCGGGTTACTATCGGAGATTTATTCAAGATTTTTCAAAGATAGCAACACCGCTGACCAATCTAACGAGGAAGACGGTGAAATACGTATGGACGGAGAAGTGTGAGGAGAGTTTTCAGGAGCTAAAGAAGAGACTTAGTGAAGCACCTGTATTGACTTTACCGGATGATACGGGAGGTTTTACGGTCTACAGTGATGCATCGCACAAGGGACTTGGCTGTGTGCTTATGCAAAACGGCAAGGTCGTTGCGTATGCGTCCAGACAGTTGAAGGATTACGAGAAGGGATACCCTACCCACGACTTGGAGCTGGCTGCGGTAGTGTTTGCCCTTAAAATCTGGAGACATTATTTATATGGAGAGAAATGTGAGATATTCACGGACCGCAAGAGTCTGAAGTATATCTTCACACAGAAGGAGTTAAATATGAGGCAACGAAGATGGTTAGAATTGATCAAGGACTATGATTGTGAAATTCTATATCATCCCGGCAAGGCCAACGTAGTAGCAGATGCTCTAAGCAGAAAGAGCAGGGAGAAATTGTTCATCTTGACAGATCAGGAACAATTGGTTCAAGAGATGGCTCGAATGGAGTTGGAGGTAAGAAATCCAAATGAGTCAATGGAAGTGGAAGCAAGCCCAACCTTAGTAGATAGGGTGAAAGAGGCTCAAGACAAAGATGAAGAATGTGTCAGAATCAGGATGAGAATGACTGAAGGGGAAGAGGTCAAATTCAAGGAGGATAGCATGGGATTGCTAAGGTTTGAAAATCGTGTTTGGGTGCCGCTAGTGCCTGAACTACGAGAAGAGATTTTGCAAGAGGCCCACAGTACGAGATACTCGATACATCCGGGGAGCACGAAGATGTATCAAGATCTGCGTCAGCATTTTTGGTGGCCGAATTTAAAAAGGGAGGTCGCAGAATGTGTCAGCCGATGCCTAACTTGTCAAAGGGTAAAGGCCGAACATCAGAGACCAAGTGGATTACTACAGCCGTTAGAGATTCCTGAGTGGAAATGGGAGCATATCACAATGGATTTTGTGGTAGGACTTCCAGCAACACAGAAGGGATTTGACGCAATATGGGTGATTGTGGATCGACTAACAAAGTCAGCGCACTTTTTGCCGATCAAGATTAAGTTCAGTTTGGACCAGTTGGCTAAACTGTACATCAAGGAGATAGTTTCAAGACATGGGGTGCCGGTATCGATTGTGTCAGACAGAGATCCGCGCTTCACGTCAAAATTTTGGAGGAGTCTTCAAGAGAGATTGGGGACACAGTTGAGAATGAGTACAGCGTATCATCCGCAGACCGATGGGCAAAGTGAGAGAACAATTCAGACGTTGGAAGATATGCTCAGGGCCTGTGTGATGGATTTCAAGGGCAGTTGGGAAATCCATCTACCACTAGTTGAGTTTGCATACAACAACAGTTATCATGCGAGCATAGGTATGCCGCCTTACGAAGCTTTATATGGCAGAAAATGTAGAACACCTCTATGTTGGGATGAGGTAGGAGAACGCCGACTGTTGGGGCCAGAATTGGTTCAACAGACGGTAGAAATTATCAAGGTAATAAGAGCTCGGCTAGTAGCAGCTCAGGACCGTCAGAAGAAATACGCCGATTTACATCGACAAAAGCGAAACTTCGAAGTTGGGAGTTTTGTGTTCATGAAGGTATCTCCCTGGAAGGGGAAGATCCGATTTGGAAAGAAGGGAAAGCTGAGTCCGAGGTTCATAGGACCGTTCGAGATATTAAGGAGAGTGGGTGAAGTGGCGTACGAGGTAGCTTTACCTCCTGAACTGGAGCATATTCACAATGTGTTTCACGTATCAGTGTTGCGACCATACAAGCCAGACCACAAACATGTGATATCCTATGAGCCAATACAAGTCGAGAAAGACTTATCGTACGAGGAAATTCCTGTCCAGATACTAGATAGGAAAGAGCAGAAATTACGGAATAAGATTATACATTCTGTCAAAGTCCTATGGAGGAACCACAACGCTGAGGAAGCTACGTGGGAGCTTGAAGAAAAGATGAGGGCTAACTATCCGAATCTTTTTGAGTAGTTTAAATTGTAATTCCGGGGACGGAATTCTTATAAGGGAGGGAGAATGTAATGACCACGAATTTCATTATACATTGTAATTATAATTAATATATAATTAGCAATGAATTTAAAATTTTTGTACTAATAAATTGTGCATTAGATAATAAAATAGATGTACTTGTTCGTGCATATATTTAATTAAAGAATTAAAGCAAGGGTATAATTAATTAAAGCAAATCTAATTGGATTATAATTTTTAATCCAAATGAGTTGTTAAACTAGGTCCAAGATATTAACCTAGTAGCCCATGTAATTAATTTAATTACTAGCCCATATAATTAATTAAACAAGCCCAATGCTTATTTTAATTAAAGTTAGCATAGTTATTTAAATGCTAGCCCAAAGTGTTAATTAAATTGAGCCCAAACCAATTCAATGGATGAGCCCAATATATTAATTTCCTAAGTCCAACATGGAGCCCAATAGGAAGTCAAAAATTGGTCAACAATTGAACCCATGTATAGATATATTTGTATATGCATAAATACACATTAAAAGCTAGAAAAATAAAGGAAAAATGGCATGGAAAATACCATTTTGCTGATTTTTTTTTTTTTTTGTCCCACTTGATGTTGCTTGATTTGCTAGATTGCTTCTCTTTTACACTAGATCAAAGTTGACCAACAACTCTAGTCAATCAACTAGTCAATCACCATGTCAATCCATCAAATAGTAAGCTTGATTAGCCTTTAATTTGACCAACATAGATGAATTAGTGAGTTAATGGTGTGTTAGTAGATGGCTATAAAAGAAACACTCCACACTTGTTCTAGGTTGGTTAGTTCATTGCTAGAGAATTTTCTAGAGAGCAAAGTGTGAGCATTTGAGAGTGTGAGAAAATATTGAGAGCAAAATACTAAGATAGGAGAAGGAGTTCTTGGTTCATGCCTTCAAACCTCATCACCTATTTTGGAAGAAAAAGAAAGATAGCCATTAAAACAAGGTAATGATTATTTTAAATGTAGTTTGTTTTTAAATTAAATAAATCATCATGTTAGTATAAACATGTTAATATAGTTATTAATGTGCAGTTGTAATATTTATGTCATGCTTGAGTTTAATATGTTTGGTTTGTATTTTGGTATATTTTATATGCTAAAATATGTATTTAATAGTGTGTAAACAAGTTTTGAAATTTATGTCCAAAAATATTTTTATAAAACTTAGGTTTGATGTTCTAATATTATAGAACATTAAATCATGAGAAAAACAAAGTTTGAATCATTTAAAATGGAGTTATACACAAAAAGTTATGAGTTGTGGTAGTTTATGTGATGTAAAAATTTTTATAAAAAAATAATGATATTAAATCATGAAAATTTAATTTTTCATGTTATAAATTAATATAAGGTGATTGGTAATTTTTTTGGATTTTTATTGAGGATTTAAAGCTTACTTGATGGTATAGTTTTTATTAAAGTGTGTATTTCTGGTCACTGTTCACTCTCTGCTGGGAGAAAAAAATAAAAACTCTGGCCGCGCAATGCGCGCCACTGTTCACTGCCTGACCGCGAGCCAAACGACGTCGTTTGGCATAAGAAGTAAATTACTCCGCGCATTCGCGCGGAAGCCAGCAGACGGACTTCAAAACGGCACCGTTTTGGGCCGTAAAAATCGGAAACGCGCGCCATGCGCGGTAAGAAATTTTCTGCGAAATTACCAAATTGCCCCTCCGTGTTTTCTTGGCAGAATTACCATTCTGCCCTCGGTTCAGATTTCGACTTATTTACGGAAATGCCATTCGGGTTAAATTTAATTAATTTAAATATTTAAAAACTAAATTAAAATTATAACAAAAATAATTATAATACAAAAATAATATTGGGGAGGATATTTTTCATTAAGTTTAATATTTAAATATTTTAAATATTAATCTAGTTAGCTAAACCATGGTTAAGATTAATAAATTTATTATTTATTTATTATTTTAAATGTTAATAATAAATAGAGATGATAAATTACCAATTATTATTTAATGCCTATTAAATAATACTTAAAGAGAGATAAAATTTATAAATTAATTATTTATTATTTAAATATTATTAAATAATAAATAAGGATAATTAAGTAATTAATTATTATTTAATTAGCATTTAAATAACGATTAATGGGAATTAACTTATTAGAGTAATAATTTATTATTTAATTTAAATAATAAATAAGAATGATTTGATTATTATTTAACCTTAAATAATAATTAAAATTAATTAAATAATTAATTATTATTTAATTGACATTAAATAATAATTAAAGAGGATTAAGATTAGTAAACTATTATTTAATTTTCTTAATTAAATAATAAGTAAGGTTAATTACTTGGTTAATTATTGGTTGATTAACATTAAATTAAAGAAGGTTAAAACTAAGTTAATAATTATTTATTATTTAATTATAATTAAATAATAAGTAAGTACAATTAGTTATTAATTATTTTATATAATAACTAGAGTTATTTAATTAATTTCTATTTAATCAATATTAAATAGTAATTAAAAAGAGATTGAGTTAATAAAATAAATTGAATTTAATTAAACAATTATAATAAGTTGTTTAAAGGTTTAATAAGTGTCCAACACTTAAGAAAAATATTTTCTAACTTATTAACCTAATATGATTAAGGGTTTATAAGGTTAATAATATTGTTTTGACTGATGTAAATTATGTGTTAGTACTTATGTGTGGTAAATAAGTTCATTATCAAGCGTATAGTTATGCAAATACGCCGTGCTAATTATTAGACCGACTTTATTAATGTTAGGTCTTTCAAAGCAAGTAGTTAAAGCTAGACATTTATTGTAGCTGTGCAGACAGGCAAGTTTTCTACCCTTAAACTTGTATTTATTGTTGCAGATATTTTTCAACCGTATTTACATTTCAATTATTGTTGAGCAAGTATTCTACACCCGTAGTTACTTGACAGACCTTTGAGTGAATTAATTATCAAAAATTACTTCACATCATTATTGATTATTGTATTCGCACATAGTGCTTTTGCAAACTGTCTAAGAACGTCTAAGCTAATTGTTTCGGCTAGACAAATGCATGTTAAATTCATTTAATTGAATATTATAAAAGCTTATCCAAACCATTGGTTGGTGCGGATTCTTACAGTAAGACTGAGATAGAACAACCCTAGTTAAAGGGGATTTTTATTTGTCGGAGACCCGACAGCGCGCAAGAAAACTAAATGTGATGCATATACATAGGACATGAGAGGACTGATCCCCTCAAGTGTCCCGTTATTTTAACAAGGAGTCAGACATTGTATGTCTGTTCTACCTTAGTAGCAGTTCATGGTCATTAAAGACCACTCAGCAGTAAAGAGTCAATTCCTTCTTTTATTGAACATTGATTCTTGTTATCTTTCACAATTGCTATTGTTGAAACCTTGAAGTTATTTCCCTTCATCATGATATATCGTATGATTGTTGTTTATAAACTTGCTGAGCCATTTAGTTGCTCATTCTTGCTATATCATGACTATATTTCAGCCAATCCCGAAAGCTCTAAATCGAACAAAGGCAAGGGGAAAGCGAATGCTTAGTTGTAGTAATTACATGCTAGTTTAAATTGCGGTTATGTAATTACTGTTGTAAATCTTTTGTATTTCCCTTAAGATATGTAATGTTACAATTTAAGGTTAATAGACCTTGGGAAGTGTAGCCTTTATATAAGGAACCTTTTGTATTATTCCGCGTAGTTTGAATACAATATATGTATTTCATTGTTGTTAAGTATTGTACAGTGAGAACCAAACCCGAGGCTAAAGAACCCGGATTTGGGGTCGTCACAAAAACCAATAGGTAATCTAAGATTGGATAATGACCCATGTGTAAATTAAGAATGGATAATAACCAATGTGTAATCCAAAGGTGGATAATGACCGACGTGTAATAACCAATGAGTAATGTAATACCTCGGATATTTACAAGACTTGGAGATAAGATCTTAAATAATTAATTAAAGGTTAAGGTTTAAAACCTAAATTTGGAGAAATGAGATGTTTAGGAAATGAGTAAACATTTAACCTAAGTTATACGTAAAGAATTAAATGTGTGTAATTGTGGGTTATGAAAATTCAAACCCTAGAAAAGACTAATATGTATACTTAGATGTATAATAAAAGTAAGATAATATAATACCTTTAAAATTTGATAAGATTGTTCGATGAAAGAGTTTATGTGAGAAATCTAATAATAATAACAATAATAATTATAATAATAGTAATAATAATAACAATAATACTAATAATAATAATAATAATAATAATAATAATAATAATAATAATAATAATAATAATAATAATAATAATAATAATAATAATAATAATAATAATAATCATAAATTATTATTATTATTATTATTATTATTATTATTATTATTATTATTATTATTATTATTATTATTATTATTATTATTATTATTATTATAATAATAATAATAATAACAAACAAAAAATTGTACGTAAATAACATGGGTCACCAGCATTGACGTCATTTTCTTATTTTTTGGATATTGTGGTCGTTATGTTTCCACATGCAAATTGATCGCGCTGTCGAGATGATGCAGTATCATGAAGTCAAAAAATAATTTTTAGTTATTTAAACTATAAAGAAAAAGTATGTGTCAATGCCATTTTGTATCGGCTAGACATTGTTATTTTTAACCTGAAGTGGTAAACTTCGAAAATTTTATTGCACATATGTGCACAAAAGCTAAGCTAAGCATAAGTGCACCTCCCTTTCTTCACTTGTTTGGCCAGCAATATGGACTCCTTTAATGGCATTAATGCTTGAAATCATCACGTTTTTGATGACACCACAATTGACACATGTTAGCTTTTAATTGGTCCACAACTTAGCCTACCAAAGGAATAGTTCTAGGGTCTGTTTGGTTGGTCAATTAACCATTTAATTGAGGGGTAGTTAAGATCTTTTACCAAGCTTGATCAATGTTAGTTTAGTCCTTTTGATAATCTATCTTAGTCATGATTAGGTTAATTAGCAATAAATCTAGGATTGGTAATCTAGCTTAGTCATGACATTGGTAACCTTTTTAAATAAAAATGGTCAACGGTACTATCACTTTTAACTATTAAAATATCCGATAGTAAATAAATATTAAAACACAGTATTGCACAGTAATATACGGTATTGCATAGTAGTACACGGTATTGCACAGTTCTTCATATTATTGAACTGATAAAGTAGCTATTGTACAATATTGACTTTATTGAACCAATAATTATCACATGCACAATAATTCATATTATTGAACTGATGATTGTCACAGTAGCATATGTACAGTAATTCATATTACTGAATCAATAATTGTCCTTACACAGTAAAGTGCTTTTCTTTTATTTATTTTCTATATTATTGTTATCACTATTATGATGTTGATTTAACTGTTATATTATATTATTAGTTGATATTTGTGCTTGTATAGTGAGTATCTAACTCAGAAAGTCAATTACACTGCATTCATACAATTGGTTATAATAATGAATAATTGTAAATAATTAGTGAATTATTGTTGAATAATTGAATTTATAAAGTTATTTATTTTATATATTTAATATAAATTTAATTGTTTTATAAATAATGTTAATCGATTTATATAAAGTTAATTGATTTATATATAAAGTTAATTGATTTATATAAACTTAATTATTTTATATATAAAGTTAATCGTTTTGTATATAAAGTTAATTGTTTTATATATAAAGTTAATTATTTTATAAATAAAGTTAATTGATTTATATAAAGTTAATTATTTTATATATAAAGTTAATTGTTTTATATATAAAGTTGGTTGTTTTATTAAGATATGAAATGAACAATATAGATTAAAAGAAATTTGAATGAATAGTTTAGATTAAATAAATCTTAAAAGATGAAATATGTGGTACGGATTAAACATTATCTTGAAATGAATGGTTCAGATTAATTTACGAAATCTTGGTTTATGATAAGATTTGTGGGCTATAAATAGAGGTCTTAACTTAAGAAATTTTTATAATTTTCTTACTTATTCTCTCTTTCACTTTCTAAAATATTACTTTGTATAAGTTTTTCTGAGTGTGCTTAAGCTACCATGTGTATTTGTGAATATTAGTAAGAGTACAAGTATTGTTGAAGTAAGTCTTTTCATAATAGTTAGTCAAGTAATCACACATATCGCACGGTGTTTATAAATCTTCCTTTAAAAGACTATTCTTTTAGAAGATTCATTTTGAAAAACTTTCTCTTGAAGATTCTTTTGAAATAATATTTTTAAAAATTATTTTGAAGTTTATTATACTTTATTCTGTATACTACACAAATTTTTACTATCAAATCACTTTTAATGATTTCATACGAATTGGTATACACCATAAAATTTATATGTGGTAGTTACTAATTAAATTATAAATATAGAGGTTGATCAACTTCATTTAAATCAATATTCAGTCACGTGTTAAGGTAAGGAATATCATTTTCTTTCATTCTCTTAAGCTTACCCTGGTAAGTATTGTTCGGTAAAACTTTTTGAAATAATTATATGCTCCGTAATAATTTGCGCTTCATTTAATATCATTTCACATAAACCTTCCTATTTACTTGAACCTTTCTATTGAACTTTAACCATTATTTTGAATTATGGATCTTGAATGTCATTATTGAATTTGAGTCCACATCATGTTGACAATTTGGGCAATATTTGACTCTGGACAAAGTAAAATTATAAACTTTCGATATCTTTTATTTATCTTGTTATTCTTTTTCTTCTATTCATCATTATATCACTGTTTATTTATTATAATCATCAAGAATCAAGTTGTGGTGAATATCTTTGGCCTGAGTGCAAAGATAATATAATTGGTGAATATCTTTGGCTTGGAGTACAGATGATAAGATAAGGGCGATATAATGGTGGTGTGTCTTTTAGGATATGTGGTGAATGTTCTCTTTGGCCTGAGGCAAACAAGAACTGTTGTTGGTATGATGATGACTAATGGTGTTTCAGATATAATAGTTAATGATGTGTTTTTGAAAAAGAGAAGCTAGTGGACATCAGTCTACATGATTCTTCTAATGTATTGCTCAATCCGCTGCTATTATTGATCTAAAACTTATTGTTTATTATATTCTATCAAGAACTCAACTATTGTAGGTTAATGATAATTTATTCATTGTTATCTTAGTCATGATATTTATTTACTGGGCTATTTGAGCTCCCCCTTTCATTTGTCCATTATTCTTCAAGAAATGAGAAAGTAGATGGGTCTAGCCGGGGAATAGAGTGAAGGTCCGAATGATAGTTGTAGTAATTTTTGCATGTTATAAAATAGTGTGGCAATAATAGTGAAAATTTAGTTGTGTATTAAGCTTTGTATTTTTATACTATATATTATTTTGTAATTGTTATAGTGTATTTTTGGCGTCTCTAATTGGGCTGTTTAGGCGTAGATTTGGGGGTGTCACACTTTTACACCCAATGGTCTTTATGCCCTCAAGCAGAGTAACCAAAGTCTACACTTGGTTCTCATACATGAAGTTCATCTCGGATTTCATTGTCGTGAGCCATTTCTCTAAGTCTTTATGACTCATAGCGTCTTCGTATATCAATGGATCATCATAATCTATGATGCATACCTCATCATCATAATCTATGATGAATCCATACCTCTCAGGCATGTTCAATACTCTTTCAAACTTACAAATTGGTTGTGTTATAGTAGGTTCTTTTACGTGGTCAGGTTCTTTCGTTTGATCCATAGCGTTTTTCGGTTCTTGAACTTCTTCAACATTTATCTTACTCCCACTAACCTTTCAAGGATAAACTCCTTTTTTAAGAAGGTAGCATGTTTCACAACAAACACCTTTTGATCAGTAGGAATATAGAAGTAATATCCTAAACTTCTTTTATGATATCCCACAAATTTGCACTTGTCGAATTTTATCTCTAGCTTAACATTGTCAAACCTTTTGACAAAAGCTAGAGATCCCCAAATCTTAACATGTTTGAGATTTAGTTTCTTTCCTGTCCGTAACTCATATATAGTCTTAAGGACCAATTTTAAAGGTACATTGTTATGTAGGTATGCAATCGTATTTAGGGCATAACCCCAAAAGGATATTAGAAGGTCGATAAAACTCATCATGGACCCAACCATGCCCAACAAGGTATGATTTCTCCTTTCAAACACACAATTTAACTGTGGCGTACCAGGAGGTGTCCATTGTGAGAGAATACCATTCTCTTTGAGATGATCGAGAATTTCATTACTCAAGTATTCCCCTCCTCGATATAATCGAAGAATCTTAATAATTTTACCCATTTATTTCTATATTTCACTTTTGAATTTTTTAAACGATTCAAATTTGTATTTCATCAAATACATATATCCAAATCTAGAATAATCATCAGTGAAAGTGATAAAATACGAATACTCTCCTCTAGCATACGTTGTCATAGGTCCACATACATCCGTGTGTACCAACTTTAACAACTCTATAACTCTTTCTCGTTTTTCACTAAAAGGGGATTTAGTCATTTTATCCATGAAACAAGATTCGTAAGTTGGATATTATTCATAATCAGATAACTCTAAAAGCCCATCTTTATGCAACTTATTTAATCTTGTTTAATTTATATGACCGAGTCTACAGGGCCACATAAAAGCATAATTTACATCATCTCTTTTTCTTTTCTTAGTTTGTTCAATTTGTAAAATATTTTCATGCAAGCCCATTTTGTAAATTACCAATAGCATACAAAACATTATCATTTTAAATAGAAGAATTGTTGTTTTTTATTATAATATCAAAACCATCATTGTCCAACATAAGAATCGAAATAATGTTTATACTAAGTACTGGAACATAATAACTATTAGGAACTGCATGTTTGATTTAATGAAGACATAATCGCTTACATTGATGATGTTTGATACAAGTATATTTGTCAAAATAGCTTTTATAAAGTCATTTCCTATTCCGTATTGTATAAGGACTTAGTTTAAAAAAGATCAAATGTGTTAGGTTGATCTTATGAGAAAAAATATTGTATAGAGTTTAGGACAAATCGTATTGATGCCAACTCTGGATCGTATAACATTAGGAAGATCGTATTGCATGATCTGATCGAATTACACGGTCTGATCGTATTGGAAGACATATTTGTACTGGAAGCTAAAATCGTATTGCAAGTATAAATCGTATTACAAGGTGATAAATGTCAAGTTAAGGTTCAGATCGTATCGGAAGTTAAAATCATATAACATAAGGAAAGTCCGTATTATAAAGACTGATCTATTGTAAGTCAAGTTTGTATAATAACAAGCAAATCGCATTGTGAAATCAGAATTGTATTGCAACTCTAATTCGTATAGGAAGATATGTTCCTAGTGCAATGTGAAATCGTATTGTAAAGTTCAGACAGTGTAATGAAGATATGAGCTCAAGACAAATTCTAGAACATATAGCAGAAGGAAGATCGTATAGAAGCCTAGTTCGTATTAGAGCATCTCCGATTGTATAGCAATGTATCTTTTATACGATTAGCTTATTTCATATAGTAGTCAGAAACTGTTAAAAGACTGACAATGAGATGTCTTTGATGGAAGGGCTCGATGCAACTTTATCTGATCAATGTTAAAATCCACAGTTCAAAGTTGCGCGTGTCTACTGGCTTGTTTGACTATAAAACACTGGTCGTATAATTTCTATATTTGGTGACCTGAAAAGTCAACACAGCAGAAAGCTATCTAGTCCATCTCCAAACTGTCTACATTAAAGAATATCTAGAATCGAAGCATTAAATGAGCAATGGCTATATTGTAACAAAAATATTTCTGAAGGACTATAAAAAATCGAGTAGAATTTAAACAGAAGAAGAATGATCAAGAAAAATAAACTCTGAAGAAATTCTACGAGAATTAAAAGGCACTATACGAAAAGCAAAAATACTCATATAGGCTGCTAAGTACTAAAGAATAGAAATTATTGCAAACTTCGCAGCAACACATAAACATCTGCATCTATAACCTGTGTCTTTGTGACAATCTACCGAGTCTTAACGACTTAAAGAGATCTAAGTGATCTGGACTAAGTGTCCTCGTTTCTAAGACTAAGTAACTTAAAAGAACCTTAGTGGTTCAGTTGTAATTGATCTTTGTGATCATATTTTTTTAATCTTATCTAAGGAGGATATTTAAAAAGACTTATTCAACCCCCCCTTCTAGATCTTTTATGTGTCTTTGGAATACTACAAGTGGTATCAAAGCAAGTTCTCCTAATTATACATAGCTTAACCATTTTGAGTAGATCTATGGTGCACAATAAAAATGGTTCTAAGCTTGGAAGTGGAAATAAGTCACCACTTCTTATAAGAGCAAAATTTACCAACTAGAAAGTTCATGTGTAGGCATATATGGATTCAATTGATGATGAGTTATTTGATGCTGTTTTAAAAGGTCCCTTTATTCCTACGAAGATAAGTCCAACACCTGATGATCCTGACAAAGTTGCAATCAAGCAAAAACTGAATGGACAGAAAACGAGAAAAAGCTAGTCCAAATGGATAAAAAAGCTAAGAATATTCTGTTCATTACTCTAGAAGATGAGCTTTTTTAGAACATGGTAAACTGTTATATGGCCAAGGAAATATGGGAATCCTTGTTGGTAATGCATGAAGACATTGAGGAAGTAAGGAAAAACAAGTAATCCTTGCTGACTCAATAATCTGAAATGTTTGCTTATGTTCAAGGAGAAAATATAACTACTACTTATGAAAGATTCAACATACTCCTCAATAACCTAAGGGCTTATAGTAAGGTCTATCCCAATAAAGATCTTAACATAAAGTTCATAAGAGCATTGCTAAGTAAATGGGATGCAAAAACAACTACAATCAAAGAATCAAGTAATCTACATGAAATGATTGGCTAGAAACTCTATGGAAACTTGCTTACCAATAAGCTTGAGCTAAAACCAAAGAGCATAAACAACTTTTAAAGCAAAAAGGAAGAATAAAGGTGTAGCCCTTAAGGCCATTGAAGCTACATCTAAAGCTCGAATTGAAGCTGATTTAGATGATAAAAATGAAGAAGAAAGTGATGATGAAGACATTTCTCTTCTAGCAAAAAGACTGAGGTTAATGAGGAAAAATTACAACAGAGGACCTAGAAGGAACTTCACAAACAAAGGAAATAGTAACAAAGATCAAGAAAAGAATCTTTGCTATAACTGCAAAAAAGCTAGGACACTACATAGCAGAATATACCAAGCCATCATGAGAAGAATTGAAGAATGACAAGAAGAAACCCTATTCAAAGATTACAAGAAACAACCCAAAAAGGGTAAAAGATTCATCGCTGAAGGATCATGGAGTGATTATGAAAATGACACAAGTGTTGATTCCAGTGATGATAAGGAACCTCAAGTAACCAATCTGTGCTTAATGGCTATAAATGAGGACTCCATTAGAACCACTGATCGTAAAGCAATCGACATCAATGAGGTATTTGATTTTACTCTCCTGATGTTGATATTGATGACTTAAGAACTATTTTACATGATATCACATTAGAATTGCACAAGTATATGAAATGGTTCAGGATTCTATCAAATGACTATTCTCTTCTTCAAAAGGAAAAAGAGAAAGTGCAAGTAGAGTTAGAAGCAGCTCTACGAATCACTATCTCTCAATCCAAACTTAAAGCTAAGAATAATCAATTGAGACAGACAACTGACACTAATGCACAGAGGGAGTTTGCTCAAATCTCTAAGATAAAATATCTAGAAAAGAAAATCTCATTATGGAATAGATCTACCTCATCTATGGACAACCTGATTACAAGTTAGAGAATTGTCTCTGACAGATCTGGGCTAGGGTTTGGAGAAACATCCTCATTCCTGAATGTGAAAAATAATTTAGAGATTAGCAATAATTGCTCATCTTATCTCAATAAAGGAATTGTGTTTGTGAAATGCTCATAAACAACTGAACCTACAAGTATAAGCAATTCACTTTATGCCGATCAAATTGTTGATCGTAAGAACAACAGATCGCACACTGGTCTAAGATTTATAAAATCGTAGAGTAAGACAAAGTCTATGATCGTACCTCGAAGGATTGTAAAGCTAGGTAAAACTTGTGAGGATCCGGATTTCAGGATTTCTTTATTAATATTAAATAAGAATTAATTGATATAAAAATATCAAGGTTGTTTAAGTTAATTATTATTTTAAGTAATTTAAAGTGTTTGAAGGGATTTAATTAGTAAATTAAATTTGTACAGAGATGGTGATGAATTATGTGAATTTAAAATAATTGAAAAGTAAATAAATTGTGTAAATACAATTTATGAAGAATAAAAGAAATTTCAGGTAAATGTACAATAAATAGTACAATTTAATTATTGTGGAAGTACATAAATTATGTTTTAAATGAGGATATGTGATAATGTGAAAGGCATGAATTAAATATGTATATATTTATATATATACATTGTTATATATATGTGTGTTATGTTTAATTGATAAAAATTATAAATTTCATTAATTATGAAAATTAAGGGATTAATAATTAAATTAATCCAAGAATTTATGAAAAGCTAATGAGGAAGTTTGTAAAATTGTAGTTATCGATTTTAGAGTTTATCAAGAATTTTGAAAGAAATTTAGAAATTAATGGAGAAGGAAAGGTAATTATATAAATTATATAATAATAATTATATAATTTATATAAGGAAATTAAAATAAGTTATGAAGAAAATAATAATTATATAAATTATATAAGAATAATTATGTAATTTATATAAGGTGATTAAATGGAATAAAGTTGGAGGAAATGAAGAAATTATTTAAAAGGAGAATGTAATCATATAAATTATATAATATTAAATTATATAATTTATATATAAAGAAATTAATATTAATATTAAAGAAATTGAATAATAAATTAGAAAAAGGAATGTTTTAAGTTATTAAAAATTATATTTATGTATAATTAAATTATTATGACGTTTATGAAGAATAATATTTCAGAAACGTGAACATGTTAATGTAACATGTTGTCCAAGTAACGGAGTGAAAAATTATGAAAAATAATATTTATATGTCCTATGATTTATTTTATGATTTTTGGAAGTATAAATTATTTCAAATAATTACATGCATGTCATAATGCGTGTACAAAATTTGTCAAGAAAAATACCGAAAAGGGTATTAAAATTATTTATAAATCATGATACGATTTTAGGTGAATTAAAATAAATATTTTATATACATTATATAAAATATTTATTATACGAAATATTTACGTAATGTGTTAAAAATATTTTATGCTTCATTTTTTTTGTGCCAAATTTGGAAGTTTCGGGATGGTTAAAGGCGGTGGAACTAAGTTTTTGTTAAAATTAATTAAGTGCATTAATTGTATAAAAAGAAAGAAAGGAAGAAAGGAAATAAAAGAAAGAAAAACAAACACACACACACAACTCTCTTTCTCTCTTTGCTCTTCTTCCACCGTGAACACCACATGCCGCACGGAAAACTCCATGGCCACCGCAAGAGAGGAACTTGTTGGTGCTAACATGGGTAGAGAAAGCCAAGGAAGGTATAAATATTTTTTTATTTGAATTATTTATGTATATTTGTGGTAAAATAAATTGTGTAGAAAATTAGAAAATAATTAGAAGAATTATTCTAAATAATTTTTGGAGGTACATCTATGAATTATATGATTTTTTGAGTAGTTTTGTTGGGAAAATTGTGAAGAAAATGAATTATTTTTGGGTCAAGTTGGCCACTGTTACGGCTGGGAAAGGAAGAAGAAATTCTGGGCTGCCGCGCATGGCGCGGCAGCCAATTTTTTTTCAGCCGCAGGGTATAAAACGGCGCCGTTTTGGGCGCTGAGGGAAGGCAGGCCGCGCAATGCGCGGAGGTGAATTTTGCCACGCCAAACGACGTCGTTTGACGTAGGCGGAGCCGGGAAGGATGCCGCGCCATGCGCGGCCGAGATTTAGGTGGCGAAATTACGATTTTGCCCCTGGCCTTTTCAGTTAATACCGACCGTGTCCTGGCCCTGTAAAATGACGCGCGTACCCCTGAACTTTTAAGAAAATGACCAGCGTGTCCCAAGGCCGCGGAAATTACAGAAATACCCCTGGACTTTCTGGAAAATACCCAATGTGTCCCTAAGGGCGCGGAAATTATCAAAATGCCCTCAGAAATGATTTTTAATTGAAATAAATGTTTAAAAATTGTTTAAAAATTATAGAAAATTATAGAAAAATACTAAAAATATAGAAATGATGTTTGGACATTAAATTTAATATTTTTGTAAAAATATTAAATATTGGGGATTAATATTTAAATGTTTAAATATTAATCTAATAAGGTTACCATTTAGAAAATGGTTAAATAAAATTTTTGGGACACCCAGATATGTTAAAATTTATCCGATGAGCCGGGTTGTCCGTATTAGAGGTATTGAATATTAAGTTAAACGAATATTTTAAGGGACGAGGTTAATATAATTGGCCATATAAATTAATAATTGGCCTAGAGATGATATTAAGTAATTAAATTAATATCACAAGGAGTTAAATAATTATTATTTGATTATTTTATGATCATAGGTTGATCGAGTTGAGAGTTTAAGCTATCAATTTAATAATTGGACGCCAGGCAAGTTCTCCAGTCCCTTTTTATCTTAAGTGTTGGACTGTATGATATATAATTCTTGTTTTAAATGCATACAAATTATGTGTTACGTGATACGTGAATAATATGACCACAATGTGTTCTTCGTGCAACGATATGAGATATATTGCTATAGTTAAAGCACAAGCACATGATATATGACACACACCAAGCATGTTAAAGTATGTGATATGTGACACATAAACTGTTGAACTTGTTGAGCCGCTGTGCTCATTACTTGCTTAATAAACATTTTTGCAGGAAAGAAATGAAATTCAAGAATATCGGATTAATTGTTAAAGATGAATAGTCTAGAAGGTGGGAAACGTTTTGATATATTTTCCATTCAATGTGGATACATGTGTTAAGTTTATAATGATGTTTCATATGTACATATATGTCGAATCCAGACAGGATAAGAAAAGTTAAATTTTGAACTGTGATTGTACCAGATAGATGTTACGATAGAAATTATTATATGTTTGATTATGAATGACGCAACAAGGAATATTTGTATGAAAATAAATGACTGTAAATTTTAAATCAATGAATAGTTATACGGATATGAAAGGATATTAAATGTGGAATGATGAGACTTAAGATATTGGTACAAAGAAAGAGAAAGAAAAAGTAAAGGTTGCGATCCATGGGACTAGGATCGGAATGTAAGGATTTTTAATATCCAAATGTTTTAAATACAACAATTGAACCGAGAAAAAGAAAAATTTATACCGAAAATTTGGTAATTGATGATTTTGAAAATGGATCAATTAAGGTGATGAAAGATTTATTAACGGACCGAAATTTGGACGTAATGAAAATAATGTTTATTAAATATAAGATTTAAGGGAATAAAGTGGGTCGAATTTCGGGGTCGTTACAAAACTAACTATACGAACTAATAAGGTCCAAATCATAGAGTTGTTCCTTACTATACGAAACCTCAAAATCGTAGAACAGTATGGAGACATAGCAAGGTTCAATCAAGATAAACATATAACTCACATATGTTCAAGTTGAGTAGATATCCACACACACACACACATATATGCAATATGTTGAATGTTATAACTGTCATGAATATGGGTATATTGCTACATTTTGTTTTGGTTATCATCAACCCAAAATCAAACAAATTTGGGTTCTCAAGAAAACTGACAAAGTTGGACCCAAACAAGTATGGGTACCAAAGTGAATGATGGTTATTCTTGCAGGTGTTTGCCTAATTTTAAATGGGAATTTACATGCAAGTATATGCGGCCCCACAAGTAATATAATGACAAAGTCGAGTGTTGAACCCATAGGAAATTAAAAATAATTATTATCAAACACTAATTTCTTATCAAATTGATTATATTTAAACAATCGTAATTATAAAATAAACTAATTAAAATTACTAACTAAATTAAACTAATAAAAAAGATTAAATCAAATTAAAAAATAGTTAAGATTACAATTTCTCTCAATACTTCATTTAAATCTCTTCACTCTTTCTTTAATTAATTAATTATATAGAATTGTTAACTGAGATTTCTTAACTATTTACTAACATTTTTCAAAAATTAATAAAAAGATTTATTCCAATTAAGTTGCTATAGTGCTATGTAAAATAACTTGGAATATACTCATTAAGATCCAACTCTCAACAAAGTGACATGTGACATATAGGTATTTTCATCCTATACACTATTATGCTACTCTTCTTGGAAAGAATCAACAAATTTACATGTTATTATATCCGGATCTAATCCTAGAATTCTTTTTACAATTGTAATATCCCAAATATTTACATGGTTTATAAATAAGATTTTTAAATATTAATTAAAGGTTATGGTTTAAAACCTAGAATTTGAGAAGTAAGATGTGTAGAAAATGAGTAAATATTTTTTTAAATGATTTACTTGTTAGAAATTAAATGTGAGGATATTGTAATGATGTATGTTGAGAATTTATTAAGGAAATAAATTCAATTGAAAAGTGAAGGTGGTTATATTAAATTATATATACCTAAAGTGTGTTTGTTAGACAAATAAGAAGATGAGTAAATTAATGCTTAATTAAAACTAATAATTAATTAGTTTAAATATGATGTAAGAAGGAAAGTCATGAAAAATAATTACTTAGATTAATTATATTTGTAATGAGTTAAAGTTATAGAAATGCTAGAATGATTGCCTAGGATGACAATAATGAGAAGTAATTAATTAAGTAATTAACTTAATTATAGAATTGTTGTATAGAGTCCAATAATGGATTAAGACAAGCAAATATTAATTATTGTAAGTCTTGTTGATAATTATAAAGAGGTAATTAATATAAGTCCAATTAAATTATGTTGGCAAGTAGTGTGGTAGTCCAATTAGATTAATTATCAAGCCCAAGTTATAAATGATATGTGAATTGTGTTGGGTAGCCCAAGTAATTAAATAAGAGAGCCCAATGCAAAGTAAGTTATGTAGCCCAAACACTTAAAAGTCCAATGTTGGTCAAAGTGTTGGTAAATATTGTTAAGTGTAGAGAATTAACTAATATAGGGTTAATTCAACAACCCTAGTTGGTAGACAAGAGAGCGCATTAACCAAACATTGGATAAATGTTAGGTGAGTTACTTGAGTAACCCTAGGTAGTAAATAAATTAAAGACTTTACCATGCATGGGTTAATTGTAGGAAGAATATTATAGATACAATTATGTATGTATATAATTCACAAAGGTAGAATTGGTATGTAACTATGGGTTGGATGTTGTAGAGAATTAACCACATTGTGGTTAATTGTATATATATATATATATATATATAAGATGAGCTTTAACCGATGTTGGGGTTTTAAGTGACCAAGGTTAAATATAGTACTTTAACTATAGTTCTTATGAGAGTTAGAGAGTTAACCACATATGGGTTAAGTGTTGGTGATTGTTGCTTATTTTACACTTCACCATTTATGTTGCTTTTAGTCAAGTTGATGGGTGACATTTTAAATGTCAAAAATACAAGTATTGTGCATGTATAAGTGAATATATATATACATCTATTAGTGTATATATATATATAGATGCTTATATAATTATATAGGACATAAGAATAAAACCTTAACCAATGCTAGAGTTAAGTGTTAGCAAATATATAAATATATTAGATATATATGTATACTTGATTGTAGAGAATTAACCTTACTTGGGTTATTTGGTGAAAGATGTGTGTATGTTTAATTGATGAGCTTGAACCATGGTTGATAGTTAAGTTAACATAGGTTACAAGAGCAAGAGTCTTAACCACACTTTAGTTAAGTGTTGGAGAAAGGTTGCTTTTGTTTTACTCAATTGATAACTTGTAAGCAAACTTGATGAAGGTCAATCAACATGTCAATTCAAGAGTCAATTAATCAAATAGTAATCCTAAATTAGTCTCTATTTTAACCAATGTTAGTTGATTACTAAGAGTTAATGGTGATTAAGGGTGTGCTATAAATATAGTGCTCCACACATTGGCTATGTTTGTTAGCCATTTGTCTAGAATTTCTAGAGAGAAAAGAGAGAGCTCTTGGAGAGAAAAGCAAGCAAACACTTGTGAGTTGAAGGAGATTGCTAGAGGAGGAGCTTGGTGGATGACACATAGCTTCATAGCATACTTTGGAAGGGGAAGAAGAAGAGCATCCATGTCCAATAGGTTAAAAAGTGTTCTAAACTTTCTTTAGTTCATTTTTATAGTCTAGATGTGTTTTAATCGGTCAAAAAGTATTTTTAACCGACCAAAAGTTATTTTGATGCTCTAGAAGTCTTAAGCTATGTTATATTGGTAGAATCACGGTTTGATAGGTTTAAATCATGTATTGATATGTGTGGTAAGCAAATAAATAGAAGAAAATTCCATATTGTGTTACCGGTAAAATCCTAAATGATTCGATCTTAAAATTTCTTGTCAAAACAATTTCAAAAATGTAATCAAACCATGAAATGTTGTAAAACAAGAAGTTAGGAAGACAACAACACTAAGTTGGTGTCATTTGGATGTGTAGAGTTTATTTTATTCAAGTTTGAACCATTAAAACCAAGGATTTGTGATTTTAGTTTTCACTTTGTCCTTGTGAGCAGTTTTTAGTCTAGTTCCATTCGGAATTTGGATTTGTTATCTAAAGAGATATTGTAGAGGGGAAAATTCTAATGAGAATAGACTCAAGAATCACCACAAAATATTTTAAAATGAAGAAGATATGACTATCGGAGCGTCGGAGGGTCGAGCAGTTAAAAAGTTGACTTTCGGACCGACTGGCCGAGCGCACCTACGCTCAGTGTGGGCGCAACTACGCCCGAGGCCACTGTCAGAAGCAGTTTTGGGCACTCCGGGTCAGGTCGGGTCGGTCTGGGTCAAGTTTTTAATGAAATTTTAAGTTAAAATAAGTGTAAAATGAATGTGTTTGGATACTAAACCTATATATGTAGAATTTATTAGTGAATTAATGGTAGCTAAGTGTTTAAAATAAAGACTAAAGTTAACACAATTAAAAAATTAACTATTGGTATTGTTTGAAGATTATTAAAATATTATTAAATGATCAATAATATTAGTATATAATTAAAAAGTTATTAAATGATTAATAACATTAGTACATGATGAGAATGTTATTAAATAATTAATAACATTAATAAGTGATTAAAATATTATTAAATGGTTAATAATATTAATGAGTGATTAAAATATTATTAAATGATTAATAATATTAATAAGAGATTAAAATATTATCAAATAGGGAATAATATTTGTAAATGATTAAAATATTATCAAATGGTGAACAATATTTGTAAATGATTAAAATATTATTAAATGATGAATAATATTATTAAGAGATTAAAATATTATTAACCATTTAATAATATTAATATGTGAGTAAAATATTATTAAATGAATAATAATTTTTATAAGTGATTAAAATATTATTAAATGGTTAATAATATTAATAAGAGATTAAAATATTATTAAATGATGGATAATATTAGTAAGAGATTAAAATATTATTAAATGGTTAATAATATTAATAAGTGGTTAAAATATTATAAATGGTTAATAATATTAATATGTTATTAAAATATTATTAAATGGTTAATAATATTAATAAGTGATTAAAATATTATTAAATGGTAAATAATATTAATACGTGAGTAAAATATTATTAAATAATTAATAATATTTAAACGTAGTTGTATATTATCAAAGGTAGATAATATTTTGAAGTATTTGGTACATTATTAAATGTCCGAATCATTAAGTTATGTAAGAGAAGAAAGTTTAATTAAATTAAACCAAAGTAATAGTCCATTTGTGACTAATTTAGACAACTTATTAAAAGTAGGTCGTACGATGAACGTGTAGTGAATGTGTAAGTTGGTTAAGCGTACCCGACATGTCCAACTATGTTTGGGCTAGGGTTTTGTCCAGAACTTAAGGGTTCGTTTGTTGGACATCTTAAGAGTTAATAATTAAAGTTAGAGTCTTTTATAAAGGCTAAGTAATAGTCATTGTATCTAATGATTATGTCAATTTCCTATATAAATTGTAGGTTGAACGAATGACGTAAATAAGCGTAAATGGTAGAAGCGAACCAGCCAAGTTTTTTTTCCAGAACTTGCTCCTATGTGCATTAATATGCTATAATGTGATTTAAATTGATAATATGAAGTTATATTGATGATGTTTGTGGTAGATAAACATCATGTGGTATGGCTTCATAAAAACTATGTACAAGATTGAAGCATGATTTGCTAAGTGCTAGTTGATTATTGTATGTGATGCATAAGAGGTATGAAGTATGTTTAATACAAAAAGCATGATGTAAGAATAAGATGCAAAGCATGTATATGATGTGAAGTATGTAACGTGTTATGTGTAACTGTTAAAACTTGCTGAGCTGTCGTGCTCACTTTTGCTTAAAACAAACATTTTCAGATAGTGCAAGTTATTCAAAGTTTTCAATAGAGATCAAGGAACCGGAAAGCATATCACTTTCACTGAAGATCTAAATGTATGTTATAGATATCAGTCCGAATTAGACAGGTAAATGATTGTGCAGTATAAGACTTAGTTGGTATGTAATATGAGTGTTAAATACTCAAAATGATTGTAATAGAATGTCGTATCATGTATGATATTGAGACATACTAGGAATTTATAAAGATTACGATTCTGGAATAGAAAGAAATGTTGTAAAATTGTAAATAAATGATTATTTAACAATTATAATATTGTTTTAAGTCATGAACAATAAGGAAAATGTAGTACTCGTGTTAAACCGGATCTGAGGTTCAATGAACCCAGATTTGGGGTCGTCACAACAATTCCTTCTAAGATATCATAATTAATTATTGTGCAAATAATTATACATGAACGCATAAAATATGATAAACAAATCATATATAATCATTAATAATTAAGAAGAAAACAAATTAGATTAAACCACACATTCAGTTCACTTGCAATCTCAATAAAAAAAAATTAACTCATAACTAAATAATAAATTAACCATAAATAATTCAACACGTCAAAATTACAAAAATAAAAGTAAAAGAAAATAAATCAAATTTCTAGTTTGATATACGTCTGTCACTCGGATCACAGTCTCCAATCCCCAAGCTCTGGTTTCAATTCTTGAATCATTCGCGTTGAATATTTGCTCCTAAAACTACTCCTAAATTACTCCAATATAATATTCTCCTCTAAAACTATATTAAGATATGTTAATGTATTCTAATATACTGAATATACGAGCTATATAGTATATTTATTGGAGTACAATAATAATCCTAAGCATTAATAGAAAAGAAATCCATTTCGGAATCAAATTAGTCCAAAAATCGCGAATAATCCCGTTCTGACCATTTTCTACGCTAGCCAAACAACTCCATCGCGTGGTTTGACCAGATCAACGTGTGACTGCCCGCGCGCATTGTGCTGCCCTTTTTTCACCGCATGCCAAAAACGGCGCTGCTTCATGATCTGTTTGTTTCCCCGGGCTGCGCAGTGTGCGACATCGTCCTTTGCTGCTGAACGAACGCAACACGACGTCGTTTGGTTCTTGCTGAATGCAAGCGCGCACATGGTGTGCCAGTCCTGATGCTATATTTACGAAATTGCCCTCCACAACTGCAGATTTACAACTTTGCCATACATGTTTATTTTGCCTACAAAATTAAATATAAAATAATTAAAAATAAATAAAAATAATATAAAAATAATAATAATGCATAAAATTAAATAAATTACCTAAAATCAATTAAAATGTTTAAAAGCTAACAAATAATTAAGTCTAAAAATATATAATAAATAGGAATAAAATCCAATTATCAAATACCCCCAAACTTAACTCTTTGTTTGCCCTTAAGCAAAATAAAAAATATAAATTAAGACTCTACTAACTCAACAACTAAAGTAATGAATCAATATGAGTTTCAACTTTACCTTCAGATATTTTTAAATGATAATTCAAAGAAAATTTTAAAATTATGCAAAACCCAATTTTTTTAAAAAATATTTTTATTAATTTTACTCTACTCAAGACCCTTCGTGTGTGTGTGAATCCAAACGTATTAAACTAATTAAAACTCAAATAAATTCATATAATTAAATGCCTCATAAAAGATATATTACATAATAAAAGAATTACAAAATAAAACTCTATAAACTTACTTTTTCACATCTTTCAGCTAATGAACAGGCAAAATATAACTAGAAGATCAAAAGGTTTCAGTGTATTAAACACACTAGGATCATTATTTGCATTAATTATACAATTTCCTAAATATATAACTAAAATAGGTGGTCATCCTTTTTTAGTTTTTATTTTTTTCATTATCTTTCTTTTCTTTCATGGGTGAATGCATTTTATGCTCTATCTCTCCTATTTTTTTCAATACGAATGCATTTTACGCTCCATCTAATTTTTGCATGTGTTTATAAGTGAGTGCATTTTACGCTCCATTTTAACGCACTACATTTTTTCTCTTCAATTTAACTTGGGAAACTTAATATTAAATAATCCTAGAAAAATCACCTAAATCATATCTCCCAAATTATAATTCGCCAAATATTTCGCATTAAGTTATGATCAAATAAGATATAGAGTTCATAAATATCTATTATAAGCATTTAATTAAATAAACTTTCTCTAAGTTAAAACTAACTCAACACAAATGGATATGTGCTTAAAAATTTAAAGGATTTTAAATAAAGTAATAACTAATAAAAAGTCAAAATTCAGACTAACAAAAATTTATCAATTTTTTAAGAGTTATTAAATAAAAACCAAATTTTTTATCATTGATCAAAAATTTAATCCAATTAATTCATTGCGCAAATGACTCATCCTAAAAACTAAGTTACCTCATTTTCGTAAGAAACACGATTGCACTTAGTATGTGCAACAAGCCTTTAAACCCTAAGGTTATCCCAAGTGGACGAGTTGTGTCTCATGAGGGTTTGCAGTGAATACACCCACAAAATTCCAAAATTTAAACTAAAATAAAACCTTATTTTAAAAAAAAAAAATCTTTCAAAATTTATCCAGACCCTCAAACTTAAAACAGATATTGTCCTCAATGTATAAAATAAAGAAAATAAAGAACAAGGGACTCCCCTGAATATATAGCTTTTTTCCTTATCATCTGCTAAGTCTAGATTGCATATAATAAACCTGAAACAAAACAAAAACAAAAATATTAAAACCTATTAACTAAAAAACTAAAATTAACTACGATTAAATCTACTAAAACAAAAATAAAAATAAAAACTAAAACTTAGGTTGCCTCCCAATAAGCACTTGTTTTAAAGTCTCAGCCTGACTACTCCATTTCTCTCAATCAGGCTGATAAGTGGTTTTTATATCTATGTTTTGAATACACTTAAGCTTGATAAATTGCTTATCTTTAAGTATTTATGTTAGTTTTTATGTGTTTTTATTTGTTTGTTGTAATTTAGATTGCATAGTAAGTTTACGTGTTTTATGTTAGTTTATGTGTTTGTTTACCACATTTTTACAGGATGTGATTTTCTTTTACTTTTATGCGTTTTTACTTTTTGTACAGGAGTTATAATAAGAGCATGATGTGCGGATGTGAACAAGCTAAAGCTGCAGAAAATCAAAGTTCACTGTGCATTTCTATTAAACGGCGCAGCTGCGCTGTTCCTTAGTACAAATAGGGCGCAACTGCGCCGTCCGCCTGACAAAGGCAGTTTCTGCTAGACAGCGCAGCTGCGCCGTTCCTCAGGCCATTTTGGGTGCAGCTGCGCCGATTGTCGGCAGACTCCAGAAATTTTTGCTATAAATAGAATAAGTTGTGCCCTAATTAATATATAATCAGTTTCTTCCGAGGGGAGACGGCTAGGGCGATTTTGGGAGACCAAGATGGTGCTTCCATGGTGCTCCTACATCAATTTGATGCCATGATTTAGGGAGTTTTTTTTATTTCTTCTTCCTCTCTCTCTCTCTCTCTATCTTATGTAATCTATTGAATGTTTATTTTTGGGATTATTGTGGATGAATATTGCTCCATGGATGTAATATTCTTTGGTTTAATGTTATCCATTTGGTTTTGATTCATTATATGTGCTATTACTCACTTGATTAATGATGTTTTGTGCATATGTTTTGGATTAAGCCATGAATCTAGGTTTTGTTATGGAACTCAATAGGTAGTTCTAGTTGATTGCTCTCTCTTTGGTTGGCACCATATGGATTGGTTGTTGTATTTGGTGTTGTGCTTCATGTTTAATTTCTAGGTCTTGCATTTACTTAGTAGCCTATACGGAACTGAGATGGGGAGTATAGTGTTTGACCCAAATATATTACACATGTTCGTGATTCCACCTGGCGTTGGGATTATGATTCGTGGAAAGGATAGAAATATACCGATTCACAATGTGCAACCTTTGAGAACCTAAGCTTCAACCCTTGCTATTATGAGTTTGGGCGTTCCTTCCCGTTTCTGTTACCTTGTGTCAGATTTGGGTTGGATATGGGTATGGTGCAACAAAAGTTGGTCATATTTTGTTATAAAGAGTTTTCGGTTAACCATTCATTGATTGACAACTTTGGATGTGTTTTCATATTTTGAGCTCAAAGTGTATTTGTTTGGCTTAATTATTAGGATGTAATTCATATGGAACTAAAATGGGGAGTGTGAGTTTGTCCTGAATACAGTGACATGAGTTTGTGAGTTAGGATAGAAATATACCAGCTCCCTCGTGTAGCCTAGAGAGAATCTGTTCTTCAACCCGTGTCATTCTTGGTTGGGGCGTTCCTTCTCGTTTCTGTTGCCCTAGGGTCAGATTTGGGTCGGATGGCGGGTATGGTGCAATGAAAGTTGGTCATATCTAATATAAAGAATTCTCGATTGATAATTCGTCGTGACCGTATAATTGAAGAGAGAGTTAGGAGACTTAAATGAACTATTGGGGGAAGTTGCATGCTTAGATTCACCTATCTTTAATTGCTTTCTAGTGTAATTCATGTAATTACATTTTCATTGCCATTATGGATAACTGTTGTAATTGAGAGATGCTTGATAGAATTGATGTTGGAAAGCATTTGCACTAATTCCTCGTGAGATCGATAATTTTACTTACTCCGTATTACTTGTTGACGGCGTATACTTGTGCGTTTTGTTCATTCAAACAAACTCGTCGAGGTTGAAACTCGATGAATAAATAAAAATATAAAAACAGAATAAACAATTCCGATTTCAGTACCAACACAGGCTCAATCACAAAAATTATATTTTCATGCCTCCTCTTTGTATTTTCTTTGAACTCCGTGGAATTCTTCCAAAATTGTGAACCTCTCCCAAACTTGAATTCATCCAAGTTATCATTGTCTTCAACAAAGTTAATTCGATAGTGCTCCTCACAATTCTAAATTTGTTGCATGAAAGACACAATCAGGTTTTCCTTAAAACCATTCGAATTCAAGACTTGATCATCCTCATCATTCTCTTCCTCTTCCCAAACTTTGCTCCTCTTATTTTTAACCTCATCGTTATTCTTCATCCGAACGAGACCTCTGAAGATTAATTTTTTTAGCCTCTTGAAACTCCTTGTCATTTTCTAATATCACTACCTCCCACCGCTCTTTACTTTCCACCTCAAGATTTATCTATGTATTGGTAAAGTTTCGCAAAGGCAATTATTGACTAAATTGGCAAGTTGTTCCCTTCGACTCTCATCCTCTTCTCTTTGAATTTCCCAATCTCGTATTAATTCTTCATTGTGTTTAATACTCATCTCGTTATACTCTGTAATCCTCGCAAGAATTTCCTCACAAGTTGATTTTTTCTCTTACTGCGGTAGAGGTTGTTGATACGAGAATTCATAAGATTGAGGTGGATACGAAAATTATGACGGATATGATTGTTTAGGAGCAAATCTTCTTGATTATTCACTATTGTCTCAGTTCGCTCTAAAAACCTATCAAAAATTTCCTCCAAATTAGATTTCTGCGCTTGTTGCTGTGGAGGTGAGTATTGAAAATTCTGATAATAATAACTTGGGGCAAAGTATTGATCTTGATTGTTATTATTCCATGAATGAGTCGAATAATCCTGTTAACCCAGATAGTAGTAGTGTGGGGTGTAACTAGGCTGCTGATTGTAAGTATTCTGAATGGACTGCCTCTCAAACGCGTCAATCCGTCTTTCAAGCATCGAAAGTTGATTAACCAATGACTCAAATATTGCCGCACTTGATGGTTCCATCCTCTTAAAACACCATTGATAATTAAATGCAACCATCGTACCTAAAAAGAAAAATAAAGTCAAATAAAAATCAAATAAATAAAAATATAGAAGTTTAAATTAAAATTAATTTGACTAAAATTAATATTGGCAAAAACTATTAAATTAAAACGACGCCAAAAACTTGTTCGCGTAATTTTAAATAGGAATTTACACGCAAGTATACGCGGCCCACAAGTAATATCATGATAAAGACGAGTGTCGAACCCACAGGAAATTAAAAATAATTATTACCAAACACTAATTTAATACCAAATTAATTATATTTAAACAATCACAATTATAAAATAAACTAATTAAAATTACTAACTAAATTAAACTAATAAAAAAGATTAAATCAAATTAAAAAATAGTTAAGATTATAATTTTTTTCAATGCTTTATTTAAATCTCTTCACCATCTTTTTAATTAATTAATTATATAGAATTGTTAACTGAGATTTCTTAACTATTTTACTAACCTTTTTTAAAAATTAATAAAAAGATTTATTCCAATTAAGTTGCTATATTGCTATGCAAAATAACTTGGAATAAACTCATTAAGATCTAACTCTCAACAAAGTTACATATGGCATATAAGTATCTTCATCCTATACAATATTATGCTACTGTTCCTAGAAAAAATTAACAAATTCACATGTTATCATATCCGGATCTAATCCTAGAATTCTTTTTACAATTCTTTCTAAGATATCACAATTAATTATTGCGCAAATAATTATATACGAACGCATAAAATATGATAAACAACTCATATATAATCATTAATAATTAAGAAGAAGAAAAATTAGATTAAACTACACATTTGGTTCACTTGCAATCTCAATAAAAAAAAATTAACTCATAACTAAATAATAAATTAACCACAAATAATTCAACATCTCGGAATTACAAAAATAAAAGTAAAAGAAAAGAAATCAAATTTGTGGTTTGATATCCGTCTGTCACTCGGATCACAGCCTCTAATCCCCAAGCTCCGCCTTCAATTCTTGAATCCTTCACGTTGAATATTTGCTCCTAAAACTACTCTTAAATTACTCTAATATAATATTCTTCTCTAAAACTATGTTAATGTATTCTAATATACTGAATATACGAGCTATACAGTATATTTATAGGAGTACAATAATAATCCTAAGTATTAATTGAAAAGAAATCTAATTCGGAATCAAATTAGTCCAAAAATCGCGAATAATCCCGTTTTGACCATTTTCTATGCTAGCCAAACAACTCATTCTCATGGTGTGATCGGGTCAACGCGTGAATGCCCGCGCGCATTGTGCTGCCCTTTTTTCACCGCATGCCAAAACAGCGCCGCTTCATGATCTGTTTGTTTCTCTGGGCCGCGCAGTGCGCGTCATCGTCCCTTGTTGCTGAATGAACACAACACGACGTTGTTTGGTTCCTGCTGAATGCAACCGTGTGCATGGCGTGCCGGTCCTGATGCTATATTTACGAAATTGTCCTCCACAGCTGCAGATTTACAACTTTGCCATCATGTTTATTTTGCCTACAAAATTAAATATAAAATAATTAAAAATAAATAAAAATAATATAAAAATACTAAAATAATAATAATGCAAAAATTAAATAAATTACCTAAAATCAATTAAAATACTTAAAAACTAACAAATAATTAAGTCTAAAAATATATAATAAATAGGAATAAAATCCAATTATCAGCAAGTTCCTGAGTCTACTAAATCAATATGGTATCTTAACAGTGGATGTTCAAAGAATATGACTGAAGATTGAGCTATCCTATTTGACTTTAAAGCTAAGGATGGTCCTGTAGTAATTTTTGGAGATAATATCTCTGTTAAAACTAGAGGTTATGGATCAATTGGAAATTGTGTTGTCTCCTTTAGTAAAGTAACTTATGTTGAAGGATTAAAGCACAATCTCCTAAGCATAAGTTAACTATGTGATAAGGGTCATCAAGTCATATTTCTCAACAATTCATATGAAGTTCGAGACTTGGATACAAACTCTTTAAAGTTATCTAGAGAAAGAAAATAAAATGTTTATGTGATAAATCTTTTGAAGCTTAACTCCTCAACTATAGTTTATTTTTTTGCCAAAGCCTCAAAAGATGTCAGTTGGTTGTGGCATAAAAGACTGTCTCATCTAAACTTCAAAAACATGTCAAAGTTGGTTTCTAAAGACCTAGTCAAAGGACTGTCTAAGCTAGACTTCATTAAAGATAGGCAATGCAAAGAATGTCAACTTGGGAAACAGACCAAGAGTTCATTCAGAAGCAAAGAAGCAAACTCAAATGACAAGCCTCTTCAATTGCAGTATATCGATCTGTTTGGACCAATTTCTATAGTTAGTCTTAGATAAAAGAGGTACATATTGGTGGTAGTCGATGACTACACCAGATTTACATAGGTATTCTTTTTTAAGTCAAAAGATAAACATGCACTCAGCTAATCAATCTTTTCAAGATGATAATGAATGAGAAAGGGATAATATCAAATCCATAAGAAATGACCATGGTCGTGAATTTGATTATTCAGAGATGAAAATTTTCTGTGAAGAAAATGGAATCAAACACAACTTTTCAGCCCCAATGACTCCTCAGCAGAATGGAGTAGTTGAAAAAAGAAACAAAATGTTAATTGAAGTATGAAGAACTCTCATTGTTGTTGCTCATCTTCTTAAGTATTTCTGGGCTGAAGCAGTAAACACAACATGCTACAATCAGAACAGATCATTGATCCATCAGTTATACAAGCAAACACCCTATGAAATGTGGAAAGGAAGAAAGTCAAACATTATTTATTTTCATATATTTGGTTGTATTTGCTACATCCTAAATAATGGTAAGAGGTATTTGAAAAAGTCTCAACCCAAAGTAGATGAAGAAATCTTTCTTGGATACTCTACTGAAAGCAAATCCTATAGAGTATTCAACAAAAATTTATTATCAGTAGAAATCTCTATTCATGTCACTTTTGATGAAATTAATCAAAGTAAACCAAGTGAAACTGCACAAACTGATGAGATCGTAGAGCCGATCATTTTATAGGAAAGTCATACGATCACAGATAACAAGAGCGTAGAGGAATACCAAATGATTGTGATACTTAACAAAGAAATCGTAGAGACTGTGACTCTTGAACTGGAAACATTACAAATTGGTGAAGCTGTTATTCAAGAACCTAATCTTGAAAGACTTAGAAAAGAGGGAACAAGGGCTGACATTCCTATTGGAAGAAGATAGACAAAGGATCATACTCATGATCTAATCATTGGGGATCCAAACACTAGAGTTAAAACAAGATCAGTCACTTAAAATAAATGTTTATATCTCAGTTTTCTTTCACAAATGGAACCTAAAAAGACTAAGGAAGCACTAGAAGATTCAAGTTGGATTAAAGCAATGCAAGAATAGCTAAATCAATTTGAAAGATATAAAGTGTGTAGATTAGTTCCAAGACCTGACAGCAATCCAGTGATTGGCACCAAATAGGTTTTTAGAAACAAGATGGATGAAGCAAGCATTATTACAAGGAACAAGGTAAGGCATGCTAAAGGATATTCACGAGAAAAAGGGAATAGATTATAATGAGACTTTTGCACCAAGCCTGTTGCAAGACTAAAGGCTATCAGAATGTTCCTAGCATATGCTAGGAACATGAAATTCAAAGTCTTTCAAATGGATGTCAAAAGTGCTTTCTTAAATGGAGAACTTCAAGATACAGTCTTCGTGGAGCAACCCCCAAGCTTTGTTATTCTAACTCTATCTAATTTAAAAATTAGATAAAACACTGGATGGACTAAAACAAGCACCTAGAACATGGTATGAAACACTCACCATCTTTTTAATTGAAAATGGTTTCTCTAGAGAAAGAGTAGACACAACTCTATTTCTTAGGAAACATAAAACCTTATTAGTTCAAATCTATATAGATGATATCATATTTGGCTCTACTGCTGAAAATCTATGTGAAAGATTTGCTAAGTTAATGCAGAGTAAATCTGAGATGAGCATGATGGGAGAATTACACTTCTTCCTTGGACTTCAAGTGCAACAAACTAAAAAAGGAATCTTCATAAGTCAAGTCAAGTACATCAAAGATTTACTGAAGAAGTATGGATTGAAATCATCTACTTCCATGAAAACTCATATGGCCTTTGCAACTAAACTTGACAAAGATGAATAAGGTATAAGTATTGATATTACTCAATACAAAGGTATGATTGGATCTCTCTTATACTTAACTACTAGTAGGTCAGGTATTGTATTTTTCACTGGTATTTGTGCTAGGCTTCAATCTAATCCTAAAGAATCTTATTTAATTACCGGTAAAAGGATTTTCAAATATCTTAAGGGCACTCCACAGTTGAGGCTATGGTATCCCAGTGAGTCTCCCTTTGATCTAATTAGTTACTCAGATGCTGACTTTGCGAGATGTAAGATTGACAAGAAAAGCACTAGTGGAACATGTCAATTGATTGGAAACATACTTGTTTTTTGGTTCAGCAAGAAGCAAAATTATGTGTCCACTTCAACTGCAGAAGCTGAGTACATTGTTGTTGGTAGTTGTTGTGCTCAAATTCTATGGACGAAGAATTAATTAGCTGACTATAGGTTTGATTTAAATCTATTCCTATATACTGTGATAATACAAGTGTTATTTCTATTACACATAATCCTATCATGCATTCAAGAACTAAGCACATTGAAATCATATATCATTTCATAAGAGATAATGTTCAACATAGAAACATATCCTTAAAATTTATACCAACTAAGGATCAACTTGCATATGTGTTTATAAAACATTTGGATGAATCCATATTCAATAAATTAATTAATGAGTTAGGCATGTTAAATCTACATCCTTAAATACTATATTTTGGAAGTCACTAATAGTGCAGGAACAAGTGAAATTCATAAAAAAGGGTTACAATCATGAGGACAAGAATAAATCGTTTACTATGAGTAACTTTTATTTCGTATGGTTAAAAATCAAATTTACCATATGATTGATAAAAGTTGAATAGTTAGTTCATCAGGCACGTATACTACACTACCAAAAGAAGCAAATTATTGTGTTACAGCTATAAACTCGCAGAGCCGATGTGATGTGTACCAAATAAGCTATTGCCATGTGTCCCACTCAACAAATAGAGGGAAGGATTATAAAAGCTATTTTGAAATTTTAATCGCATTTCACCATTTCAAAACCTCTCTTCTAAAACCCTACATTTCTAGTTGATACTCAGATCTAGAAAGCCTAACCATCTTATTGACCTTTTCAGATAGAAATGGCAAGTTATCAAGTTATTGTTAAAAATTAACTTTGCTTCGAGAAGTTTGATTCATCATAAAAGAAGTTTAGAGATTTTCTATCTTTAATTCAAAAGGCCAGATTCAGAAAGATTTTGGAGGTCGACAACAAAATCTACACTAAACTCATTGAAGAGTTCTATGTTAATGTTGATATAGCTGATGATGTTATTTCTACGAAGGTGAAAGATCACTCTTTAAAAATCACAATAAAGGAGCTGAACAACCATATGGGTTTCGTGAGCAAAGGCGTCATGTCTTTTGATGATATTAATGCTGAAGAAGGATAGATGATGATGAAGTATAAGAAAAATCCTTAACTAAAGGGAATGAAGAAAAAGGAGTTCCCTTCTGAGTATGAATTTTTGGCTGACATAGTTGGGAAATGCATTATGTGCATGGGCTCTGCACACCATTATGTAAGTGAACTTCAACTAAGGATTATGACTGCCATAGTCAGCAAAGTAAAAATAAATTTTGGATCTATCTTAATGAGTTAGATAGCTAAATGGGTGAAGGATGCTGCCAAGAGAAAAGCAACAAACAAACCTGCTCCCAAAATAAATTATGGACGAATCTTGAGCTATATTCTGAAGAAGAGGATGAGGAAGCTCATAGGAGATGACGAAGGAGAATCCCTGAATGTGAATAAAAAGATTATTCCCAAGCTGTTCAAAAACTGGAAGAAGAATCCAATCAAAATTCATCGATCCAGAATATCAGAGGAAAGTGAAAGAACTATCAGTGAAGTTAAGAAGCCGAGCAAGACCAAAGGAAATAGGAAAGTGACTTCTATTCAAGAAGAAGTGTCTCAAGAATCTACAACTCCTCAAGAATTTGAACCTCAAGATTCAGTGGAAGGACCTATAACAAAGAAGGAGAAAGTAGAAGAGAAGAGAGAAAAAGAGATGCAGAAGGATGTTCTCTCACAGTCGGAAGAATCTCAAGAAGAAATTGTTCCATTATCATAGATTCTGATAAATAAGAAAGGGAAAAGAACAAAGAGACAAAGAAGATCTACTTTTAATGAACAAAGTGGAGAGACGATCGCAATAGAAGCTCTGATCGTGGAGATACCCTAGAACATAGAGGATATTATGATCGTTGAAGAGACCCCGGTTGAAAAATAACAAGAAGATGTTGATCCAATGATGGCTGAGAAGGCTTTTGAGCTTAAGCCTAAGCCCCAAGGAAGTGATCAAGTGGATAGGCGGGATTTAGATCCTAAGACAAATAAACTACAAAGAAGATTAAAGAAAATGGATAAGAAGAAACAAAAGAAATCATAATTGAAAAGTAAGAGAAGGGAGGATTCAGCCAAGGTTTATTGATGAACTCAATAAGAGCAGTGAACTAGTAGTCGTGAAGCCAAAAAATCCAGACTCTGAGGGGGAGCCAATGATTATTCCTCGAGAACCTCCTCAAAAAGCAACAACATCAACCTCATCAAGTTTAGTAACCAGAATTATGCTTGACGTAGTAGAGAATCCTAATGCTCGACTCTCTGATACATTTATTGGACATGGAGCTAAACGAATGCAGGTTATTGGAATGAGCACAGATGAACTGTTTAAGTGCTTCATCACTTTGGATATGGACAGACAGACCACCTTATATGATCCTGAAAGTGCTCAATTGATGTACTTCATACCCTTACTCCCCTTGTTGAAAGCATTAAACTTAGGAGATCATAGCTTTGTGCAATGGAGCTACTCAACTTTCCTAATCTAAAGCTCGTCTCACAAAGCTTTCCAAGGGTTCTCTCCTATGCCACCCAGTTGTTGTGCACTGAGCCTTTTCCAAAGTCATTTTTCTATAATGAATCTTCATTTTTGGTTTGCTATGATGAGATTATCGAGGTATCCTTATCAATCTTGGAGCAATATTCTAGCATTTCAAGCTTCCCTGCTAATTTCATGATCGTGGAGTCTCAATACCCCACGATCAAAGAGAAATCGACATCTTATCCTCAACCAAAATTGCTTGAATCCACACCCCTAACCTCTTCTGTTCATACATTTTCACACTCTTCATTTCCTTTAAATCTTTCATCCTTAATTTCTACACCTGTACATTCTCCTATCTCCTCCCAAAATAACATTCAGCAAGCTACTTCTAGAGCCCCTCCATCAGATGTACCTTCTACCACTCACAATGAATATTTTGACCCAACACTTGTCATATATAATACTCCTCCATCTTATGCTCCTACTCAAAAACCTCTTCTTAATCAAATCCTAGAAAGGGTTTCTGTAATTCCATCAAAAACCCAAATTATTGATCTGATGGGACTATTGTCTGCTGATATTGATGAAGACTTTAAGGACAACACAAAAGAACTCAATGAACGTCTAGACAAGATTGTTACTGCTGTTGAGAGAGTTCCAGCTGATATGGGTAGAGAATTTGCCATAAAGATGAGAAGAATGCTTCAAGAGATGGCTGATAGCCATCGTGAAAGGGATCAAATTTTCTTGAACATAATTAAAGAGCAGAGGTAAGCTATCCTGAAATATCAAAAAGCAAATGATGTAAGCATCAAAGTTTGCATGATAAAATTCTCCAGCTAAGTTCTCGACACATTGAGCTAAATCAATTTGTCACAAAGTAAATAATGAGAACTGATATTGTCTTCGCAACCATAGAAACTGCTATGGCCATGGTCCATCAGCAGCAGATTGACGCTGAGCAAAGGTTGCAAGAAAACAGACACGATATTGTCACATCTAATCAACAACTACAAGATATTATCGTTGGTGTTCAGTAGCTCACCAAAGATGTCTCCCTACTGACTAATGACAAAAAGGGGGAGAAAAAAAGTAGTCAAAGGATGAGATCTTCTACTCAGCGGGGAGCAAGGTGGATAGAGAGAAAGATCAAGGTGTTCATCTCCACCTATAGCACAAGCTTTACCATTGGAAGGTCATTTTTTAAGAGGTCAATCATCTTATAGAGCTTCTCAAAGAAAGTCATGGCAAACAATCATCAATACTGGTATGAGACCACAAAGAGATGTTCCAATGCTTGTAAACGGGATGTCTCAAAGTATCTATATTTTGGGAGAACAACAATTCAATATGCCTGATCTCGGTCCTAGGGACACGATTGAAGAAATCTCTAAATTAAGAAGAAGAGAAACATAAGGAAGGGGAAATTACAATTGTAAAAGAGAAGCTGAAAGAACAATCCCACCAAGCAAGAAGAGGAGTAGAAGATGATTTCAAAAATCAATGAATTCATGTTTTTGATCTACAAATATAGATTTTCACTGTATTCTAAGTCATGTTTAATTTTGTATAGTACTACATGTTTAAATTTTGTACAATGACGCGTGAGTAGATTGATATTGTTAGTTTTGTCATCATTAAATAGGGGGAGATTGTTAAGAACTGCATGTTTGATTTAATGAAGACATAATCGCTTACATTAAGGATGTTTGATAAAAGTATATTTGTCAAAATAGCTTTTATAAAGTCCTTTCTTATTCCGTATTGCACAAAGACTTAGTTTAGAAAAGATCAAATGTGTTAGTTTGATCTTATGAGAAAATTTATTATATAAAGCTTAGGACAAATCGTATTGATGCCAACTCTGGATAGTATAACATTAGGAATATCGCATTCCACGGTCTGATCATATTGGAAGACATATTTGTACTGGAAGCTAAAATTGTATTGCAAGTATAAATCGTATTACAAGGAGACGAATGTCAAGCTAAGGTTTAGATCGTATTGGAAGTTAAAATCGTATAACATAAGGAAGACCGTATTACATAGATTGATCGTATTGCAAGTTAAGCTCGTATAACAATAAGAAGATCGCATTGTAAAATCAAAATCATATTGCAACTCAAATTCATATAGCAAGATATGTTCACAGAGCAATGTGAACTCGTATTGTAAAGTTCAGACAGTGTAATGAAGATATGAGCTCAAGAAAAAATTCAGAACGTACAGCAAAAGAAGGATCGTATAGAAGCCTAGTTCATATTAAAGCATCTCTGATCATTTAGCAATGTATCTTCTATACGACTTGCCCATTTCGTATAGTAGTCAAAAATTATCAGAAGATTGACAATGAAGATGTCTTTGATGGAAGGGTTCGATGTAGCTTTATCTGATCAACGTTGAAATCCGCACTTCAATGTTACTCATGTATACTGGCTTGTTTGACTATAAAACACATGTTGCATAATTTCTATATTTGGTGACTAGAAAAATCAACATAGCCTAAAGCTATCTAGTCCATCTCTAAACTGTCTACATCAAAGAATATCTAGAATCAAATCATTAAATGAGTAACGGCTATATTGCAACGAAAATATTTCTGAAGGAAAATAAAAGATCGAGCAGAATTCAAACAGAAGAAGAATGATCAAGAAAAATAAACTCTGAAGAAATTCTGCGAGAATTAAAAGCCACTATACGAAAAACAGAAATACTCATATAAGCTGCTAAGTACTTGAGAATAGAATCGTATTGCAAACTTAACAATAACACATAAACATCTGTATCTACAACCTATGTCTTTATGATAATTTGTCGAGTCTTTGTGACTTGAAGAGATCTAAGTGATCTGGACTAAGTGTCTTCATTTTTTGAGACTAAGTGACTCAGAAGAACCTTAGTGGTTCGGTTGTAACTAATCTTTGTGATCATATCCTTAGTGGATTTCCTACTCGTGGAGTAGAATAGTGGAGAATGAGTTATTCAGTCTCCGAACCACTTAAACTTTGTTGTATCCTTTATTATTTGCTTTCTACACTTACTTTTTGTCATATACTGAATTGTGATTCTGTGTGACTCCATCTCAGAATTATATTTGTTTTATTTGATCTAAGGTGGATCTTTAAAATTACATTCTACTGTGCATAATCAATATTGATCTACTTATTTTAAATTAACTTTAAAGAAACAAAAAATTGAAAAGACCTATTCAACTCCCCCCCCCCTCTAGATCTTTTTATGTGCCTCTAGAAAACTACAATAATAATTATTACTGATGATAGCCTCGAGATGCCAAAAGGTAGATGCTTTTGGCAAAGTAGACGCTGAACTTTGACTAAAGGAGCAGACATGTAGGAGACAGATCAGGCAAATGGGTCCTGAGCATCTTGGAGGGAGATGCTTCCATAAGGATCTTTACTGGATGCTGCTGACTCATGAGAGGAGACGGAAGCAGAAGAGTCTTCTTCATCAACTTCTTTGCGGAGTGAAGAAACTCTTTGGTTAATAGCATCTGATAATAACTTGATATCTGCAACAGAACAACTATTGATAATTGAGAGATCAATAGAGCCTGTTGGGCTTGACTTTTCCTGTTTAATTTTTGTAGTTCCAGAAGTAGAGGCCAGAACTGGTTTAACTGGAGTTAATGGAAATTCAGTTTGAACTTGTTTGACAATCCTGTTGACATCAAACTTGTCCCACCATTTAACAAAGAAAATTCTGGTTACTACAGGGATCTGACTAGAAGAAGGAAAGTTATACTGCCATTTAAGAATCCAAGGGATCTTATATTTACTGACGAATCGGAGCAGTACTGGGATACCTTCAAATTTAGAGTTAGATGGAACTTTATTACTGAAGTGGTTTACTTGGGTGAGGAGGAGTTCAGGAAGAATAGAACTCAAAGGACCATATCTAGACCACCAAATGGTGAACCAGAGAGGAATTTGACTTTTAAATTTGTGGTCAAATTGGATGAACCACGAGTGACTGAAGGATTGGTTCTGGTACAAGAAGATTTTGTGCCAGGCTTCCATATAGTCATAGTAACTAAAATATGCATCATCTTTACAAAGTAAAGGGTTACTAGAATCAGTAAGAGGTCTCAAATCAGAGGGATGATTTCCCCAATTTGAAATAATCTGTTTAATATATAAGGAATGAAAGATGATTTTGGTACTATCATTCCTGTCGTAAATGGGTTTAATGGTTATGGACTCTGTTTGAATAAGAAGATCTTTGTAAAAAGTTAATGGCTTGTATGGAGCATTGGGCACGAAGTGCCAACCAGGGGGATAAAACTGGACAACAAGTTTAATGGGGTCATTTTTTGAGGTCATTGTATGTTCAACATAGAACTGGTTACTTTCATGACTAGGAGTATATTCAGATCTAGGCAGAGCTGGATCTGATGACTGGGTTTTACTTTCAAAGGGATCGAAAGGCTTAGGTTGACTGGCTAGGGTTAAACTGTATGGTTTAGGTATTTGACCTAAAACCTGAAAATTAGTAGAAGGTGACCTGGGGGGATAACTGGGGTGAGGAACAAGAGTTCCAGTAACTGGAGTAGTCAGAGTAGAAGAAGTTACCTGTGCCTTGCCTCTGCCAGCTCGGCTGGAAGACGATCCACCTCTCACACTCATTGATTTTGTTTTGAGATTCCTGACTGCAGAAATTCTCTAGTAAGAAAATCTGGAATTGAATTCTCACTACCTTTAATGTATTCAATATCAAATTCAAAGATACTTAAAATAGATTGCCACCTTGCAAAAATCTGTTTAGAGGCAATGTTTTCAACATCCTTTTCTAAAACATATTTAGCCGATTTACAATCTAATCTTAATAAAAAAATTTGATTTAATAAATCACTCTGAAATTTATTAATGCATGAGACTAGAGATAAAATCTCCTTTTTAATGGTAGAATAATTACTCTGAGTAAGATCCCAAGCATGAGAATAAAAGCAAACAATCTGCTCAGGAGAAGTAGGGGTTAGCTTTTGTTTCAGAATACCGCTGAAACCAATATCTGAGGCATCGGTTTCAACAATTTTAAATGCAGTGTGATTAGCTATGCCAAGACAGGGTAAAGTTTTGACATATTTTTTAATATCTCGAATTATGGAAGCATGAATATTAGTCCAAGGGGAAGGATTTGACTGCAATCTTTCGAATAGGGGTTTACATTGCTTGCGTAAATCTTTATAGAATTCACCGATATAATTGAGAGACCTTAAAAATCTTTGTAACTGGGTTTTATCAAGGATTTTATCAGGAAATTTATCAGCAAATTGAATAGCATGAATAACAGGCTGAATAGTTCCATATTGAATATGATAACCAAGAAATTTAATCTTTGTTTGGAACAGGCTGAATTTGGTAGAAGATATGACTAGGCCATTAGTTTTGACTGTATGATGAATTTAAATGTTTCCAATGTTCTTCAATAGAGTTGGAAAAGATAAGAACATCATCAATGTAGACAATAGCAAAATGACTGAAAGGGTTTAGAATATCATTCATAATATTCTGGAATTCACTAGGGGCATTCTTCAGACCGAAAGGCATGACATTCCATTCATAATGACCAAAAGGAGTATTGAAAGCGGTTTTGTATCGATCTTTCTCATTAATTTGGATTTGCCAGAATCCGCTCTTAAGGTCAAATTTACTAAAAACGACAGCTTGACTTAGTCTTTTAATCAAATCCTTTTTATTAGGTAATGGATACCGAATCCATTCAAGAACTTTATTAAGAGGTTTATAATTTATGACTAACCTGGGGACTCCTCTTTCTATTTCAGAATTCTTATTAACATAGAAAGCAGGACATGACCAAGGGGATTTACTCTTTCTAATTAATCCTTTTTTTAATAAATCATTAATTTCTTTTTTACAATGTTCCATTTGTTCATGGTTCATTTGAATAGGTCTAGCCTTAGTAGGAATTAAATGTTCTTTAAATTCCTTAGCATAAGGTAGCCTAACAATATGTTTCTTCCTGTGCCAGAAAGCATGGGGAAGATCAGAACAAACAGAATCAGTTAAAACTTTTGTAAAACATTTTATTTGTTCTTGTAACTTATTATTTTTTAAACGTTCTTCAACTTTCTTATACTTAATTTCATCTTTTAGGTATTTTAAATGATTTGTCTTATTATTTAAGATATTCAAACTTTTAGAAATTGACTCATCTTGAATTATCCTTAAATCTTTGTTTTTAGGTTTATTAATAAATGAAAACGTTACTTCTTGTCCTAAATGTTTAGTAGTCAAACCATCTGTATTGGTAGTAAAAGGGTACAATAAATATATAAATGGTAATCCTAAAATAATTTTATCCGTCATGTTTCGTATTAACACAAAAGATGTTTCAAAACAAACATTATTTTGACAGATATGAGCTTTAGGTAATTTCTAATTTATATCCATTTTACTTCCATTAGCAGATGTCATTCTTTCAGAAGTTTTTACATAATACCTAGTTGGGATAAGACCTTCTTGAATGCAATTCAAGTCAGCACCAGTATCAACTGTAGACACCCAAATTTTGCACTTGTGTACTAACCCTGATAGGAGGGCAAGATCGTCACTTGACCCGACATGCGAAGAGGAAGGTGGACCCCAACACGAAGTCACCCCAACAACTTACGGCCAAAGCCGCCACAACGAACAACGAGGATCAGGTTGCTTGCGGCAGGACGGACAGTTGATCCAGAAGAACCTGATTTGATCATAACTAATGGCCACTACGCTTACAATGTTCGGGAGCAATTTATACATTAGGTAACAGCCTTCCGAAATAATACCGCAGAAATTGGCGAATTAAGACCGCGCAGCACGGAAATCGAGAAAAGCAAGCCGGACAGCCGCGGATGCACCTGCGGCCACCGACAAACGGGACAGTGCGCGGCTCGAGGACGGCACACGGCAGCCGAGGATTCGGCGCGGACGGTTGGCGAGCCCAGCCGCAGATGCACCTGCGGCCAGCCGCAGTTGCACCTGCGGCTGCCTGCGGAAGGCTATAGATTGCCATTTCCACCCGAGAGTTCAAAAAGAGAAGAAAGAAAAAATAGATTTTAGAGAGAGAGAGAGCGCGGGAGGAGAGAGAAGTGCTCGGTTCTTGGCTAGATTAGTGTCAAATATTCATCTTCTCTTGATAATTAGTTGAGTGTTCGTGTATCGTTGTCCGATTCGTGAAATAAGAAGCTTCAATCGTCTTTTTGCAAGGTGAAAAGGGTGTGTTCTTGAGTTTCTTTTTGTTGGTTGCATTGTTATCATGTTGTTGTGATTGGATTATTTGATGTAGTTTATTGTTATATACTGATAAAGGATCCGTGGATTAGGGGTTGTTAGTGAGGGTTCCATCGGAACGTAACTCCTCCTAACGCCCCGATGACATCCGTACGGTGATATATCTTTCGTTGTGGTAATGAGTAGTTTGTAGTGATTGAGTTGTGATATTTGAGCTATGTAGTATGATAGCAATGTTTAATATTGTTAGATTTGTATTAGTATTGGTTGTGCAACGATTTGGGTGAATGTGAGCCTAGGGAGGAGATCCTCGTGGTCAAATCCCGAAGATGGACATTTTTTGGGTATATGTAATCATTAGATAGGATTTATGGTTGTGTAAATGTAATATCGGGCCTTAAAACAATACCAAGTCGTGTTCGAGTTAAGGCCCCGTAATAATAATAAAATATGTGATTGTGGGTGTTTGGGGTTGTCTGGATGGCTCACATGCCCATGGATAGCCCTGACACGTTTTGAATGCTTAATTTAATTTACGACACAAAATGATTTTCCAAAAATAAAGCAAATGATAAAGATTTTCTAAAAAGAATCAAATTAGGATATTAGATTCACGAGGTTGTGAAATTAAGAGTTTTGGCGAAGCTTTGATCCTTGTTTGACGAAAAGGCTACATTTGGTTTTTTTTAAATGTCATAAAAGATATTTTCGAAAAAAATAAATAAACGTTTTCATTAAACTTTGTGCATAGGGTTAAAGAGTTCTAGAAGTTGCCTTCATTTTATTTATATTAACTGTTAGAAGGCAATGTATAGTCTCGATTCCTATTTGGCAAACGTTTAAAAATATTGTTTTCTAAAATGACATCTAATAAAAAACCCTCATCGTTTTTTAAATTAAAATCAATCTTTCTTATAAAAAGCGAAGCCTCGTCATTTGGGTCAAAAGACGTCTAAACGCTTTTCCGACAAAACACATTTTGCCATATAAAATCAAAGCAACTTTTATGCAAAAGGACACCACAAACATCCATTTAGGCACACACACACACACGCACGCACACACACGTTTTTTTGGATTTTAAAAGGATAGAAAAATATTGAGATTGCGGTAACCGTGTTTCACGGAAGTCGGGGGGTGCCTAACACCTTCCCCTCGCTTAAGCAAGCCCCCGAACTCTATGAATCTCGGTTTGCGGACCAATTGAATCGGAGTCACATATGAGCCAGCGATTACGAAAACAAAATTCGGATGAGTTGGTACATCCATTTCAATATACCAACTGGCGACTCTGGTCAATTGGCTCATAAAAATTCAACATTTCAAAACCCCGTCGACACTAAGCCGACCCTTTTCAAAAGTCACATCTTAATCTAAAGGCTAAAATTGGAAAGGGACATTTTAATATTAAAAAACGAGACGACGAAAATCCCGGCGTCGACAGCTGGCGACTCCGCTGGGGACAGTAGAGGGCTTAGGCCGCATTTAAAATCTCGATGTTTTCCTATCCTTTAAAAATCTAAAAATATGTGATTGCGTTGCTTGCGTTAAATTACCTTTTTGTGCGTGTATGCGAATGGTGTGATTGCGTTTTCTTTTCAAGGCTTTACTTTAATGTCATCATTTGCATACGGTGAGGTACGATGAATGTATGATGAATGTAGGTTGAGCAGTTCCTCCTCCTGAGGCAAACCCGTCGGATGTGGATTACTGGACTCAAAGGGGCGCTCCTCGGCGAGGCTCAGGAAAAGCATCCACTCAGATCCAATCCAATGGAAAGACCGGATTTATTCCCGTCTAGTATGTTGCGAAGATCTGGGAACCTTCATGCCAAAAAGCCCGCGAGAGTAACTTAGGGTAAGTCAGCCTCAGATAAACCCGACGCGTGGGAAGTCTCTTCATACCCTTTTACGTTTCACGCACGTAATGTCATACTTTAGTCAAACATTTTGTACCTCCTGTTTTGTCAAAATAAAAATACTAACCTCTGTTTTACAGGGACAGCTTGGGGAGCATCATAATTGCACACTGTCATACCTTGGTTAAAATAAAGGGATACTAACCCTGTTTTGCAGGAAAAGACTACAAAACTCAAAAACACAAAAATATTTGCTTTAGCATGCATCCACCAGTGTCATTTCCCGGAACTAAACTTGGTTTGTTTATTCGCAGGATTGCTCCCCAAATTCGTCTCCGGTCCAAGAAAGCCAGAGAGTCAACAGTCGAAATGGCTGAGAACCCCAATCCTAATCTAGCTCATGTATCCCGAGAGGAATTTGATGCTGTAAGAAATCAAATGACAGAGCTGACCATGTTGCTCAAAGAGCATTTTAAGCTCAAGTCTGGGCCACAACCCGAGGACCAGCCGGGACCCTCATCTCAAGGGAACGTACTGACCCCAGAAACTCCCAAGGTTGAACCGGCAAAGCAAGTCATTATCATCCCAGAGGACGAGGTTGCCAGCGGTGTTAGTAAGAAGATAAAGCAGATGGAAGAAGCCATCAAAACTATGAAGGGGATTGGGTCATATGGCAGTGTAAACTACTCCGATTTTTGCATATTTCCGGGAACCAGATATCCCGAAAAGTTCAAACTACCCGAATTTGAAAAGTATAACAGGTCAGGGGATCCTTATACGCATCTGAAAGTATACATCGGAGAGCTAGGGGGATATGTTGAGGACGAATCATTGAGAATGCAACTGTTCCAGAAAAGCCTGACAGGGGAGGCTAGAACGTGGTATGCGAGATTGGACAATGCTAAGATTCACAATTGGGAGGAGCTGGCCCATACCTTCCTAACGCAGTACAGCTTTCAATCCCAGATGGCCCCGGACCGATACCAGATGACTAAGATCAGAAAACAGACCAATGAATCCTTCAAAGACTATGCTCAGCGGTGGAGGAGGATGGCAGCCAAAGTGAACCCCCCCATGAGTGAGGCAGAGATGGTTATGACGTTCATTGATATCCAGGAGGCTCCTTATTATGAAAGAGTAATGGCAGGAATAAGGAAGCCTTTTGCGGAAATGATCAAGCATGGGGAGATGGCTGAGATGGGATTGAAGTCAGGAAAGATCCGAGATTTCACAGCTCTTGAAGCTGTTGCTGAGCAAATCCAGAGTGGAAACTACGGCAGTTCATCCCGGAGACCCCAAAAGAGAAAGGAAGAGGATGTATCCCTGGTATTGCAAGGGCTATCTGGAAAGGCAATGACCAGTCCCCCGATCCGCGTGCAAAGAAATGAGGCCCCGCGTCCATCAAATTTCAGCAATCAAAGATATGAGGGGCGCAGAAAATTCGAAAAGCCACCAGAGAGGGAGTTCACCCCATTGGGGGATTCATTAGAGCAAATACTGGCCCTGTTGGTAAGCCAGAAAAAGATCACAGAGCTAGCACCTCCGTCAGACCCGAAGAGCAAGAGATATGACCCTAGTAAGAGATGCGCCTACCACTCGGCTTCCCCGGGGCACGACACTCAAGAGTGCTGGTCACTAAAGCATAAAATCCAGAACATGATTGACAGCGGAGAGATCGTGGTGGAACAACCGGAACCCCCAATGTAAAGGCCAACCCTCTTCCCGAGCATAACGGGGGAGGCGTGAACGTAATAGAAACCAGTGGGGCGCAGGGCCCCTTGAAATTGAAATACATAAGGAGGATAGAAGAAGAGATCGCTATGACCAATGCCCAGGAGGGTGCGCAAAACGGGCCTATCAAGTTGGTTGGCGTGATTCGAGATACCAAAACGGAGCCTATCCGGTTGTCGGCCCCAAGACCCCTTGTTATAGCAGCCAGGTCACAATTGCCAATTACCAGTATGAAGGTTGTCCCGTGGAATTACGGGGGGAAGACCGAGGAGGAGGCCAGTTGTGCATCAGTCAGCTCTAAGGGAAATCCATTGTATCTACCAAGGCGGGTCCTTGAGAACACGAAAAAGGAGAACGGGAAAATATCGGAGGAAAAAGCGTTGGAGTTTTGGGAGAAAATGAATTACGGCAAGGCGAGTATGGTCAAAACACTGGAGGTACAACCTCCCCTGACATCAATCTTAGATCTTGTATTGGCATCAACCGACCATCATCAAGTATTAAGCAAAGTCCTGGAAGAGGCTTATGTCCCCAAGTCAATTAATACAGAAAGATTTGGCCACTTGGTGGGTCACCTATTGGACAGCAACGTGATCTCATTCCACGATGACGACATCCCTGAAGAAAGAAGGGGGCACCGGAGGCCGTTGCACATTACAGTCATCTCCTCCGGATATGTGATGAATGGAGTCTTGATTGATGGTGGGTCAGCCCTGAATATTTGCCCATATAGTACCCTGGAGAAGATGAAAGTCAACCCTAAGTGCCTGCGGGAAAGCCAGGTGGTGGTAAGGGCGTTTGATGGATCTCGAAAGGACACGGTAGGGGAGATTGAGCTGCCGGTGGAGATCGGGCCTTATACTTTTGACATCTCCTTCCAGGTGCTAGATATCTCGGCCAGTTACAACATGCTACTAGGGAGGCCCTGGATTCATATGGCAGGGGCAGTTCCCTCCACCCTGCATCAGCAAATAAAGTTTATCGTTGAGGGGCACTTGGTAACAATCGCCGCAGAATCTGACTGCCCCGTTCCCTCTGTAAAAGGCATGCCGGTGATCCATGTGGACGAGTTGGCCGAACCGATAAGCTATCAGGCGTTTGAAATCAGCACCCCTCAGTACAAGCAGTTGGGAGCTCCGAGTCTAAAGCCTAAAGTGTCTCCCGAGCTCACTTTCGTTGCCCGGGAAATGATGGCGATGAACTTCCAGCCGGGGCAAGGGTTGGGTAAGAACAGTCAAGGAATCACCAAGCCCATCCAGATACCAGCACAGTCAGGCAAGACAGGGTTAGGGTATCACGGAGGGATAAGGCCAAGGAACTCACACAAGAAAATTCCCGTTCAGATAACCGGAGTCCCTATACCGAGAGCCAATAATGAACAATCCCCGAGGATAATCAAGCCTACGTCTGAAGCAGAGGGTAAGGTGGAGGCTCCCCCAGCCAAAGGATTGGTCCATCAGATGGATTTCTTACAAGAAATCATGGAACAGTTTGAGGAGAAGTGTCATCTCCCGGAGCAGTCAGGCCCCAATGAAAAGGGAAAAGAGAAGATAACTGAAGGCAAGCAGATCATGCCATTTATCAATTGGGCCGGGTTAGAAGTGCCCGAGGAAAGCGAAAATGAAGGCCGAAGCCAAGTTGCCGCGATCATAGAGGAGGTGCCAGATACAGAGATCCCCTCCATCACTATCTATAAAACCGAAGTGATCCCCAGGAATTGGACCGTGCAGCCAGCAGTATCCAAAAAAGGGTAAATGCAGGGGTGTCCGGAAATCTTGTCCAGTAGGGGGATCAAGGGGTTTTTGAGACGGTGTTTTTGTTTTTATGTATCTACACGTCTATTGCATACTTTTGTCATGATTATTGAAAAGGAAGTCCTGTACTGAATGTTTATATATATGACAAATATTTTTGTTTCATGTCAGGTGTACCGATTTGAGTCATTCTAGCCTAACAAACGATTTTCCAAATTTGAAAGACGATTATGATTTTGATATAGAACTGGATTTCGATTTGATGGGAATTGAGCAGGACGAAGCAGGTGATGACGACGCTCCGGACGAGATCAAAGAGTGGGTCGAGGATAAACCCAAACCCAACCTAGACCAAACCATCACCATCAACATAGGAACCCCTGAGAATCCCAAAGAGCTGAAGATTGGGGCAGACCTGACTCCCGACCAGAAAACAGAGGTAGCTGGACTTTTGAGCCAATATGAGGATGTGTTTGCTTGGTCACACGAAGACATGGTCGGTTTGTCCACGGACATTGTGGTGCATCGATTGCCTATCAAAGAGGGTTTCAGGCCAGTTAAGCAGAAACTGAGAAAATTAAAACCAGAATGGAGCTTAAGGGTGAAGGAAGAGATAGTCAAGCAATTCAAGGCTGGGATCATCATGGTGTCCACTTACCCAGAATGGCTTTCCAATATAGTTCCAGTGGCGAAGCCCAGAGGAAAGGTGAGAGTATGCGTCGACTATAGGGATCTGAACAAGGCCAGTCTCAAGGATAACTTCCCAGTGCCTTTCATACACATCTTGGTGGATAATACGGCTCAGTATGAAATGTATTCATTCGTCGATTGTTTTGCGGGATATCACCAGATAATGGTGGCGGAAGAGGACCGAGAAAAAACTGCCTTCATCACCCCCTGGGGCACGTTTTGTTATAGGCGACTTGCTTTCGGCCTCACAAATGCGGGAGCCACTTATCAAAGAGCCATGATGGCCCTATTCCACGACATGATGCACAAGGAGATAGAGGTTTACGTGGATGACATTATTGTGAAATCGAGGGCGGAATCTGACCATGTGACTCACCTTAAGAAGCTTTTTGAGCGGCTCAGGAAGTATAATTTGAAGCTCAATCCAGCCAAGTGTGCCTTCGAGGTTCAGTCAGGTAAGCTCCTTGGATTCTTGGTGAGCAACCGAGGCATCGAACTGGATCCGGCTAAGATCAGGGCCATTGTGGATATGCCAGCACCCCGTACAGAGAAAGAGATAAGGGGATTTTTGGGGAGGATAAACTTCATCAGTCGGTTCATATCCCATCTAACCACCACCTGCGAACCAATTTTCAAACTGTTAAGGAAAGATGCCTCCCGGAAGTGGAACAATCAACGCCAAAAGGCCTTTCAGACTATTAAGAAGCAATTAACAGAAGCGCCAGTGCTGATATCTCCAAAGGACGGAATTCCCCTTTTCCTGTATATATCCGTAAATGATATGGCGATGGGTTGTATGCTGGGGCAGAAGAGTGAATCCGGTAAGGAGCATGCCATTTATTACCTCAGCAAGAGATTCAACAGTTGTGAACAGAATTACACGCCGATCGAGAGAACATGTTGCGCCTTGGCCTGGGCTGCTATGAGGTTACAGCATTACCTTCATGGACACACTACCTATTTAATCTCACGAGTCGACCCCTTGAAGTATATATTTGAAAGACCAATGCTGAATTGTCGATTGTCAAGGTGGCAATTAATCCTCCAGCAATTCGACATCCTTTATGTTACCCAGAAAGCCATGAAGGGGCAGGGAATTGCAGATCAATTATCAGAGATGCCGACAGGGGGGATGGAGCCTTTAGAGACTTTCCTGCCGGGTGAAGACATACTGTGGGTCCAACAGGCGAGGTGCGATGACGAAGGGCAGTTTTGGAAAATGTATTTCGACGGTGCCATGAATGTTGAAGGAGCTGGAGCTGGAGCGGTCCTGGTCTCCGTTACGGGCGAGCAATACCCTGTTCTCACCAAATTAAAGTTCAGTAATTCAAACAATACGGCTGAATACGAAGGATGTATATTGGGACTGAGATTCGCCCGCAATATGGGAGTGAAAAGATTAGCCGTGTTCGGAGATTCAGAATTGGTAATCAGACAAGCGACAGGGGTGTATGGCACCAAGGAGCTTCGGTTACTTCCATACCACCGGTGTGTAATCCGGTTGATGCAAGAATTTGAAGACATAGCTTTCCGACACATTCCCAGGGGGCGAAATGACTTTGCCGATGCATTGGCCACCCTGGCTTCGTTAATCCATGTACTCAAAAGCAAAGTCACTCTGCAGATTAAAATAACAGTGCAAAATGCTCCCGCTTACGAAGAATATATATCGGAGTTATCAGAAGATGTGGTTCAGCCAAATCAGCCCTGGTATCATGACATACTGAAATATTTGAGGGATAGATCGCTCCCCGACCAGGCGAACCGAACGGAAAGGCAGAGAATCCAGAAGATGGCGATGAAATTCTATTTAAGCGGAGATTCCCTGTATAAGAGGGATGTAGGCTTGGGACTATTGCGATGTGTGGACGAAACTCAAGCACAGAAAATCATGGGCGAGGTACACGGTGGAGTATGTGGGCCGCATATGAGTGGACCGATGTTGGCCAAGAAAATTCTGAGGACGGGGCATTTCTGGCTATCAATTAAGGCTGATTGTGACGATCATGTCAAGCGATGTTTCCAATGCCAAGCACACGGTAATGTGATGCATGCGCCTCCTAATGAACTACATTGTATGACTTCCCCTTGGCCTTTCTCCATGTGGGGTATGGATGTAATCGGACCCGTGGAGCCCAAGACGAGCAACGGCCACCGGTTCATTTTCGTCATGATTGATTATTTCACTAAATGGGTGGAGGCGGCTTCTTTCCCCAAAGTAACGCAGGAAGTTATAGTCAGTTTCATCAGGAACAATGTCATTTGCCGATACGAACAGCCTGAAATCTTGGTGTCCGACAATGCCAAGAACCTGAACAATGCCCTTATGAAGGAGTTATGTGCCCAATTCAAGATCAAGCATCTCAATTCTGTCATTTACAGGCCCAAAATGAATGGGGCCGTGGAGGCGGCGAATAAGAATATAAAGAGGATTATGGCGAGAATGTCTGTCAATCATCGGGGATGGCCAGAATTGTTGCCCCTCACACTGTTTGCATATCGGACATCAGTTCGTACGTCTACAGGGGCAACTCCTTACGCTCTGGTATATGGGATGGAGGCCATTTTGCCAGTTGAAATGGAGATGACATCCCTCCGAATTTTGCTCGATGCTCGGATTGACGAGGAGGATTGGATACAAAGTCGGTATGACCAACTAGCCTTAATAGATGAAAGAAGGGTGGCGGCTATATTACACGGTCAGTTGTATCAGCAACGCATCTCTCGATCGTACGACAAAAAGATACGATCCCGAAAGTTCAAAGAAAATGATTTAGTGCTAAAGAGGGTCATGCCCTGTCAAGACGAAGCCAAAGGGAAATTCGCTCCAAATTGGGAAGGACCCTTTGTGATCAAGAAAGTCCTATCTGGAGGGGCCCTCATCCTACAAGAAATGGATGGCGAGGTATTCCCGCAGCCCCTGAATCCTGACTCTGTGAAACGGTTCTATGCTTAAAAAAAAAAAAAAAAAAAAAAAAAAAACTCTTTCTAGCTCCCTTTTAACTCGAACTACGTTGGACCTGATCTCCTGACCTTGTGGGAGTACGTAGGCAGCCATCATGGCACGGTCTGTTCTATATAAAATAATAAACCTTGTCCCTATACCAAGCCCACTTCCAGAAAACCCCGAAGCCCTACTTTGACAAATACATTCCAAACCTTCCACAAACCTAGCAACATAATTAGCCCAAAGTCCAAGACTCACTCCGATGAAATCAGAAGGGCATGCGGCAACATCTGTGGAGTTCCAATCAAGACTTGAGGAAAGAAATAAGGAAATATATCGAAATTATAATCGGCTGGATAAAATGAGGATCCAATGAAGGGCGACGATGCATCAAAAAGGGAAATGACTAAACCATAAATATTTCTCTATATATACAAAACATTTTGATTACAAGTCTGTCTTTTAAATAAAATTGATGAAACTGACATATTCCGTGCAGGGAATAAAATCATCTACAGGTCAGAAACCAGCTGGAGCAGGATAGACAGAATAGTCGAGGCATCATAAACCTCCGGCTCACCCGCAATCTACTGTCCCATACTGTCAATCCAAGTCAAAAGAGCAGCAGCACTGGTAACAGTCGCGGAATGGCCCTCCATGACAACTCTGACCTGCCCGATAACACTATATCTGGCAGATAGGGCGGCATCACGAGCTAGTACAGCAGCATCCCGCTCCGCGTGGGCGGTATCCCTCTCAGTCTCAGTAGTACTCAAAGCTGACCGGAGCCGGGTACCCTCAATCGTTAATCTCTGGATCCGATCCGCCAAGTCAAGGGAATGGGCATGTACCGAAGTAGAAACCTCCTCCACATCAGATTTGGGCGCTAATCCTGAAAGCTCCAGAGGAATGACCACATCTGAACCGGTCTCAACCGGGAAAGGTCCCCGAGAACCATCCAAGGCCCCAATCTAGTCAAAGTCGCAATATCAGATTCTCCTCGCAACCATAGCAGATAAGCAGGTGTCTGACCAGAATGACTATCCCCTAACTCGGCCGAGACCCGATGTGACCAAAGATCATATACACTCAGCAGCTCCCTCTCCGTCTGAGGCGATATGAGAAATCGATAGTCAGCTGCTCCAGCAAAGAGATGGAGATCCTGCATCTGGTCAAACTGCCCCATGACAGCTAAGGGATGATAAGTCGTTACCCCCCTCAAGCCGAGAAGAGGGAGGAAATCAAAAGGTGGCACATGAGTCAGGAAGCTCTGGAAGGAGCAATAACCCGAATAAATTAGAATATGGAAAGGCTCCTCAATGGCCGATAAGAACTCCCTCCAGGAAGCTGTATCAGTACATCGTCGAGGACGGAAGGAGAACTACATGGCCAAGCTGTGGCTAAAACAAAACCCATGCCGACGAAACTGCCCGATAGGTCTGAGGTGGCTCATGAACCATACATACAGCAAAATAGAGCTTCCCCTGAACATGCGACCAGAGAAGGAATGACAATACGAGGCCGATAGGTAAGTCTCGGCAAGTATCATGGGAAGGATAGTATGATCCTCCTGAAGGGCCTGAACCGCTACAATAACCCGCATGTCCAGGAGGTCATCCCCTGCGGGCATGTACAGAACTGATATGACACAAGTCATCAAAACATCCACTCTCAAAGCGCCCCAACGCTCCTCAGACACTGAAAAATCACTGGAGAATCTAGAAAAGCTATCCACCGAACCGAATCTGTCAATCAAGAAGGATAGAGGAACCAAATGGCTCGAGGAGATCACAGATAATAGGGCTGTCCTCCGCAAGCCCGTGAAAGTCAGGAACTGACGGCGCATATGGCCTGAAGTAACCCGTGCACAGGGACCATCCACTGATAACCCGGTAAAGCGAGCATACTCCTCAAGGGTGGGAGTCAGATACTCCAGCCCAAATCTGAAAACATGTCTGTCCGGGATCCAACAAATGAGAATGCCATCAACAAAGCCCGGCGGCACCTGAAATGACAAAAGAGCCATGGAGTGTCCCAAAAGACCCTCTGCGATGATACGGTCAGAGGGTAGCAAACTATCCAGCCACAAGCGGAGCCTGCCAATAATCCCTGAGGAGGCGTAGGGGTCCACGCGAACCACGTCCAGGGATGACATCTGTAAAAAGCAGTATCAAAAGACTATACAGGGGTCAAATTTTTTTTTCTTTTCCTTTATCGACATATATAATAAAGCATGCATCATGCAAGCTATAAAGGAATAAATAGATCATCATAAAGAAAAGATTATGCATAAAATAAAGATAATTCTGTACATAATACATGGGATGAGAAATAATAAATGACAAATAAAACAAACAGGTTCAAATACAGGGGTCCTAGCCTATCTAAATCTAGCAGGCGCACTATAGGCCCTCAATAAAGGTGTCATCATCAAACTGGTTCGCATGACCCACGTCCCGGGGAATGGAGGCCTCAACGCCAAAGTTCAGATCGGGACAAGAATAGGGCGGAGCAGGGGCATCCGATGAGCTGGGAACTGCACCGAAGTCAGGTCCATACGAGTCTGCAGCATAAGCTTCCTCTGGATCCCGGCCCAAGCTCCGAACAAAAGATGACAGTTGGTCCACCCGCCGAGTCAAGGAAAAAATCTGGTCTGAGTGGGTGGGGACCCGAACACACTCCATCCAGTCTGTCATCATCACAGACCCGTGAACCAGGTCTCCAAGGAAGAAGGTGGCCCGAGTCTGAGGCCCAATGGTACGAGGTCTCCACCAGACGCTAAAACTCTCACTCGTCTGCGGGCCGTCAGACAGCATATATCCATCTTCCCCGGCTGTCACTACCTCCAGGAGATGGGAATCCATGAGCCAAAATCTCCGGGAAGGAGGAGCAAAAAGGATACGGACCTCCCTAGAAACGCATCTGATGGCTCGCTCCCCCAAATACAGCTCCAATCCACCATAAGTCAGGAAGGAAATACGACGAGTGGACAAGGCAAACTCCTGGTCCGCGGCGTAACCACCGGCGAGGCCAGCCGCCAAATAATCCGCAGTGTAAGGAACCCATGTCACATCCGTCGAAGAGATCATCTCTAACTGCAGCCGACAGTGGGATAAGCTATCTGACACCGGGGTCTCCGCCAAAGTGTTGTGATGCCATAGACGACCCCGGGGGTAAGTCTCTGGACCGAGGGTAGTAATCGGCCGCAAGCAGGGTAGCCGCTCATAAGCCCAGAACTGATAAACAAGGAAAAAGGGACGTAAGTACCCAGGGCGGCAGATGAATGAAACAAATAAAAAGCGGCTAAATGAATGAGACTTAACAGCAGAAAGGGATAAAACCCCAGCCAGGCATCCGTCTGCCCCTCTGAGTGAAGGCGAAGGCCGTGGAGGAAATAAGCGAAGGTGAAGGAACCCCAGTCATAGTCCCCGATCCGATCCACATCTCGAGTAGCGCCGACGATACCAAAATGGATGGTCGAGGAGTTGTTCCCCAGAAAACAGCCCCTCATGATAGTCAGGAATAGACGTCGGAGCAAGAAGTCACGAGCGGAGCGGTCCTCGGGAAATGGCACGGAAAGAGCCCCTCCAATGGCATCTACAGCCAAAGCTCCGGATCGGATGCTGCGGGCCTTAAAGACCTTATCCTGAGGAGTGAACCCCAACAAGGATCGAACGGTTACGGGGGTGATGTCCGGCTCCAGAGGAACACGAGGTCCAGAGAACTCCACCCCGGTAATATAACGCCAGTCTAGAGGGGTCAAAATCAGCTCGCAGTCCAGTAGATGAAGCGACTGGGTCTGGTGGAACCAGCGCTCAGACAGAGCCCTCATATAGCCCCACGGACATCGACGAGGGGCAATGGTAAAGAAATGTCTGAACCCCCAAGAGTCTACCATTCCCCTGTAGTCAGGATGCAACGCGTGGTAGAGGGTGTAAATGCTGAACCAGTTACCCCGAGGTTGGGTAAACTCAGGAACCTGCGACAGCCGCCGAAACAGTCAGTCCTGATAATCTCACAAGGTTAAATGAAATTAAATAACGGATATACCTCGTTAGCCGCAAGGTAGGCTGAGGGGTGACGACCGAGATCAGGACCGAGCAGATCCGGTATCCTAGCACGGGCCCCGGGTAAGGTCCGACGCATGGGAGGAGGAGCCGCTGTGCCCGAGGGACCCGCCTCTGCCTCCGCTGGGGCGTCCTCATCCACATCAGGCTGAACGGGGCGAATAACAGACTCAGCCAGCCTACGGAAATGACGAGTCAGGACTGGAGCTGGAGCTAAAGTGGTCGCTCTACGACGACGGACACCCGACGCTCGGGGCACTGAGGAACCACTGGGAGCATTTGGATCCATAACTGGAACGGTATCACCAAAATAAGGTACACCTTTAGCTCGTTATCTTTCAAAAGCCTTATTGCATATTGCTAGAAATAATAGGGTGGCATAGCATGATGTGAAAATAGAAAATGCATAAATAAGTCCCTAGTGGTGCGCTAGATTTCCCAAAATTTCGGCAGAGTTTCATTTGTAAAATGGACATCCCATGCACAATCAGGCATGTTTTATCAAGTCAGACAACCAACAAACCCAGAATGCGAGTGAAAAATAATGCCTCGGGAGCATAAAATGACTAAAACAATGGAATTTTCAAAATAATGGGGCATTTCTACGAAACCCGGTATTTATCTATGCTACGGGCAACACAAGTATTACATATAAGCATGCATTGATAAAATTAAAATATTCAAACAAGCAAATGAATAGTCAAATGAAGGCAAAAATCAAAGAAAAATGAGTTAAAACGTTACCCAAAGTGCGTAGACTGATTTAATCGGAGCAGAATTTCCCAAAAGTTGTCCAAAAGACGAAAAGGCTGGGTGGGGGACGAGGAAAACCGAGAACGAGAGAAAGGAAAAGTGAGAAAGTGACTAGATCGTGAGGGGTCGCGATCTGAAATAGGACCGATCCTAGCCGCAGATGCAGCTGCGGCTGGTCTCGGTGCCCTTTTGGCCTCCCTGCTCGGCCCCCCAGGCCAACATATACCTTGTCCCACGTTAAAATACAAATTTTAGAACCAGATGACCAATTCAAAATCGACCGTCAGATACGATACCTGACCAATTCAAAACGACCCGTCAGATACGAGACCTGACCAATTCAAAACCGACCGTCAGATACGAGACCTGACCAATTCAAAACGACCCGTCAGATACGATACCTGACCAATTCAAAACCGACCCGTCAGATACGATACCTGACCAATTCAAAAACGACCCGTCAGATACGATACCTGACCAATTCAAAACGACCCGTCAGATACGATACCTGACCAATTCAAAACCGACCCGTCAGATACGAGACCTGACTAATTCAAAACGACCCGTCAGATACTGTAAGACCCCGAATTTTATGAAATACAAACTTTAATTTTTCTTCATATAGATATTTTTTTTAAACAGTAAGTGGTTAAATCGATAAAGTTAAAAGTTAAGGATGTTATGTGCAAATTTTATTTTGTCGGACAATATTCGCTTTGTCGGGGAATATTCGTTTGGTCGGGGAATATTCGTTTGGTCCGACGGCGCCGAAATAACAAATTATTGGTGGACCCCACAACGGAATATTTGTCGGATATAGAAAACGACAGAAATAACCTTTTTAAATAAAAATAGTCAACGAAACTGTTAAAATACCGGTGATAAAAGAATAGTAGCATACGGTAGTTATTGGTATTTTCTGTAGCACTCGGTACTCTACAGTAACACACGGTATTGCATAGTTTCTCATATTTTTGGTCTGATAATTGACACCGTAACTGTTACGCATCATTTCATCGATAATTGTCACTGCATAATATTTTATATTATCAATTCAATAATTGTTGTTACACAGTATTTTGCATTATTGATTTAATAATTGTCATTACACTGTAATTTATATCATTGAGTCAATAATTGTTGTTGCACTGTTTTTAAAATTATTGAACCTAATAATTGTCACAGTAACATATGCACAGTAATTCACATTATTGAATCAATAATTGTCATTACACAGTAACGTATGCTTTATTTTACATTATTGTTATCTCTATTATGATGTTATTTAAACAGTTGTATTTCATTAATTTATTGACTTGATATCTAAGAGCTAACTATACTGTATTTGTAACAATTAGTCATAATAATTGAATTGATAAAGTTATTTGTTTATAATATAAAGTTAGGTGATTATTAGGTGATATGAAATGTATGGTGTAGATTAAAGTGTGAATTATTGTTGAATAATTGAATTGATTTGTTTATAATATAAAGTTAGGTGATTATTAGGTGATACGAAATGAATGGTGTAGATTAAAGTGTGAATTATTGTTGAATAATTAAATTGATTTGTTTATAATATAAAGTTAGGTGATTATTAGGTGATATGAAATGAATGGTGTAGATTAAAGATAATATAATATTTGAAATGGATGGTGTAGATTAAAAGATGATCTTTAAATGAATGGTTTAGATTAAATGAATGATAAGATTTTTGGCTATAAATAGAAGCCTTAACTTAAGGATTTTTCATAAACTTCCTTACTTGTTCTTTCTTTCTCTCTCTAAATACTTCTTGTGAAAGTTATCTCTAAGTGTGCTTAAGTCATCTTGAGTATTTGTGAACATCTATAAGTATAAGTGTACTGTTCAAGTTAATCAACCTCATTTAAATCAATATTCAGTCACGTGTTGAGGTAAAGGATACCATCTTTTTCATCTTCCATTATTCAAACGTACTATGGTAAGAGATTATCATTATTTGATTCTCAATAATAATATTGTTTCTTCCTTACTCATAAGACGTGCCTTTTATTTCCATGTATTAAATTGTGGGAATAACCTTACGGAGCGGATTGCCGCCTGTTGGTGAATAACCTTTCGTATTCATTTATTATTAATCTCTGAGAATAACCTTACGGAGCGGATTGCCGCCTGTTTGGTGAATAACTCTTTGTACTCAAATTCTATTAAATTGTGGGAATAACCTTACGGAGCGGATTGCCGCCTGTTGGTGAATAACCCTTTTTATTAATTTCCTTCACCTTTTGTTAATCAAACCTGCTACGGTAAGGGATATTATTTTCTTTCATACTCCTAAATCGAAATTTATTATGGAACTATTGTTTCTATAATTCCTGAAAATATTATATGTTCCATAATAGTTGAACTTCATTATTTCAACTGAACATTCCTATTTACGTGAACCTTTCTATTGAATTGTAACCGTTATTCTGAACTGTGGATCTTGAATTTCACTCCACATCATGTTGACAATTTGGACATTATTTGAATCTGTACAAAGTAAACTTCCGATACTTATTGTTATCATATTTCTTCTGTTCATCATTTATATCATTCTAATCATCCAAAAATCAAGCTGTTGTGAATATCTGTGGCCGGGGGCACAGATGTGATATATTTGTTGAACAGATGATAGGTTAAAGGCGATATAATAGGTTAAAGGCGATACATCTGTTCGGTGTCTTTTATGGCACGTGGTGAATGTTCTCTTTGGCCCGTAGTGCAAAGATGAACTGTTGTTTGGTATGATTATGACCAAAGGCTGAATCTGGTATAATCATGACCGTTGGTGCTATATTGAATATCTTTGGCCCGTAGTACAAAGATGAACTGTTGATGTGCATGATTATGATCAGGAACTGTGAATTTGTATTATCTTGACTAATGATATTTCAGATGATAAAAGTTGATGACGTTTTTCCTAAAAAGAGAACCGAGTGGACATTATAGTCTGCATTATTCTTCTAATAGATTACTCATTCCGCTGCTATTATTGATCTGAACGTTGTTTAAGAATTTAACTGCAGTTTTTGATATAAACCTTGTAGTCTATTGTATTCTATCAAGAACTCAACTGTTGAAGACTAATGATAATTTATTCGTCATTATCTTAGTCATGATATTCTTTACTGGGCTATTTGAGCTCACCCTTTCTTTTGTTCCATTGTTTTTCAACAGGAGATGAAAACATAACAGGGTCTAGCCGGGGAATGGAGTGAGGGTCCGAGGAATAGTTATCATAGTCTTCACGTTTTGTAAAATAGTGTGGCAATAATAGTGAAGACTTAGTTGTGTATTATTATACACTGTATTGTTGTACGTTGTGCTTTGTTGTAATAATTTTGTTGTAGTATTTTGACGACTCAAGTTTGGGCTGTGTGGGCCCAGATTTGGGGGCGTCACAGATACGATACCTGACCAATTCAAAACCGACCCGTCAGATACGAGACCTGACCAATTCAAAACGACCCGTCAGATACGATACCTGACCACTTCAAAACCGACCAGTCAGTTACGATACCTGACCAATTCAAAACGACCCGTCAGATACGATACCTGACCAATTCAAAACGACCCGTCAGATACGATACCTGACCAATGCGAAAACGACCCGTCAGATACGATACCTGACCGATTCAAGACCGACCCGTCACATACGATACCTGACCAATTTCAAAATGACCAGTCATATACGATACCTGACCTTTCAAAAAAAAATAACCCGCCGGGGATGAGACCCGGGCAGTGTTCATTCGCAACTTTGAGAAATGACCTCTACGTGAACATATTAAATGTGACATCGCATCATCTCAACGTACGCGCGACATCGCTAAGTGTATATTTGGCATTTTCATGCATCGGGTGCCTACTTCTTTATCATGTCCATTTCATATTTCATTCCCTAAACATGATAAAGAGGGGCAGCTGTAGACACCCAAATTTTGCACTTGTGTACTAACCCTGACAGGAAGGCAAGATCGTCACTTGACCCGACATGCGAAGAGGAAGGTGGACCCCAACACGAAGTCACCCCAACAACTTACGGCCAAAGCCGCCACAACGAACAACGAGGATCAGGTTGCTTGCGGCAGGATGGACAGTTGATCCAGAATAACCTGATTTGATCATAACTAATGGCCACTACGCTTACGATGTTCAGGAGCAATTTATACATTAGGTAACAGCCTTCCGAAATAATACCGCAGAAATTGGCGAATTAAGACCGCGCAGCACGGAAATCGAGAAAAGCAAGCCGAACAGCCGCGGATGCACCTGCGGCCACCGACAAACGGGACAGTGCGCAGCTCGAGGACGGCACACGGCAGCCGAGGATTCGGCGCGGACGGCTGGCGAGCCCAGCCGCAGAAGCACCTGCGGCCAGCCGCAGTTGCACCTGCGGCTGCCGGCGGAAGGCTATAGATTGCCATTTCCACCCGAGAGTTCAAAAAGAGAAGAAAGAAAAAATAGATTTTAGAGAGAGAGAGAGCGCGGGAGGAGAGAGAAGTGCTCGGTTCTTGGCTAGATTAGTGTCAAATATTCATCTTCTCTTGATAATTAGTTGAGTGTTCGTGTATCGTTGTCCGATTCGTGAAATAAGAAGCTTCAATCGTCTTTTTGCAAGGTGAAAAGGGTGTGTTCTTGAGTTTCTTTTTGTTGGTTGCATTGTTATCATGTTGTTGTGATTGGATTATTTGATGTAGTTTATTGTTATATACTGATAAAGGATCCGTGGATTAGGGGTTGTTAGTGAGGGTTCCATCGGAGCGTAACTCCTCCTAACGCCCCGATGACATCCGTACGGTGATATATCTTTCGTTGTGGTAATGAGTAGTTTGTAGTGATTGAGTTGTGATATTTGAGCTATGTAGTATGATAGCAATGTTTAATATTGTTAGATTTGTATTAGTGTTGGTTGTGCAACGATTTGGGTGAATGTGAGCCTAGGGAGGAGATCATCGTGGTCAAATCCCGAAGATGGACATTTTTTGGGTATATGTAATCATTAGATAGGATTTATGGTTGTGTAAATGTAATATCGGGCCTTAAAACAATACCAAGTCGTGTTCGGGTTAAGGCCCCGTAATAATAATAAAATATGTGATTGTGGGTGTTTGGGGTTGTCTGGATGGCTCACATGCCCATGGATAGCCCCGACACGTTTTGAATGCTTAATTTAATTTACGACACAAAATGATTTTCCAAAAATAAAGCAAATGATAAAGATTTTCTAAAAAGAATCAAATTAGGATATTAGATTCACGAGGTTGTAAAATTAAGAGTTTTGGCGAAGCTTTGATCCTTGTTTGACGAAAAGGCTACATTTGGGTTTTTTTTAAATGTCATAAAAGATATTTTCGAAAAAAATAATAAACGTTTTCATTAAACTTTGTGCATAGGGTTAAAGAGTTCTAGAAGTTGCCTTCATTTTATTTATATTAACTATTAGAAGGCAATGTATAGTCTCGATTCCTATTTGGCAAACGTTTAAAAATATTGTTTTCTAAAATGACATCTAATAAAAAACCCTCATCGTTTTTGAAATTAAAATCAATCTTTTTTATAAAAAGCGAAGCCTCGTCATTTGGGTCAAAAGACGTCTAAACGCTTTTCCGACAAAACACATTTTGCCATATAAAATCAAAGCAACTTTTATGCAAAATGACACCACAAACATCCATTTAGGCACACACACACACACGCACGCACACACACGTTTTTTTGGATTTTAAAAGGATAGAAAAACATTGAGATTGCGGTAACCGTGTTTCACGGAAGTCGGGGGGTGCCTAACACCTTCCCCTCGCTTAAGCAATCCCCCGAACTATATGAATCTCGGTTTGCGGACCAATTAAATCAGAGTCACATATGAGCCAGCGATTACGAAAACAAAATTCGGATGAGTTGGTACATCCATTTAAATATACCAACTGGCGACTCTGGTTAATTGGCTCATAAAAATTCAACATTTCAAAACCCCGTCGACACTAAGCCGACCCTTTTCAAAAGTCACATCTTAATCTAAAGGCTAAAATTGGAAAGGGACATTTTAATATTAAAAAACGAGACGACGAAAATCCCGGCGTCGACATCAACTAAGGCTGGGATTTCTAAAGTGAATGTTTTGTTAATAATTATAGTGACTTTAATATACCATTTTTGGATGGTAATAGATTTTAATATACTTAAAGATAATCCTTGTTGATTAAGAGTTTCATTATCACTATCTGGGTCATTAACTTTAGAAGTTTCGGCTTCTTCATTATCTTCACTATCAGAGGAGTTATTAACTAACAATGTATCCTTTTCTTTAAGTTTATTAATTTCATTTCTTAACTCAGGGATTTCTGACTTTAATTTAGAAATTTCTCGTTTTAAATTATTAACTTCTTGGTTTAATTCAGGTAAAGTTATTTCTCTTACTGGACTTTTAAATCTTTCTAAAGTCTTATTAAGGCTGAAAACAGGTTTTTCTTTTAGCTTATTCATTTTATTAGTTGGAGTTTCTTTGTTAAAAAGATCTTTTAATTGTTTAGTATATTGAATTTTTAACTGGGGATCAGAAATTTTACTAATTAGATCAATTAATAAGCCTTGTTCTTCCTCTTGTTTACTTAAAACATTTAAGGATTTATTACAACAAGTATCAGTACATCCTAAAGTTATTTTAGGACTTTCATTACCAGAAGTTGAATTATTAGTTTCACTGGAAGACTAAGAGTAATATTCTTCTTGTTCATCATTACTAGAACTATTTTCTATTCTCATTAACTCAATTATCTGATTACTATCTTCTTCAGATATTTTTAATTGTTTTAGTTTTTCTTTTACTTTGCATTCATTTTTATAATGACCTGATTTACCACAATTATGACAAATGACTTTACTTTTATCAAATTTTTTATTAGTTTTCTTTTTATAGGGTTTTTTATAACTTGTATTTTTGGGAGATTTTTTATAATAATTTTCTTTGTTATTGTATCTATGTTTTCTAAATTTATCTTTTTTATGGTGACTTTTCTTTCTAGAAGGAGCAATAGGGGGCAGACCATATTGTTCACAGAAAGAGCCTAACTCATATTTAGCTTTGGTTTTATCTTTATTGGCTTGTTTACTAATTTTAAAACCAATACACATTTTAAGTCCTGTTTTTTGTATTTGACTAATTATATCACCATAGGTTAAATTATCATAATCTATGAAACCTAAATTTTTACTTAATTCTTCACGAATTTTATGGGCAAATAAATTAGGTAATCCATTAACAAATTTTTCTTTCCAAAAAGGTTTGTTACTATCATCACGCATCATAACTCTAGAGGTAAACACGTCTTTGTACCATCTAAAATCACTTAAGGTTGGGCAAGATAAATTACTTAACTGGTCATGAATTCTATCAGTTATGTTACTAGGTGTTTCAATAAAATGTTTAATTATGGTGTAAATTAATGTGTTGACTCCATCAGAAGGGGCAAAACCTATGTCTTCATTAAATATAGGGTTACCTTCTTGATCAGTTTGAACAGCATGAATAATATTATTCCTAGAGTCTTCAGTTAGGTGTTTTTCCCACCAAGACCTAAGTATTCCTGTAAAACCACTAGCAAGTAATTCAACAATATCTGGCTGGGTTAGAGCAGTATAGTTGGTTAAATAACTATTGGCTACCATGGACATATGATTTAATTTATTTAATAATTCGTGTTCACTAAGACCATCTATGTTCCATTCATAAATCTTATTAGCAGAAACAGAGAATTGATTATCTAAATTCCTTTCTTCAAACTGTAAGTCTGGAGGGGTTGGTTTAGAATACCAATTTTTTGTCTGACTGGTAACAGTTGGGTTTTTAAAAGTTAATTTCCTAAATTGATTTTCAATTTCTTCAATAGTTGAATTATCTGTGGTGGTAGACTCACTATTACTAGAATCTTCTCTTTGGCTATCATATTTTTCAATGACGGCTAAAGACTTTGATCCACTAGACTCAGCAGTAGTTTCTAGATTTTTAAATAACTTATCCAAGGTTTTTATTAATTGTTTATCAGAACTAGGTAATCCTAGACCTTGCCTATTTTGGGGTAAGTTTAACAAGGGTGTTTCTATTTTATCATCTTGACTGATAATTTTATCTTCAATTTTATCTAACTGTTTTCCTAGAGTTACTAAATATTGGTTAGTGAAATTATTTTGTTCAATAATCTTCTTTTCATTAATATTAGTTCCTTCAGCAATCTTGAAAGGACTAGCAGTGACATAAGTGTTTTGAACTTTTATTATTATTGTTTCCAAAGGAAGATGACTAGAGGAAACTTTAGTTTTATCTTCCTTAACCCACTGTTTTTTAGTTATAACATTACATTTTCCATAATATCTTTCATACCATGAATAAAATGTAATATTTATCTTTTCTTTAAGCACAAATTTTTTCCATTTTTTAATTACCTTTTCTCTAGCAATTTCATTATGGTTTTCTCGAAATTGATGTCTTTTATTTTTATTTTCTTTTGAATTAAAATCATTAGTTAGTCTTTTCCATTTAGGTTTGAATTCTTTACTTAAAACTCTAAGTTGATGGTTAATAGCTTCAAAATCAGACTGTGTAGGTGACAATTGGTGTTCATTATCTCCGTCCTGACTTATAGTTTCATTATTATAACAGGGCTGACTAGTCTGTCCTTCATTGATAATTCCTTTTAGCTTAATATTTTGAAGTGTATTTTTACTTAATGACTCTGGATCTTTTCTAGAAGATGCTATAGTATTACTGACAGAAGGTGTTATAGTACTATTAATATCTTCAATGACTAAGGATCGTCCAAGTCTTGAATCATCAAAACTTATCCGAACAGTTCCATCTAAGTATTGTTTAATATTTTCTAAATTCATTATGTTATTATTAACTGGTCTCTGGGGCATTTCATTTTCTAATATCCATTACCTCGGGAGATTTATATCTCTCCAAAGAATAGTCTTTGGAACTTGGATATTAGCATCACTCGTGCTACTCTGAATAAGAATAGTTTTATCTTTAGGACTTTTACTTAAAGCTTTTACATTTAAATTAGTTTTCATAGTTTTATAATAAATTCTAAATATCAAAGCAAGGGCCTGGGATCCCTCAATCATTTGGGTGATTTCTCCAGCTGTTTTGATATTTAAAGTTAATGCTTTTAACAAATGTGGGTCACTTAAACTTAATGTAAAATCTGGAAAGCAGTTAAAATGGACAGGTCCATTATGCAAACTAGATTCCATGATGCCTAAGATGCTGGGAACATAATTTAAATATCTAGCATCACGCAAACATAAAAGTATGCTAGAATTAATACCTTTAATGCTTAGGGGTTTAACTGCAACTTGAATTAGACCTATATGAATAAAATTATATCCTTTAAGTCTATGTTTTTTAATAACTTCATTAGTTAATAAAGAGCAATTTTCATGTTCTTTATTAATAGCATAAACCTTTTCAACAGTTTTTACATTATAATCAGACTTGAAATTATCCGAAAAAGTTGACTTGTAAATTTCTTTGGGTGAAACACTAGGTATGTTCCAATTTCCAAGGTCTTGACTCAAATTATCATAACTGTGTTCTTCCTGATTGATAAAATCAGGAATAGATGAAAGGCTTGACCTATGGCTAGCTGAAGAGTTGGATCTGAACAGTCTACTCATATTTTGAATACTGTTCTCAAGGCATTAAGACACTTTCTGCAAAAGGGTGATAAACAAAAGACAAGGTAGAAGAAGATCTTACATACATTTTTACCATACATGTGAGTTTCATTACATATAGAACTTAATTAACAATAATACCTTTATTTTATCTTATTACAAAATTTCTCATAACAAATTACATTCACTGCTATCGTTATGGATTTACAAATCACACATCCATTCCTATCAACTTTAAGGTTTAACATTTATTTGCTTTACAGGAACATTACACAGATACACTTAACAAACCTTCATGCTTCTCTATGCATTTAGCATTCTTTTACCTTAGCTGCACCGGAACCTCCGGTCTTCTTGTACTTTTATCTGAAATGTTAGTTCATGGCAAGAGTGAGCTCATAAGCTCAGCGAGTCAATCAGATGACATTTTTCATAACACATATCATGATTTGGCTAACTTTAGACATGTTACATTATGCCATTCATTTCCTCATTATGCTTTAACACCCTTTACTTTGGTCATGCTTTAGCTATATAGGGTTTACATAACCCATCTTTATCATTCACTGTCAAAACGTCGCACTTTGGACCCTTAAAAATTTTTCAGGTTTCAGAACACTGCGCCCCGGCACAGTGTTTCTCCTTCCCAATCTCGCTGGCCTCACATTCCTTGCAGCCATGAATAGCACACTGCACCCCGGCTCAGTGTTCAGTACAAAACACTGCGCCCCGGCGCTATTCTGCTGAATCAAGATTTCTGATTTTTGGTCCTGCTTTGCTGATTTTTAACTTCTTTACCACACATCCAATTAACTCCAAATTTGTAACAGTGCTAGATCTTACTACCTAGTATTTTATAAAAAATTTACATGCCTTATTTGGCTTCTCAAAATGATAGAAATAGTAGCCCGTAGGAGGGCGTTCAAACTCGTTTTCAGACATAGAAATAAATTTTAACTTTAAAACTCAATTTTTACAAACTTTGTGATTTTTGGCCATAAGGTTTAAAACTTCGTTTCAACACTTGAGATAGTTTAAATAGATCATATATGACATATCCAAACTTTTAAAACCATAAAACTTTGCACAAGGCGAGATTTGTCCGTTAAAATACATTTCGAGTCGAAACGATTGATTTCGATCGTTCAAATCGTCATTTCATTCGAATTTCAATCCGTTGATTATCAAATTAACCTAAACACATGTAATAACATAAAACTAAGTCATTTAACTTCATTTCACCTTTAATTCCTCAAAATTGCCAAAAATACATTTTGACGGCATTTTGTCAACTTTTAAATTTCAAACCTTAAACTCAACTCAAGTCCTACTCCATGCACCATATAGGCTCTCACATATACATTCAACAACTTTGTAAGTCCACATAGCTTATACATGCACCTTCCAATGCACTTTACAGATTATAATTTGGTTTACATAAGAAATATAGCCTAATATTGTATATTTCCATAATAAGTCATGCTTCTCTTCCATTTATGAATCTTTAAAGCCATTAATCATGAAATTTCTCATGCTTCAAACATGATCATCCTTTCTAACTAGGTTTTCATCAAAAACCACCAACATACTACACATAATTCTCCATAAATCATGATCCTTAGCTTTGAATTTGTGCATAAATAGTGCACCACCTTTGTAACACAACATATAAGCTTAGGTTTTCCTAAATTTCAACACATATGACACATAACTTACATAACTCTTACTTCTATCCATGAATAAATACTTAACTACGTCTAAACTTTCATTTACTCACATAAACCTCAAATTTTAGTGCAAGAACAAGATTATACCTTCTTGTAGCTCTTCCTTTCCATACTATGAAACTTGTTAGCCTTGTAATCTCCACTTTGATGGCCTTATGATCCTTTTCTTGATCATCTTCTTGAGATTTCTTAATCATTATCATGAGCCCTAGCTTCTTTCTCTTCTTTTCTCTCTTTCTCTCTTATGCTAGCAACTTGAAATATTGAAAATGACTAAGTTTAATACATAAAACATATACATATAAGTGTTGTGTAAATTTCCAACACCTAACTCACCATAGTTAAGCTTAACCATGTATGGTTAGGGGCATGCATGTCATTCCACATAACTAACTAAGGATATAATGGTCATTATACCCTTCTAGGACACCAAAGTCATTCTTCAATTTGTCAAGGACATCATTGTCTTTAGCCACAAAATCTAGGAAATTTTAATTCCTTATATTCATAAATTGCTTATTTCCAAACCATTTCAAGCCCTTTTTGATCTGAACTTGTTTTATTATATTTAAATTATATTCCTCATCAAACTAATCCATACTTGGCTTGTCCCAAAATACTTGTCACACTTTGAACATTAATTTTCATTAATTAATAATAGAAATTCACAATGAATGCCAATTCGCATAACATTTCATTCTTAATTTTCTGCGAACCCTTTCAGTTCCCCATTCAATCAATTTCACTTTTCGACATCTCAATTTAGTTGAATTACACATTGTCCATAAATCGCTTTCTCGAAAAGCGAACCTTACTCGGATTACCAAAATTCATCGTTATTTATCCTTTTAAACTCATAATATCTTCTTCGAAATTTTACGTCTCTTTACTTATTTACTCAATACACATAATGCAAATTCTCAATCTACATACAATCTGTATTCTTTTTACTCACATTCGTGGGTATTACCTTCCATTTCTACACATCGTATAACTACATACCTCATTTCAATCAATAATATCAATCTCTTCACAACTTTCCAAATATTCACGCCTTATTATGGTATCATTTCTTTAATCCCAATATATCGATTAAGTCAAATTGTTCCTTCTTTTCTATGCATACTCTGTTATGCCTTAACTTGTTATTCCTGTCACCCAATATCTCAGGGCCTATTCATTAAACTCGCTATAAATTTTCATAGCTTAAAACGTCAATTCACATATACGTCCTTATTTCCTTTATTTTCTAACTTTAACCCTTCTTTCTTTATTACATCAAATACATTCATAAACATACATTCATCCTATTACAAACTGAGACAATCTAGAGTTCTACCATAATTCCTTTCAAATTTCCTTAATGTAGGCATTACAACAATCATTCATCTTAAATCCATTATATTAACATTTAACCATCATATTTTCATATCTATCATAATTTCATTAGCTGATTCATCACTAACGCATTTTAAATAACTAGTTGATCCTTATACGTTCTATGGACCCTTATTTACACAAAGTCTCGCTTTATCAATTCAACCTATGGGTCATTTCTATCATATTGATCATATAATAAATCACATTTAATCGCTCTTTAATATATTTTGTCATTCATAACTAGGTTTTATCTACTAACCTTTACTAAATTAATCAAAATTCTCATTCAGAAATTCTGTAAAAATTCGAGATGTCACAATACCCATGTAGAACTTTGACCTACAGAAAGATTTATTTTAATCATGAACAAACCTGAATCTGTAGTAGAAGCTTCTTTTGCTTAGCTACTGCAAGATAATCTTTGTAGTTTCTCTTCATGTGACTTAGTTTATTACAATAGAAGCAAATTTCTTTGTTGTTAGGTTCAGCTTTCTTTGCAGCCTTAGTCTTTGTCTTGCCTTTAGCCTTCTTCTTCTTTTTCTTTTCGGAAGAACCCTTGGGTCTCATCCTCTTCTTGGAAGAATCATCTATAAATAACACTTGGTCTTTCTTAGATGGTAAGTGACTCTCTGGAGGTGACTATAAGATTAAATCTTGGCTCAACTCCCCATCCATAAAAAACCCAAGTTGTCCAAGTTGTTCAATCAAATTGATCATCTTGAGGACATGTATCTTTACAGTAGTACCCTCAGTCATACGTGTTCGAAAAATCTCTTTAGATATTTAATATCTAACAGTCCTACTTTGCTCACCATACAAATCTTTGAGGTGTAACAAGATAGTAGATACATCCATTTTCTCATGCTGACGCTGAAGCTCATTACTCATAGATACGAGCATGATACATTGAACCACATATGCATCATCTTGCCACTTCTTGAAAGTAGCAATTTCTTCCTTAGAGACTTCTTTTGCAACACTTGCAGGGATAGGAGAATTTAGGACATAGGAAAGCTTCTTAGCAATGTGAACAATTCTCAAATTTCTTAACAAATTCGTGTAATTCAGTCCGGTCAATTTGTTAGCATCAAGTATGCTCTGCAGTGTAAGTGAATTAGACATTTGTAAAAATTTTGCATGTGAAATATAACAACATTTTCGTATACATTCATTTATTAATTATCAAAATAAATTAGGTATTTATTTAAATTGGTATCTCCCACTGTTTTCATTAAATTATATTACCCTCCTTATATAGTTCGACAAATCTAATTAAAAACAATTCTTATGAGATAAGGATCCCATCAACATAAATACAGCCTTATGTGTGTACAACAAACCATATTTATTCAATAGATAGACAGCTTCTTGTCAATTACTTCAAAATGTTACTCCTTTTAATTTTGCCTCTTATATTATAATAATCAAGTGAGTGCACATCCGAATTAAAATAATCTAAGTTAAGTCTGACCTAGCATTCTATATAAGTGAATAAAAAAATACCATCCTTGTGTGTGCACAATAAAATAGTATTGTTCAATTCCTTATAAATATCTAATGTAATAAAGCTAACATCTTAAATATTTAATACAAGCCTTGTGTGTGCACAACAAACTTGTATTAAAAATTTAATACTCTATTGTTTTATCATGCTAGAAGGCGACGTTCGATATTCCAAATATCTTTAAACGTTTCAACTTAATATATTTTACCTTGAGAGGTTTGTTATTAATTGTCTTATCTTGTTTAGCGCGCGTGCGCGCGCGCACACGCACGCGCACACACACACACACATTATATATATATAATATGCGTCATATTATTTAATATACAAAGCATGTTTGATAATATGTAATATAATATATATATATATATATAATAAGCATGCATATATAGAATACTATATTCTACTTAGATTGATTATGGACTTTATTCTAGTTTAATTTATTAAAGCCACCAAATAAACCAAAAATTCAAACCTAGGGTGCAAGAACAAAATATTAAACGTAACTATTACATTTAAACCCGGGCTCCATTGCAAAACGAATCTTCAAGCGCTCCTTGCTTTTTAGTTCCAATTTTTCAAATAATTCTATCTAATCCTATTATAACCTATTTTCATAAAACAAAAATATTGCTCAGTTGTCAAGGAGAAGTACATAGGAGGGAGGTACGAAGACTCCATTTAATAAAACTCATTCATTCATACATCTAAGGAAAATAAATCTAATCGCATTGGTCAATAGTTCATAATCAATCCATGATTTTATACTACATATTATGCCCAATAAATTATTCTAAACGCACACCCATACATATACAGAATCAAAACAAATAATAATTCACATAAGTTTGGCATTTAATGCCACTGTTGTTAGTTTGTAAAAATATGGCATACATACAATCTAATTGTACAGCACAGTGAAAACAATTCATAAATCATATTTTTTTAAAAATCTACAAACCAAAATCAGGATCTTTCTTATGCGATATTATTAATTAAGGAAGGATTAAGAGTTATACCTTTGTAGAAACTATTCTTCAACAGGTTCGAGTTCACCCCTAATTCCTTTGCGTTCCTCTTCAATTCCACCGATTAGAATCTCCAGACCAGCGTTAGCTACCCAAGAGTGAGCCTCCAAAGGTGATCCAACAAAAGTAATATGAATTAAAGAAGTAATTTAGGTTTTTCTAAACATTGAGTGGCTATCCATAATTCTCTCTCTCTCTCTAACTCTTAGATGTAGAGAATTATTAGAAGTATTCTTCAATACTTGAGAAGTGTATCTAACCTCAATCTATAATAAAACTCCTCTTACTTATAGATATGATCAACACTCCTAAACTCTTTAGGAATAGGATTTTAATCTAACTCCTAATTTAATTAGGAACTAAATTAATTTAATATAATAATTACAATTCCTAAATTCTTTAAGAACTTAATTATTTATTATGAGAGTACTTCTCATTAATTAATTCCTAAATCATTTAGAAACTAAATAATAACAACAACAACAACAACAACAACAACAACAACAACAACAACAACAACAACAACAACAACAACAACAACAACAACAACAATAATAATAATAATAATAATAATAAGAAGAAGAAGAAGAAGAAGAAGAAGAAGAAGAACAACAACAACAACAACAACAACAACAACAACAACAACAATAATAATAAGACATTAATAATGATAGAAAATGATTAAAATATTATTAAAAAATTAATAATATTAATAAGTGAAAGTATTATTAAATGATTAAAATATTATTAAATAATTAATAATATTAGTAAATGATTTAAATATTATTAAATGATTAAAATATTATTAAATGATTAATAATATTATCAAAGGATTTAAATGTTATTAAGTGATTAATAATATTAGACGGGGGTTTAAAATTTATTATGTGATTAAAATATTATCAAATGAGAATAATATTACTAAGTGTTTAATGTGGTATTAAATATTTAGTTATGTGATTAAATGTTAAATACTTTAAAGTAGGATGTACAAAGGTTACTATTATGAACCAATATGTGATATACTAATTGAAAGATCAACTTTATCAATGTTAGGTCTTTCTGAATGAAGTGATTTAAATTGATTAGCAGTAGTTAGCTAAACATGCAAGTTTTCTGTACCCAGACTGTAATGACCACGAATTTCATTAGTCATTGTAAATATACTTAATAAATATTTAGCAATGAATTTAAATTTTTCTCATTAATTAATTGTGCATTAGATAATTAAATAAATGTACTTATGTGCTTGTATGTTTATTTAAAGGATTAAAGCAAAGTGTATAATTAATTTAAGCAAATCTAATTGGATTATATTTTAAATCCAAATAAGTTGATAAACTAGGTTAAAGATATTAACCTAGTAGCTCATGTAATTAATTTAATTACTAGCCCATGTAATTAATTAAACAAGCTCAATGCTTGATTTAATTAAATGTAACCTAGACTATTTAAAATAAGCCCAATGTGTTATTTAAATTGAGCCCAAACAATTTAATTGAATGAGCCCAATAGAAGTTATTCCCAAGCCCAATGTGAAGTCCAATAAGGGTCAAACTTTGGTCAATATATATATATATATATATATATATATATATATATATATATGTATATATGCACATTTTTGCATTAAAAATAAAGGAAAAATGGCTTGGAAAAGCCATTTTGCTGATTTTTGTGAGGGCCCCACTTGGATAACTTGATTTCCTAGATTGCTTGAAAATCTATCCATGTCATAAGTTGGTCAACAACTCTAGTCATTCCAAAAGTCTATCAACTAGTCATTCAATCAAATAGTAAACTAGTTTAGCCTTTAATTTCACCAACATGGGTGAATTAGCAAGCTAATGGAGGATTAGTGGTGGGCTATAAATAGAATGCTCCACACTTGGTATTGGTTGTTAGTTCATTTGCTAGACATTTTCTAGAGAAAAGAGATAAAGCTTTTGGGAGTTAAAAGAGAGATACACTTGTGTTTGTATGAGGAAAAGCTAGAGGAAGCCTTGGTGTATGTCCACTAGCTACACAACTTACTTTGGTAGAAGGAGAAGAAGAGCATCCAAGACTTCAAGGTTTAAAAGTGCTCTCAATTTCATCTTATTTCATTTTTGTAGTCTAGAAAGCTTTTGATCGGTTAAAATCTATTTTTAACCGATCAAAACTCGTTTTGATGATCTAGAAGTATCTAACTATGTAATATATGTATATTCATAGATCTATGTGTTTATAATATGTTTTGGTATGTTAGAAATACATAAAAATGGTAGAAAAGTTCATAACACAATTTTACCGGTAAACCCTAACTATGCATGCTAGGTTTATGGTTGTATTTTGAAATGTACAAATTGGAAATTAGATTTATATGGCTAGAAAGCTAGATCTATGAGTTTTAAAGAAAAACCCTTTTTGAACCTTTCACAAATATTGAATAACAAAGAAGTTATAGCTTTAACCACAAAAGATGTCGTTTTTAAACCCTAAGTGGTTCGATCCGTAAATTTCGTGTAAAACGTTTTAAAAATGTGATTGAACCATGGAATATTGTAAAACAAGAAGTTATAAGGTTAACAAAACTGAGTTTGTGTCATTTGGACATATAGATCACATTTTATTCAAGTTTGAACCAATAAAACCAAGGATTTGTGAAGTTAGTTTTCACCTTATCCTTGTGAGCAGTTTTTAGTCTAGTTACGTTTGGAATTTGGATTTGTGTTCTAAAGAGAAATTGTAGAGGGGGGAAATCTGATGAGAATGGACTCAAGAATCACCTCAAAATGTTTTAAAATGAAGAAGTTATGGCTATCGGAGGGTCGGGCAGTCCTCAAATTCGGGTTTCAGAAAATTTGTACCACCGCCGCAGCGGTCAAACATTCTGTTAAAAACCTGTTTTAGCCGTCCGGGTCGGGTCGGGTCGGTCCGGGTTGAGTTTTTAATGAAAATTTAAGTTGAAATACATGTAAAATGAGTGTATTTCAATACTAAACCATATATGTAAAGTTTATTAGTGACTTAATGGTATCTAAATGTATAAAATAAAGACTTAAGTTAACACAATTAAAAGGTTAACTAGTGGTATTGTTTGAACAATATTAAAATATTATTAAATGATGAATAATATTAAGTATATGATTAAAAAGATATTAAATGATGAATAACATTGTAATTGTGTAAAATATTATCAAATGAGTAATAATATTAGATGATGATTAAAATATTATTAAAATAATTAATAATATTAATAAGGGAATAAAATATTATTAAATGATTAATAATATTAAATAATGAATAAAATATTATTAAATGATTAATAATATTAGTTACTTAATAAAATATTAATAAATGATTAATAATATTAGATAATTAATAAAATATTATTAAATGATTAATAATATTAGATACTTAATAAAATATTATTAAATGATTAATAATATTAGATATTTATTTGAACTATATTAAATAATTAATATAAGTTCCTTGTGTTTGAAATATTATCAAGTAGTGATAATATTTCCTAAGTGTTTGGTTACCCATAATTAATCAATTATGTGGTTCGTAAGGTTTATAAAGGTCATTATACTTACAAGTATATGATACTAATTTAAGATCAAACTGATTTAATTGTTAGGTCCGTTCAAGGATTGTTAAATTAAGTTGGTTAGCAGTAAACGACGCTCGAGGCAAGTCTTCTACCCTTAACTTGTACTTATTGTTGCAATTATTATTCAACTTTAATTACTTTGAGCAATTCAATTATTGTTGAGCAAGTATCTACACTCGTAGATATTTGACAGACCTTTAAGTGAATTAATTATCGAAAATTACTTCACATCGTTATTTATTATTGTATTCGCACATAGTGCTTTTGCAAACTGTTTAAGAACGTCTAAGCTAATTGTTTCGGCTAGACAAATGCATGTTAAATTCATTTAGTTGAATATTATAAAAGCTTATCCAAACCATTGGCTGGTGCGGATTCTTACAGTAAGACTGAGATAGAACAACCCTAGTTAAAGGGGATTTTTATTTGTCAGAGACCCGACAGCGCGCAAGAAAACTAAATGTGATGCATATACATAGGACATGAGAGGACTGATCCCCTCAAGTGTCCCGTTATTTTAACAAGGAGTCAGACATTGTATGTCTGTTCTACCTTAGTAGCAGTTCAGGGTCATTAAAGACCACTCAGCAGTTCAGGGTCAATTCCTTCTTTTATTGAACATTGATTCTTGTTATCTTTCACAATTGCTATTGTGGAAACCTTGAAGTTATTTCCCTTCATCATGATATATCGTATGATTGTTGTTTATAAACTTGCTGAGCCATTTAGTTGCTCATTCTTGCTATATCATGACTATATTTCAGCCATTCCCGAAAGCTCTAAATCGGACAAAGGCAAGGTGAAAACGAATGCTTAGTTTTAGTAATTGCATGCTAGTTTATATTACTGTTATGTAATTACTGTTGTAAATCTTTTGTATTTCCCTTAAGATATGTAATGTTAAGATTAAGGTAATAGACCTTGGGAAGTGTAGCATTTTGATTAAGGAACCTTTTGTATTATTCCGCGAAGTTTGAATACAATTTATGTATTTCATTATTGTTAAGTATTGTACAGTGAGAACCAAACCCGGGGTTAAAGAACCCGGATTTGGGGTCGTCACAGGTTGGTATCAGAGCTGTAGGTTAGAAACGCTAGGATTTGCGAAACCTAGGTTATAACCTTAGTACTAAACTCTTATCGAGTGCGTTAGGAGATGAATCGGGGAGATTCATCATGATATGTATTTTTGGAGATGGATTGAGAAAATCCATCGAGCCGAGATGTACATGATAAAATATCATTTCATTTCATCAATGAATATATTTTATTACTGTACTAACATGTGTTATTTATGTTATTGTAGGATGGCAGAGATAGGACAGACGAGCACTGCTGTAGAGGAGGTAATTTTTACTGATATTCACATGGATACAGTACAGCCACGGGTGGCTGCACCTGTCGAGGAGCCAGAGACGGATCCCGAAGAGGGAGATAGAGAGGACGCTGTCTGGGGCGGAGTTATGGGGCAGTACAGTGAGGAGGAGGCTGATACTGATGATGATGAGGATGAGGAGCCAGCGGAGTATATTGATGGCATGGGCACTGTCGCCAGTGACATCATCGATACTCTCACTACGGCTAACGATGAGCTAGAGGAGAGGGTTCAGCACCTTGAGGAGCAGAACCAGATCCACCAGCAGTACAGAGCTACAGCTTATATGTTCTCTGGCGAGAACATAGAGCTGAAGGCGAGGATGGCCGAGATGGAGGCCAAGTTAGTAGCCGCTGAGCTGAAGATTCAGCAGACACAGGCAGAGAGGGAGGCCATGAGGGGTCAGATGCAGCAGGCCGTTGAGGCGAGGTTAGATATGGAGTTTCAGTGTGATGCAGCTCACGGGCAGATGATGGAGCTGGAGGAGGAGGTTAGGGAGAAGAAGGTGAGGATAGATAGACTCAGTTACGTCTATCGCTCATCAGTTGGTAGGATCCAGAGTAGGGTGCACTATTACCCTGCCGAGGAAGGCCAGACCTTGCACACCATCAGTAGGGGTGTGGTCAGGGCTATTGGAGATGAGGAGTACGACGATGCGGTTCGTCGAGGGATGCGCCGTTAGTTGTATTTTCTTTATTTATGATGTATGTACATAGATGCAGTAGAAACCCAACTTTTGTTTTGATAGAGGGTTAGTATGTTGTAAATCCCAACTCTATAAAGTTGTGGGATATGTTAGATCCCGTCTTTTGTTTTAACTATCGGGGGGTTAGCAGCGTTTATAGCAGTATGCTTATGATGTAAAAGTGTTACGCACTGTGTTTTAGCATATGAATATAAATGCATTTTCGTTTATGTTTATATGTGTCAAGATGATTATTTGTGCTTTAGTTTAAAATACTTAAGCTACAAAACGAAAGTAAAAAGATTGAAACAACTTTAATTAATTAAATTTTCTTTATACAGAAAATGCCGCCACAAAGAAGAAATCAACGACTACCCCCACCACCACCCGAAGAGTCAGTGAACGCAGGAGGGGTACCACCAAACCCTGTCCAAGAGTTCGTAGAAATGCTAATGGGGGCATTTCGCGGACGCAACGCAGAGGCTACTGGAGCAACAAACCATGCCGCTCCACTAGCAACCTTTAAAGACTTCAAACTGATAGGACCACCTGAGTTCAAAGGGACCACGGATCCCATAGAAGCAAAAACCTGGATAGAGGAGATGGAAAAAGTCTTCGAGGTTGCACGAGTTAGGGAGGAGCAAATGACCTCATTTGCTACCTTCATGATGAAAGGAGAGGCCAGCCACTGGTGGAAGGCCAATAAGAGTAGAGCAGGGGAGGGAACGATCGCGTGGGCGCGATTCAAGGAGGTATTTTTGGAAAACTATTTTCCAGAAAGTACAAAGGCTAGGATGGAAATCAAATTCCTAGAACTAAAGCAGGGTAACATGTCGGTATCCGAATATGCCGCCAAGTTCAATGAATTGGCAAGATTTGCTACACATCAAGTGGACACGGAGGCAAGACGCGCCAGACGATTCGAACAGGGGCTGAAACCATGGGTTTACAGTTGGGTAGCTTTTCTCCAGATCACAAATTTTGCAACACTGCTGGAGAAAGCTATCATAGCTGAGGGTGGAAATGAAGCTTTGAATAAGCACAATCAAGAACGGAACAAGAAGAGAAGCGATGGGGGAAACAGAGAGGGTAGCAGCGGGGGTAGCAACTCGAACAAACGCAAGTGGAATAACAACAGCAGCTCGGGGACACCCCAGGGCAGTGAGTCAAAGAAAGCAAGCAAATGCAGTCAATGCGGGAAGAATCACTCAGGGGAGTGCATGAAGGGAAGGAATGTTTGTTACAACTGTGGGCAAGAGGGGCACGTCGCTCCTAATTGTCCCACACCAAAAAGGAAGGGAGGTTGTTTCGCCTGCGGGGCCATGGACCATCAGTTTAAAGATTGTCCGAAGAAGAAGAACACCAGAGGGAGTTCAGGCTTTAGGGGAAGCAACAATAACAACAACAACAACGCCAAACTGACCATTGGAGGGCCGGTGCCACAGAACAAACCAACGGCACGGACTTTCAACATGACGGTGCAGGACGCCGTCGAATCAAAAGACGTGGTGTCAGGTATTATTCCGATCAATGAAATAAATGCTTACGTATTATTTGATTCGGGTGCTACCTGTTCATTTGTGTCTGATGAATTCGCTAGACGGTTAGAATTGCCTAGAGAAAAATTAGAGAACCCAATGAACATAGAAGTTGCTAATAAAGAGGTGATTCCTGTAGAGTATGTACATAGGAACTGTTGTGCTGAAATCAGGGGTCAGAAGTTGAGTGTAAATTTAATTCCGATACGATTGGGGGAGTTTGACGTTATACTTGGAATGGATTGGTTGTTTAACCATAGAGCTATAATTGATTGTCAAAAGAAGTGTATACACCTTAAGACACCGAACAGGTCTAAGGTCGTATTTTATAGCAGCAAGTCGTCTAGACAATCAACATGTCTGACGATGATGCAGGCCAAGAAACTGTTGAAGAAAGGTTGTGTAGGGTATTTAGCTCACATAGTGGACACACAAATGGTGAATCCCGAGATGGAGCAAATACCAGTAGTGAGGGAGTTCATGGACGTGTTTCCAAACGAACTGCCAGGTTTACCGCCAGATAGGGAGATAGAATTTGTAATTGATTTGGTACCGGGGACAGCACCAATATCAAAGGCACCATATAGGATGGCTCCGGTAGAAATGAAGGAGTTAATGATCCAACTACAGGAGTTGTTGGATAATAAGTACATTCAGCCAAGTGTTTCTCCATGGGGAGCACCTGTGTTGTTTGTAAAGAAGAAGGATGGATCGATGAGGTTATGTATGGATTACAGAGAGCTGAATAAGGTGACAATTAAGAACAAGTACCCGTTGCCATGAATTGACGATCTTTTCGATCAATTGAAAGGGGCGAAGTACTTTTCAAAGATTGACTTGAGGACTGGTTATCATCAGTTGAAAGTCAGGAAGGAGGATGTACCCAAGACGGCATTCAGAACTCGATATGGGCATTATGAGTTTCTGGTGATGTCGTTTGGACTGACGAATGCGCCAGCCGCATTTATGGACATGATGAACAGAATATTCAAGCAGTACTTGGATAAATTTGTTGTTGTGTTCATTGACGATATTTTTGTTTATTCCAAAACGGAGGAGGAGCATGCTGAACACCTAAGATTGGTGTTGGAGATTTTACGGAAGGAGCAGTTGTATGCTAAGTTGTCGAAGTGTGAATTATGGTTGGAGAGAGTTCAATTTTTAGGTCATGTCATTGACAAGGAGGGAGTTTCAGTAGATCCAGCGAAGGTTGAAGCGGTGATGAATTGGGAACAACCAAGGACGCCGACGGAGGTAAGAAGTTTCTTGGGGTTAGCGGGTTACTATCGGAGATTCATTCAAGATTTTTCAAAGATAGCAACACCGTTGACAAATTTAACGAGGAAGACGGTGAAATATGTATGGACGGAGAAGTGTGAGGAGAGTTTTCAGGAGCTAAAGAAGAGACTTAGTGAAGCACCTGTATTGACTTTACCGGACGATACGGGAGGTTTTACGGTCTACAGTGATGCATCGCACAAGGGACTTGGTTGTGTGCTTATGCAAAACGGCAAGGTCGTTGCGTATGCGTACAGACAGTTGAAGGATTACGAGAAGGGATACCCTACCCACGACTTGGAGCTGGCTGCGGTAGTGTTTGCCCTTAAAATCTGGAGACATTATTTATATGGAGAGAAATGCGAGATATTCACGGACCATAAGAGTCTGAAGTATATCTTCACGCAGAAGGAGTTAAATATGAGGCAACGGAGATGGTTAGAATTGATCAAGGACTATGATTGTGAAATTCTATATCATCCCGGCAAGGCCAATGTAGTAGCAGATGCTCTAAGCAGAAAGAGCAGGGAGAAATTGTTCATCTTGACAGATCAGGAACAATTGGTTCAAGAGATGGCTCGAATGGAGTTGGAGGTAAGAAATCCAAATGAGTCAATGGAAGTGGAAGCGAGCCCAACCCTGTTAGATCGGGTAAAAGAGGCTCAAGACAAAGATGAAGAATGTGTCAGAATAAGGATGAGAATGACCGAAGGAGAAGAGGTCAAGTTCAAGGAAGATAGCATGGGATTGCTAAGATTTGAAAATCGTGTTTGGGTGCCGCTAGTGCCCTAACTACGAGAAGAGATCTTGCAAGAGGCCCACAGTACGAGATACTCGATACATCCGGGAAGTACGAAGATGTATCAAGATCTGCGTCAGCATTTTTGGTGGCCGAATTTAAAAAGGGAGGTCGCAGAATGTGTCAGCCGATGCTTAACTTGTCAAAGGGTAAAGGCCGAACATCAGAGACCAAGTGGATTATTACAGCCGTTAGAGATTCCTGAGTGGAAATGGGAGCATATCACAATGGATTTTGTGGTAGGACTTCCAGCAACACATAAGGGATTTGACGCAATTTGGGTAATTGTAGATCGACTAACAAAGTCAGCGCACTGTTTGTCGATCAAGATTAAGTTCAGTTTGGACCAGTTGGCTAAACTGTACATCAAAGAGATAGTTTCGAGACATGGGGTGCCGGTATCGATTGTGTCAGACAGAGATCCGCGCTTCACGTCAAAATTTTGGAGAAGTCTTCAGGAGAGATTGGGGACACAGTTGAGAATGAGTACAGCATATCATCCGCAGACCGATGGGCAAAGTGAAAGAACAATACAGACTTTGGAAGATATGCTCAGGGCCTGTGTGATGGATTTCAAGGGCAGTTGGGAGAACCATCTACCATTAGTTGAGTTTGCATACAACAACAGTTATCATGCAAGCATAGGCATGCCGCCTTACGAAGCATTGTACGGAAGGAAGTGCAGAACACCTCTATGTTGGGATGAGGTAGGAGAACGCCGATTGTTGGGGCCGGAATTGGTTCAACAAACGGTAGAGATTATCAAGGTAATAAGAGCTCGGCTAGTAGCAGCTCAGGACCGTCAGAAGAAATACGCCGATTTACATCGACAGAAGCGAAACTTCGAAGTTGGAAGTTTTGTGTTCATGAAGGTATCTCCCTGGAAGGGGAAGATCCGATTTGGAAAGAAAGGGAAGCTGAGTCCGAGGTTCATAGGACCATTCGAGATATTAAAGAGAGTGGGCGAAGTGGCGTACGGGGTAGCTTTACCTCCTGAACTTGAGCATATTCACAATGTGTTTCATGTGTCAGTGCTGCGACCATACAAGCCAGACCACAAACATGTCATATCCTATGAGCCAATACAAGTCGAGAAAGACTTATCGTACGAGGAAATTCCTGTCCAGATACTAGATAGGAAAGAGCAGAGTTTACGGAATAAGGTTATACATTCTGTCAAAGTCCTTTGGAGGAACCACAACGCTGAGGAAGCTACGTGGGAGCTTGAAGAAAAGATGAGGGCTAACTATCCGCATCTGTTTGAGTAGTTTAAATTTGTAATTCCGGTGACGGAATTCTTATAAGGGGGGGAGAATGTAATGACCACGAATTTCATTAGTCATTGTAAATATACTTAATAAATATTTAGCAATGAATTTAAATTTTTCTCATTAATTAATTGTGCATTAGATAATTAAATAAATGTACTTATGTGCTTGTATGTTTATTTAAAGGATTAAAGCAAAGTGTATAATTAATTTAAGCAAATCTAATTGGATTATATTTTAAATCCAAATAAGTTGATAAACTAGGTTAAAGATATTAACCTAGTAGCCCATGTAATTAATTTAATTACTAGCCCATGTAATTAATTAAACAAGCCCAATGCTTGATTTAATTAAATGTAACCTAGACTATTTAAAATAAGCCCAATGTGTTATTTAAATTGAGTCCAAACAATTTAATTGAATGAGCCCAATAGAAGTTATTCCCAAGCCCAATGTGAAGTCCAATAAGGGTCAAACTTTGGTCAATATATATATATATATATGTATATATATATATATATATATATATATATATATATGTATATATATATATATAGATGTATATATGCACATTTTTGCATTAAAAATAAAGGAAAAATGGCTTGGAAAAGCCATTTTGCTGATTTTTGTGAGGGCCCCACTTGGATAACTTGATTTCCTAGATTGCTTGAAAATCCATCCATGTCATAAGTTGGTCAACAACTCTAGTCATTCCAAAAGTCTATCAACTAGTCATTCAATCAAATAGTAAACTAGTTTAGCCCTTAATTTCACCAACATGGGTGAATTAGCAAGCTAATGGAGGATTAGTGGTGGGCTATAAATAGAATGCTCCACACTTGGTATTGGTTGTTAGTTCATTTGCTAGACATTTTCTAGAGAAAAGAGATAGAGCTTTTGGGAGTTAAAAGAGAGATACACTTGTGTTTGTGTGAGGAAAAGCTAGAGGAAGCCTTGGTGTATGTCCACTAGCTACACAACTTACTTTGGTAGAAGGAGAAGAAGAGCATCCAAGACTTCAAGGTTTAAAAGTGCTCTCAACTTCATCTTATTTCATTTTTGTAGTCTAGAAAGCTTTTGATCGGTTAAAATCTATTTTTAACCGATCAAAACTCGTTTTGATGATCTAGAAGTATCTAACTATGTAATATATGTATATTCATAGATCTATGTGTTTATAATATGTTTTGGTATGTTAGAAATACATAAAAATGGTAGAAAAGTTCATAACACAATTTTACCGGTAAACCCTAACTATGCATGCTAGGTTTATGGTTGTATTTTGAAATGTACAAATTGGAAATTAGATTTATATGGCTAGAAAGCTAGATCTATGAGTTTTAAAGAAAAACCCTTTTTGAACCTTTCACAAATATTGAATAACAAAGAAGTTATAGCTTTAACCACAAAAGATGTCGTTTTTAAACCCTAAGTGGTTCGATCCGTAAATTTCGTGTAAAACGTTTTAAAAATGTGATTGAACCATGGAATATTATAAAACAAGAAGTTACAAGGTTAACAAAACTGAGTTTGTGTCATTTGGACATATAGATCACATTTTATTCAAGTTTGAACCAATAAAACCAAGGATTTGTGAAGTTAGTTTTCACCTTATCCTTGTGAGCAGTTTTTAGTCTAGTTACGTTTGGAATTTGGATTTGTGTTCTAAAGAGAAATTGTAGAGGGGGGAAATCTGATGAGAATGGACTCAAGAATCACCTCAAAATGTTTTAAAATGAAGAAGTTATGGCTGTCGGAGGGTCGGGCAGTCCTC